>CM038559.1:28333365-28933365 GCA_021527575.1 Ensete glaucum | reverse complement strand
GGACCTCTACCATCTGCAAACGGGCCTTCAAGCCCAGGGTTCAATCTTCCAAGATTCCATTTTGCGGTGGCAGCTGTCACCCGAAGCCGAGGTAAGAAATGGCGATTAAGAGGAACAGCGGCAGGAGCAAGAGCGGTGAGATGAAGGAAGCTGAAGGGCAGAGGAGTAGGGGTAAAGGTGGGGGCACTAGTATGAAGAAGCAGCAGTTGCAGCGGAAGCCTAAAGAGGGTGAGAAGAAGAAGAACAGGAAGGAGAAGGTCGCGGGAGATGACAAGACGAAGAAAAAGAACTTGAGTAGGAAGAAGATGGAGGGCGTGGGCGGGGATAGGAATCAAGCGAACAAGAAGAGGAAGTCGAAGGAAGGAGTCACCAAAAAGGTGGAGGTGGAGGTGGAGGTGGAGGAAAAGAAGAAGAAGAGGAGCAGAAACGGGGACATCGATTTCTCCTCCTCCATCGCCGCTGACAAGGAGTCTGGAGGTGGTGGCAGCGCTTCCTGCAACTTCCCAATGAGCCGTGTGCGGCGCCTCATGCGCCTCGAGGGCGGGAACACTAATGTCACCATCAGCGGGATCTCCTCCGACGCCGTCTTCCTCGTCAACAAGGCCTCCGTAAGCTCTCCTATACCCCTCTCTTCATCTTTCCTTCTTCCTCCTCCAAATCCAGACTTTATCTCTAGGGTTTTCTGGTTCTGGGCGTTTAAATATGGGTTTCTTGATCCCATTATCTTGTGATTTAGATAACAAAACGTGCTGTTGCGGCTGTTTCGCTGTTCCCTCTTTATAGCTTATACCAAAGCTACAAGGAGTCTTGTATATTTCGAGGGTTTTTGATCTTCTTGGACATATTCGCATTGCTTCGGTCTACGAGATGCTTCTGTTTCCAGCTATGATTCTTTTACTTGTATAGTCACCTTTTGGTAATAGCATTCCTTTTTTTCCCTCTTCTCTTTCTTTCTTTTTTCTTTTTGTTCCTTGAATAGCATTCTTGGTTTCTCTCTCACGTTTAATGCTAATTCTAGAAGTCAAATTTTTTTCATCTTTGTCTCTTTGACACGCTTAGTGTTTTTTGCCTAAATGCAGGAGATGTTTCTGGAGAAGTTTGTCAAGGACTCTTTTGCTAGAGGGATGAGGAGGCAGAAGAAATCCGTCACCTACAAAGATCTATGTCAGTATCTCTAAGTTTGACAAAATGAGATTTTTTTTAGCTCTATTGTTATTATTATTTGCTTTGAGTTGCAATATTGGTATATTTCCTTCTTTACTATTCTGATTGAAGGTTGCTCATTACTTCCTGATGATGTATATTGATCATGTTTTAATTGTGGCTTCCAAATCAAGTTCACAGAAAAGAAACAAATTCCAAATTCATATTTTGGGCTACCTGTTAATCTTCTTTTAAACTCTGGGTCATGCCCAATCCAGCAACGTCTGCTTTTCTATGATCTTTCCTTAGAGACACATCCGACTAAAACATCAGCACATTAATGACTGTTTTATTTCTTCTTTCTCCCAGTAGTTTTGATTGTTAATTCACTCATTTATGTCTTTATTTCATCACAAGCTTTGTAAAATTAACTCATTTATGCAATAATACCTGGTACGGTTGTGATTGACTTGTTTAGATCAATCTATAATTCATAATAGACCTTTAAGTTATAGGTGCCTCTTTCTTCCATTGACAAGGTAGAATCCTCTTGATGCTGAGTTTTTAGATTGCAGGATTTGATTGCTTCGATTATGATAAACGTGATCCTTAACAACAATGAATTTCATATAAATGATGAAGCATGCCTTATATGATGATAGCTAGGCAGTAGTTCTTGAAGTTGGCCAATATTGTCTGGTTTTGTTGACATAAGAATAAGCACTTATGACTTGATCGTGGTGTACAGTGTTCCATCTTTTTCATATATAACCACCAAAGTTTGTGATTGATCAGCTTCACAATTTATCTTTGACGAAATGTCATGTCATGCTAGCCACAACTTCCATCTACTTTGGAATGTATCAGGAAGTTCAGAGAGGCTAAAAGTGAATAATAAGCATCTACTTTGGCGTATGATGGTATGTGAAACTCAGCATATGACCTAGTTTCCAGGTTTCAATGAACTTTGACAAAAAAATAAAAAGGCTGGCTTTAGCTAAAACCAACTGAAATAGGTTAAAAAGGATTCTTCAAGAAGACGTTTTGTAATTTGCTTTATAGCTGTATGCTCCAATGTGACTAGTCATGATAGACTTAAACTTGGTTAAAGAAATAACTTATAAAATGTGGTTGAGACGTTGGCATGGGAAATTTAATGAAAATTTGTGCTAGTAGCTGGTTAGGAAGGTATTTTTCATTTCTTTATGGTTTCAATCGACAACTGTACTTGAATATGATAAATGATGGATCTCAAACCATACTTTGTTATCATATGGTTTTGCAGAGAGTAATAAGATGATTCAAAACTCTATCTGTGATGAACAACAACTTCCATGTTAGTCATTTGTTGTGGTTGTTAGTCCAAGTTCTTGAATGTCCCATGTTGTCATTGAACTGTTGTGGCTTTATTACCAGCTCTTGTATCGGCTGTGTCATAACCTGAAATGTTGTCACTCATTCTCTAACTGTTGTTGGACTGCCGGGTAACAGTATGACGTGATAAAACGACCAAGGATAACAGATACCAATTGTTTGAAGGATTAAGAGTGATCGGAGGATGGCTAGGAAGGAAAACAGGGACTGGGTTGAAACCCTTGATTCCTTAATGAGATGGTATGATGATCTCTATATGTTTTATTTAGGCAGAAGAAAAATGACTTTGTCTTAAGAATAAACATAACTTCAAAGTGTAAACACTGAGTAGGATTACATATCTAAGGATGATTTGTGTAAGATTTTGTCAATTAATTAATTAATTTTAAAAATAATTTTTAGTTGAGAGGAAAAAAATAATGGAACATGATCCTGTTTGGTCTGTCTCTATTAGTAAGGGACTAAGTCTCTTATATTTCGATTGAGGTTAAAATGAAGACTTAGTTCTAGTATTTCTTGAGTTTCTTTTACAGATGAATGCTACATTCTAGTGACTCTTATTATCTGCAAAATTGGATTATATCTTAACACTTGTCAGAGATTAAGGTTATTAGCTGGCTGTTATTGGAGTCAAATTAGGAAATAGGAATCAGTATTGGAGGACAAATCATGATTATGTGATTTTGTTTTCATGTGAATATTTATCTACTTTTTCACTGAAGATGATTATGACTGTAACATGGTTTTTCCTTCAATAAAAAGGTTTAGCTGTATTTTGCCCAGAGTTGCAATATATGCATCTAATGGTTCAGCTACTTGATTGTGATTTATATCGGATAGTTGATAATTGATGAGCTAGCTTATCGAGGATTGGTTGGGCTTATCACTGATGGAGTTTATGGAGATCAACTTTTTCATATGCAGTGTCAGATTTTTAGCATATACTATTAAATACGTTTTCCTGGAAACTTTTGACTAATCATCCAGTTTTAAATGAAGGTTTGAGGATAATGGGTTCAGATGTATGGATGGTGCAACTATACTTTAAGTCAAAGTGTATTGTATTAGGATAACTGACAGAAATCATGATTTGTAAGCTTAATATTGTAGTGTGGTCATACTTAGTTGGCTCTTTCGTGATATGCCTTTGAGATTAGCATCACACCTCGTATTGAAGCTTGTGACTAACCTTAATTTATGCTTCTTCCATTTAAAGAAAAGAAAAAAAAAGCAGTGTTTTATTACAGATTTTGGCAACTGGTCCCAGATACCAGGCATAATATTTTACTGTACTTCAGATATCATCAGAAAAATAAGAAAAACGGGAATTAGAGGCTGATCATGACCAATCTGTATGGCACAATACCAGTCCTTCATTGGATTGGTAAATAGCTGTTGGTGTGGATTGATAAATATCTGTTGGTGCAGACTGGTAAATATCAGTAGATACACACTGTTCCTTACGATAATACTGTGCTCCTTGTTGAAGATTGTAATGTTCTACGTAGCAAAATTTACCAGCCGATTGATGGTTATGTTGTCATATTTAGTTGGTGTGTGACCTCCTTGCAGAACAATTTTAGAACAAAGTTTTGTACAAGCAATCACAAGTTTTCCCATAAACATCCAGATGTCGATCAATGTTGAGGAGTCAGTTTGCATCCACATCGATGCCTAACCCACATGAATCACGGTTGCTCTTTGAAAAATAGTTTTCAAGGTGCAACCATTAGTAACCATCCTGATGGAATTATGAACATAGCTGGCTTGTTATTTTTGACATTTGTTTTCCTCTTCCATTCATTAAGATGTGATTGGTATATGCTTGTATTCATCATACCTCCTGATTCTTCGGTCGCGTATCATCCAGGATTTGGTTGCTTATGTTCCTGCTGTCAGTCTGAATCCTGAATGGTAGGTACTTTTTGGATGGTTGACCTTTGCTCGTGAACTGGTTCTGTAGTCTCATGGTTGCAGGCTGTCTGCAAGACTCTAGTTCCTTAAAAGTCCTGAACTAGCGAAGTGAATCAAAGGCTACTTGTTTCGTTTTTCTCGTTCCGTGCTTGCCTCCGGTGACTGAATTGAATCGTACTTGGAGATAGACAAACCTCCAACTTGAAAGCTAATGACTCAAAGTAACTATGACAATGCCTTTTTTTGTTTTTTGTTTTTTGTTTTTTTTTTGTCTTCTTCTTTTTCAGCATCCACCGTTCACTCTAAAAAGAGATACGAATTCTTGTCAGGTAAAAAATTTTGCATTCACGATCATTTGTGTAAGATGGAAATGACGTATATCTATTAACAATTCTTTTTCCTGCTATTGTTCAGATTTTGTCCCAGAGAAAGTAAAAGCCGAGGACGCACTGAGGGCGAAGGCAGCACTCGTTGGTACATGATTGCGCCAAAATGCTTCAAATGCGAGAGCACAAAGTTAAACCGTATTTTTTGAGAGTCAGATCTCTGTCCCATCATCAGGTCTCCCCCATGGGAGGAGGAAGGGAGTTTCCATAATGCCGTGTGCGCTCGAGCATTATAGATAGATATGTGAAATAACGAGTTCAAGAGCGTTCCTTCTTTTACCCTCTTATCATCCTTGTGTGATTGATGCATTTGGCTTTTGAACTATTTCCGTCATGGAAGACTCTTAAAAAGGCTACCCATTGAGGAGAGTGCATTTAGTAAATGGCGATTTCCCTACAACAGCTGTTTCTCCCATAGCATACTTCTTCAAAATAATAAAAATATACGCTCTTTTTTTTTTATTATTTTTATGTTTTCACCCTTTCAAACTTATTTAATTGAACCGGTTTAATTAATTCAAAACATAGGTCACTCCAAAATAAACAAAATTAATAATGTATTTGTTGATATCAATATAAAAGTATTATATGAAGTTGTTCTTAAAATTATAAAATATTATAAAAATAATAACAAATCATGAAAAATAATAAAATAAAGGTCATAGTATTGACTATAAAATAAAACATAATATACCAATATTATTTTATATTTTAAATAAATAATAAAATCTAAAAAATTAAATTTTAAAGAAAACCTAGTAAATGATTTACAAAGGTCTCAATGACTCTTTTTTCTTTTACTAGTTCAGCCCTTAAAAAATCGAATTTGTGCCATTTAAAGATTTGAATCACTAAAAATGTCCATTTTTAAAGGATTAGGAGTATATATATATATATATATATATATATATATATATATATATATATATATATATATATACCATTTAAGTCTTCATAAGTCATTTTCTGGGGTTTCACAAAAATTATGAGATATTTTTAATAATAAAATTAATATATTTTTATATTAGTAAATATAAAATAATTATATAATGTTGATATTAAAATTATAAAATATTGATGGGTTACAGTACATCAAAATCAGTAACTAACAAAACCTTTTGCTTGTAATATTTAAATATATTTTTTATCTCGCAAAACCTTTTCAATAAAATCAGTCCAAAAGATTTTTTAACTTCATAAAACCTTTTCTGATAATATTTAATTTTTTACAAAAAAAGACAAGAATAATAATTGAGATAAATAAAAGCATAGTACACTGCAAAACACATACAAGTTCTACTACTTCAAAGCATAGGAAAGCAAAGAACCGGGCCAAGCCCTACAAAATCCAAAAAAAAAAAAAAACATAAAGGTCAATATTATTCAAGGTCTCGACAATTATCATTAACCAAAATCATGCAAAATGTTTGGGATCTGGTGTGTCTTAGAGGTATGATGCTTTTGTACATACACTAAGTTGAGAAAAAATAACTAAGATGCGGAGGTCTCTTACAGGCTCATTATTTTTAGTTGATTTTTATTGACAAATATAGAATCTGAATCATCATCCACCTCCTCAGAATATTTTATCAATAGATGAAGCCCAGGCAAATTACATGATGAATCCATGTTTCGAGGATTGATATCACATACGATTGACTCAAAAGTAATAGAGATAGTCTCCTTAAATACAATTGGCATAGAAATTGCTGGCACAATGGAGCTAATATTATATTCAGTTAACAAGAAAGTCGGCTCTAACACAAGTCGTACAAAAGTCACTTCTTATCTTTGGTATATTCGGAATAGACTAATTATTCCTTTGACCTTAAGATTGTAATATTCGACTAGAGAAGATCGATTTTTTTGCTATTCTAATTTGGCTAAAAATATTTAGCCTTCCTTTATGTATAGTTTTTAATTTCTTAGCTCTATTATTAGTGGCATTCGGAAGCCTTTGTTTATGGATTAGCTCACTGGTAAAAAAAAAAAAAACATATTGGATTTGCAAGATTGTGCGTTGAAGTTTTTACTATTTCTAATCTCCCTAATGTCCTGGATTTTTCTCTTAACGGTGCTAAAAAAATATACTATCAAGCTAGAGTAGTACGATTGGAGACATTGAGATGTTTATATTATCACATCTTTGGACGTACTCCCAAGAATTAGAATGGGATTTAAACTACAAAAATTGCTCTTATCCCACATGTGTCAAAGGAGATCCTCTTTACTATTTCTTTGCGAATTGTACATGATATTGGCCCTATAGTGTGACATGTATGTCAAAGGCAACTTCTGTATCAACTATATATGATATTGGCTCTACCGACTTAAGTGCCACTTATATTTAAGGATATTCTCTTTACTATTTCTACATTAGTTGTCTTTGATGTTAGTCCTCTCATAAAGAACGTACAATTATCTTGTTATTTGCTTGAGCATTCATCTATTATGACTAATAGATATGATGCTCTCACGAGTACTGATGTGATCGATGAATTATGATAAGAGATAGGAGAGGATAAGAATTTTATGTTTACCACCAACCTTCAACTCCATGTAAAAAAGCGTTGCACCTTAAAAGAGACATATGAATCTCAACTTAGGAGACATTTTTCATGATTTTGATTTATGATTGTTATGGGACCTTGCATGAGTTCTACATACATTGGTCTGGCTCTTTTCATCCCTACGCTGAACGAGTTTGCGTTACAATGTATTATGTTTTTATTTATCTCAATATTTTTGTCCTAAATTTATTCTGTATTGACCTTAAAATAATTAAAAAGTTAAATTAATCAAAAATAGATCTTTTATACACTAAAAGTAAAAATAATTAAGGGTTAAATTAAAATTTAATGATCCAAATCAGAATAAATATTTGTTTTAAATACTTTAAAATAGATTATATTTATCATTTAGTCTTTTATAAGCCATTTCTAATGATTCTTAAAATATTAATATTTTGTAACACTATTTTTGAATGATATTATATTATTTTTAATAGAAATTATAAACAACTTAACTCCATACCAAAATAGTATAATTTAGGTCCCATTTTTTTCAAATCTTAATAAAATTATTCTGATAATATCCAAGTGATTTTTGACCCAAATTGATTATAATTCATCTTAAATTGGTCAAAAATATAAATAAAAAGTTTCAACATTTTAAGGGATAAATTAACTAAAAGTAAGCCTTTAAAACCCAAAAATAAAAAATTATCATTTACGATGTTATAAGTGTTGAATTCTAAATCTTAATAATAACATCAATTGATGAGTTTATGGACTAATATGTTTTTGAGATAAGTGACATAAGAAATACTTCGATCATAGACTCAAACCATCGAAGGGTAAATTGTCGAATTAGGAGAATTGGACATTGTGTCAAAAAAGTTTCATGCTAGAAATTAGACATCAAGTCAGAGGATTGGTCGACATGCTAAAGATTGAACTTTGTGATCTAAGTTTGGGCATCATTCTAGAAGAATTGAGAATTATGCCAAAAGATCATATATTGTGGAAAAGTCGACATATCGATGGATCGAGTGATATATCGAAGGAAAGGACGATTCACCAAAGGTTTTAACAAAGTGTTGAAAGATTAAACGACATATCAAAATAATATACAATATATGAAAAACTTCATAACTGTGTCAGATATGTGGTTGGATTATTAGAGTCTTGATCGAGGTTTTTTTTTATCAAATTATATTAGTATTGGGTCGAAACCATACTAACTTATCGAAGAAAGCCTAGACCCAAGCCGTATTGGGCCCGTTAGAAGGTCAAAACATTGGCCTTAAGCAGGCCTAATCAGTGGTATCACCAGGCCCAAGCAATGGCACTATCTTAGTTAACCGACAAGAACAAACAGTATTTGTCAACACTACTAGTAGTGGTACCAACTATAGTAATGTTGGTATTGCCCAAAATTCAAAATTTTCAGTGGTGGTACCACTTGAAAGTCTAAAACTATGGTGTCAAAAGTTATGATAGTAAAACCGTCATGTGTTAGTGATAGTGTCACCTGTACCTTGAATTTTTGGAGATTTAAATTCTAGGAGTTTGGAGTGTTCGGATTTATTTGCTATATTTTCCTAAAATTTATATGATAAAAAAATTATTGAACTTATATTCAAAATTTTATATATATAATATTGATGTTGAGACCTAGAAATATTAAATTATGAAAATATATAAATTACTAATATATATTTCATGAAATGAAGCCTTTCCATGATAACATTTTTTTTGAAAACTTTCTCCATGATTTATCTTATTATTTTAAAAAATTACATGAAGATATACCACATTTGAAATTTATAAGAGATAATTTTTGATATCAAGAGATGACTTTTGCTACATTTGAAATACATAAGTAATCTTTAAATATCTTGAACTTTTGAGCTCATCTTAGTATTGCATTTAAAATTTATTAAGAGCACTTCTGTATGATAAAATAATTCAACAACACCTCCGTTATTTCTCTCCTTATTAAAAGAAAATAAAATTTTATAATGCATATACTAAGGGGGAGTAATGTCATCCTGTGCTTTGAAATTATTAGCTATATTTCACCTTTTTGTTGATGACAAAGGGGGAGAAATATATATTGATGACACATGATGAATACATTGATGACATATAATCTTGTTGAAATACATGGATATCTTGGATAAGTATATTAATTGGACATCTTGGATATAGATGCTTAATTCCTTTTTACTCATGAGTTGATGACGATATAAATTTATATTGAAATTTGCATAGAATGTTGATTTCTTGAATTTAAGAGTGTATGCTTCTCTTATATTTAAGTGGCACGGATTTAGGGAGAGTTAGGATTAACTCATGTAATCAATTGATTATCATCATAAAAAAGGGAGAGATTATTGAATCTCAGATTTTGATGATGAAATCAATTGATCGGTTATTGATTTAACATGGATTGTTAGAAATTGATTAATGTATGATTAATTACAATAGAATGATTATTACAATCAGGATTGGCCCAAGGTCAAGTCCATGCATCAGGTCGATGCAGTTGGGAACTCACCAAGAGTGCGTCAGGAGCTTGCCGAGGGTATCAAGAGTTTACAAGGATGGCGCTCGCTATAAGAAGACTGAGACTGGCCAGAAGATTGTCGGGGGTAGCCAAAAAACTTGTCGGGAGTTAAGATAGTCTTGTAATGGATGTTTGGCAATTATGATTATATTTAATTAAGTTATAATTAGCTTCATGTAGGACTAAGCATGAAAAGAGTAATGGAGTTACAACCAGATGATGGGCCAAGATCAAGCTTGGGCATCGAGTCGGGTTCAGACGATGCAATGGGATCTCAACGAAGTTCGCTGGAAGATTTGCCGAAGGGATCGAGAAGCTCACTAAGAACATGCCAAGAGATTGTCGAAAAAAGACCGAAAGACTCGTCACAAGAATGCCAGAGGTTGTCGAATTGGTGGGAGTTAGGTCTTGATTATCTTGATTGGTCATTAAGTGTTATAATCATTGACTTATAGTTAGGGTTTGAGTCCAAATTGAGTTGGATTTGAAAAGAATCCAAATCAACTCAATAAGGCAATTGAGTCCACTATTGGGGTTTGATTGAGCTTAGATTTAGCTCAATTGGTTGCCTAAAGGGTTGATCAACATTAGGTTCAAGCCGAAATTTGAAAAGTGGAGGGAACTACTTTTACGAAAATTCCAACAGGTAAACCGCCAGTAAGCAACAGGTGTACCGCTATCGCCCAGGTTTTCGGGTGGCTGACAACGACTGACCCGCTTAGGTTGGGCGGTTGAACTGCCCGTACCCAGGAATCTAGGTGCTTTGGGCGGTTGACCCGCCTAGGGTCGATGGGTAAACCGCCCATACCTAGGTGTTTGGGTGGCTGATCTGCCTAGGTCGGTGGGTAAACCGCTCGTACCTAGATTTTTCGGATATGGCTGGATTTTGGCTCTGATTTTGAAGCCAATTTGGAGCCTATAAATGCTGGTTACATATGCCTTGTAAGCCAATCATGTGAGTGATAACACATGTGACACGCTGTGTGATCTTTTTACTTATGATTAATATTGGCATATTCTCATATTATATTATTTGTTACATATATATTGTGATGTCCTTGGTTCTGTGCAATGAGAATCGGATTGTGATGAGATCATGATAATGAGATCGATTCACCTTTAAACACAGATCCTAAATAATCTCGATCATAGGTTACTTAAGTGGGACATTGAGATAACTGGATAGATCGGTGTACTATATACCCATTCATATAATGGAGGCGACTAGTCTCATAGCCACCTGTATGGAGACACTAAGGATATAGTACAGGTGCTCATTAGAGAATTAGTTTACTGATTGATCCGCTTATGAAATGTTGTATGGTTAATGATACCTAATATCAGACAGTGATTCCATAGTCCAAGTTGTGTATCTAGTCCTTAGACTTGAGACACCAAGGATGTCTTGTATGAGTACTCCTTTCTTTAATGCCAAACTTATAGGTTTGGAAAGTTTCAGATCTGGTACAACTGGTTATTGAGATTGGTAGCAAATCTTATGAAGAAAATTGAGTGTCAATAGAGGATCATCCGCTCTCGATATCATGAGAGGAATATCCCATATGTGCTTACTCAGACAAATCCCTGGCCAGGGTCATTCGGATTGAGAGAGAAGGAGTTCTCCGGTAGAATCCAAATAGAGCAATACAAACTGATTCCATGTGTGACCTGATAGTACCATGTCCAATATACGATCTCTGGGATATTATTTGGATGAGAGATTATAGATACATAGTAACTTTGGATAGACAGGTCCGATGGATTTGATCCCCCTCATACCATCTGGATAGACAGGTCCAGATGGATTTGATCCCTCCTATACCGTCTAGGGACTATGGCGTAGTGGCCTAGTACGTCCATAGTCGATAAGTTGAGTGAATTATTATGGAGATAATAATTCACTATATCAGAAGGAGTTCTGATGGGAGTGACTCACGGCCAGCTCGGTATTGGTCCTAGAGGGTCACACACATATGGTGGATGCTTCAACGAATAGAGGATTGGATGAAGATCCAATTAGCCCCTATTCTCATTAGATGAGACCCTATGTTAATGGACTCCTTTATTAAGGCCCAATTATAGGTCTAAGGAGATTATCGGATAGAGATCCAATAATGCAACGTTAATATGTTATTGGATGGAGATCCAATACCCACTATGGAAGGAGCCATAGGGTTTTGGTTGCTCTCTATAAATAGGAGGGGAGACTTATGGTTTATAAGCTACAGCTTTAGCCACCACCTCCTATTCTCCTCCCTCCCTTTGTGCAAGAGTTACAAGATCAGATTAGAGGAGTTTCGCTGTAGAGATCCATTGTGTGGATACTGCTAGAGAGGAGGACGCTTGACCTCCTTCATCTTCTCCATCCAAATCTAGAATATAAGGATATACGATCTCCCTAGGTAAAATCAATCTCTCACACATCGCGATTTTTTTGGTTTTTACAGTTTTTTCTCGCGACCCCAATCTTTTGTATGATGATTTGATCTACGTGGAAAACTAATATTTTTATTTTGATTTTCGTTGCGCATGTATTGCTCCCGTTGAGGTTTCCCAACAATGGTATCAAAGCCAAGATTTTCGTATGAAAGATTGGTTTTAAACTGCGTGTGATGAGATTGAATTGTGTAGAATCGTCCTACGTATTCTTGCTGCGTTTTCACAGTGAAGGCAACGAGGAGGAGGGGCAGCAGGGCATGGCTCGACCACCTGCAAGGGAGCGACCGGCTGCAGCCAAGGCCCCCTACAAAGGGGCGGCTAGCCCCCTGCAAGGGGCGACCGCCCATAGGGGCGGCCACCGCAGGCTACCACGTGCACGATCGACCGTGGTCGCCGCGGGTAGCCACTAGCCCGCCCGGCCACCGACACAGGGGCACAGGCGAGGGGGCAAAGAGAGGGCTAGGGCATCCTTTTGAGAAAAGAATAATCCTGCCCCTCTGAATTTTAAAAATTATGAGGACTGTCCTCTCATCTAGAATTATAAAAATGCCCTTGACAATTCTAAAAATTTCGAGCATGTCCTAATTTCTAGAAAAATAATTAATTAAATAGTTTAATTAATGATTATATATCTTGTAATTCTATATATGATGTGATGTACATGTGATGCATGATGTGGATGGATGATCATAAGCCATGTGTTGTGATGTGTGTAATTATGATTATTATTATTATTAGGGCCTGCAAGCTTGTGTTTTTTTCGTTTATTATTGAGCCTGCATGCCTGTGATCATTTGTAATTACATGGAGAGGCGCAGCAGGAGCGTGGAGGTGACAACGGGACCCACGATGTCATGGTGAGAGATTACAACGCATGGTGATGTGACAGAACCAATGATGACGAGATCAACAATCACAGGGCATGGAGATACGCCAATGTACACATAGATTCTATTGTGAGTGATTAGGCCCATTGGCTCGGGCTTAATTGTATTAGGTGACGGCTCATGATCATCTGGTGTGGCTTACATATGTGATATATTATACACCTATTAGATATATGTATATGTATATTTGCATGTGATGTAGATATATATTAAATATATATGTGTATGACATGACATATTAAGAGATCGATACGAAACAAAAATCCCTCCTACGATAATATTAAGTCGGTAAGCGTGAGGTAATAAGATGACCCACGTGGCCTTCCATCATTATAGGAAGAAATTGAATCACGACATAGGTTGAGCTGGTCGAGTCCCTCGAGGCTCACCTATCTACATGATCGAATTCTTGCCTACGACATAGAGATGTCACCGGTGACCTGAGGACATGGTATGCTTGGTCAAGTCCCTCGAGGGCATATCATCAAATCAAACTCATCTTGTAACGATGGTGATGAATTAACTAAATATCATGGTTGGTCGAGTCCCTCGAGACCATGATGATTCGGAAGTCGAACGTGACGGGAATCACAAGGAGTTGTGATTGGAAAAAGTTGCCTACCTTTTGGGCTTAGTATAATTGGTCGAGTCCCTCGAGGTTGCACTAAGATGCCAATTAGATCCCGATCCCCACTAGGAGTCTGTCAGAGACTTTCGTCTCACTTGTCGAGGGTGTCGTGTGAATCGCTAAGAAAATAGTGGGAGTATATTAAGATATAAGTCCATATCTTAATTAGTATTTTCTATAAAATCTACATGTTATTTATTTTTGCTATATCTTGTTTTGTCAGAAACATGTCGCTCACAAATCCCCTACGTGGCATACTTGATGCCAATTGCCTCACTGGTCCAAACTATATAGATTGGCTTCACAATTTGAGAATTATTCTTATGACGGAGAAAATCACATATGTCCTTGATATAATTCTGCCCACGTCGGAAGAAGGGCCAAGCGAGGATAAGATTACTCATTATATGAAGTATATAAATGATTCCATGTTGGTAAAATATTACATGTTGGCCTTCATGACTCCTGAGTTACAAAGGCAACATGAGAGCATGGATGTAGATTCTATCATTCTTCATCTCCGCCAGCTATTTGAGAAATAGGGAAGAACTCAAAAATATGAGATATCTAAGAAACTCTTCCAAGCTAGGATGATAGAAGGGACATCAGTTGAGAACCATGTCCTAAAGATGATAGAGTGGATCGAGAAACTCACATGTCTAGGAATAGTCCTAGAGGATAACCTGTGCATTGATCGTATACTTCAGTCCATACTAGATTCCTTTTCTCACTTCATCATGAATTTTAACATGAGCAAGTTTGAGGTGACTCTCCCTAAGCTCCTCAATATATTAAGGGAATCTAAGATTGCCATCAAGAAGGAGAAGTCAGTTCTCTATATTGGTGAGACCAAAAGGAAAAGGAAGGCTAGCAAGACCCTTAAGAAGGGCAAGGGCAAAGAAAGACCAAGTAAGGTAAAGGTTGCCAAGAAATACCCAGGAAAGAATAAAGGACAATGCTTTCACTATGGCCAAGATGAACATTGGAAGAGGAACTGCAAGGACTACCTTGCAGAGAAGGCGAGACAGAAGCTTGGAGAAGCTTCAGGTATATTCATGATCAGTCTCCACTTGTCAGATTTTCATGATAACACATAGGTATTGGATACCGAGAGTGTTTATCATATCTGCAATTCGTTGCAGGTTCTAGCAAGACCTAGGAGATAGGCTAGAGGTGAGATGGACCTCAACATGGGCATTGGAGCAAGATTTACTGCAGTTGCTATTAGAGAGGTCACCCTATATCTGTCTGGTGAAGCTATTATTACATTAGATGTATGTTATTTACCCTCTATTATCAAAAATATTATTTCTATCTCTTGTTTGACAATTAATGGATATAAATTAGTTTTTAAGAATAATATTTATTCAATAATTATGGATGATGAGATCATCACTAGAGGGACCCATATAAATGGTTTATATATATTAGACACTTCTCCATATATCATGAATATAAATATGTCTAAGAGAAAAAGAGATGAGGTGAATAATGCATACCTATGGCATTATAGGCTAGGTCATATACATGAGGGAAGGATTCAAAAGTTGTTGAAAGATGGATACTTAGACCCATTTGACTATGAGTTATATGCAACTTATGAACCTTGCCTCAATGAGAAAATGACCAACTCTCCTTTTAGTGAAACGAGAAAGAGAGTTATTGAGTTATTGAAACTCATACATAGTGATGTATGTGGTCCTATGTCGACTCAAGCTATAGGTGGTTACTTATACTTCATTATATTCACTAATGATTTCTTTAGGTGTGGACACGTGTACTTAATGAAGTGTAAATTTGATGTCTTTGAGAAATTCAGGGAATACAAGAATGAGGTAGAGAACCAAATTGAAAATTTAATATTCTTCAATCAGATCGAGGAGGAGAGTACTTGAGTACAAAGTTCACACATTTCCTCAAGAACAATGGGATTCTATCCTAGTGGACACCTCCTTATACACGTCAGCTCAATGGTATATCAAAAAGAAATCACACACTATTAGATATGGTACGGTCCATGATGAGTTTCACTGACATACTCATTTCATTTTAGGGGTACGCCCTAAAGACTACAACTTACCTTCTGAACAGCGTTCCATCAAAGTCAATAATGTCTACACCATATGAGATATGGAAAGGAAATAAGTTCGATCTTAAGATTGTTAAGATTTGGGGTTGTCCTGTCCATGTTAGAAGACACAACCCCGATAAGTTGGAATCAAGGACAGAATGGTGCACATTCGTGGGATACCGAAAGGAAACTTATGGGTGTTATTTCTATCATCCTGAGGACCGAAAGGTCTTTGTTGCCAAGAGAGCTGTGTTCCTTGAGAAGGAACATATTCTTGGTGGAAACAGTAGAAGTGAGATATAATTGTATGAGGTTGGAGAACCTAGCTCAAGCACCATTCCAGAGCCCGAATCTATTCAAGTACCTAACATATAAGTTCTAACTTTACGTAGGTCTAATAGAGTATCTCGCTCTCCTGAAAGATATGCGGGACATATCAGTGGAGATGACTCTCAGGAAGTTGATCCTTAGACCTACGAAGAGGCTATTATAAGTATAGATTTCAGGAAGTGACAAGAAGCCATGAATTCTAAGATGGTTTCCATGTACTTTAACAATGTTTGGAACCTTGTGGATGCACCTGAGGGTATTGTATCCATTGGCTATAAATGGATCTTTAAGAAGAAGATCAGAGTAAATGAAAAAGTAGAGACCTATAAGGCAAGGCTGGTAGCTAAAGGATATCGTCAAAGATAAGGAGTTGACTATGACAAAACCTTTTCACCTGTAACCATGCTTAAGTCCATTATAATTATTTTGGCCATTGCAGCACACTATGACTATAAGATCTTGTAGATGGATGTCAAAATAGTATTCCTCAATAGCAACCTCGAGAAAAAGGTGTATATGATATAACCAGAGGGATTCGTATCTAAAGAGAGTCCAAACAAAGTGTGCAGGTTGCTTAGATTCATTTATAGATTAAAGCAAGCTTTCTGAAGTTGGAATATAAGATTTGATAAGGTGATTAGATCTTATGACTTTATTAAGAATGAAGATGAGCCTTGTGTGTACAGGAAGTAAGTGAAAGCGCTATCTCCTTCTTGGTACTATACGTGGATGACATCCTAATCATTGGGAATGATATAGGAATGCTCTCCACAATAAAAGCTTGGCTATCTAGAAACTTCTCTATTAAAGACTTAGGGGAAGCGTCTTATATTTTGGGTATCCGAATCTATAGAGATAGATCCAAAAATATGCTTAGCTTGTCCCAGTCTAGGTATATAGACTCTGTTATCAAAAGGTTTGGCATGAAAAATTCCAAGAGATGTCTCATACCGATGAGACATGGAATATCACTTTCTAGGAGTATGTCCCCAAAGACTCCTGAAGAAAGGGCATACATGAATAAGATACCTTATGCCTCAGTGATAGGGTCTATCATGTATACGATGCTATATACTAGGCCTGATATAGCACATGCTTTGAGTGTCACGAGTAGGTATCAGGCAGATCTAGGTTTAGAATACTGGAAGGCAGTAAAGTATATATCCTTAAGTACTTAAGAATGACTAAGGATCTTTTACTGATATATGGAGGAGATAGCCTCCAGGTTGAGGGCTACACGGACTCGAGTTTTCAGTCCAACATTGATGATAACAAGTTAAATGCAGGGTATATTTTCACCTTGAATGGAGGAGTAGTAAGCTGGAAGAGTTCCAAGCAAGATACTACTGCTAACTCGATCATAGAGGTAAAATACATTAATGTAGCAAAAGTAGCAAAGGAAGGGGTTTGGATGAAGAAGTTCATCAAGGATTTGAGAGTTATACCAAGTAGCATGGAGCTGACTCCCATATATTATGGCAGCAACAGGACGATAACTCTAACATAAGAACTCGGGTCTCAACAGAATTGTTCTAAGGAGGTTTCATCTGATTAGAGCGATCATGACCCAAAAAGATATAGCAATGGAAATAGTTTCATCCGAAGATAACATTGCAGATCCACTGACGAAGCCACTAGCTTAGATTATATTTGAGCGTCACAAGGGTCTGATGGGGATCAAACACATAAGTGATTGGCTTTTAGTTAAGTGGGAGATTGCTGGTTACATGTGCCCTGTTAGCCAATCACGTGAGTGATGGCATGTATGACACGCTGTGTGATCTTTTTGCTTATGATATTGATATATTATCACATTATATTGTTTGTTACATATATATTGTGATGTAATTCTATGCAATGAGAATCAAATCATGATGAGATCACGATAATAAGATCGATTCACCTTTAAACACGGATCTTATATAATCGCGGTCATAGATTATTCAAGAGAGACATTGAAATAACCGGATAGATCGATGTACTATATACCCATCCATATGGTGGAGACAACTGGTCTCATAGCCACTTGTGTGGAGACACTAAGGATATAGTATAGGTGCTTATTAGAGAATGAGTTCACTGATTGATCTGCTTATGGAATGTTGTATGGTTAATGATCAGACAGTGATTCCGTAGTTAGAGTTATATATTTGGTCCTTAGACTTGAGACACCAAGGATGCCTTGTATAGGTACTCATTTCTTTGATGTCAGACTTATAGGTTTAGAAAGTTTCAGATCTGGTATGATTGGATATCAAGATTAGTAGCCAATCTTACAAAGATAATTGAGTATTAATAGAGGATCATCCACTCTCGGTATCACGAGAGAAATATCCCATATGTGTTTGCTCAGACAAATCTCTGGCTAGGGTCATTCAGATTAAGAGAGAAGGAGTTCTCTGGTAGAATCTGAATATAGCAAGACAAACTGATTCCGTATGTGACCTAACAGTACCATGTCCAATATACGATCTCTAGGATATTATTTAGATGAGAGATTATAGATACATGGTAACTGTGGATCGACAGATCCGTTGGATTTGATCCCCCCATACCGTTTGGGACTATGGCGTAGTGGCCTAGTACGTCCATAGTCGATGAGCCGAGTGAATTATTATAGGGATAATAATTTACTATATCAGAAGGAGTTCTGATGGGAGTGACTCACGACCAGTTCGATATCGGGCCTAGAGGGTCACACACATATGATAGATGCTTTAGTGAATAGAGGATTGGATGAAGATCGAATTAGCCCCTATTCTCATTAGATGAGACCCTATGTTGATGGGCTCCTTGATTAAGACCCAATTATAGGCCTAAGGAGATTATTGGATAGAGATCCAATAATGTAAGGTTAGTAGGTTATTGGATGAAGATCCAACACCTACTAAGGAAGGGGCCCTAGGGTTTTGGTGGCTCTCTATAAATAGGAAGGGATACTTATGGTTGGTAGGCAGTAACTTTAGCCACCACCTCCTATTCTCCTCCCTTGCTCTATGTAAGAGTTGCAAGATCATATTGGAGGAGTTTCGCTGCAGAGATTCATCATGTGGATACCGCCAGAGAGGAGGATGCTTGACCTCCTTCATCTTCTCCATCCGGATCTGGAATACAGGGATATACGATCTCCCTAGGTAAAATCAATCTCTCGCATATCATGATTTTTTTGGTTTTTATGATTTTTTCTCGCGACCCCAATCTTTTGCACGATGATTTGATCTGTGTGGGAAACTGATATTTTTGTTTTGATTTATGCTGCACATGTGATGCTTCCGCTGAGGTTTCCCAATAATAAATACTTTAAGTTTTCTTACATTCTATAAAATAATTTTGAGAATTATATTCTGAGAAAATATTATATAAGAATTATAAAAAAGAAAAGGGGTAAAGGAGTTATCAAAAATTGTACTCTTGTCTCCCTTGTATGCAAAGTGTAAGGGTTTGGTCTTCACCCAAAAAAGATCGGGAGTGGACACCGGTGTGCCTAAGAAAGAGGACTCGAGAGTGGACGTAGGCCGTTAGTGCCGAACCACTATAAAAATTATGAGTTCATCTTTTGCTTTCCTTATTAACGCTTATAATCTTGTTTACTCTTTGAAAACAAACATTTCACTTACGACGTTTATTATCTTTCGGATTTCATTACTCTTTCTTAAGTAATTAGTAAGCAAGTAACTTAACAATCTTCTTATCATTCACTTGCTTTATTTGAATAACAAGCTTTGGATCTTCCTATTATACTTAAACCAAAATGTTTTTGTTTAAAACAAAAAATTTACACTTGCACTAATTCACCCCCCCCCATAGTGTCAACTGATTCTAACAATTGGTATCAGAGCCTCGGTTTTTCTCATTTGGTTTAACACCCAAGAAAAATGACTCTTATTGGCTTTCAAGAGAGATTTTCTATTGTTTGTCCTCCCATATTCAATGGGACAGACTACACTTAATGGAAAACTAGGATGAGAGCTTTCTTGCTTTCTTTAGACCTTGATTTATGGACTATTATTGAAAACGGATTTGAAAAGTATTCTTTTCTAATGAACAATTAAAATGATTTGGAGAAGAATACTTTATCTTTAAACGCAAAAGCTATGAATGTCTTGCTTTGTGCTCTTGATAAAATAAATTTGATCAGGTTTCTTATTTTGATTTGGCTTTTGATATATATCATGCATTAGAAATAGCATATAAAAGTACACTTAATATAAATGAATCATTAAATGAAAATACTTCTAAAAATGAACAAGAAGAATACCTTCCTAAGAACCAGAAGGAATATGAACCGAGAAGAACACATGACTCCTCAAGTAAAATCTCGAGTGATGAGGACCTTGAACTTTTGACAAATAAACTTAAAAATTGATAAACTTAAACCTTAAAAATAATCTAAAGATGGATAAAACCTCTTGCTATAAACGCAAGAAGCCAAGGAGAAAGATCAAATGCACAACCAAAAAGTAGAGAACCTTGCTCTTATGGTCATTAACAATAAGGTTAGTGATTCATTAAGTAAATCTTTTTTAGAATTATTAAATATGCTTCATGATTTTTTTGATGAATTTAAGAAACTTAGTAAATCTTTTAAGTTGTTTAAACATGAATATGATTTGTTAGTTAGTAAAGTTGATAAAATGCATGAGTTATTCACATCACACAATCCTAGTTCTAAATATGAAATGCTAAACAACATTAAAGAAGAAAATATCATGGTTAAGATAACGTTAGAAAATTTTAAAATAGGAAAAAAATCCCTAAATATAATCTTTGCCAATAAGGGTCATATTAATAGAAGAAATGACATAGGCTTGGTTGATAACATTCAACAAAAGCCAACTATTTTTGTTAAAGAACCAACCTTAAATGTGTCACCAAGAATCATGTGTAATTTTTATGGAAGATTAGGACATATGGCTTGCAAATGTCCATTTAGAAATTATAGTCCTCACAAGTTAGTTTGGGTTCCTAAAGGAACTATAAACAATCTTATGCTATTAGAGAAAATGGGAAGAATATGTTATGAAGGACTCAATGTTAAATGGGTACCTAAATCAAAACCTCCGATAATATAAAGTTTTTTCTTAACAATGCTAGGAGTAATAAAAATATTTTGAAAGTAGATGCTCAAGTCATATTACTTGAGATCTAACACTTCTTCAAGCTTACTGGCTTAAGTAGTAATAAGAAAATTATTAAAAATAAAATTATTGGTAATGAATTTTAAGGATGATTCTTTGTTATAATTAATCTTGATTGCTCTCAATGATGCATAATTTTTGCATAGCTAGAGCATGCTAGAATTAGAAATAAGAAAGTTTAGTTAACTTAAATAAAAGTTATATGTATGAAAAAAAGATTTTGATGATGATTATTGTATTGATGTATATTAATTTGTTGATGATTTGTATTGTTTCTAAACCTAAAAATCATCTATGAAATCATCTTTCTTTAAAATAAAAACTTCTTGATAATATGATAGAATCTTCCAACAAACAAAAATCATTTGATTTAAAAATAAATCAAAGCTTTTATTTGAAAATATTTTATTGCAATGATCATAATGAAATTTTGTTTTTGACTTTAAATGTCATTGTTTTCTTGAAATAAATTTAAAAAGAAGGATAATTCTTCTTGAAAGAATTTTTATCCCATGAATCTTTCAATAAAGATAAAATGATACATTTATTGTTGAATCTCTTTAACTACAAAAATGAATTAGAAAATTTTAGCTATTTTCTTTTGGAAAACAATCTATAATGGCTTTATTGAAATTTTTCAAAAAGTGATTTTTGATTATGATTTTTGATATGTTTTTAAATGATTTTATTTTAAAGAATGAATATGTTTGAATCTATACAACATTATTGATATTTTGATAACTTAAATCATGACCATGAAATTTTAAAAATTAAAATTGAGATTTTATATAAACCAATATTTTTTACTAAAATGCCTTCCATTTATTAAAAAAAAGCTTTTATCCTAATCATGATCTTGATTTCTCAATATTTATAACTTGATATTTCTATAAGAATCAAGATCCTACTTTTCGATCTCCTAAGATTTCAAAAGCTTTAAAATTTTATCTAGGAAGAAATGTGTCAAAATAAATCATGTTCTTCGCATTTATGATTTGATAATAATATTCTTCATGACTTTCTTTTTAGTATAACTTATCACTTTTTTATTTTTAAAATAGATTAATGAATCGATTATGTTATTTTTATAACTCTCTTAAATTATGAAAGTGATTTTGATGATTTGATGATTTGAACTTGAATAAATTATTATCATGATTTTGGCAAGTTTAGAAAATAAAACTTGAAAATCTTCTATTTTATCATCTAAGAAGATATTTATTAAATTAAATCATATATTTAATATTCATGAATATCTTTTGATATCAATATTTATTTTGATATGATTTATTTTAAAACTCATGAATGACATAACTTATCACTAAAATTAGTATTTCTTAAATTTGTGATAAGTTAAAAATTAAAAGAGATTTGTATTCTCGTGAATATTCCTTAATTTCTTGACTTGATTTTTACGTTATGAAAATCATGTTATTGATCTTTATAATTTTCTCTTTTAAATAAAAATATGATTTATGATCTTTACAATATTAATTAAAATTACTATCAAGATCATTCTTCTTTATTAAAAATATTTATCTTGGATGAATTGAGATTATCCCCTAAGACTCATTTTATTATTCATAAAAAAAAGGAGAAAAAACTTATTAAACTAAATCATATCTTTTGATATTCAAAAATTTGATTTTATCTTTAATGACATGATCTACTTGTACTTTTTGGCTTAATTCGAATATTAATGCTAAGAAGAAATTATGTCATCATATTTCTTTCTTGACAATAACAAAAAAAAAGGAAGAGTTAAAATTATTAATATGATTAAAAGTAAATTGGATATGATAACCTTGAATGAGAAACAATTTGCTTGAAAAAAAATAGAATTTTCTAAATACATGCAAAATACTTTATTTACAATTTGAGCTTAATCTACTATCATGCCTTCTTATGAAATTCTTGATGCTTTTTATCAAAATTTACAATATATGGTTTTTTTGCTATACTTG
Organism: Ensete glaucum; assembly: GCA_021527575.1. Classification (NCBI taxonomy): domain Eukaryota; kingdom Viridiplantae; phylum Streptophyta; class Magnoliopsida; order Zingiberales; family Musaceae; genus Ensete; species Ensete glaucum. Next base: position 28,910,021 of record CM038559.1, on the reverse strand, counting down.
AAATTATATGAGATGATTTTAAATGCATGAGTAACTTTTAAACTTTCGAATCTCCTTAAATATCATAAAGTTTTGAGTTTAATTTTGAAATTCACATCTATAAAATTTACATCTTTAAAATTGAGTATTTTTGTGATATGATATTTTTTCTATTTCTCTACCTTGATTCTACCTTCTTGCTCACACACGTGGAGAAAGAAAATCACTAGCATTTCAAGAGACTAATAAGTCTATTAATTACATTTTGACTCTTTTGAAAGTGATTTTGATGATTTTGAAATTAAATAAGTGATTTATCTATACCGTGGTTTTGATTTCTTGGAATTATAACTTGAAATCTTTTATGAATCAAAATCTTTTATTATGTTTTTGTATTATTTGAAAGGAGATTTTTATACAAATCATAAACTTGATAACTTAAGATTTCTTATGCATAAATCAAGAGATTTTATTTGTTTCTCCTAGTACTTGTCTCTTAATATTCATAATTTATTTTCATAAATTGAATATCTCATCACCATGTTAATTTTTCTTGATATATTTCATGTGATGATTGGTATATTTCTTGAAAAATGATGTAATGAAAAAAGTTTTGTACTATTCTAACTATCCCTTCTTTTTTATAATGACAAAGGGGGAGCAAAACTTGTTAGCTTATAAAATTGCTAGCTTGAACAATGCAAAGGAAGCAAATATTTGCTAGCTTGCACTTCTCAAAAGAGAAGAATTAACTCACTAGCTTACATGTTCTAAAGTAATGAAAAATTTGTTAAATTCCTAAGCTTTCATATATCAAAAACTTGCTAATTACATTTCTCCTTTTGTTGATGACAAAGAGGGAAAAGATATAATGATATGAAATCATGTATAATGATTATGCATGTAATGATAATTTTGAGAATCTATATAAAGATAATGATTTATTATTATTCGGATTTATTTGCTACATTTGCTATGTAATGAGAAAATTTTTGATATCAAAAGATAACTTTTACTATATTTAAAAATATATAAGTAATCTTTAAATCTCTTAAACTTTTGAGCTCATCTTAGCATTACTTTTAAAATTTATTAAGAGCTATTCTCTATGATGAAATGATTCAACATGGAGGTTCACTCATAAGCCTATTAATATTGAATCTCAAATTTTGATAATGCAACCAATTGCTATGTTTGTGATTTAACCCGTGTGTTGGAGAGAAGTGATACAGGATTATCTATGATTGGGAAAAGACAAAACAATTAAGGAAGAATCTATTATTGGGCTGGAGTCAAGATCGGGTATCGGGTCGGGGTTTGGGCGATGTGGTGGGAGCTCACCAGGATTTCGTCGGAGGTTGCCGGGAGTTTGTCGAGAGTTCGTCAATAGGTTGTCGAGAGCTCACTGGGAGTTCGTCGGAAGGATGTTGAGATTTCGTCAAAAGGAGATCGGGATCTCATCGAAGGTTCACCAGAATGATACTACGAGTTCATCGGAAGATCGATTGACGTGTTGGACAATGAAGATTGTGTTTATAATTCTTTGTATTAAGTATCGTAGTTAGCATCATGATTAGAGTTAGTTTTACTAACTCAATTAGGGGCCAACCGGGTCTAATTTAGGCTTGATTTAAACTTATGAGAGCTCATTTCATTGACTTAGAAAGGGGTCAGCAGAAGGTATGGTCGGGTACAAAATAGTACTTAAATGGTGCTATTATGGGTATCCGATAGTGGTACTACTAGCTTCTGGCAGTGGTACCACTGTTACCCTTTTTTTTCGGGTAGATGTCGATAGTAGTATCATGCACTGGTGGTAGTACCGCACGTACCTAGATTTTTCTGAGAGGGTTGAATTTTGGCTCCAATTTTTAAGCCAAATTAGAGTCTATAAATACCCCAAGTATTCTTACATGGGAAAGCAAGAAAAATACTAAGGAAGTGAGAAAAATATTTAGATCAATTATGTAAAAATTGATCGAGAGCTTCCCTTTGTTTTTCAAGTGGAAAGTGAGTTTAAAGGAAGGGTTGATTGAGTTGTAAAGGTTGATCTCCTAAGTCTTAGAAAAATGATATGTAAAGATTGTTCTCCTGAGCTTATGAAAAGAAGAAAAGTGTACGAGGTGTTTGATCTTTGCTCGTGAAAGAAGATCGATAGTGGATACCGATTAGCCTCGAGTGAAGAGGGATCAGAAGTGGACATAGGTCAAAGATTTGACTGAACTGCTATAAAATCTGTGAGCACTTGAATTTGATTGTTCATAATTAGTTCTAAGAAAAGCACAAGCATCTTCTTTTGGTTTTCTCTTTACTGTTGTTCTCGAACTTTATCACTCTCAACTACTTCCAAGAAAAGAACTTATGATTTTGGTTTTACTTCGAGCAATATTTATTTAACCAAGTTTTTTAGCACTTACAGTAATTCACTCTCCCCCCTATTCCCCTCTTAGTGCTAACTCGATCCTAACAGTTGGTATTAGAGCCACATTCGATTCAATTGGATTAACACCCAAGTGAATTTAATGACTATTTTTGGCATAAATAAGGGTTATTCCATCACACATCCTCCTATATTTAATAGAATGAACTACATATATTGGAAAACTATAATGCATATTTTCTTAATTTTGATAGATTTTGAATTATGGAATATTATTAAAAATATATTTTAGAAGTCATCCAATCCAATAAATAGTTAGAATGATCATGAAAGAAAGATATTTTCTTTAAATACCAAAGCATTGAATATTCTATTTTATGTTGTAGATAAAAACAAATTTAATCAGGTTTCTATTTGTGATTTAGCTTTTGATATATTACATACATTAGAAGTTACACACAAAATCATAAGTAAATTAAAGCAATAAAAAATAAATAAAAAAACTTACAAATAAGAATATGAGAGCAATCTTCCGAAGAACATGAAGGATTTGATACTGAAAACACAAGAAGAACTCCTTCCAAAGAATAGAAAGAACATTGAAGTGAGAACAACATATGACTCCTTGAGTGATAGCTCGAGTGATGAGGATTATGACTTCGAACTTATGATAAAAGGACCTAAAAAATTCATAAAAAATAAAAAATAGAAAAAGGACACAACCTCTTGCTATGAACGCAAGAAGCTAGGGTAATCCGAAGATCAAGAGGATAACCAAGAAGAAGTGGCAAACTACATGCTTATAGCCATCCATGATGAGGTAATTAACTCTTCCGATGCCTTCTTTACTTTTTAAGAGTTGTTAAATGTCTTTCATAAATTATTTGATGAATATAAAAAGATTAGCAATACTTATAAATCACCTAAAAAAGGATTATGCATTACTTTTTAGTAAACTTAAAACCTTACATGATACATCAATACTATGTACTTCTTGCTTGAAATGTGAAAAGCTAGATGAAATTAAAAAGAAAAATACCATATTAGAACAAACCTTAGAAAAATTTCAGATATGCAACAAATCTCTAAACATGATCCTTGCTAATAAGGGTCATATTTATAGGAAAGAAGATATTAGCTTTGTGGGTAACACTCAACAAAAGTTAATTATCTTCATTAAAGGACCTACATTACACTCTTCACCCGAAATCAAGTGTAATTTTTATTGTAAACTTAGACATTTTACCTATAGATGTTCAAAGGTATAGTCCACATAAGTTAGTTTTGGTTCCTAAAGGAACCATAAACAACTCAAAGCCATTAGTAAAAATAGATAGAACTTTTTATGAGGGACCCAAAGTCAAATGGGTACTAAAACCAAAATGCACTTTATTGTAGTTTTATCTCCAAAAAGAGGCTAGGAGCATAAAATGGTATCATGATAGTGGATGCTCAAGGCACATGACTTGGGATATAACACACTACTCAAGCTCACTAGTCAAAGCAACAAACTGATGTTGACCAACCCTCTGGTCAACCAATTGAGCTCAACCTGAGCTCAATCAAACCCTAGTAGTGGACTCGATTGCCTTATTGAGTTGATTTAGATTTTATCCAAATCTAACTCAATTAGGACTCACTTCTAACTATGACAACGATTACAACACTTAAAGACCAGAAGCTTAAACTAAGACCCAACTTCCAACAATCCGGTAACCTCAAGCATTCTTGTAGCAAGTCATTCGGTCTTCTTTCGGCGATCTGTCATGTGTTCCCAGTGAGCTTCCCGATCCCTTCAATAAATCTCCTAGCGAACTTCAGCAAGATCCCACTGCATCATCCGAACCCAGCCTGATGCCTAAGCTTGATCTTGGCCCATCATTTGGTTGTAACTCTATTGCTCATGACATAGTTAGTCCTACAAGATGCTAATTATGACTTACTTAAATATAATCATAATAGCCAAATATCCATTACAAGACCATTCTAACTCTTGGTAAGCTTTTCGGCTACCCTCGACAATCTTCCGACAAATCTTAGTCTTCTTCTAGCGAACTCTCTTGCGCCATCCTTGCAAACTCCTGATACCCTCGGTGAGCTCCTAACGCACTCCTGACAAGTTCCCAACTGCATCGACCTAATGTATGGACTTGACTTAGCTAATCCTTTTTGTAATAATTATTCTATTGTAATTAATCCTGCATCAATCAATTCTAACAATCATGTTAGATCAATAACCCATCAATTGATTTCATCATCAAAATCTGAGATTCAACATTGTATTCGAACATTGAGGCTGGTAGTATTTCTCGCATAATTAGCTTGAATGAAAATAATTGGATGATATGAAAATCAAGAATGGAAGATCTCCTATATTGTAAGGACTTATATGTACCTTTGTAAGGGAATAGTGCAAAACCAGCAACTATGATAGATGATGAGTGGAAGAGATTAGACTAAAAAATAATTAACTTTATTCGATAGTGGCTAGATGATAGTGTCTTTCGCTATATATCTACTGAAAGTTCTGCTTACTCTCTTTGAAAAAAGTTGGAAGGTCTTTATAAAAGAAAAATGGCTGGCAACAAAACTTTTCTAATAAGAAAACTTATGACCCTGAAATATAAAGAGGACACTTCTATTCTTGAGCATTTGAATGAAATGCAGAGTATTAGTAACTAGTTATCCTCTATGAAAATGTCTCTTAATGATGAGTTGTAGGCATTGTTACTTCTTAGTTTTTTGCTAGAAAGTTAGGAGACACTAGTGGTTTCCCTTACTAATTCTACACCAGATGGTATTGTCACCATGAGTCAAGTAACAAGCAGTTTATTGAACAAGGAGTTAAGGATAAAGAATTCAGTAACTTCTCAAATTGATTCACAGGCACTTATATCAAAGAACAGAGGAAGGTCAAAGTCGAAGGATAAAAGTGGTTCATGTATGGGTAGAAGTCAAGATCAAGAAAAGATATTATTTGCTACAATTGTAATGAGAAAGGACATTATAAGAATCAGTACAAGCAACATAAGAAGAATAAGAAAAAGGAGAAATAAGTGGAGCCTACAGAGTCAAGAGAGAATATCACAATTACAGTGCAATATAGTTATTATTTGATTGTATATACTTCTGATGATGTTTTTTATTATGTGTGCTAGGATTTTGAGTGGATAATTGACACAGGTGTTTCTTATCATGCTATATCACAGAGGGAGTTTTTTGCTGCTTACAGGTCTGAAAATTTTGGTATTGTTAAGATGGGCAACCATGGCACAACAGACATTATTGGCATGGGTGATATCCATATAAAGACTAACCTTGGCTGCAAGTTGGTACTTAAGGATATGAGGCATGTAGTTGACCTAAGGTTAAATTTAATTTCAGTTGGAAGGCTGGACAATGAAGACTTTGATGTTAGATTTCACATAGGGAAGTAGAAGCTCAGTAAGGGTTCTCTTATAGCTAATAGGAAGAAATATCATATCTTATATAGATTACAAGCTAAAGCTTGTGGTGAGCAGTAGAATGCTACAAAGAAAGATTTCAACATAGAGTTGTGGCATAGGCGACTGGGACACATGAGCGAGAAGGGACTATATATTTTTTTCCAAGAGAGGTATTACCAAACCTCAAAGGTACACGTCTGAACTCTTGTATTGATTGTTTGGCTGAAAAATAACAAAGAGTTTCCTTTGTTAGTCCTACTTTATCTAGAAAAATACATGTCTTGGATTGTGTCTATACAGATGTGTGTGGTTCTTTGAGGACAAAAACTCATAGTGGATTTGTTAATGTTCCTAGTATCAGTGGTGCACTTTATTTTGTCACTTTTATAGATGATTTTTCCAAGAAAGTTTAGGCTTATGCTTTGAAGACCAAAGATCAAGTTATTAATGTATTCAAGGAGTTTCATGCTAGAGTTGAAAGGGAGACAAAAATGCATAAGATCAAATAATGGTGGTGAGTACATAGGATTGTTTAATGATTATTGCAGGTCACATGACATCTAGCATGAGTTGACAATTCTTGGTACACCTCAACATAATGTAATTACAGAGTGGATGAACTGCACTATCATAAAAAAGATCAGATGTATACTTTCACAGGCTAAGCTACCCAAAAGGTTTTGGGATGAGACTTTGAGGACTGCAGTTGATGTGATCAACTTGTCATCCTGTACAGCTCTAAATGGTGCTATTGTAGAGCATGTATGGTTAGGAAAGGATGTCTCCTATAAGTACTTGAAAGTATTTGGTTGTCGTACATTTGCACATATTCTAGATAATGAGAGGTTCAAGCTAAATGGTAAGATAAAAAAATATTTTTTTTATGACTCACATGATCAGTTGGTTATGGGCTTTGGGATCCAGAAAAGCAGGAGGTGCTTAGAAGTAGAGATGTCATCTTCTTTGAGGATCAAACCATTGAGGATTTGAAGAATGAGGCACTAACTACGACTTCTGCAGAGGAATTTATAGACTGTAACCCAGTTATTCCTCCAGTATATCAAGGTGATGGGACAGATGTGTAGGAAGATGATGTAGAGCCAAATGTTGATATACCTATATGACATGTTGACTAGGAAGAAGAAAGAGAGCAAGTTCCTATAGAACCTTAGTTAAGAAGATCTTCTAGACCACGTCGACCTTCTAGAAGATACTTTACAGATAAGTATATAATGCTTACTAATATAGGTGAACTAGAGAGTTACCAAGAAGCAGTTGAAAGTGAGCAAAAAAAGTAGTTTGTTGATATATAGGAAGAGATGGATTCTCTAAAAAAGAACTACAAATATGATTTGGTGCAACTACTAGAGGGAAGTAAGGCCTTGAAGAATAAGTGAGTTTTCAAGTTGAAGACTCAAGAATATTGTTCTCAACCAAAGTACAAAGCTAGATTGGTTGTGAAAGGTTTTGGTCAAAAGAAATATATTGACTTTGAAGAGATTTTTTTCTCTTGTTATTAAAATGTCTTCTATTTGTGTTGCACTTGGTATTGCTGCTAACTTAGACTTGGAGGTTGAGCAATTGGATGTAAAGTCAGCTTTCTTTTATAGTGATTTAGAGGAGAAAATTTATATGAAGTAACTAGAAGGCTTCAAAGTCAAAGGTGAATAAAATCTTCTTGTCTATAAGTTAAGGAAGAGCTTGTATAGGTTGAAGCAAACTCCAAGACAGTGATATAAAAAGTTTGATTCATTTATGATTAAAAATAAATACAAAAGAACAACATTAGATCATTGTGTGTGCATCAAATGGTTTGGTGATGATTTTATTATTCACTTACTTTATGTTGATGATATGCTTATCCTTGAGAAAAATATCTATAATTAATAGGTTGAAGAATAAACTAAGTCTTTTGCAATGAAGGACATGGGGCTAGCAAAGCAAATACTAGGCATATAGATTTCTCGTGATAGAAGAAATAAAAAGATTTGGTTGTCATAGGAGAAATACATTGAAAAGGTTTTGGATAGATTCAGTATAGGCAATTTAAAGCCAGTTGGTTCTCCTTTCATAGGTCACTTTAAGTTGTACTCAGAGTAGAGTCCATCAAGTGATGAGAAGGAAAAAATGCAAAAGGTTCCTTATTCTTCAGCAGTTGGAAGTTTAATATACGCGATGATATATACGAGGTCAGACATCGCATATGCAGTGGGTGTTGCTAGCAGATTTCTTACAAATCTAGATAAAAAGCATTGGACAGCAGTGAAGTAGATTTTTAGATATCTCAAAGGAAGTTCTAAAGTTTGTTTTAAGCTTTGAGGTGGACCATCCATGTTGACAGGTTACACAAATGCAGATATAACAAGAGATATTGACACAAGAAAGTCCACATCATGTTTTGTACTTACTTTTACAGGGGGAGGTGTATCATGGCAATCCAGATTGCAAAGATGTATTGCTCTCTCCACCACAGAGGTAAAATATATTGCTATTACAAAGGTTTGCAAAGAAATGTTATGGATGAAAGGATTCTTATAAGAATTAGGGCTGAAATAGAAAAACTATGTGGTATATTGTGATAGCTAGAGTGTCATTCATTTGTGCAAGAACCCAATATTTCATTCCAAGTCAAAGTATATAGATGTTAGATATTACTAGATTAGAAGTTTGCTTGAAGAGAAGTAGTTACAGCTTCAAAAAATTCACACAGATGATAATGGGATAGACATGGTGATAAAGACTTTACTGAAACAGAGACAAGAGATGTGTCAATAGTTGGTCAACTGAAGGGGAAGGTTATTGGGCAGATGCGCAAATAGGCAAATGGCCCAGATTCAACCTATAATGGGCTTTAGTAAAGTCCATAGCCTTAATCTTCATTTATCTTAACCTAAACCCTAGATTTGATGGCTAGGGTTATGGAAAAGAGGGCAGTGACAGCTGAAAATATGGGAGAGAGAAAGAAGACCGTAGATTGACAATAGAGGACATAAAACAAGAGTTCCAAGAAAGGGAAGAAGATATGACAGAGAAAGACTATTTTCAATTATCCATATCTCAGGTTAGATTAGTTTGAAGTGGATTCTTATTGTGATCACTTGGAAAGGTTTTGGATATTGTACATAGTAATATAGTCCTTGTATCCTTATGATTCTCTTATGGTTGTTGCTTGGGTTTGGGCAAGAAGCCTTGAGATTTGTATAATTATTTTAATAGTAAATTTTCTCTAGCTAGTATCGTGGTTTTTACCCTTCAAGTTGGAGAGATTTTTCACGTAAACTATGGTATTCATTTGATTATGATTTTTGTTTCATTTTGCTATGTGTGTGTTCGTATATAAAGCCTTTATCCTTCTATATCTCATAAGTTGTGACAAGTTTGAATGCTTCAAGTGAAGTTCTTGCGTGTCTTTTGATTCTGCTATGTGTGTGTTCGTATATAAAGCCTTTATCCTTCTATATCCCATAAGTTGTGACAAGTTTGAATGCTTCAAGTGAAGTTCTTGCATGCCTTTCGAATAAAATCATGTGTTCGGATTTAGGCTTCAGACAATGGCGACAAGTCAAAACAAATTATTCATCTTAAATTTGGCGTTCCTTCATGGATCTAATTAATCCTGGGGTTTTCTCATTTTTATCATACATAGCTTAAGGATCTAATCCTGAGATTTTCTCACTTTTGTCATACATAGCTTAAGGATCTAATCTTGGGATTTTCTCACTTTTGTCATGCATAGCTTAAGGATCTAATCCTGGGGTTTTCTCACTTTTGTCATAGCTTAACCCAAAAAGTCCAAATAGAAAGTGAGAAAAAGAAGAAGAAGAAGACAGGGTATTATTATTCGTCGTCAACACGTAATTAATTAAACATGGTGGTGGTAGATGGAACGTGAAGAAGCTCAACTATTCATGGCCTGCGACTACTGCACATGAAACTAGCAACAGTCAACGAGAAGCAACAGCAACAAAACAAACAGGTTGCAGACACGAGTGACTCGATGCATGCATATATACACAGTAGCGGAAGCAGTTCGTCGGGGAGGTGGCAGTAGGGTTTTGAAGTGTTTGTACGTCGGCGGGGATCGCCTACCTGCAATATTCTGCGCTATTGTCTGAAATGAACCCAATACAAGAAGACGACCAACAGAAGAATCCCGCTTGTTTGTCGGTTCGATATGATGACTGCAGAACACGAAGATGAATTTTGACTCTCTTTGCTGAACCCATTGATCTTTGAGACGAAACTTTCAAGTCCCAATCAAAATGTTATTTGCAGCCAGCATTTATCATCGTCAATTTGTCGAATACCTTCAGCTCATTTAAAAATAAAAAAAATGAAATATATGTGCTATTGAAGCTTGTCATTGATGTTCTCCACGAGGAAACTCTGTCATGCTTCCGAAATTTATGTAGCAGATTGAGAACTTGGCTCGAAGCAACCATGAACTTTTGGACAGCATGCCTACTGGTTTAAAGTAACAGCAAAAAGCTGACCTTGTTGCGTGCAGCAGCAGGCTCACCGGAAACCATCTTATCCATGGAGGTCAAGATCGGTCATCAGCACCGGAGATGGCTCCAAATGATGATGCTACTCCGGAGGCTACACACACGACCTTTGGAATCCATGCAGAATCCATCAGTCCACCTCCTCCATCTCGATGATAACGCCGCAACCTCTGCCGTCAATGTCGCGTTGTCTGTACTTGTTTATTCGCAGTAATTAAGCTACCAATGATGAATCGAGTAGGGACGTTATTCTCCCTGTTAAACAACCCAGCTATCAATGATGAATCGAGTAGGGACGTTCTTCTCCCTGTCACTGTAAACAACCCAGAAATGACTGGATGAGTCACAGTTACATCCCTTCATCATTAAAGCCCACAATATAAACCTGGAGAAGAGCGGGAGAAAGCAATCGAAGAGACAAAATAAGCAAGTCTTTTTCTCGCGTGGATTGAGGGAAAAAGGAGAGGAGAAACCGATCAAAGAGCAGTGGCTGGATCCGATGTCCTCCATGATTGGCACGGAGATCGTCCATCTCACTCCCTCTTCAAGGGAAAGTACGTGGAAGAGAGAGGTGCCAGCAGCGAGAGGACGAATGAACCGCGTCCGAGTGTGTAAAGGAGAGGGACGGGGTCCGGTTCAGTCAGTTGCAACGGTTCGCAAGCTGTACTTTTGAGACGTCGTCCCCGCTCCCTTCTTTCGAGTTGATTGATACCTTCTGTGGAAAAGAAAAAACAAAGGAATAGATGGCGGCTGAGGTGGAAGAGCTGATGGTGGTGCCAATGCACTAGAGGAGGAAGAGATTCGGAGAGGAGGTGGCCACAGTGGCGAAGGATCCGAGCATCGACACCGATAAAAGCTAAGCTATGAGATTTACTCGATTCTGGAAAGTAAGTTCCCTTTTGGCTATGACGACCCCGAGCTCTGGTCTATGAGGGTTCCTCCTCTAGCCGCCACAGCGTCGGTTGAGGCGTCCTCCTTAAAGAACCAGAGGGGTAAGGTGCGCGTGCTTTGCATCGACGACAGTGATGGCTAAGGGATGAGCGGAAGGAAAGGCTCTTGCCTACCTCGAGCATGCCATCAGTGTTGAAAATAGGAAGTAATAATAAAAAACCTAATTGATTCATTAATTTATCATTTGTTTATACATACGAAGAGGAGGATTTTTCTCAACTAACTACAAGAGAAGCTGGTGCGGCACGGAGCAGGCGCAGCATAATGGATGGTCGCCCGTATCGCTGGACGTCAAAGAACTACCACTAATAGAGGAGAGGAATTAGCACCAATGACAAAGAACTGGAGTGGAGGCGTCGATAGTGTCGTCGAGGCCTCGATCGTTAGCACGAGGTTGTCGTTTAATAATAAGAAAAAGTAATCTTTCTTAAAAAAGAGAGAGGGCAAGGAAGAAGAAATACGACATCATTTGATAGCAAGAAAAAATAATTTCTCTTAAAAGAGAGAGGGACTCTGATACCATGATAAAAGTGAGAAAATAGATTAAAAGAAAATGAAGTATTGTGATTTATTACTTCACTCATATCTATTTATACAAGAAGAGAGAAGGGTAAAATGATTAGACGTTAAGCGTGTTCTTGGGTGCCAATTCCCTGAAGAGCGAGAGCTTCGACTTCCGGCTGTGGGAGGTCTGCCAGGTGATATGGGCTGAGCAGGGGTGGTTTGAGCCAGTGGAGATCCATTCGGTGGACGAGGCCACCGCCTGCGTCGGTGTGGACGGTGGGCTTGTGATGAGCAACCCAGCAACAGCTGTAATCATGCACGTCCTCCACAACAAATAGGAGTTCCCCTTCATCCGGGGAGTGGAGGACCTCATGGTGCTCTCGCTCGGCTATGGAGAAGCAGGCGGCTGCGCCGCCCCCATCGTGGCAGAGGCCAAGAACGGCAAGCTCCGGCACCAGGGCCCCAGGGAGTGGGCCCAGCCCATCGCTCGGATCGTTGCTAATGGTGCCGCCGTCCTCGTGGACCACGCCGTCGTGCTTGCCTTGGGCCAGTGCCGGAGCTCCAACGACCTCCGCGTCCAGATATGTGCGCCCGAACTCCGTTCCCTTCACATGCCATTAACGAGCGCCTGGTTGGGGAATGTATAACGTGTGCGAATCTCCGGGTGGTGTCCCGTCGATAGAATTCGTCGTCGTCGTAATCATTATCATCTCCTCCTCTTTGGTAAAAACGCTGTGTTCTTCTTCAGCCTCTGTGGGTGTGAGGGATGGGGAAGGAGGTGCGTTGTCTTATCAGCTTAGGTTTGACAAGCCGCAGCTGCTGCCGCTGTCACCGTGGGAGCGCATGATGAGCGGGCATGTGCGTTGGCCTCACCACTGGTACTGCCTCTTCTGAGCTTCTAGTGTATGTTCCCCATCTCGCAAGCAGTACTCGTCCTCTCAAGGTCATTTTTCCAGCCTTTGCTGATCCGTTCCACCCTCGGAGTATGATCGCCATCATCGCTTCCCTGAAGTGCAATAACTATCACCCTGCATCTCGACAAACACTTTGCGGATAATGATGGGTGATGGGTTTGTGCGATCACATGCGAATATCTCGAGCATCGAGCGATGCAGTGTGGAAGAGGTGGACTACGACGCAAGCCCGGGCAACGTGAAGCTGTTGTTGGAGGCAGCGGAAGCGATTCTGAGGCATAAGAACGTGGAGTCGGTGCTATTTGGTGGGTGTTGAAAATAAGAAGAATTAATGAAAATACGATTCATTGATTCATCGTTTATTTATACATAATGAAAAGGAGGATTTCCCTTAACTAACATACGAGATTTCCTCATTCAGTTGGGGAAATCATATCTAAATCCTAAGTAAATCCTATCTTTTATCATGCTCCCGCAAGATCTAGCTCCTGTAAGGACGTCGATCTTGAACTAAGGATGTCGATCTTGAATCGATGTCAATGAAAACTGAAGGAAGGAAGCTGCTGTGCTGTCAACCACGGTGAAGACCTGACGGTGGTTGACTTTGACGGAAGAGATCTATGCTGAGGCAATCGGTAGATCTGAAGGGCGGCGAGAGAAGCGCTACGATCGTAGATTTACTATCGTTTGACAGCGAGAAAGAACTTGTTGTGCCCTCTCTGTAGAGCATTGAGAGATGATGAGCGACGGCCCATACAGGTACTCTCAGCAAAGAGAACAGAGCAACAGAGGCAGGAGGGATGGCGCCGGCGAGCAAGTGTATAAGCCATCGTCTACTGCAAATGGGGTAGGCAAGGTGCCGCTACTTGTTGGAGCTGATGCGACATTGGTGGTGCACAAGGAAGATGACCTCATGTAGAATAATGCTTCAGTAGAGGAATTGAGAAAGCCAACAAGGTCCAACGGAGGAAGAGAAAGCCGATGCACTAGAAATCTCCAGCTTCGACATCGACGAGAGGTCGTTTGACAGTAAGAAGAGATAGATCTGCATCGATGATGATAGAGTTACCTTCGGAGCAAAGGAAGCAAAGGATGTCCGAGATGGTGGCGGTGGATGACCCCTGAGTATCTGTGGTTTCGCAGCGGAGTTGTCCATGAACAAATAATGATAAAAGCTGTCGTTTGACAGTGAATAAAAAAAAGAAAGGTAATATCTCTTATAGAGAGAGGGGCTCTGATACCATGTTGGAAATAAGAAGAATTAATAAAAATGCCCACTTGATTCATTGATTCATCATTTATTTATACATACGAGATTTCCTCATTCAGTTGGGGAAATCATATCTAAATCCTAACTAAATCCTATCTTTTATCAGTGGGAAGATGACGACGGAGCAGAGGAATATGGAGAAGTTGGATTGGTTTGCAGTGGAGCTCGTGCTGGAACACGAGAGGAGGAGTTGCCGAATGGCTCCCACCGTCGCCTTCAAGCAACCCATCCCAAAATCCACAAGTAAGTCTTAGGTCGTGCAACAAGCAGTGTTCACCTCTTCTGTTCTGTTCGCTTCTGTCCTGTTTTGTCATATTCAACTACACAACTATACCATTGTTCCCCTATAGTTCACAATACTTGTGTTCACCTCTTCTGTCCTGTTATGTCTGTTCTGTGAGCTCTGCTTATTTTATAGCTCCTGTAAACCATTCCCCTTGTGTGAGTGATAGGATTTTAGCATAGTTGAATTCTAATTACTTTAGAAGTAATCAATAAAATCTTATGAGATTTTAATAAAACCTTACATAGTCACTTCTATCTTATAAAGAAGTATGGCTAGGATTTAGATTGGGGCCTTAGGGCTTAATGGTCGCCGCCTCCTTTACTAGACTAGTCGGCTAGGGTTTTCCTTGCTTAGGTCAGCTATAGAGGGGGTAAAGGGGTAATTTTACTTATAAAGCACCCATTGGGCTAGGGTTTAGAATCATATATAATGATGTACCGCGCTCTCTCTTTTATCAAGTAAATATCATCTTTTATTCATTTAGCCTTATGCCGAGTCTAGGAGGGAGGAACCTCTACAACGTTCCAAGGATTGATTCCCCTCAGCGATTAAAATCTATAGGGCTCATTATGGGGGTTTTATCATCTGGTATCAGAGCCGCATTCCTACTATCCTATAGTCATATCAATCACCCTCCATCTTCCCAAGCAATTCTTACAATTGCTGCGACACACACCTTCACCTTCCACCATAACCGCAGATCAAATTAGTTTGCCACTGGCCCCTGTGTTTGATCTAGAAATCTAGTATATTTTTATTACCCATGCCTCTTCAATACTGCAAGATCATTTACCTTAAATGTTGAAGAATTTTTTCATATTTTATTCGCTGCAAATTTCATTCGATGCAAACGTTATTATTGTTGCGAAGGCGAAATGTTACAGAAATTTTCAACCGCTTATTTGCCTCCTGAAACTGATTTATTGCTACTCTTTTTTTGCCAAAATTTTTACATAATTCCCTAGATCAACTTAGCTTTTATCAGAGATAGATCTTTGAAAAAAATTCCTTCTGGAATCGATTTGTTTGTGCCTTCTTTTATCATCATGCATTGTTAGAATTTTATGACGAAGGATTTATCTTTCCGTCTTTTACCCTATTTTCCTATCATTACTCTACCAAAATTTTGTCAAACTTTTTACTGATATTGACCACATCTAAATTGAGGATTTTTACATATTTTCCTTGAGTTTTTCTCTAGAATTTACATCAATAATTCATTATTTCTTTAATGTAAATTCTATTTGGCAGGGCAACATATCGCAGCACCCTTCATCGTCGAATTCTATTAGATTTGAGTGTTATATTTTGTGAGTTTTCAGACTATTTTTCTCTCATCTACAAACCCTAATATCCCCACCAAAAACCCTTCCAAACTGCACCCTAAATCAATCCCAAATAGCCACCTAAATCAGTCTTAAACCACAACTTACTTCTATCTACCCGATCCACCCATCCAACCGGCCATCCCCTCTCCAAAAATTCTCATGCCACTAACCTAAAACAGAAAAAAGGTCTTAATATTATAGATCTAGAAGCATACATTATGGCATTAGAGGAGGCCATTAACACCAATTTCGAAGCCTTTGAAAGCTGCATGGAGGAGAATATGTGATCCCTTTTCACGGAATTCAGCATGGGCCGACCACCTAGCCTGAAGAAATCGGAGCAAGGAGAAACTTCAAATCGGCGAGACGATCCTCAAGAGCATGGCCACATCATCTCTGATTCAAACACTTTATGCATGAATGTTGACTTCTCTAGATGGGTAGAAGGAGACCCGATCAAATAGACCGTATGCGCGAAATAATATTTTTGGTTCTATCGAACCGTCGATGCTACAAGGGTGGATATTGCTGCCATTCACCTCGAGGGAGATGCTATTCAGTGGTTTAATTGATATAAACATACCCATGGAGGTCTCTCTTGGCAGCGATTCAAGGAAGGACTACTTACTTGCTTTGGATCAACCGATTTTGACAACATCGATTGACAATTAGCGAAGATTCGGCAAACCTCGATAATACACGAATATCAAACAAGGTTTGAACATTTATCTAACCAAATTGTGAATTGGTCTGAAAAGTAACTTTTAGGACTTTTATTGAGGATCTAAAGCTAGAGATTCGAGAAGTAAAGGTGCGACAATCGTATACTCTTACAGCGGTAATTTTCTTCACAAGAATCCAAGAAGAACGATTGAACCACAAAGTACAAAGGATAAGGGTCGCTCCCTAACCAGCCATGTTGAAGACTTCAGCCCCCTCTATTGCCATTCGAGCCCCCGTACCAAAAAAATTAAAAAGAGATGAGCTTCATGAACAGCCAAGGGGTTGTGTTGGCATTGTGATGAACCTTGGAGCCGAGAACATCGCTGCAAAAAGAGCAGGCTCCTCGTGATTGAACCAGTAGAGGAGGAAGACATCGAACTATCTGAAGAAAGCCTCAAACCCAAAGATGAAACCATGGAGGAAGAGCCCCAATCGACCGACTATGCAGTGCACACATTAGCCAGCTACTCCAACCCGCAGACGATAAAAGTTGGTAAACTTATTAAACAGCAACCCATCATTGTTCTCATCGATATGGGAAGCACAAATAACTTCCTCAATAATAAGGTCGCTACATGTATGGTGCTTCAAATCGAATGCTGCAATAAGTTTGACGTAAAGGTCGTCGACGGTCGAATCCTCAATTGCGACTAACGGTGCCCGCGGGTAAAGTTGCTCCTACAAGATCAAGAAGTGGTAGCCAATTTCTTCCTCCTACCCATTGATGATTATGAAGCCGTACTTGGGATTGAATGGCTCACAATATTATGTGACATCTCCTGGAATTTTTCTAAACTAATCATGAAGATTTATTGTAAAGGGAGATATGTCACATTACAAGGCAAGCGCGGGAACCATATTTTCACCATTTCGATGCAACGACTTGAGAAGGTGCTACACAAAATAAATGGTAGATTTTAATGCATATCCAACAACCATCCAAGGAGGAGAATGTGCAAAATTCAGTCCTAAGATTGCCCTCTTGCTGGATGAATTCGCGGATGTTTTCACAAAGCCATGAGGGCTTCCCCCTAACCGGCCATATGACCACCGCATACCTATTTTGCCGGGCAAACCTCTAGCAAATTTGAGACTATGCGGCTATCTTCAGTTGCAGAAGGATGAAATTAAAAACATCATCAAGGAGATGCTCGACATCGGAGTAATTCGACCAAGCTGCAGCCCTTACTCCTCGTCGGTGTTGCTAGTGCGCAAGAAGGATGGTACGTGGGGGATATGCATTGGTTATTGACTTTAAATGTCATCACCATCAAAGACAAATATCCTATACCAGTCATAGATGAGCTCTTGGATGAATTAAAAGGAGCTCGAGTCTTTACTAAATTGGATCTCCATTCTAGTTATCATCATATATGGACGGGTATGCGCTGAAGATGTTCCGAAAACTATATTCTGCATACATAATAGCCACTATGAGTTTCTAGTAATGCCTTTCTGCTAGTGCGCAAGCTGCAACCCTTACTCCTCGTCGGTGTTGCTAGTGCACAAGAAGGATGGTACGTGGGGGATGTGCATTGGTTATTGACTTTAAATGTCATCACCATCAAAGACAAATATCCTATACCAGTCATAGATGAGCTCTTGGATAAATTAAAAGGAGCTCGAGTCTTTACTAAATTGGATCTCCATTCTAGTTATCATCATATATGGACGGGTATGCGCTGAAGATGTTCTGAAAACTATATTCTGCATACATAATAGCCACTACGAGTTTCTGGTAATGCCTTTCTGACTTACGAATGCTTCTTTCACTTTTCAGAGCCTGATGAATGACATCTTTCGGAGTTTTCTATGCAAGTTCGTGTTGTTATTTTTTGATAATATTCTCATTTATAGCCCTATACTTGATATGTATTTTCAGCACTTACGAACTATTTTAACAATTCTTCGAGAGAACACATTTTATGTTAAATAGTTAAAGTGCAGCCTTTTATAGGACAAAGTGGAGTATCTATGACACATTATATCAGAGGATAGAGTAGCGGTAGACTCGACGAAGATCAAAGCAATACAAGGATGGCCAAGACCGACGAACATAAAATCGTCGCGTAGCTTCCTTGGACTTATGGGCTACTACCAAAAATTCGTGAAAGATTATGATAAGATTAATGCCCCACTCATGTACCTACTGAAGAAAGACTCCTTGTGGTTGGATAAAGCCTCCGCAGCCTTCGAATGACTCAAGGTAGCCATGATGATGACATCGATCCTAGCATTACCCGATTTCAATCGCACCTTCGTAATATAGGCCGACGCGTCCGAAGTTGGAATTGAGGCTGTTCTAATGTAAGATGGTTGACCCTTTGCTTACACCAGCAAAGCTTTGTCTCTCTCACATCTTAAAATGTCCGTGTATGATAAGGAAACATTTGACATCGTACACGTCGTCATGAAGTGGAGACCCTACCTGATCGACCAACACTTCCAGATTAAAATCGACCACTGAAGTCTTAAATTTTTTTAGAGTAAAAAATATCTTCCCCAGAGCAACAATGATAAGTAACTAAACTTTTTGGCTTTCATTATAAAATATTATTGCAGATGCTCTATCACGGCTACCGGGACAAGTCGAAATTTCAGCCATCTCCCTTCCCTCCATCGACTTCGTCAAGGATATTAGGGAAGAATGGAAGAATGACCCAGAGATCCGAGACATCATAGAAAAATTAGAGAAGGATCTGGGTTCCATAGGTCACTACACTTGGGATTCGAAGGACTTGCGCTACAAAAGCCGAATTGTGATTGTTCCTTCTTCCCCTTGCATTCAAATTATTTTGCATGAGATGCACTCTTCACCTTCAGTGGGGCACTCTGAATTTTTAAGAACATACAAGAGAGTGAAGCAAAACTTCTTTTAGAAGTGCATGAAAAAATTAATTTATGATTATGTATCCAAATGTGATGTATACCAGTAACAGAAGGGTGAAATAGTGACAAATCCAGGAAAACTACAACCACTACCTATATCAGACTTTATATAGATGAACATCTCTATGGATTTCATCAAAGGACTGCCATCATCTCAAGGTAAAAGAACGATTTTTATGGTGGTAGATTGTTTAACCAAATATGCTCATTTCTTTGTTGTGAGACATCCCTATACTACTGCTAGTATTGCTCAGCTTTTTGTGAAAAATATTATAAAACTGTATAAGATGTTAAGGTTGATTGTGAGTGACCGTGACAGGGTGTTTATTAGTAAATTTTGGACCGAACACTTTCAACTATAAGGGCACCTAATCAAAGATGAGCACAACATATCATCCATAGACGTACGACCAAATAGAAGTGGTGAACAGATGCCTCGAAACTTATCTATGGTGCTTCACTAGTGACCGGCCCAAAGAGTGGACAAGGTGGCTTCCTTGGGCCGAATGGTGGTACAATACAACTTATCATTAATCAACCAAATATACCCTTATAAGGCATTATATAGCCGATCACCCCCTGTAATACTGAAATATGTAATTGGTGTAGCCAAAGTAGATTAGGTCGACCAAAATTTAATTAACAGGGACAAGCTTCTACAGTTGCTGAAGGACAACATAACTGTTGCTCAAGCCCACATGAAACAGTAAGTAGACACTCACCGGAGTGAGCGAGAGTTTTCAGCTATCAATCAACACCAGAGCATCGATGAAGTTATCTCTATGATTTTATGGACCATATCAGATTTTAGAGCGTATTAGGGTCGTGACATACAAATTAAAGCTTTCATATGACGCTAAGATCCATTTTGTCTTCCACATATCCTTGCTAAAGCTAAAATTAGGAGAACGAGAGTTGGCGAAGACTCAACTACCGAACACTACAAATGATGGTGAGATTAAAGCCCAACATAAAGCTATACTTGATCGAAGGATTGTGATGTGCCGGCAACGCCCTTCAATTGATGGACTCGTGAAGTGGAATAACTTACTATCCGAAGACACAATGTGAGAGTTTTATGAGGAATTGAAGACCTGGTTCCTAGAGTTTATGGACCCTCAGTCTTGAGGACAAGATTGATTTTAAGAGGGTGGGCTTGATAGGACTCCAGCAGGGTCCTAATCATCCTATAAGTAATCAATAAAATCTTGTGAGATTATAATAAAAAACCCCACCTAGCCACTTCTATCCTATAAATAAGTGTGGCTATAACTAAGCTGGGTCGACTATAGAGGGGGCAAATGGATAATTTTACTTAGGCAAGGATCCCTTGGGCTAGGGTTTAGACCCTATATAATGATGTAGTCATCTCCTTTCTTTTATCAAGCAAATATTATCTTTTATTCAGCCTTGTGTCGAGTCTAGGAGGTAGGAACCCCTACATCATTCCAAGGGTTGATCCTTCTTAGTGATCAAAATCTATATGGCTCCTTATGAGGTTCTATCAGTGAGTCTATCTAGCCTTAAGAAGAGTCATACTGATGATTCTTTGTTACATACACCCCACACATCAATTATGTATATAGAGGGAATAAAAGCAAGTTTTTGTTGCTTCTGCTCTTGGAATCCCAAGCTTATCTCATCGCCCATCTGCCAGCAACCCCCATGCTTCATGTACTCTACCCATTGCTGATTGATTGATTGTTGTTGATGTTTTCTCTTAAAAATTCATCTACTCTTTTTTCTCCTCTCTGAATTATTTTTTTTTTTTTCGTGAACATCTCTAATTTGATCGTGTACTACCATACATATTGCTCACTTGATGTATGTTAGGATCCTAACTAAGTTGGGTCCTAGTTGATTGAGTTGAGTCCTTAGATTGGGCCTTGTTGGTCAGCTTAAATAATATTAAATCGGCTAGGAGGAGATTTGAGTCTATTGTAATAAATTAGCACAAATTCTAATAGGGTTAGGATTTGGTTGAACTGGAGTCTGGTTAGGAGTTAGAGTTGGATTCGGGTTAAAGTCAACCAAGTTAAGCTTGTAATCAACCTAATTGGCCACCCACCTTGGTTAGGGGAAGTCGGCTAGGGTTTGAGATGATAATGTTTCACTTGGAGTAGGAGTTTGATTATGAGTTAGAGTCTTAGTTTACTTGGAGTAGGAGTTTAATTATGAGTTGGAGTCTTAGTTTACTTGGAGTATGAGTCATATTATGAATTAGGGTTTTGAGACCCTATATAAAACACGTAGCCACTACTATTTTTTTCAAGCAATCAATACATCTTTTTTAGTCATTGTGACCGATTACCAAGGAGGAAGGAACCCTTATACAGTTCAAAAGAGGGCTGATCTCCTACAGAGGTCAACCCAAACTTAGAATCCTGTGGGGTTCTAACACTTGATGTCAGAGCAGCATTTGGTGCCTCACTGCCCTTCCACAACCGCTGCTACCTTCGTCCAGCCATCCACCACCTCCCAAGCAATTATTACAATTGTTGTAATCATCGTCGACTCCGCCGTCATCACCACTACTACAGAAACATCATCTGCAACCTCCTCCAAAATTATATTACGTTATGATATTTACTTTACTACTGCTGCAATTTACTTATCCAAAAACCAAAAAAATAATATATCTATCTCATTGTAAAAACTTATCATCGCAAAGTTATCATCTTTACAATGAAAGTTATGTTACAAAATTTCAACTGCATATTTGCTATCATATCTCTGATCTTTCTACTGATATCTTGCTGTCATATTCATCTTCATATTTTTTACGTCGGCTTGGCTTTCCTTACCAGTAGATTCTTACTAAATTATTCTTTAAATATTTGATGTAACCGTTGAAAACTTTTTATCAAACTACTATTCTTCGACATAAAATTCGACTACTGCATCTGCCACATCTGATCTTGCTACCATATTTGCCACCATATTGCTATCATATTATATTATTGCTATCCTTGTTGATTTTATGCTACCATATTCCTCATAATACTACTACAATATTATTGGCACTTTCGTCATAAAACTGCTATCTTTTGATGAAAAATTTTGCTACCATACTTTTTAGTGTTTCTTGTTGTATACATAACTGATCTCTATCGAATTTGTTGCAGGCATATTGCTATCACTATTCTCATCTATCTTGTTGTCATCCTCATCAATTTCTTGCTGTTGAAATCATCTATATACTGTTAGAATCCTTTTGTCACAAACTACTATTCTTGATGAAGAATTCTATAATAACATCTTTTGGCACTTCTTGCTGCAGCCACACCAAACCGATTGCTATCCCTAACAGCAACCCTAAACCTTCCTTCCCAGCCTTAAACCACTACCACTGAAACCCTTTCCAGCCTCCATAACACCCTTAAATCCTAGCACCAACATCAACCTAAACAGCAAGCTATCAACCCTAAACTCCAAGCTTAACTCATCTCTCTTTCGGACACTAATCTTACAAAACTGATTACTGCCATCCATAGCAACCCTAACCCATCTTCCTATCCTTAAACCATTATCATTAAACCCCCCTTGTAGCCTCCATAATAGCCCCGAATAGCAACATCAACAACACCCCCTCTTAACGAAAAATTTTACTGCAATACCCTTGGGACTATTTGTTGCATCCACATTTAATCCCCATCGAAATCGTTGTTGTCACTAACAACAACCCTAAGCCATCTCTATAGCCTTAAGCTACTACCACCGAAGCCCCCTTACAGCTTCTACAACAACCCCAAACAATAGCATCAACAGCATCCCCTTTGATAAAAAATTCCATTGCACTACCTTCGGTATTACTTGCTACATCCACACCTGATCCTTACCAAACTCATTATTGTCATCAATAGCAACCCTAAGTCATCTCTCTAACCTGAAGCCACTATGATCGTAGCCTCCATATAGCCTCTATAGCAGCCCCAAACCATAGCCCAAATAGCAACCATAAAACAACAACCTATCAGCCCAAAACTGTAGGCATCTACCTTTAATCTATCATCTCTTTCAGCCACTTAGCTATCCAACTAATCCCTACCCTTAACTAGACAACAAAGGGAGGACCTCAACATTACAGATGTAGAGTCTTACGCCATGGTATCAGTAGATCTGATCTATCATGGACTTAGCTGAATTTGTGTAAGTTGTGCAGCACCCTTGCGACAAAATTAAAAACTTAGCTAGGATTGCCTAAGTCGTAAAGCAACCTTGGCCAATGTTTTAGACTTAGCTATGATTGCCTAAGTCATGAAATGTCCAAGCGTTATTAGTCCAAAGAGTCAGCCCACTTACAACCTCGTCCCGAACCTAAAGGACCTACAAAAGAGAAGTTGATTAGCTTGAAATCGAGCGATGGACAAGTCCTGATGTCTCGCAAAGAGGGAAGCTCTATAAACAATTAATCGAATACCTTGAGTGTAATAGAGAAAAGAGATAAAGAGAGCAAAACAGGACTTTAGGGGGCTGGATAAATAGTCACAAGTCCACAAACGATGGTTTCCATGGTGTCGGACGTAAGACGAGTTCAACTTTTAATGAATGCTCATGCCAGACATATAACTGAAGCCCCATCTAGCCCTATACCACCTGGGAGGTTCCAGGGTGCTGAGATGGTTGACATTTTGTGCTGCTCAGAGCAATCGCCATAGCACGCAAAAATGCTCTAAAAATGGAGCTATTTTGGGCAGTTTTAGCTTCATGTAGTGAGTGGTGATTATGCAGCGTTATAAACTATTTTTGCTCATATTTCTTAGGTAAAATCACATGAAACCAAGGTAAAACATCTGTCAAACATTTGTACAAGCAAACAAAAGCGATGAATAGTTTGCTGAGTGAAGATGTTGTGGTTGAGCGACGACCATTCATAACATTCTCTCCCACTTAAACTATCGGTGTCCTCGTCGATGCTTGTTGGTAGGCTTTGATGAGGGCTTCTTTGTGTCGAAGGGCATCTTCAGGCTTCCAACTAGCTTTTATTTAGGGAAGCTTTCGCAACTTCACCAAGTACTTGGTTTGCTCCGCTCCATTGGGTAGCTTTTGTTTTACATCAAGTTAGAATATTTCGAGAAGTATCTTGTGGATCTAGGTGGTATGCTTTCAAGTTGATTGTATGGAAGACGTTATGAATTTTAAGCCATGCCAATAATTGTAACTTATAGGAGACATTGCCTACTCTGCTAAAAATTGGAAAGAGCCCTTCATACTTGTGTATCAGTCCTTTGTGTAGTTTTTGCCTAAAAAACTAGAGTGATGCTGGTTGGAGCTTCACCAACACCAAGTCACCAACTTTGAACTCTTGTGGTCGCCTTCCCAAGTCAGCCTACTTCTTCATCCTTTTAATCGCCTTCTCCAAATAAGCCCGCTTAATATCCACATTTTGATGTCATTCCTTTGCAAAGTAATATGCTAACGGGCTACTCCTTGTATAACCAATAGCTAAGGTGTGAGGAATCGACAACTATTATCCTTTAATAATCTTAAGGGGGCTCTTGTTGGATGCAGAGCTCTGCTACAAGTTGTAGGAGAAATGAGTTGTGCCAACAGCTTCACCAAATCTTGTGGAGAAGTATAACTTGGACCTCAGCAATTTGGATAGTTGAGTCTAAAATCATCCCAAGAATCATGCATCTCGACCACTGATGATATTATGTGGGCTTCTCCAATACTTCACCACATTCTTCATCATGAAGTTAGTCGCTTCCTCTACTGAACAGTGTATGGGTGCAACAATGAATGTTGCATACTTTAAAAAATGATTGACCACCATGAGTATTGATCCAAGTCCCCCAACTATCGGCAAGCTTGATATGAAGTCCAAGGAGATGCTCTCCCATGATCTTTCTAGTATGGATAGTGACTCCAAAAGTCCCACTGGCTTTTGCTGCTCTACCTTATCTAGTTGGCAAGTAAGACATGTTTGAATATAGTCCTCCACATCAGTCCCCATATTCGGCTAATAAAAGACTCTCCATAAGAGCCATTGTTCGATAGATGCTTAGATGTTTGACCAAAGAGAATCGTGATACTCTTTCAAGAGTTCATGCCTCAAATTATTGCTCGTAGAACATAAACTCTGTTCTCCTTAATCTAGATAAGTCCCTCCTGGACTCAAAATAATCATGCCTTGCCCTCTTGGATGAGTTGCATCAGGGTTACTACTTGAGGATCACTGCATAGTCCATACCTAATCCTGGAAAGGAAGTTGGAGTACAACTGGCTTGGTTAGTCTCCGCCTTCCAACTATATGGCATTCATCAGTTCCACTTTTTGGCTCAATGCATCGGCTACGATGTTTGTTTTTCTGGGTTTATACTCCATTACCATGTCAAACTCAACCAAGAAGTCTTACCATCGTGCTAGCTTTAGGGAGAGTTTCTTTTGAGTTTGGAAGTAACTCAATATGACATTGTCTGTCCTTAGTACGAAAGGTGTTCCCAGAAGATGGTGTCGCCACACTCGTTGATAGTGGACTACCACTGTTATCTCCTTCTCATGCACTGGATATCATCGCTTGGTCTCATTAAGCTTGCGACTCTCATAGGCAATGTTGGAAAACCTCGGTGGGAGCATCATATACGCAGCAAAAATCAAAACAAAAATAAGTTTCCCACATAGATCAAATTATTATACAAAAGATTGGGTCGCGAGAAAGCCACAAAAATAAAAAAAATCATAATATGTAAGAGATTGATTACCTAGGGAGATCGTATATCTCTGTTTTTTCAGATCCATATGAAGATGATGAAGAAGAAGGTCAAGCATCCTACTCTCTAGCAGTATCCACATGATGGATCTCTATAGTGAAACTCCTCCAATCAGGTCTCGTAACTCTTGCATAGAGGGAGGGAGGAGAATAGGAGGGGGTGGCCAAAGCTGCAGCCTATTAACCATGAGTCTTCCCTCCTATTTGTAGAGAGTCACCAAAAATCCTAAGGGTCCTGCCTTAGTGGGTATTAGATTTCCATCTAATTACCTACTAACCTTGCATTATTGGATCTTTATCCAATAATCTTCTTAGGTCTCTAATTGGGCCTCAAGCAAGGAGCCCACCAGCAAAGGGTCTCATCTAATGAGAATAGGGGCTAATTGGATCTTCATTTAATCTTCTATTCATTGAAGCATCCCTATATGTGTGTGACCCTCTATGCCACTACCCTATAATCCCTAGACGGTACAATGTGATCGAATTCATCGAACTTGTCTATCGTATATCGATAATCCCTCATCCAACTAATATCCCAAAAATTATATATTGGATATTGGTACTGTCAAGTCACATATAGAATCTGTCTGAGTCTCACAATCCGAATGACCCTGGCCAGAGATTTGTCCGAGTAAGTATATGGGATATTCCTCTCGTAATACCAAGAGTGAATAATCTCTTTATTGACATTCAATTAATTTCGTAAGGTTGGTTACCAATCTCGATAACCAGTTGTACTAGATTTGAAAATTTCTAAACTTGTAAGTCTGACATCAAAGAAAGGAGTACTCATGCAACATGTGTGTTAGAGAAAAAATTACAGGTCTAACTATGACAAGAGCCATGGAGTTACAACCAGATGATGGGCCAAGATCAAGCTTGGGCATAGGGCCGGGTTCAGATGATGCAATGGGATCTTGCTGAAGTTCGCTAGGAGATTCGCTGAAGGGATCAGGAAGCTCGTTGGGAACACGCCGAGATATCGTTGGAAGACTCACTGCAAGAATATCGGATGCTACTGTATTGGTGGGAATTAGGTCTTGGTTTAGCTTATTGGTCATTAAGTGTTGTAATCATTGAGTCGTAGTTAGGAATTGAGTACTAATTAAATTGGATTTGGATGAAATCCAAATCAACTCAATAAGATAATCGGATCCATTATAAGGTATGGTTGAGCTCAGGTTCAGCTCAATTAGTTGACCAAAGGAATGGTCAACTAATGGTTCATGTCGGAATTTAAAAAGTGGAGGGAACCACTTTTACGAAAATTTTGACGGGTAAACCGTTAGTGAATGACAGGTTTACCATCACCGCCAAAGCTTTTGGGCGGCTAACAGCAGCTGATCCTCTCAAACTGGGCGGTTGAACTGCCCGTACGTAGGAATATGGGTACTTTCGACGGTTGACCCGCCTAGGACTGACGGGTAAACCGCTCGTACCCTGGTGTTCGGGCAGTTGAGCCGCCTAGGTCGACGGATAAACCACTCGTACCTGATTTTTTCGGGTATGTTTGATTTTTGCCTCCAAAAATCTGAAGCCACTTGGGGCCTATAAATACTCTAAATTTTCTTGCATTCTACACAACAATTCTGGGAATTATATTCTATGATAAAATTATTTGTGAATTGTAAGAAAAAGAAAAGGGGAAGGGAGAGAGAGCATAGAGTAGAAAATTCTCATGTCTCCCTTGTAAGTTAAGTGTAAGGGTTTAGTCTTCACCCAAAGAAGATCGATAGTGGATGCCGGTGTGCCTTAAGAAGGACCCAGGAGTGGACGTAGGTCGTTGGTGCCGAACGACTATACAAATTGTGAGTTCATCTTTTGCTTTGCTTATTAACGCTTCCAATCTTGTTTACTCTTTGAAAGCAAATATTTCACTTACAATGTTTCTTATCAGATTTTCTTACTCTTTCTTAAGTAAGTAGTAAGCAAGTAACTTAGCAATCTTCTTATTATTCACTTGCTTTATTTGAACAACAAGCTTTAGATCTTCCTATTTTTCTTAAAGTCAAAACTTTTAAAAAATGAAAACTTACACTTACAGTAATTCAATCTTGATGATACATGACACTTGCAAAGAAATGTTAGCTATCTTGAATAAAAATGATATGTATGAAAGGAAGATTTTGATGATGATTAACTTATGCTGATAATTTATGTTGATTTTGAACCTAAAAATCATATATGAAATCATCCTTCTTTAAAAGAAAATTTTTCTTAATAACATGATAGAATCATTCAACATAAAAAAAAAATCATTTGACTTTGTTTGAAAAATATCTTGCTATGATGACTTCATGTGTTTCTTATTATCTTATGATAAACCATGATTGATGATGCGTTAGCGAATCTTATAAAAATATATATAAATCATTGAAATTTTAGAGAAACTTTGATATCATGGTCAAGTTAAATGTATTGATTAATCTAAGCTATTTATTGTACATATACATTATATTAATTAAAATCAAAATAAAAAAGGGGAGAGGAATACCTGAATTAGCGGTTGAACCGTCGGTTTAGCGAGTGAACCACTCGATCCTGCACGGCTGAATCTCTCAGTATGCGGTTCAACCAACTGAGACCTAGACCATAAGAAGTCACTTAGGGCTGATAGTAAAACTGACCCTAAGCACCCTCAGCCCTCTCTAAAACCTTTTTCACTCCTTCCTTCTCCTCTAAAATATTAAGGAAAGATCTTTGCCTATCTCTAGAAGATGTAACTAAAGGTAACTCTCTAAAACTTCTCCCAAGTTATGTAGAATGGCCCCTATAAGATCCTCAAGGGACAAGGGAAAGAGGAGATTAGAAGAAACCTATGACACAAATATTTTTTATTCTTATGAATATGCTATAAAATTTTAAATCCTTGAATTTAGAAGTGTCCATAAAGGAAAATATATTGATTTTGATGACCTAGGAAACATAGAACTAATCCAATGGTTGACAAATCTGGGAGCCCTACCCATTCTTAAAGTGAATGAACTCACCTACCCAAGAATAGTAAGATTATTCTATAACAATATGCATGTAGATGAAAATGAAATAGCTTCTACATATCTTTTGGGACACCACACTGATATTACCGATAATCTAATTTGTAACCTAGTAGGCATCCCCGAAATAGAAATGGTTATTATTTTAGGGGATAATGAGATATGGACTCTATAGGTGTAATATACTCTGAAGCTTTAGGAACTGTTTTTGAAATCCAAATCTAGCTATTGTACCAAAAAGTTGTGAACATCTGCTACCCTTTAATGCAAAAGTGATTCATCATATAATAATGAGCATCTTACTTCCAAAACAATTCCATCATGATGAACTGAATCAAATAGAACTAAGAACCATATAATGGATAATGAAGGAATAAGATAATTGCTTTCGATATCTCATAATACAGAATATGATTGATCTTGCAAACAAAGATTTAATGCTACCTTACGGTCGATTAATCATTAGATTATTACATGCTCATGACATAATCATTCTGTCAGATAAAGAAATTATTAAAATAGACAGATATAATATAATCAATAGGAATCTTTTGAGGAGATTTAGGTGTGTTACAAGAAATGTCATATGGACTAGGTTGCCTAGAAGGATTGATTCTCCCCCACCTGAACCTTAACCAGAGACACATATCCTTAGGAGAGGCCCATCTCCTCCTACTATTCCATTTGAGGCACCACCCATGATGCAACCAGGACTTTCTTTTCCTATCGAGGCTATTATGAACTGGATGGAATGAATTGAGCTACGCTAAGATGAATTAATGACTAAGATGGAACAGATCCAAAGACAACTCTATACTTTATCTAGTCATTTTGGATTACCACCATCTGAGGAATTATATTTAGTGGAACTTAATGTTTTATACTAATCACACACTTATGATATACTCCTTGTTGATCTACACCTTGGTATCAACTTACAAACTCTTGTTACCTAGAAGTATTTTCTAATGCTTTATGTTACAAACTTATTATTCTTGAAATTTATTGACACCAAGCATCAATTAGCGAATATTTTTACAAAAACCTTAAATGAAGAACAATTTGATTTTCTTAGAAGAGAACTTATAATGTTAAATCATAAAAGTATGTGATTTGCTAATCTATATTTTATAATGATAATAATATTTAAAAATTATCTTATTATGAAGTTATCTTATTGTTGACATGAATTATCCATCTCATTATTTATAAAAATTGCTAAATTACATGAGATGATTTTAAAATGCATGATTAGCTCTTAAACTCTTGAATCTTCTTGGATTTCTTGAAATTTTGAGTTTATCTTTGAAATTTTATTTTTAAAATTCATCTCTACAAAATTGAAAGCTCTTCTTAATAAATAATACATTTGTCCTCCCTTGTTTTCTTTCCTTCTTTTCATAAGAGGAAGAAAGTTTTTATGAATCATATTATATTTTAAAAGGAGGAGCAAAACTCATAAGCATCCTTAGTCCCACTTCTCACCTTTTGTTGATGACAAAGGGGAGAAATAGATGTTGATGACTTATGTAATTGAATGGATGTTGGGAGCTTATGTAATTAAATGGATGTTGATGACTTATGCAATAACTTAAGGAAAATTTTTAAATATTTGAAATTTATGATAATCCTTGATGCGTTGATGACATGCATTGATAACATGATAATCCTTGATGCGTTAATGACATGATACTTTAAAAGCAAATTATTGTTGATATATACATGTCTTATTGTAATCTTTGAAATATGATTTGCTTGAAATATTGATTGTCTTAATTCACTCGAATTCAAGAGTGAGTGATTCTCTTGAATTTAAATCATTTCTATCATGACATGAATTTAGGGAGAGTTAGGATTAACTTCCGTCATCAATTGATTGTCATCAACAAAAATGGAGAGATTATTGAATCTCGAATTTTAATGATGAGACCAATTGATGAATGTTTGTCTAATATATGTGTTAGAGAAAAATAACAGGTCTAACTATGACATGAGCAATAGAGTTACAACTAGATGATGAGCCAAGATCAAGCTTGGACATCGAGCCAGGTTCAGACGATGCAGTTGGATTTCACCGAAGTTCGCTAGGAGATTCACCGAAGGGATCGAAAAGCTCACTTGGAACATGCGGGGAGATCGTTGGAAGAAGACTAGAAGACTCACCGCAAGAATGCCGGAGGCTACCGGATTGGCGGGAATTAACTCTTGGTTTAGCTTGTTGGTCATTAAGTATTGTAATCATTAGGTCATAGTTAGGAATTGAGTCTTAATTGAGTTAGATTTGGATGAAATCAAAATCAACTCAATGAGACAACCGGATCTACTATAGGGTTTGGTTGAGCTCAATTACTTGACCAAGGGAATAGTCAACTGATGGTTCAAGCCGAAATTTGAAAAGTGGAGGAAACCACTTTTGTGAAAATTTTAGCAAGTAAACCATCAGTGAACAACACTAACCCGCTCAGATTAGGTAATTAAACTGCCTGTACCTAGGAATCTAGGTACTTACGATGGGTAAATCGCTCGTACCCTAGTGTTCGGGCGGCTAAGCTGCCCAAGACGGTAAACCACCCGTACACGATTTTTTCGAGTATGTTTGATTTTTGGCTCAAAAAATCTGAAGCCAAGTTTTCTTGCATTCTATACAATAATTTTGGGGATTATATTCTATGATAAAATTGTGTGATTTGTAAGAAAAAGAAAAAGGGAAGGGAGAGAGAGCTTAGAGTAGAAAATTCTCAAGTCTCCCTCGTAAGCTCAAGTATAAGGATTTGATCTTCACCCAAAGAAGATCGATAGTGGACACTAGTGTACCTCAAGAGGAGGACTCGGGAGTGGATGTAGGTCATTGGTAACGAACCACTATAAAAATTATGAGTTCATCTTTTGCTTTGTTTATTAACGCTTTCAATCTTGTTTACGTTTTGAAAGTAAACATTTCGCTTACAATGTTTCTTATCGGATTTCTTTGCTCTTTCTTAAGTAACTCTTTCTTAGGTAATTATTAAGAAAGTAACTTAGCAATCTTCTTATCATTCACTTGCTTTATTTAAACAACAAGCTTTGGATCTTCTTATTTTTCTTAAAGCCAAAATATTTTTTTTAAAATGAAAAACTTACACTCAATTGATCCTAATAACTCAAGTCTAAGGACTAGATACACAACTAGGACTATGGAATCAATGTCTGATATTATGTGTCATTAACCATACAATATTTTATAAGTGGATTAATCAATGAATTCATTCTCTAATAAGCACCTATCCCTAGTGTCTCCACACAAGTGGCTATGAGACCAGTTGCCTCCATTATATGTATATAGTACACCAATCTGTCCGATTATCTTGATATCCCTCTCAAGTAACCTATGACCGGGATTATCTAGGATCTATGTTTAAAGGTGAATAGATCTCATTATCGTGATCTCATCACGATCTAATTCTTATTGCATAGAACCAATGACATCACAATATATATGCAATATATAATATAATATGAAAATATGTCAATATTAATTATAAGCAAAAAGATCACGTAGTATGTCACACGTGTGATCACTCACGTGATTGTCTTACAGGGCACCTGTAACCAGCAGATGACCTTCTTGCATAAGTACTCCCCTAATAGCGAAGTCAAAAGCATATATATATACTTCAAGACTTCCCATAGTAAGGTAATTTAAGTACTGGTTCCTCCAACATAGCAGTCTTTATGTCTTGGAAGATCGCTTCACATTTGTCCGACCATCTTTAGACGGCTCCTATAACAACTCCATCAGTGGAGCTGCGCGCTTCGAATATCCAGCTATGAAGTGCCGATAATAGTTGACAAACCCACGGAAGGATCTCAACTCTAGCACCTTCTTTGGTGTTTGACATTCTGCCACAGCTTGCACATTAGACTTATCCATTTGGATGGAACCATCATTGATTCGATGCCCTAAGAATAGAATTTTTATCTGAACAAAGTAGCACTTCTCCCTTTTCACAAACAAGGTGTTCTCCCTAAGAACTTTGAAAATTATTCGAAGGTGCTCAACATGCTTCTCAAGTGTTTGACTGTAAACGATGATGTCATTTAAGTATACGATCATAAACTTGTCCAAATACTCCTTGAACAATTGGTTCATTATAGCACAAAATATGACCGGAGTGTTGGTTAAGCCAAAAGGCATCACTAGGAACTCAAATGCTCTATACCTGGTCACATAGGTAGTCTTCGCTTCATCACTTTCTGCAATGCGCACCTGTCAATACCCTGACTGAAGGTCGAGTTTGGAGAAGTACTTAGCCTTGCCCAGTTGATCGAACAAATTTACAATGAGTGGGATGAGATATTTATTCTTCACCATCACTTTGTTTAGGGCTTGATACTCGACACATAATCAGAGACTCCCATCTTGTTTCTTCTAGAAGAGGACTGGAGCTTCGAATAGTACTTTCGAACTACGGATGAGACCACTGCTTAATAGTTCACCTAATTGCTTTCTGAGTTCTAGTAACTCTGTCTAAAAACGTGTGTAGCGCCCGTGTCCACCATTGTATGAGTCGTTCGGCCATTTAGTTTGATGTCCATATACATCAACTCGTTACTCCCTGCCTTTAGTAGCTTTGTCTTCATGTTCTCTCCCACTTGACCCCGTAATGCATTCAACAAACTCATTGTTCTCATTCTAGGTCCTTGCGACTCATCATCATCGTTGCTGGATTCTGAACTATTTGAATTAAGGGCGACGACTTTACCCTTGTCTGACTTATGGGGTTGTATTATTGTCGTTAAAGCATTGAGTGCTTTTGTGGGCACTTTCTTACCATGTATGGTCCTCTGCACAAGAAGCATCCGCCAGGTTTCGAGGCCTTGCCTTTTGAGCTTGGTCCCTTATAGAAGTTATTTTTCCTTTGTTTGGCCCTAAACTCCTTCGCTCGAGAGTATATTGTTGGGTCATTCCCCGAGGATTGTTTCTTATTTCCCAAATCCTCCAAAGAAACAAAGTCAATTAGCCTTTCTGCGACTACAATTGCTCTAATCACGTCGGTAACATTCCTCTAATTTAGTTCTTGTTGTGCCCATGACTTTAGGCTATGAGGAAGCTTAATAGCTTATCTTTCTCGAACATGTCCTGTATGTTCAACATCAGCGCAGAAAATTACTTCATATAGTCCCAAATGGAAGTACTTTGGTGAAGTTGTCTCAGGTTCCTTCTTGCTACGAACTCTGTGTTCTCAGGTAGGAATTGAGTTCTCAACTTTTACTTCAAGTCCTCCCAAGTGTCTACTTAACACCGACCCTACTAGATCTCTTCCCAATGGGTTCGCCACCAAAGTTTTGCATCTTCATTCAGATACATTATTACTATCGAAACTTTGGTTTCTTCTGAGTCGGGCCTCATAGCGTAAAAGTATTATTCCATGTCAAACAGAAAATTTTTGACCTCTTTGACATCCTTGGTACCCCCGTAGCAATGCAACTGAGGCGCCTTGAAGCTTTGTGGCAACACAACGCGGATGTTGCTCCCTCCCGTATTAAGAGTTCCTGTGAGTAACGTCACTTTGGACATGAGTTCCGTCACAACTTCGTATAGATGGTGTACAGAGTCTTTAGTGTCCTCCATCAATCAGTCGACTCAGGACTTAACCTTGTCAATCCGAGATTCAACTTCTTCTTGCGAGCTCTTGTCATACCCCCCGAATTATATCGCATTCGAGAGGGGTGACACTGTCTTAATCAGAAATACAATATAATTCGTCCACAATCTGAACCCAGGACCCAAACTAAATTTGAGGATACTAATTAAACATTTTCAAAGAGCATTCACATTTATTTAGAAAACCTATGCAGTTTATAAATCTTACACCATATCACTCGATAATCCACAAAATTTGAAGATTAAATTAACCAAAAATATTAACCATACTTATAAAACCATCAGTCTCAGAAATCTATACAAATGCAAAACCAACCATTTTTCACTACTTTATATGATTGTAAAACTTAACATTCAAAGATTCCACACTGAGAAGTATTCTAATATTTTTACAAGATATATAAGTTCATATTTATCTATAATATTTCATTACATACAAAATATTCTTATACAACATCTCCCAACAAGACTTGTCCAAAATCTACATAGCTTTCCACTATCTCAACTCAGTTCTAACTTTTTCTATAAGCGACAAGCTAAACTATAAAATTTATATAGCAACAGAGTGAGCATATAGAGCTCAGCAAGTGACTAATATATCCAAGATAAAGAATGATAGCTTTCAAATCAAACTTGATATCGAATGGCAAGGCAAGGGTGTAAGTATCCATAGAGAGTATCTCATAGATACATAATCATAAATCATTTCATTCGAAATATACTTTGATTACAACAGTAGAGAAAGAGTAGTTGGAGCATATCATTGGGAATACGAAACATTTCAGAGCGTATCAAAGATGTATAAAGTGTTTAAAAACATATCAAAGACATATGTAATATTTCAGAGCATATTAGAGATGGTTAGGACATTTCAGAACATGTCAATGACGTGTGAAATGTTTCAGAATATATCAATAGCAAATGAAACATTTCGGAAACATAACAATAACATTCGAAACAGTTAAGAGCATGTCAAACACATATGAAATGTTTCGGAACATATCAATGACAATGAAACATTTCGGAGCATATCATAGATGCACAAAGAGTTTTGAAATATATCAACAGAATGTGAAATGATTCGGAGCATATCAAAGGTGCATAAGACATATTTTGAAGCATATCAATGGTATAAAAATAATCTCAAAACTTATCAAATGAACAATTAAGGAACATAAACTCATTATCATATCAGACAGACATAACATTCATTCATTCTTATTCAAAACGCAGAAACAAACTCATAAACAATACTTTGGATATCATATAAAAGACATACGTGAGACCATAAATAGAATATGGATAATCCATCACTGAATGACCATCAAACATAAGTCTCCCACATTTGGAAGCTCCATCCACCTATACCTGGGTGAAGTCAGTGGGCTGTCAAAAGCATAGTTGGCTCTGAACACAATATTCTTTACCATTTCTAACAAAAATCCAAAAAAATATCATATAATACCGCTGAAAATTATACAAGCATATGTCGCTATCGCAGCTGCCACACCCGCAGCCATCCCTTTCTCTTCTCTCTTCTCTTCCCCCAACTCACCGTACTTCCTCTGTTTCCTCTACAAGAAATAGAGGTGCATTAAC
Organism: Ensete glaucum; assembly: GCA_021527575.1. NCBI lineage: Eukaryota > Viridiplantae > Streptophyta > Magnoliopsida > Zingiberales > Musaceae > Ensete > Ensete glaucum. The sequence continues at coordinate 28,873,895 of CM038559.1, read as the reverse complement.
ACATGCCGCAGCCTCCTTCCTCTCTTCTTTTTCTTCCCTCTTTTCCCTCTTTTATTCTTCTCTTATAGCTGCAGCCCCTTCTTTTCTTCCTCTCCTTCTCTTCTTCTTCCCTTTCTTATTCTCCTTTTCTTCCCTTCTCTTTCCCGATGCACTGCACCTCCTTTGTTTCCTCTGCCGAAAACAGAGGTGCTGCAACAAACCGCCACCCAAACGCCGCCTCATCTTGCGGAAGCAGAGGGGCGCAGCCCCCTTCTCTTCCTTCTTCTCCTACTCTTTTTCCTTCCTCTTCTTTTTCTCTTCTTCGCTACCTGCAGCCCCTTCTTCCTCCCCTGTTCTTCTCCTTCTCTTCTTCTCCTCTATTTCTTCTTCTTCTTTCCCTTCTCCTCAACCGACGCATCTGTTCGGAAGCAGAGGGGCGCAGCCCCTTCTCTTCTCCTTCTCTTCTTCCCTTCTTCTTCTCTTTCCCTTCTCCACCACTGACGCATCTCTTCCTTCTTCCCCTTCTCTTCTCCCCTTCTTCTTCTTCCTTTCTGCCTCCTTATTCCTTCCTCTTCTTCTTTCCCAACCGCAGCCCCAACCGCAGTTGCAGCCCTTTCTCTTCTTCCTCTCCTCTTCTTCTTCTTCCTCTCTTCTTCCCTAATCCTCCCCTTTCCTTCTTCTCTTCCTTCTTCCCTTTCCCTTCTTATCTGCTCCTTCCCTTCCTTATCACCACCGCCTCTTCTCTCCTCTCCTCTGTTTCCCTCGGAAAAAGTCATGTCGAAGGCGGTGGAAGGCGGATCAGAATATTACTTTCCCCTTTTTTGAGACTTTACATTTTAGTCTTTAAAAGATTTATATTTATAATTAAGTACTCAGAATTTATAATTATATCATGATATAATTTTCAAGGGTATTACACTCTCCCCTTCTTAAAAAAAAATGTAGTCATCTAAATTTATGATATCTCAATCAATGAGCATATAAGCTTTCTTATTTTTTCTCCTATACCTCGAAAGTTGTTTTATCCATAACGATGTTTCCAAATCACTTGAAGTTCCTCGAGTTGTCTTATCTATAGAAGGATGCCTCCAAATCTCAATAGACCCTTTGAAATTTGACTTCAATCCTCAAGTAAACTAAATGTAGATCTCATCATTCTCTTCCCTTCTTAATCTTTACTTGATAATAGCCCAACCTCAGATCAATCTTAGATAATATATATGTATCCAGGAATTCAAATAAATCATCAATTCATGGTAAATGATACTTTCACCTGATTCAACTATCCACAATTAATACAAAGTCTTAATATTCCATCTTTGTTTAATATCCCTTGGTGAGATCATGGGTTGAATGAAAAACTTATCAAATAGTTCTTATACTTGCTTCTTTAATTCCACTAATTTGAGTAGTGTCATTAGACTGGAAGTCTCAACTATCTAGGTTATCTCCAGTACCAAATCAATAACAATGTCACCCTTTCTGTATGGAGGTGATCCGAGCAAATCATCAAGGAACAGATCAAGGAACTCTCCGAGCACAGAAATTTTATTTAGATTAGGTTCTTGATCCGAGTGCTCCTTTACATATACAAGATAGCAAAAGTAATCCTCCTACATAGGGCAATCAGATTGGAGTGACGATATTAATCAAGGAGGTGAATCATGTCAAATACTCTTAAAATAAAAGGTAGCTGATGTGATACACAAAGTGATCATTTTTGTATAACAATCTATTTTGGCATGATAGGAAAAGTAATTAATCCATGCCACCTATAATATCAAAACCTCGGATGTCAAAGAGAATCAAATCAATAAGAAATTGATATTCTCTGATAGAAATCAGATAAGATGATCAAATCAAGCTTGTTGTCAAAGAATCCCCAATAGGCATAGTCATACATAGTATACAACCCAGTGGTCAATGTCAAATGTACAAATGATAATCAAAATATTATCAATAGAAAATCAATTAGTACCAGAGTTAAACAAAATTCTTACATTTCAATTACAAACATGAATGATAACTTTGACCATTGATTTCACAAGCTCTAAAATAATATTCATTGATAGCTCACACTCCGTATGCGTCGATGATCTAGGAGGCAGTAGCACTTTCATCATATTTAATGAGCAATCTTTTTCTTTATGATCTTTTTCTTTGTCACAAATAAAATCATTTCTAGTCACCCAAACACACTTACTTGTTTCATAAATTAATCCACATATTTCATGACTTCGTTCTCAATGGTAACTTTCCTTTTTCAAATCTAGATGCATTAACTTTCTTGTCATCACTTTATGATCTATTTCCTCTCGTATCCTTGTTGGTAAATTTGTCTTTGTTATTCCTGTCCTTGATCTCCAAAAATTTTCTATATTATTTTCCATGAGTGCTCAACTTTTCCTTCCAATATAAAGGATGCAAAAGAAATCTTTTAAACATCAAGCCAATTTAAGACATCCTTTCTTTTCTCCATTCAGATCATCCATTATTCTGCCACCATTATATCATGTTCACCACAGAAATAAGAAAAGATTAAGCACCCTAAATTATTCAATTCTCAAGCCATTCTGACTTGATATCCTTGATCAACCCTTTATTCCCACACAATCAGTAAGAATAAGATGAAACAAGAGGACTATATGCCCTCATCATCCTAGATTCCTAAAAGACATCAACAAAATTTTCAACTATCACCATATAATTGACTTAACCTCAATATATTCAGTATATCAACATATCAACTCTCGGTAATCCTCAAATCATGCTCTGATACCACCTCTGTCATGCCCCCCCGAAGTAAATCACATTCGAGAGGTGTGACCATGTCATATAAATATTATAATCATCACAATCCATCCAGGATCCAATCAAATCTTTGAGGCAATCGAGAAAACATTCATACTTCAAAATTCACATATATATAACATGTGCAATTTATAGTCAAACATCACATCACTCAAATATTTATGAAACTCAAAACCAACTTAACATATATTAACTATACTTATGATTCATCAACAAAAGAATCTATACAACCACCAAACTAACAATTTACCATAAATTCACTTCATCATAGACAACACCCAGCATTTCCAAATTAACTCTAAACGTAAGAGATTATTTAATGATATATTAATCATATTCGTCGACAACATTGTCATTATACACGAAACATACTTATACAAGAACCACAATAAATTATCCAATAATACTTGCCAACAATCTATATAGCTCTCCACTGCCTCAGCACAATCTTAACATTCAATTAGTGTCAAACTAACCTGAAAGATTTGATAACAAAGGAGTGAGCTAGAAAGCTCAGCAAGTGTTTAACGAATCCAAGATAAGAGCGAATGACATACAAACAAGCTGGTATCAAGATACAAAGCAGAGATACAAGAATTTATGGATATCAACTCATTAGATATAGGAGTTTCAAATGTCATTTCATTCAAAATATATTTGCTTCATAACAAACAGAATATAGAGTATTTGGAGCACATCAACGACGTAAACATATTTTAAAGCATATCAAGGCACATAGGACATTCTCGGAACATATCAATGGCAAATGGAATATTTCAAAATATATCAATGGAGTATGAAATGTTTCATAATATATCAATAGCAATTGAAGCATTAGAATATATCGAAGCATGTCGAGGATGTAAACATATTGCTACACATATCAATGGTGAATGGATAATTTCAAAACTTAGCAGATGAACAGATAATGAACAGAAGATCATAAATCGAATTAAATAGAACATACATTTCATTTTTATCTAAAGCACATATATGAACTCACAAGCAATACCTTGGATATCATATAAAAAATATAAAGGGTGAAGTGGGATACAGACAAAATATGATTCATCCATTTCTGAATGACCATCAAACAGAAGTCTCCCACGTCCAGGAGCTCCATCTACCCACGTCTGGGTGAAGTTAGAAGGGGCCGACAGAGCATCACGGGCTCAAAGCATAACTCCCTTTACCATTTCTGGCAAAGGTTCACATTATCCCACAAACACCATAATATAAAAGGATATAAGCAATAAAAGTAGCATATACCAGAAACACGTGCGAAACAATGAAATATACATATACCAAAATGAAGCAATACGATGTCAACATAAATATTTATAATTTACATTCGGATAAGCAGGGCATAAAAAATAGGAATGCATAAGAATATAGAGCAATAATGTAAGGCTCAATTGAAGAAAAAATTTTAATTGGATCACAGATAGAATATGATCCGATGGCATATCAAAAATATAGATGGTGATGAGAGATCATAAACATAATGTGGTCCATTTGATCAAACATAATAGAGCATCACAGGCTCCCAACATAACATACCCTTTACCATTATGGCAAAGGTCCATAATATCCTACAAACACCAGAGTATAAAAGGACAGGTGCAATAAAATAGGCATACATCAGAAGCACATGTAGAACAATGAAAAATAAATGTACCAATATGAAAGAGTAAGATGTAAACATAAACTTTCACGTAGAGCATTCAGATAAGCAACGAATAAGAGTTGAGAGTTTAAAGCTTAATTGAAGAAGAATTCATGTCCAAAAGATAAACAAGAATAGGCAAAGATTAACAATACATGATTTTAATAGAATTTAAGAGGCATATAGCATGAAACATTTAGATAAGAAATTATGCTCTAAATTACTCAAGATGGTATAGACAGAAGGGTATGCGAGTCAAGTTTCTCATGAAATAGATTTTGCATAAATCGGAGTTTCCAATATGAAGTTATAAATAATTCAGTGAACAATAGTTAAAATCTCGAAACTAGACTCAATGTTTTACATCTAGGTAGGAAAGACATCAATTACAAGGTTGTAATAGTTCAATTGATCATATCAAGATGAATTCAAAGATTGAGATGATAATAAAAAGGATTAGAAACTTGTCTTTCAATTATTTTGATCAGAACTCATTAAACCATCTTCTTCTCTTTCTTTTATTTATTTGCTTTCTTTCATTTTCTTTTCCATGTTTCCTTATCTTCTTTCTTCCTTCATAATTACAGCCAGTGTAGAATGTATGAAGAATACAATCACCTGCTCCCTCTTTCTTCTCTCCTTTCTCTCACTGCTGCAGTTGCAGCCCTCTTCCTCTTCTTCCTTCCTTCTTTTATTATACTTCTTTATTTTTCTTCTTTCCCCTAGCAACAACCTCCTCTTCTTTTCCCCCTTCTACTTTTCCCTTTCTATTCTTCTGTTCTTTCTTTTCTCCCAGCCGCAGCCCTAGCTGCAGCCTTCTCCCTCTTTTTCCCAGCCTTCCTCTATTCTTCTTCTCTTCTTTTATTTACTCTTCTTCTCTCCCCCCTTCTTCTTTCCCAGCCGCAGCTGCGGCCCTCTTCTTCCCTTTCCCTTCTCTTCTTCTCTCTGCCTCTTCTTATTTTTTCCCTTTCTCTTATCTTCTTCCCTTCTCTTCCCCCTCGCACAGCACCTCCTCTGTTTTCACTGCAGGAAACAGAGGTGCTGCCCCCTTTCTTCCTTCCTTCTTTATTTTCTCTTTCTCTTCCTCACACTTTACTTCGTGGGGGCGTGACATATCCCACAAACACCATAGTACAAAAGTACAGATGTCAACATAAACATTCATAATTTGTATTCAGATAGTGAAAGAATAAAGAACAAAAGTGCATAAGAATTTAAGCAATAATGTAAGGCTCAATTGAAGGATGGACTTTAATTAGATTATAGATAGAATATGATCCGATAACATATCAAAAACACAGATGGTGAAGTGGGATCACAAATATAATATAGTCCATCTGACCACAAAACATAGTAGAGCATCACAGGCTCCAAGCATAACATACACTTTATCATTTCTGGCAAAGATCTAGAATATCCCATAAATACCAAAGTACAAAAGGACATAAGCAATGAATTTGGCTTATATCGAAATCACATGTGGAATAATAAATTATGTGTGTGCTTAAATAAAATATTATGGTATAACCTCAATTAATATATTTAGAAATATAAGTTAAAATATTTAAAACTATAAGTTAATTAAAGTAAAGAGCATCAGAGAATTCAATTTTGAAATGTATGAAGCAAGAATGGACAAAACTGATACAATCACTATTTTGGCAGAATTCATAAAGTATATCTCAAAAAGGGTATCTTTGGAAAGCTAAATCAATCTACTTCAAATAAAATAAGTTTCATACAAATTGGAAGCCTTTACAAAAAGTTATAGATAATTTGGCAGCCAAAGGTCTGAAATCATAGTTCCTGTTTTATAGAATCTATAAGGTCTAACAAAATAGAAATTTTGACATTTATTTGGACTCCAAATCTTTTAATCCTAGTGTCAAATGAAAGATTATATGAGTCTATTTTCTAATGACTCTAGTGTTATATAAATCAAAGACACCAACAGAAAGATATAAGTAATATAGTGATAAAAGGTTAGGAGGTATAGACTCTATTTTATAGATTTCATATACTCAATTGAAATAAATGTTTGGGCTAGCAAATGAATTCCAAATTCCTAAAACTTAGTTTAAAAAAAAAGATATGTGAATCTATTTTTGAAAAAGTTAAGTTTTATCTAAATCAGAGATATGTACTAAAAGTTACAGTAAGAACAAAATAGACAAGTCACAATCTTGACAATATTATAGATTCATACCTAGGTATCCAATAAAAGAGATTTTGGTTTTATCCCAAATTTTCCTTATAATCAAAGTAAGAATAAAGATAAATTTCAATAGAAAAATGATAGAAGACATTATATAGGATAGGGTTAGAACACTTGACTTTACAAATTTTGATTTGATTCTTCTTATTATGTTTCTCCAATTGTTAATTGTTTAAGCTAACATATGGGTTGATATTGATAGGTGACAATCATGCATGTAATATATGGGTTGATAGGTGACAAACATGCATGTAATATGCTTATGTGTTACCTATGCACATGCACAAGTGACACTACTTTAAATAAGGTGGTGTCACCATGTTTTGTTTATTTTTTATTAACTTAATATGAATCTTTCATAATTTATTTCATATTATTTAAAATTCACATTTAGGTCCCTAGTAATCAATTTTTAATATAAAATTATTTAATCAAAAGAATTAATAAACAAATCCTTAAATTTATAAATAGGTCCTTATAAATAATTTAAAATATATCATTGTAAATATTTCAGAAATGAGGGATATTACAGCTCTCTACCCCAAGGAACCTTCGTTGGCTTTGGTAGAGTTTCTCCAAGCTCGCTTCAAGAACATCGAGGCAGGTTTTTGTCATTGTAAACCTCTCTTTGTGGCTCCTTTTCCCGATTAGCACTCCAGATTGCGCCTCATCCGCTCACGTGAATACCTAACTTCATGGTGAATACCCAACAGCTTGCGAGCGAGTTTACACTTGCAGCCCACCTACGATTGCTTGGGGCAAAGGTATGGCTTGCCTCATCTTGCTTGATTCACCATAATACTTTGCCATGGTGAGATTGTGAAACTTCTTTGCTATTTGTTCAAATTGCTTGCTTGCTCTAATACCACACTGTCACAAGCTTAGTTAAATTTATCTAAGTCGTGCGACACCCTTGCGGCAAACTTAAAGACTTAGCTGGAATTACCTAAGTCGTGAAGCAATCTTACTTAATGTTTTGGACTTAGCTATGATTACCTAAATCATGAAACACCCAAGTATTATTCATCCGCAAAGGGTCAGCCCACTTACAACCTTGTGCCGGTCCCGAAGGACCTACAAAAGATAAGTTGATTAGCTTGAATGTGAGCAATGGACAAGTCTCGACGTCTCGCAAGAGTGAAGCTTTCTAAGCAATTCGTTAAACACTTTAAGTGCAATAGAGAAAAGAGATAAATGGAGCGAAACAGGATGTTAGAGGGCCGGATGAATGGTCCCAAGTCCATAAACGATAGTTCCCAAGGTGTTGGACACAAGACAAGTTTAACTTTTGATTATTACTCACACTATAATCGAAACCCCATCCAGCCTAGTGCCACTTGAGGGATTCTAGAATGCTAAGATGACTAACATTTTGCATCGCTCAAAGCGGTCACTGTAGCATATGAAAATGCCCCAAAAATAGAGCTGTTTTAGGCAGTTTTGGCTCCGCGTAGTGAGCGATCGTTCTATAGCATTACAAACTATTTTCGCTCATATTTCTTAGGCAAAATCATATGAAATGAAAGCAAAATATACTGTCAAATATTTGTACAAGCAAACAATAGCGATGAATGATTCGCTGAGCGAAGATGTTGCATTAAGTGATGACCGTTCATGATAGATCAGTGCCAAGTTGGAGGCCTTCTAGACACGTATGGAGGACAGACTACATGCTCTTTCTATGGAGTTTAGATTTGGTCCATCACCGAGCCCAAGAAGATTACAGTATGGCGAGAATTCTATTAGGACTCTAGCTAATTTACTCCTAATTATAATTAAGTCAAAAAGGGGATGCACACATGTAAAACCCTAACTAGTTGCCACCTACTATAGTTAAAAGGGCCGGGTAGGGGTAGGGTTAGACTTGGATTAAGATTATGTGTTTTGGTAGCCGTTGGCCACTCCTATTAGATGTCGGCTAGGGAGTTGTTAGGAGTTGGAGTTTCTAAGTAGGAATCCTATTAGGAGTTAGGGTTTAGAAGCTCTATAAATAGTATGTATTTAGCCCTCTTTTTATCATCAATAGATCAATTATTTTTTAACCTTTTTCTAGAAAACTAAGGAGGGAGGAACCCTTATAGAGTTCCAAGGAGGTTGATCCCCTATAGAGATCATCCAAGATTAGAATCTGCAAGGGTTCTAACAGTTAGTATCAGAGCAACATTCTTGTTGTCTTGTTGCCCTTCCACAACAACCCATCATCCTTCCACAGTCGCCCAAAGCAATTCCCATAATTGCTTAGATCGTCATCGAACTTTACCGTCGCAAAGTTACCATCTTTATGACAAAAGTTATACTACAAAATTCAACTGCATGCTATTGCCATAATACCTTCTCGTATTCCCTGATCTTGCCGAATTCTTTGCTATTGTATTCTCCCACAAATTTTTGTCAACATTGCCTTTCCCTTACCAGTGGATTCCCCTTGAATTTTACACGAATCATTGTCACAAACTGCTAGAAAAACTTACATCTATCCTGCTGAAATATTTCGACGAAAAATTCTACTACTGCACCTTTTGTCATTTTTCTTCTCGCAATCCACTAAAACCCTATCAGTCTTGCTGCGACTAGCCACGACATCTTTAGGGCACCCCTCTAACCTAAAGACACAATCGTCGTAACCTATTTTCATAACCCTAACAGCACCCAAAATCATATCCTAAAATAGCGACCTATCATAGCCCTTAACCTGTCAACAGAAAAAAGATCAAAACATCTCAGATTTGGAGGCATACGCAATGGCATCTGAAGATTCAATCAATGCCAAGTTGGAGGTGCTTAATCACGCATGGAGGACAGAATGTGTGCCTTATTCACATAATTCAGAATTGGACGATCTCCGAGTTCAAGAAAATTCTAGCAAGGCGAAAGTTCAAAGAGGCCTCCAGAGAAGGAAGAATAAGCATCAAATGTGATGCAACCACGTATCAAGGTGGACTTCCCTCGATGGGAAGAAGGAGACCCGACGGGATGGCTTTTGCATGTCAAACATTACTTTCGCTATTACCGAACACCAGAAGCTTCCATGGTAGGCATTATGGTCATCCACCTTGAAGGAGATGCAATTCAGTAGTATAATTGGCTTGAATACACTCAAGGAGTCCTGATGTGGAGACAATTCAAAAGTGGATTGCTGATCCGCTTTGGACCGACCGAGTACGAGAACATCAATGGACAGCTTGTGAAGATTTAACAAACCTTCATGATCCAAGAATACCAGACTAGGTTTGAGAGATTATCTAATCTTGCTTGTGATTGGTCTGACAAATAATTATTAGGGACATTCATCGAAGGACTCAAGCCGAAAATAAGAGAAGTTAAAGCACGGTAGCCCCACACCTTGATGGTCGCACTCCCCTTCACCTAGATCCAAGAGGAGCGGCTCAACCAAGATGCCCGAAGGACGAGGACCACTCCTAGACCAGCAACATATAAACCTTTAGCACCCTCTACTCCCAACCATCCCTCGTTGCTAAAGAAATTGACAAAATGAGAACTTCGCGACAGATCGGCGAAGAGCCTTTATTGGCATTGTGACAAACCGTTGAGTCACGATCATCGCTGCAAAAATAGCCGCCTTCTACTGATTGAACCCATTAAAGATTCAGAAGAGGAGGTATGGAGGAATAACAATAGCTGGCCAATTGTACGATGCATGCTCTTGCCGACTATGCGAAACTGCACATGATGGAAGTGGGAGGACTACTTAAACAACAACCGATCATCGTCCTCATCGATATCGGAAGCACTAATAATTTCATGAACAACAAGATTATTGCTTGGATGACACTTCATATCGAGGATTGTAGCAGGTTTGATGTTAAGGTTGCCACTATCAAATTTTGAAGTGCTCGTAGGTGAAATTGTTTCTACAGGACTAAAGGATCATTGCTAATTTGTTTCCTCCTCTTGCTCGATGATTATGAGGTCGTGCTCAGCATCGAATGACTGACTACATTAGGTGATGTTTTCTGAAATTTATCAAAATTACTTATAAAATTTTATAGCAAAGGGAAACAAGTGATCCTACGTGGGAAAGCGAGTGCAACGTAATGACGGTTTGCAAGCAACGAATGAAGAAAGCTTTGCACAAAGTGAATAGTGGCTTCCTGATATAACTATGCAATAATCTATGGGGGAGCCAACAAAAATTGAAGACCTAACCTTCTTCACTTGTTTGCTGAATTTTCAAATATCTTCGTCGAACCGCGCAGCCTACCTCTTACCCGACGACGACATGATAATTGAATTTTGATTCTTCTAGGCAAACCACCAGTAAACACTCGGCCATATTGTTATCCTCACCTCTAGAAAGATGAAATAGAGAGGATTGTAAGTGAAATGCTTGAAACATGGGTAATTCGGCCAAGTTGCAACCCCTGCTCTTTGCCGGTGCTTCTAGTACAAAAGAGAGGCGAGACGTGATGAATGTGCATCGACTACCAAGCTCTCAATGCCATAAGGATTAAAGACAAATACCCTATTATAATAGTGGATGAATTACTTGATGAGTTAAGGGGAGCACGGGTCTTCATGAAGCTGGATCTTCGATCCGAATATCGTCAGATTTGAGTATACGAAGATGACATACTGAAAATCGCTCTCAAGATGCACAATAGCCACTACGAATTTTTAGTAATGCCCTTGGGTCTCACCAATGTTCCCTCTACCTTCCAGAGCCTTATGAATGATATTTTCTGGAGTTATCTTCGTAAGTTTGTATTGGTTTTCTTCAACAACATCCTTATTTACAACTCTTCACTTAAAAGTTATTTTCAGCACTTGCAACTTGTTTTGACGATTCTTCTAGAGCATATTCTTTTTGTCAAACAATCAAAGTGAAGCTTTCTTCAACAGAAGGTGGAGTATCTTGGTCATATCATATCAGAGGAAGGTGTGATGGTGGACCCTTCCAAAATCAAGGCAATACAAAGATGGCCGACATCTAAGAACATTAAATCACTACATAGTTTCCTCTATTTGACGGGCTACTACTTCAAGTTTGTTAAGGACTATGGAAAAATCAGTGCCCCCTTCACATCCTTGCTGAGAAAAGAAGTTTTCTAGTTATCGAACGAAGCCTCTGCTGCCTTCGATGATCTCAAGGCAGTCATGACATCAACACCCATGCTAGCACTACTTGATTTCGAGAAAACTTTTGTCATTGAAGTTGATGCATCCAGAGTTAGGATTAGCACTATCCTCATGCAAGATAGTTGACCCCTCGCTTACACCAGCAAAGCATTGTCTCCCTCCCATCTAAAAATGTCTATCTACCGCATGGAGATGCTCACAATTGTGCACGTAATGACAAAGTGGAGACCTTACTTGATCAAGTAGTGCTTCTAAATAAAAACTGACCACAAGAGTCTCAAATATTTTTTTAGAGCAGAAGATATCCTCCCCCGAACAGTAAAAATGGGTAACAGAACTTCTTTGATATTATTATGAAATAACTTACAAAAAGGGGAAAGAAAATATTGTTACAGATATGCTTTCGCGGTTATCCGAGCGAGCTAAATTTTTGGCCATCTCCCTTCCAGCTAGCAACTTTCTTGAGGACATTAGAAAGGAAAGGAGAGGTGATCCAGAGACTAGCAAGATCATCAAAAAATTGGAGGAGGAACCAAGCTCCATGACTCATTATAGTTAGGATTCTAGGGACTTACGCTATAAGGGACGCATCGTACTTGTGCTGAATTCTACTTGTATAAAAACTATCCTTCAAGAGATGCATTCCACACCAGCGATGGGGTACTCCAGATTCCTTAGAACTCATAAGAGATTTAAACAATTTTTTTACTAGAGAGGGATGAAAAATATTATTGTTGAATTTGTGACGCAGTGTGATATATACTAACAACATAAAGGCGAAACAATGGCAAGCCCTAGAAAGCTGCAACCTCTACCCATCCTGGATCAATGGACTTCATCGAAGGGTTGTCCTCATTCTAAGGTACAATTCTCGTTGTGGTTAACCGTCTTACGAAGTATGCCCACTTTTGTGTTGTCCGCAATCCCTACATCGCTTCCAGCATCACTCAGATCTTTATGAAAAATATTGTAAAGTTGCATGGGATACCAAGATTTATTGTAAGTGATCGTGATAGGGTCTTTATCAGCAAGCATACCATCCACGTATCGACGACCAAACCGAACTAGTGAACAGGTGCTTAGAGACATACCTTAGATGCTTCACTAATGATCGACCAAAAGAGTGGACAAAGTGGCTTCCCTGGGCTGAATGATGGTATAACACGACTTATCATTCATCGATAAAATATACTCATTATAAAGCCATGTATGGTCGATCATCTCCTGTAATCCTAAAGTATGTACTAGGTACATCTAAAGTAGAACAGGTAGACAGGAAGCTCAAGGACAGGGATAAAATTCTGAAGCTATTAAAAGATAATCTCTCAATAGCTCAGGCAAGGATGAAACAGTAGTACGATCAACACAAGAGCGAAAGAGAGTTTTTGATGGGAGATTGGGTCTTTCTTCGGCTCCAACCATACAAGCAAACATCGATCTAGACCAAAGCATCCATGAAGCTTTCACCATGATTTTATGGACCATACCAGGTCATGGAGCGAATCAGAGCAGTAGCATACAGACTGGACTTACCCGCCAGCTCCCGGATCCACCCAGTTTTTCATGTGTCATGCCTGAAGCCCAAGTTGGGACAGAATCAAACGACTCATAGCCACCTATTGGACATTATAGCTCATAGAGAGCTCCATATCTAGCTGAGTGCCATCATTTATCATCGGCTCATGACTCAACATCGTCAACCCACTACTGAGGTATTAGTACAGTGGACGAACCTACCTGCAAAAGATGTCACCTGGGAGAGTTATGAAGACTTGAAGATCAAATTCTTAGAATTCATGGAGCATTAGTCTTGAGGACAAGGCTGATTTGAAGAGGGCGGGTCTGTTAGGACTCTAGCTAACTAAGTCTAAATTTTAATCAAGTCAAAAAGGGGATGCAAATATGTAAAACCCTAACTAGCCCCACCTACTATAGTTAAAGGGGCTGACTAGGAGTAGGGTTAGAGTTGGATTATGATTAGGAATTTTGGTAGCCGTGGGCAACTCCTATTAGATGTCGACTAAGGAGTTGTTAGGAGTTTGAGTTTTTAAGCAAGAATCCTATTATGAGTTAGGGTTTAGAAGCTCTATAAATAGTATGTATTCAACCCTCTTTTTATCATCAATATATCAATTATTTTTCAGCCTTTGTGAAGAAAACCAAGGAGGGAGGAACCGTTATAGAGTTCCAAGGAGGTCGATCCTCTATAGAGATCACCCCAAGCTTAGAATCTACAAGGGTTCTAATAAATTCCAATCGTAAGGAGAACCCAATAAAGAAGGAAAGCCAAACGAATGACCCAACATGCTCACACACTTGGGTGGACTTCCCTCGATGGAAAGATAGAGACTTGACCGGTGGACTTCACGTGTGGAGTGATATTTCTTCTATCACAGGACCCCAGAGGCTTCTATGGTTGACATTACTGCCACCTATTTAGAAAGAGAAGTCACTCAATGGTACGATTGGTACAAGCACACCCACAGAGCCCCACCGTGGAGGTAATTCAAAAGCGAGCTACTAATCCACTTTGGACCATCCGAATATGAGAGCATCGATGGTTAACTCGTAAAGATCTGCCAGACCTCTATGATTCAAGAATACCATACCAGGTTCGAAAGACTCTCTAACCAAGCTCGTGTTTGGACTTTTATCGAAGGATTGAAGCAAGAGATACGATGAGAGGTCAAGGCGTGGCAGCCCTACACATTGACGACAACTATTTCCTTCGTGTGACTTCAAGAAGAGTGGCTGAACTAAGATGCTTGGAAGACTAAGATCACTACCCAACCAGTAGCACTTAAGCCTTCAGGCCCCCTGCTACCAGCTGATCTTCTCAGCCAAAGAGGCTAACCCGAGAAGAACTACACGATAGATCTATGAAGGGATTATATTAGCATTACGATAAACTATGGAGCTGTGACCATCATTACAAAAAGGAGAGACTTCTAATGATTGAGCTCATCGAAGAATCCAAACCCAAAGATGCAGATCTCGAGTCTGAGGAGGAGGATACAGAGGAGAAATCATAACTGGTCGCCTGCACCTTCCATCTTTCACCCAGATATGTGAACCCACACATAATGAACATTGATGGCCTCATCAAACTCCAATCTATCACCATCCTCATCGACACCAGAAGCTCCAACCACCTGATGAACAATGAAGAAAATCAAGGGATCTTACATGGGAAACGTGGGAGCAAAGTAATGATGATCTCGACATAGTGCTTGCAGAAACTTGCTGAAATTTCAGGTGCCTCCGCTGAACCAAGCCAACTACTTCCTATCAGGCTATATGACCTTCATATGCTGATCTTGCAGGAGGAACCACCAGCACATATTCGGCCACATTATTGTCCATTATTCTGAAAACTAAAGTTAAGAGGATCGTCCAGGAGATGCTGGAGATATGGATCATTCGGTCGTGATTTTCCCTTGCAATGACACTTTGCTTCTTTATCTGTAGGGATAAACTCTTCCTTAAGTATCACATCCAGTCAAACCAGCTATGGCTTCTAATATAGCACTCCCAGATCTCGAGCTACTTCCACTTCTCCAAGGAGTGAACTATAATGCTCCAAGTCTTCCCTGATAATGACCTCTAATCCACGGCCCATGACCGTAAGAAGATCGAGTCCCTCTAGTGACAATACTGGCATGGAATCGGTGATGCCAAACCTTACTGGATGAAGTTCAAAATGGAATAGGAGAAAGGCATCCACATGTCCACCATCTACATGGACCTCACAGTCACGATGTCATCTGCATTGGTGCTAGCGCTACCCGATTTTGTCAAGGTGTTTGTAATTAAAGCAGATGCATCGGGAGTTAGAATTGGTGTCGTCCTCATGCAGGATGGTCAACCCCTAATTTACATCAAAGCTCTCTCCGCCTCACCCAAGGCTTTCAATCTACAACGAGGAGATACTAGTCATTGCTAAAATTGAGGCTTGGCATAATATAGGTCAACGACGCAAAGGAGAGATGAAGATAAGCCTGAAGAAATTACAACTTCTACTCACTCTAGACTCAGATCAGGCTCACATCACCGTGGACCTTATCAGAGGGCAGCCACCATCTCAAAGGGAAGCTTGGCTAATATTAAAGAACAACTACATGGTCGCCCATGCAAGAAAGAAGCAGTCGTCTGACAAACATCGGAGTAGGATGAAATTTGCTATTAAAGACCGAGTCTTCATATTTAGAGAGGACGACTCATCCCAGATCCATCCACCTGACACCCAAGTTGATGAAGAGCCCCAGTTCCAACTGAAGATCGCAGGACCGTAATGCATCATCGTTTAGACACTACTGTTGATGCTAGACCATAGGAGCATAATGCACCTACTATAGGGGCCATAGAGGGAGCCTCATGAAGAGTTACATATTAGGACCCGGAGTCATTGATCTCAGCCTAAGGACAAGGCTGATTTGAAGAGGGCGGGTCTATTAGGACCCCAATTGAGTCGGGTCCTAGTCGATTAAGTCGAGTCCTTAGATTGGGCATTGTTGGCTAACTTATACCTGATATTAGGTCGACTATGAGGAGATTTGAGTCCATTATAATAAATCAGCATAAATTCTAGTAAGGTTAGGATTCGACTGAATTGGATTCTAGTTAGGAGTTGAAGTTGGATTCAGATTAGAATCGACCAAGTCAAGCTTGTAATCAACCCAATTAGCCGCCTACCTTGATGATGAAAAATTAATTAGGGTTTGAGATGAGAGTGTTTCACTTGGAGTAAAAGTTTTATTATGAGTTTGAGCCTTAATTTACTTGAAAAATATGAGTTTATTTAGGAGACTTGGAGTAGGAGTCCTATTATGACTTAGGATTTTGAGACCCTATATAAAGCATGTATCCATCATTATTTTTTCAAATAATCAATACATCTTTTTTTAACCATTGTGATTAATTATCAAGAAGGGAGAAACCTCTATACAATTTTAAGGATGATCGATCCTCTATAAAGATCTGGATGTTTTTGAGGAGTCAAAAAATATCTTTTGGTCGAACTCTTTCTTGAAGAAAGAAGGAACAAAGCATAGCAGCTCCACCCGGAAGGAGGAAGATGCGGTGTGAAGGCAGATTGGCGGCTAAGCGAACCTGTGCAGACAAAAACACATCTTTTCTCTCGTGGGGGATTACGCCCACCAGTAGGGCACACATCACTACATCACCGATAGGGCTTCTAGATCAGGCTACTGTAAACACCCAACCTTGTGCGCGCGAGAGGTGAAGAGAGGAGGCGAGGAGGAAGCAATGAGAAGATCCAAACGAGGAGGCAGATACATACATACATACATAGATGGGCTATGGCTGAAACGTATCTACTGCTGTGCCGTGCCGTGCCGTGCCGTCCTTCAGTATCTCTCTCGCCATCACCGAGACCACAAAAGGCTGCCGCGGCTCATCTTCTTCTCTCTCTTTGGCTGTGGTTCCAATATGTGGATGGATCGTCGATTTCGGGTGTTATCGACCGCAGCTCCTGCTTTTAGATTAGCATCTCTTAGAAACCCCCGACCGATCATTAGTGAATCAGCAGCTTAATGGTACAAGAATTTTCTCTGATACCCCCACCACCAGTCTCTGTATCAGAAGAAGTAAGAAGCATATTTGATACAAAAAAAAATGATATTGGGCTTTTCACCCAAGACTAAGCGCTACGTTTGACTCGTGAGAGAAACTAATTTAACTACATGGTATCGAGGGAATCATTCATTTGGCCTAAAATCATATGGTCGTCCAACATGAAGTGTAAAATAATAGCAATCAGGTCAAAATACGGATCATTCTTTTTAAGGAGACATCCCAACTTAGAAAAAGTGCATTTGTACGTATGTAGGAGGAGGTCACCCCTAATCAGGGCACCACCGTTGGAAATCGGTGCCCCCTCAGAACACCAACAAACATATATCACCAACTATTCCAAATCAGTAAAAAAGGAACGTCAAAATCACACTTAGCTCCACCAAGACCAACCGACCTACCAACTCACAATTAGACCAGCTTTGGGGAGAGCAAGGTTCCGTTTGGATCTGGAGCAATTTGTTGCTGGAGGACTAGATTAACTGGAAACAACCCACATTGTGCTGTCTGTGATATCAGTTGATCCAACACCACCAAAGCTACCATGGCTTTCACCATTGAAACGGCTGTCAACAGTAAATCAGTTCCCCAGTGTTATTTTTCCAGAGGTACAGCAAAAACCCAATAACGGAAATATTGGGAATTAACACACCCAGACCTCGAGGGACCACACAAGGATCGTGGCGGCCTCTTGCTATAAGATCAGTCTCTTGTTGGCCTCTTGTTACTGTCTTCTGCTTTTTCTGATGAAATAAATAAATCACAATTAGATGCATATACTACACCAAGGTGTTGTTCCATTTTAATATATCATCGCATGAATTATGTTTTCCACGGAGAAGACGAGGTGGTTTTTAATCATCAAACCATCTCTGCTTCTTCAACCATTTGACCAGAAAAAAAAAACAGTAATCTTTTTCTTCCATTTCCATAACATGGAAGGACGCAAAGCTTTTTTGTTCAATGGAGATCAGAGGATATGCACATCATGTAACTTGCACAAACTAAAACCAGCTTACCCCGATCGTAAATGTTGGTTTAAAAGCTATTCTCATATATATGGTTTCTCCATTGGATATCCCTCCATGTTCAGAGGAATAGCCAGATCAGAAAGACCTGAACTTTTAATGCCAAGCACCATTACATCGCAGATTAACCACAGAAAGAAATCTGATCGATTTGTTCTTGTTCGCATATTACCATGCTCATCCATGTAGAACTCATCATTATGCTCACTCCCAGTCATAAAAGTTCCTAAATATAGTTTGAGTTGATAACAGAGTAGAAAAAGTATAAAGGACTACAAAATGAATCATGAAAATAATGATCAAACCACAGGTGGGTATGAAGAACAGTAGAAAAGCTACTTGTCTACATGTACCTACCTACATATCCACTGCCAATTTCAAATCCTTTAGTTGCAGGCAGAGACAACATAGCTTTTGCCAAATCAGCTTCCAGTTTATCAAACCGGACACCCAAGTCCCTGATTAGAGTGGTTGCGGTTTAGAATGTTTTCAGAGTATACCAGTACAAGATTTCCAGCTATGTAGTTATTCCATTAATCCAATTCATTGCAGAATATTATAGTTATATCACCGAGAAGAAGCTATATGATTAAAGTAAGAAAGTTGAACCAGGTGAAGCAATTACACGTGGAACATTTCTTGCAATGCAAGTCACAGTGCCACCAGAATCCCCCTTAACTCACACAGCATCAATGGCCTCAATCATCTTCTCAGCATAATCTGTATCTGGACATCTAACAATATTACTTTCGATATGGTAAGTTTTCAGCAAAAGTATAGTCAATTTACCATAATACAAATCCAGGAAATGGGAATAGTATTTCAAAGAATTGAGCAATAACAAACCTGATCAAGGGTCACAGTCTCATTATCAACCACCCCTTCAGGAAGCACAACTTTATGCACTTGAGAAACATATGCTAAAATCTGCAGTGGAACAGAAGTGATGTTAAACAGATGCAGAGCTAAACCAATACTCAAGAACTACTTGAAAATCTTGCATTAGATATTTTTTAGCTAAGGATCGCTACAGGTAGAACCCTATGCAGCCAGTTTGTGTACACATAATGAGTTACATGACAATATCATGATTAGAGACCCTCAGACATGGAAAAATAATGGTGGAAAGGCTTCTGCGAAATAGATCCCAACTACTCATACAGGCATCAAAATGCACTTTATATACTTTTATCTGCAACTACAAAGTGATAGCATATCCTAGTTGTTTATTATGACCACACTTTTTTGTCATCAGCCAAGAACAGGTGAATTAGATCTGCATAATGGCTCCCTATGGAACAAACATCATCAATCATAAAATGAAGTCCAAAACTGGAAGCACAAATCACATGATTCATTTCTATTCTAATTTAGCCATTCTTTCAGTGGACAGTCAACATATTCCTAGCAGCATTAACCAATGTATAGGCACAGTATGTGAGAACAAAGATATTAAAATAAAGTAAATCTATGTATCCGTTTTGACAATATATGGGGAAAAAAAATACTATTACAGCATGCATGGGCATTTCAATCAGACAATATGTTTCAGGCTAAAATATGACGTAAGTTCGTAATATGTACCAAACCATTCAAAATTATGGTAAATAAGCAAGTGTGAGATCAGAGGATCGCAAGTGAAGGCTATCCATGCAAGCACAGCATACTTTGGTAATCACCTAAACCCAGTGAAAACAAAATGATACAACCCACCTCAGTTCCCATATACATCTTAAGAATCTTTTTTTGCAACAGCACCAGCAGCAACTCTTCCAATAGTTTCTCTTGCTGATGATCTGCCACCTCCCTATAATTCCATATCAGGATAACTTCAATTATGGAAATTTGATGATTAACATCATTGTATGAAAATAGATCGTTCACATGTCAGTAATAAACTCATATAACATAGATTGAATTCTAGGACTACCAAAAGATAAGATAAAAAAATGAAGGAGCATATGATACCTGTATCGCTCTCAAACCATCCTTGAAATCATATGTTGCATCTGCATGAGAAGGCCTACATGCTATTCACATTTCACTATAGTCCCACAAAAGACCAAGCATGAGACGGTCAGAAGCTGAAGAAAATATTAACATGGCTTTCAACATCAGAATGAGGTTATTCAACGATGAGTTAGGTTTGTGTGTATTTTATGGCTTACTATAAGAACCAGGAAGCAATGGTACTAATAAAACTTTGGGATGCTGACTGAATTATTCCTGTGTTAGAAAATCACAGTTTTGTTATCATAGGCACTTACATGTCCTCTTTGATCTGTATTTGGTACAAACACGCAAATTGAAGTTCCAGTGGTCATTCCTGCAGTAAAAGTTCTCACATCAACAAATTATAGCATGCTCATGAGAAGGATACACTGTTAAAGAACTAATGAAGAAATTAACGAAACAATGACTAAGAAACTGTAACTTACCTTCATAGATTCCTGAAAGAATTCGACATGTATCAGTTTCCTTCCTTGGTGTAGTTATCCTGCTCTGTCCTTGTCCTGGAGATTGAACCACAAATGTTAAACAAAAATACACCTAGTTACACAAGATGCAAAATTAGTTATAAACAAAACACATGTGAAGAAATGAGTGGCTGCCTATATAGCGTAAGACCTTCTGTCGAGCTCAAATTGCAAATCTTCCTCAGAAAGAGGAATCCTGGGTGGGCATCCACTAATTACACAGCCGACGCCTCCTCCATGAGATTCTCCATAGGTTGTAACCTCGAAGTGTTTCCAAACTTATCTCCACCTGCCTGCACCTCTGTTCTTGCAGGAAATTTCCAGTTAGAGATCAAACGTAAACAAATAAACATAAAATACAGCCAGTTCAACAAATCACATTTTGAATGTCCATTACAAAATGGATGACAAATAATAAATCTGGTACGACTACATAATAAGCACCAGGAGATGCATAAACTAAAAATCATCATATAAGTTGGACAGAAACTGTACTTGGGTAATGTAGTGGACATATGTGCAAAATTACAGGTGATATCAAAATCTAGCACACAATGTTAAATGGATAATATATAGGGTAGTATACATCATAATAACTATAGGAGCATATAATATAAATCAAGGTTTACCGTACCAGTCTATACCAGCATACCGAGATTTGGTCGGTATGGTATGGTATGTCAGTACAGGCATACCGAGCAGTACAAATAAATAATATTTTAATGATTAAGAAATATTTTTTTAATACCTAAAAAATTAGGAAAAAAAATTGGGTTAGGGTTTGTAAGATAGAAATTGGTATAGACAACAAAATCAATGTAAATTAGGCAAAAATAATATTACATATCTTTTTCGAGCTTTGAGGAACTGTTTTGAGAAAATGAGAGAGTTTGAGAAAGAGTGAGTGTATGAACTAAAATGGGAGAAGGGTGAGTTTCAATAGACTTAAAAAGGGTTTTTCGACCGTTACAGGGTCTGTAACGATCGATTTTGACCTTTTACAGGGTCAGTAACAATTGAGTTCGACCGTTGCCGAGTGGTATTGGTCGATTTTTCCTGTTAAACTTTTGTAACGCTCGATTCCGACCGTTATATACATGTAACGGTTGGTACCGCCAATACCAGGTGGTCCGTGTACCAGTAAACCATCAGATCGGTACATACCGCTCATATCGGGCGATACAGGATGGTACAAAAAACCTTCATATAAATAACTTAGCATGTGGCACAAGGATCAATGTTTGTGCAGTTACTGTAGATTGATTCTCTCTTGGCTAGAACTTTTTAAGTATTGGAAAAGTATAGTAGTCCCTTAAAGTAGTGTTTTCTAATTGGATCGGGGAACTAGATTTTTTTTTTTTTTTGAAAAAAGCTCTATGGCCTACTTACATGGTTCATATCTATGGCAGAAAATTGAACAGGTATTAGCACATCCATTAATCCACAGATATATTGGCTAACATGATACACATATTTAACTACAATGACTTATTGAGTTTAAGCAGATTTATCTACCTCTTGGAAAGTAAGTATACCTAATTTCTAAGCCAAATTTGGTATAAGCAGGAGATGTCACTACAAGAAAAATAGATAAACAATATTAATATTGTAGATTACTTTTAAGCGCTTCATGTGAAGTTGATGACTAGAAACAAAGGTGAGAAAAAGAGCTACATTATATCAGAAGACACAAAGGTAGATTTTCTTTATTGTAATACTTTAAATTGAAGTAAAATATTAGAATTGACCGTCAAAGATAAAACTCAACTTATATCCATGTTAACCTGCTAATATTCGGATGACATCCAAATCTAAATCTGGATCCATGACAATTTACAGAAGTAATGCATAAGTTTTTGCTTGGATTAGGAAAAGTGTTGAGGTGTATGAGACACACCTGTTCCCCGGCTATTAGTTTTGTTGAATTTGTAATTCATGATGCAAGAAATGTAGCCATGACAGTTTGTCGGTCATGGTCTGATTGAACGACGACATAAATCTAAAATATGATATTCTACAAGCTTTCTTGCATGGCAGAGAAAAAAAGGGCAACGAAGACCTTTAATCCCGTTTTTCTACTATGTCAAATTTCCCTTTGTGCTCAGTCTGAATCTGCCTTCGTTTTCTTACACAAGATCATCTCTAGACCCCTTCTTGATCTAATGCATAAACTGATGACCCATAGAAAGGATGGCCCCGAAAATAAGTAGCAACCATGACAGTGGTACCGACTAGCGATGAACATGATTCTCGACATCAAGATGAGAGGTTTCAAAGTTCTTTTACTTTCCTTTTCATGATGTAACAAGAATTAGAGCTTCAGGAACGCATGATGAGCTCGGTCATCGAGAAGACAATATCACTTCTTGAACTGAAGACCGCAAGCAACTATGATAAAACATCACAATGAGGGAACTAGGGAAAGAGGGTGATCGGTGGGGAGACAGAGGGGAGCTCACCGAGCCTTCTAGCGGGAAGGTAAGCCCAGCGCCGGATGCAGATCTGGATGGCGGGGGAGGACAGGCGACGAAGATCGGTGGGCTGATGGAAGCCAAGGCCGGAGACCCCGTCGGATCTCCTTCCCCTGAGTAAAGATTTCGAAGAAGCCAAAGAAGAAGAAGCCGCCATCGATCAATCGATGGATCCGCTACTCGCTTCTTCTCCCCCTTCATGCCTGCCTACCGCTCCGATTAGAGGTGGGATGAATTAAAATATACAGAAAGGGATGGATTTGGTGCCTCGGGAGGCCGTCGACCTACCACCGCATGCCTTGCCCACCCCTCCAGCCATCGGGGAAGATGTAGCCGGTTCGGTGCCTTCCCCCCGAACCGACCCGCAACTTTGGGTCGGCCGAGTCCAAGTCGATCTGATTTATAGCGCACCAAAAACGAGGGGCCACCCACATTGGCCACGTTGTGTCAACAACGGGTTGGTGGGATCTTCCTGTCTCGGGCCGGGAAAGGCATCAGAGATATTGACCGTCGTTGATTTGAAACACAGCAATGGTTGGGATGAAGCTTCTAAGATTTATTTTGCAGGTGAAATATAATACGGTACACGGCTCATTCTTGGACTTCGACCATATACAGTAGAACCGACCTCTAAGCTCAACTGGGTCTCAGACAGTGAACATATCGACAAGCCTCACGAACACAAGCTGATGCTAAGAATAATATACATCTCGACCAGATACAGTGGCAGGGTCATGATTTCAAAACATAAATAAAAAATCAAAAATATTTATTTATTTTTTAAAATCAATTAAAAATCTGATAATTATAAACAGTAAATTAAAGAAGTAAGAACACTTATAATTATAATGATTCGACACTAATCGACCTATATCCATTTTCAAGTTATCCTCCTTAAGGCACACCGACGTCCACTATTGATGTGAAGATCAAACTATTACAACATTTATAAGGGAATCAATATTATAACTCTTAGATCAATCTCTTACCCCTTTTTTTTTCCTTATAATTAACACACAATATTTTCTCAGAATATAATCCTCAAAATTATAGCATAGAATGCAAGAAACCTTAAGATATAGCCTCAAATGACTTTAGAATTTTGGAGCAAAATTAAAACATACCCAGAAAATCCAGATATGGGCTATTTACCCATCGACATGGGTGGCTCAATCGCCCAAAACCCTGAGTACAGGCCGTTTACCTGTCGGCCCTGGGCAGTTCAACCACTGTCAGCCACTTGAAAACCTAGGCGGTGGCGATTTACTCGCCACTTACTAGCGGTTTACTTGTTGGAACTAGAAAAGTAGTTCCCTCCACTTTTCGAATTTCAACTTGATCCATCAGTTCACCAATCCTTTAGTCAATTAATTAAGCTCAACCTAAACACAATCAAACCCCAATAGGAGATCCGGTTGCCTATTTGAGTTGATTTTCAAATCAAACTCAAATTGGACTCAAACATGACCACCAAGCTTACGACCTCACTCCCACAATTCGACAACCTCCGGATTCTATAGCGATGAGTCTCACGGTCCTCCTCCAGCACTCTCCCGGTGTGTTCGTAACGAGCTTCTCGATCTCTTCGACGAATCTCCTAGCAAACTCCCTCTGCATCATCCAATCCTTTGCTCGATGCCTAAGCTTTATCCTAGATCTATATATGATCTGTAATTTTTTTTCACCATCGTGGTTAACCTACACGATGCTAACTATGACTTAATTAATTATAATCATAATTGCTAAACACATCCACTTCAAGACCTTTTCAAATCTCGATAAGCTTTTCAACTATCTCCGAAAATCTTCCAGCGAGTCTCAATCTTCTGGCAAACTCCCTTGCACCATCCTGGCAAGCTCCTGATACCCTCGATTAGCTTCCGACACACTCCTAGTGAGTTCCCAACTGCATCGTCCGAACCCCAGCTCGATGCATGGACTTGACTTTAGCCAATCCTGATTATCATATTCTCTCTATCGTAGTTAATCCTGCATCAATCAACTTCTAATTATTCATATTAGATCAATAACACATTAATTAATTTCATCATCAAAATCTGAGATTCAACAAACGTGATCCCCAATTTTGCAAGGCCCAAAGAAATAGGGAGACAACTTCCTTAAGGTTCGAGTTTCCTGCTGATCGGGCTAAAGGTGTAGGAAAACTCGATTTTTAAAATTTTTATCCATTCTGAAGTTTGTTGGGAGGTCGTTTCTTCTTTGCATGTGCTGCCATATGGTTAGTCTTTAGTAATAGTCAATCTTTCTTCTGGAATTGTGATTGCCCTCTGGTATGGTTCAGGATGATGAGAACCCAATCTGGCGTGAGCATGTATTGTAATTCTTTTAGGCTTACTCCTCTTTTATGTTGAGGACCATTTTGCATAAGAGTGACACCGATCCCAACTTTGGATGTGTCTACTCTAATAATAAATATCTGGCCACAATTTAGTGTGGACGACATCGTGGTCATGAGGGATATAGTTCCACTCGGCCAAGGTGGTGCATCTTCTTAATAGTGAGAGAGATGCTTTGTTGAGTCCTGCAAATGATCCTTCTCTTACTATGATTTCACCATTAGAGGGGCTCAATTTTCTTGCAGTCTTAAGCCATAGATCAGAGATCATCATTAAGGAAGTCTTTGAGTATCATGGTCGGATTGTCGTGGAAGTCATATAAGATCTGGAATTGCTACATCAGCAACCATAGTAAGTTCGACGGGATGTAATACATCAGAAGTAACTTGTCCCTAAAAAAAATAATGTAGGGATGTGTCATAGCGAAAAATAAACACGGTCGAGTAATCCATGTCTCTGACATCTCTTGGGTAACCCTCTTAGCTTTGATCTTCTGTGGGTAGCAATTCTGGCCAAGCATCAACTGGTGGTAATTTTAGCCATTTTAGCATAGGGGAGTCGGGCATCTTGATAGGAGATAGTTGGCTTGGTTTGATGGAGACTCTCAAAATTAGCAAGTTGTGGGAGAGGGTTCTTGTCTTCAATCTCCTTTGACTTCATCTCTTAAAACTCTTGGATTTGAATTGAGAAAACATTGTATTTTTCTTTTGGTACCATCCCCAAGTGTTGTATTTTTGTCATAGTCGCTTGGCTCTCTTGTAGAACCATATGTTTACCTTTATTGAAAATTTTTATAGTTAACTTTGAAAAATTCCAAAAAACATCTCCAATCGTGGACAACCAATCAATGTCAAGCATTATATCAAAACCATCGAGAGGGACAAGGAAAAAATATCAACAACTATGTCTTACTCTTGTAGGATCAGTTTTACCCGCGGTCTATTTGCACTTTAAAATTTGGCCATTAGCTACCTTAACTTTAAACCTCCTGTAATCTTCTTTTTGGAGCATCAAACGGGTAATAACCTTGCTGCTCATGAAGTTGTGTGTGCTCCCAGCGTCGATGAGGATGATGACAAACTATTGCTCGAGAAACCCTTCGATCTTTAGTTTTTATAGGTTTGTGTAGCCGGCTAAGGTAGGGATCGTGAGGGTGGCCGGTTGTAGAGTATCATTCTCCTTGGGCTTAAAAGTCGTATCTTCAAGTTTGAGTTCTTCAATGGCCACAATCATCAAAGGTCTTTCCATTTCATAATCTTGTTCAAAACTCCACAATTTATCACAGCACTCGTATAGGCCCTTTGCCAATCCATTATGAGGGTCTTCTCTTGTTAATTTATTCAGTTGAGGGGGTCAACTGATAGTAGGAGGAGGTGAAAGCTTTGGTGCCATTGGACGGGGAGCGACCCTAGTCCTCTATGCTTCATAATTCAATCGCTCCTCTTGATGTAGCACGAAGGAAATGACTACATTAAATGTGTACGATTGTCGCACTTTAACTTATTTTTGAATCTCTAGTTTGAAGCCCTCAATAAAAGTCCTCAATATCTGTTTTACAGACTAATCGTAAATTTGATTAGATAACCTTTCAAACCTAGTTTGGTACTCTTGGATGGTGGAGGTTTGACGAATCGTCGCTAGTTCATCGTCAAGATTCTTATAATCGATTGGTGCTGAAGGTTTATATGCTGTTAGTTAGGATGTGTATCTCATGCTCTGAGCATCTTGATTAAGGTGCCCTTCTTGAAGTTGTGTAAAAGAGATCAATGTCATTGAGGTGTAGAGCTGTCGTGTCTTAACTTCACTTCTTATCTTCAGTGAGTTTTTTTTGCAATCTGAATTTACTCTATGCTGTAATCTTCTTAGGCTCAACGATCGGCCCAATCTAAACTCCTTGAAGAGAGCTCATAGTCTAGCATCCATATGCATTTCAAAAGCTTCAAATTTGGCTTTAAATAGGCCCATCGGTGCCATGACATAAAGATCTCCAACCTATCAAATAACCGATTGAAGAGTGTCACTACAATCTTCAAGTTAAAGGCAGTAGTGGCAGCAAAAGGATGAGAAAGTGCTACTATGATGATGCTGCAAAAATGTTAGGACTACGATGGTGAAGTCCCCAAGTGGCTGCTGCATTGATAGAGGATGGCAACTAAGGGTAGTTGCGAGTCTACGGTGATGCTATAAGGTCGTCGAGGGTACAATTTTTAGGTGGCTAATATCTATTGGAAGAAGAAGCGGGCAGTAGCAACGTCGGCTGCAGTTGCGGTGTGACTTCGTGGCTGTAGGTGGAGTTAGTTGTAGCAAGGGTGCAGATGCAATATGGGGAAGACAAGACAACGGAGTGCACGACTATTGCAGAGAAGGACAACAGCAGTATAGAGTAAGAGATTGCTATTGGTTATATTCACTTCAATGCTGGCTGTGATCAAGGCAGTTGGCAGTGAAAGATTGTTGTGGTTGTGATGAAGATAGATGACAATGAAGGATGGCTACTGGTAGCATTTGTGCTATAAGGGATAGCTGCTATTTGTGATCAAGGAGGATAGCAATGAGAGATCGCTACTAGCAACATTGTGCAGTGAGAGATGCATGCTATAGTTAAAGGGATAAGGGAGATTGGGTGGCTGAAAGCTTGGTGGATCGAAGGTTGAAGGCTATGGTTTTTGGGGCTTGTTTTATAGCTATTTTAGGTGTGATTTAGGCTATGGTTTTGTGGATTTTTAGCTACGATTTGGTAGGGTTTTAGGGCTGAGATGGAAGTGATCTAGATTAGGAAAGGAGATTTTAGATCTGGGATAGATGGCAGTAGAGGTTTGGGAGAAGTCGGTGAAGGTTGGCTGCGATAGATGTTGTCCTCATAAGAAGAATTATCACCAAAGAAACATCAGTTTCTCGATGAAATTTTCATGAAGGACCGAGATATTTGGGGCTGTGATGGTAGAGGGTGAACGTTAGGGAAAGATGGGTTTGGATTTAGAAGAAATGGCAGTGAAGGTTTGATAGAATTCGATAAAGTTCGCTACAGCGTATGCTACCTTACAGAAACAAAATTATCATTGAAGAAACAACAGTTTCTCAATGAGAATTCTGGCAAAAAATTGAGAAATTTGGGCTATGATAGTAGGGATTTAAGATGATCACGTTCGCAATGATGATCACGTTTGCGATGGTAGAATTTTGCAGTAGAGAAAATATGGGAAAACTTCTTCAACATGTAAGGTAAAGGGATTGCAGTAGTAAATAGGCATGAGTGATAAAGTTATACTAGATCGCCAGTTCAAATGCAGAGGGCATCAATATATTGATTTAATATGCAGCTTAGGGTAGAAGATGGAGGCACGTGTTGCAGCAATTATGGAAATTAATTGGAAGGGTGGAGGCACCAGAGATGGTAGCAGGGGCATAAGGAACATGGTTTTGATACCATATGATAGAACCATAGAAGGAGCTCTATAGGATTTTAATATTTGAGGGGGATCAAACCTTGGAATGCTACAGGGGTTTCTCCCTCCTAAGTTGGCCACAATGCTAAAATAAAGATGATATTGCTTGATTTAAAGAGGAGGAGGCTACACTCTTATATAGGGCTCTACACCCTAGCCCAAGAGGGGGTGCTTGCTGCCTAAGTAAAATTATCCCCCTTGCCCCTCCTATAGTCGCCCTGCCTTAATAGGGATAAGTGGTGTCTATGGTGGCACCGAGGCCTCCTACACCTGCTAGAAACCCTAGTTGACCAACCCAGTAAAGGGGGTGGTAGCCAGTAAACCCTAAGACCCAAAATAAATCCTAGCTACACTTCTTTATAGGATAGAAGTGACTAGATATGGTTTTATTATAATCTCACAAGGTTCTTATTGATTACTTCTAGGGTGATTAGGACTCAACTCTGCTAGACTCCTATCAAAATCCTGTGAAAGAGAGAGCCTACCTAGATTAGACATCGATGTGGGGAACATTGGGTGCTCGAGGTCACTTATAACGTTTCGTAATAACGAGGGGTTGAGTTGTCGTGTTGCAATTAGTTACTTAGGTGGTTTGCTTTCTCCTTATATGATTTCTTTTACTGCCTTTCTCCTATTAATTGCTGATCTTTCTAGGATTTTTGAAGCATCACTTCATGCCTATCTCTGATAATCAAAGAGTTTCCTTGGGATGTCATGCCAAGGACCCTAGGACCTACATTTTGAGTCGATCTTTATAAACCCCAAGGGGGCTTGTTGTTTTACTGGTATCTTTATGCTCTTATCTCCTCATCTTGATTTCCTTACGCGCTCTTTAAGCGACATTTTGATCCTCTGCCCTACCGAAGAGGTCTGCTTAACACCCTCAAGGTGACAGGTGGGGCGCTCTACCGAGACCTTGCTAATGGTAAGACTAGTTAGCTAACCCTCTTCTTTGCTTGCTAGCTTCTAACTAAGGGATCTTATTCACACTATCTTGTTTTACCTTAGGGCTCGAGATAGGGGTCTCTGTCATCTTGGTCATGGTAAGTTCATCAGCCTAGGTGGCTTTTTCTTATTGGATAAGCCCTGATCAATGGTTTTTATCCACAACATCTTATTTTACCTTCCATTTTGTCCCTCGGTCATGGGGCCCTAAGATGTTTTTCAATAGCCCTTATGATTTCTGAAGCGTCAATTCAAAACTATCTCCGGCAATCGAAGAGTTTCCCTAAGATGTCATGTTAAGGACCCTAGGACCTGTGTTTTGAGTTGATTTTGTAAACCCGTGGTGGGGTGGGGGGGGTGGGGGTTGGGGCTTACTATTTTATCGATATCTTCATGCTCTTATCTTCTCATCTTGATTTACTTATGCACTCTTCATGTGGTGTTTTGATCATCTGCCTCACCAGAGAGGTCTGCTTGATAGCCTCAAGGTGGTAGGTGGGGTGCTCCGTCGAGATCTTGGTCACGGTAAGGCTAGTTGGCTACCCCTCTTCTTTGCTTGCTAGCTCCTGACTGATGGATCTCATTCACAACATCTTATTTTACCTTAGAGCTCGAGGCAGGGGCCTCTGCCATCTTGTCATGGTAAGTTCATCGGCCTAGGTGGCCTTTTCTTGTTGGATGAGCCATGATCGATGATTTTTGTTTGTAGCATCTTGTTTTACCTTCAATTTTATCCCCCGATCATGGGGCCCCAAGGAGTTTTTTCAATAATCCTTATCACTGCAGGTGCTTATTCTAGTGCAATAGCCCGGATGAAGGAGGTTCAGATTTTAAAGCTTGATTTGGAGGGAGCCCTAGCATGGGATAGGGAGTCAGAGGACCTCCCTTCGATTAGAGGGGACCGAGTGGCCAAGGGTGGGGGTTCACTCCTCCACTCTTTCGGAAGCAGCCTCGGCACATACAAGCACTAGCCGTCCATTGTAAGTGGTCGACAAACCCTGAATCTGGCTGAGAGGGGTGCCTCTGCGCTTCGTTGTCGCTCAATAACTTAAATATGGCTCTTTCTTCACTGGAATTGGTAGTTTGATTTTTTATCACATGCAAAACTTTTGTAATACACTTGATTTATTATAAGTAGTACGATCCAGACTTTCTTGGCCAATAAAAATGGATATTTCTCTTTCACTTCTGTATGTTGATGATGAGTGTGTTGCATTTGTGTTAATGTCTTGATTCTTCTGGATGAGGCGACATCCCTTTCTGAAACCTGGATTGTGACATCTTTTAGCTTTGATGGGTCGAGAGGTTTACCTTGGTTGAGGGGGTCACATCTATTGCCCCGAGATAATTGGACCCAGTCCGAATAGGGCCTCTAGAGAGTAGCGTGGTTGGCGTAAAGCCTTCTGGTCACTATTCCTGCTTGTAGGGAAGAGGATGAGGGTAGGGCCCCTCGAACTCGGATTAGGAATATGCATGTAAATGACTCGGCCGGGGTGTTTTCCTAGGTCCATATATGATGTTGGGCGCTCAAGCGACGCAGGCCCTTCTTCTAGCACCAAAAGAATGTTGTACATTTTTCATACCAAGGTTGAGGTGTCACCTGGGTTTAGTACTACCCGTGTACACATGGACGCTCAGGAGATTTTTCTTTGGCGCCCGAGGGATGTGCTAGCTCCTCGGGACATCGATTGGTAGATTGGGAACCTAGGCGATCGCCTTGTGTTGGACTCAACACATGATCCTTGGTTGAGTTGCATCGCTCGAAGTCCGTTTCGACGTTCCAAGGGGAGTTGCTCATCTTTGGTTGAGGAACCTTGTTTGGTTGGCCTCCGTGGGCAAAGCTTTCCTTTTTGCAAGTGCATCATTCCGCTCCTCAGTTGGCTCTCATGTAGTATGCCTAGTGTTGAAGAAAGTTCCTACTTATTTGCTTGGGTACCTTTTATACTTCTTGGGGAGGTGGAAGTCATCCAATACTTCTTCCCGAGGTCTTGATCTGAGCTAAGTTGACTATGTCTATTTAGATTTTAAAAGATGATGTGAAAATATATGTTGGACAGACCAATTCTAATAAGTAAGGTAATCAAAGCTCATATCCTAATATTTTTTTATTTTGAAAAGTTTTTGAGATTGAACGTAATACTTCCAACATATAAATTGGTATTGTTCTTGGTTAAGAGGGTAAATTAATTATTTTTTAGTAAAAAATTGAATGGATCTTGCAAGAATATTTAAATAATTAGAATCACTTATGATAAAAAATTCTATACGATCTATCAAAATTTAAAGAACTGAAATCATTACTTACTTTGAAAACCATTTATAGTTTGCACTGACCATGAAGTTTTGAAATATTTAACTAATCAACAAAACTCAAGAGACAACATACTTTGAAATATAAGGACGATTATTATTTAAAACATGATTCTTATTTTAAAAAAATACAAGGAAAGTATAAAAATAACAATCATAACCAACTTATTTTATGACGATTATCTTTTCAAGGCTATTTGTATTTGTGTAATGCTTTTTAAGAGAATGTATTACTATCGAAGCTAATATTAATAGGCAAGGAGATCACTTTGGGAAAGAAAAAACACTAACACTTGTGCAAAAAAAAAGAAGAAATATTAGGATGAACGTGGAACATTATAAAATTTATCATACTACAAAAAGTCATAAGCAAAATATTGGTATAAACACTCCATTATTTGTTACTAATGCTCCTTGGGAGGATATTAGTTGAATTTTATATAGTTTGTCAAGAATTCATGCGAATGGAGACTCTATCATAATTATGATAGATCATTTTTCTAACATATTTTTTTTCTGTTGCAATACATCATATATATCTTTTTCTTTACAAAAAGACAAGAATGATATTAGATAAAGTAAAAGATAGAATGGATACGTTATACTAGTTCAAAGTGTAGTGAACAAAGGATTCAAACTAGGGCCTAAAAGTCCAGAAAGCATACAACATAATATCGCGTAAGCCCTAATACTACCAATAAGCAAGATTCCGTAAGATTCCTCCCAAGAGGTTTGTTTCGCAAGGTGCTGAGCTGATATATCGTAATAGATGGAAAGATTCAAAGGCTTTTGAAAGACTTGATGTTTTTCTACACTGAGTTGAAAGTTGAAAAATATTTTAGAGTTATTATCATTTTTCATTTTTCACCTTCTCAGAATCTTCAATCGTATCAATAACAGGGAGGGTGCCAAACCTAGTAGAGGTTGTCATTGTTTTGATATTATCAATCATAATAGTTGAATGTTTAGATAGTCCACTAGGTGAAACCATTTTTTCTGTGATCAAGTAACCTGTGCTATGAAAGTTCTTGGATAAAATCATAGAATGCCTTGCTTTAGGAGGAGATGATTGGCTATCGAATCAATTTGCTTATGTATACTTGGTATAGAAGTAACACAAAAGGATCTCCTTTGTCTTATGATAATTTATATTTTTGAGTAATTGTGTAACTACATGATATTCCTAAATCTATTGTTTTTTATATAGATTCAAAATTCTTGAGTCATTTTTGACAAACTCTTTGAAGAAAATTAGGAACAAATCTTCTTTTCAATTATTCTTACCATCCCAAATTGGCGGTCAAATTGAAGTTTGCAGTATCTTTTGAGAAGCTTGTGGATGAAAACATTTGATAATAATATTTTATTTTGGCTCCAGTTGAATTTGCATGGTACCGGTTTATTAGTGAAACCACTGGTTATAGCATTTTCGAAGTAGTGTAGGGCCCAAATCCTATACGTCTTTTGGATTTGACTCACTTTTTTTTGTTACTGATCATTATAGATCATAAAAAAAGTAAATAAATTAAGAAATCCAATAAGCATCAAAAGCATGTTGAATTTTAAGATGATGACTTATTTTGGATTTATCTTGAAAAGGAATAGTTTTCTCAAGAAAAATATAATAAAAGTTATTCGGAGCTAATGGTCCTTCCAAAGTTCATTAACCTATTAGTAAAATTGTGTACAAGATTGATCTTCTTGATACTTATAACAATTCAAATAATTATAATGTTGTCAACCTTTCACTTAACCATGGTCAGAACAATAATCAGGACTCAAGGATGAGTTTTTTTTATTTAACTAATTGACATGGAAGTGTCATTATATATTTATTTTTTTAACTAGAAGATAAGAAGTGTATTAAAAATAAAAGTAGTTATAATATACAAGTATTACACCTTATAAAAACAAAGATGCGACGAGTATCACATACAACCACCAAAGGAGACTAAACCGATATTTAGTGATAATTCACAAAAATCTATGAAAATTATGCTAATTTGATGTGTTCCCTCTGTTGCACTTAAAGTGGCTTATTCTTGGACTTATAAGAATGAGTGAAGAACTGATTGGTTTGATTCTTGATGAATAAAAGAGAATTTTAGAGTCTCAAAACAATATGCTCTAAAATGATTCAATAGCTCCATAGTGCACTTTAACATATGGATATCTATATTATTGAAAACTCTTATCAGAATCATTATGTACGGTGAAAAAATAAAATAAAAAACATCTCCTATATTTATCATATCACCGTGCGATGGTTAGTATGTGAAAAATTATAAATTCAAAAATTACATAATATATGTTAGATGTATCACCTAGGGAGATCGTATATCCTTGAAATTTTTAAATCCGATTGAGAGAATGAAGGATAACTCATGTTCTCCTCTCTAGCAGTATCCACACAGTGGATATGGTGACGATGCTCCTTAAATCGCTACGAAATCTTCTTCTTCAAGATCTGTCGCCCAAGGAGAAAAGGACAATAGAAGAGGGTGACTAAAGGTGCAGCCTATCACTTTTCTTGGCTGCCCCTACCTCCTATTTATAGAGAATCTCTTGAAACCCTAATGGATCTTGCCTTGGTCGATATTGAATCTCTATCCAATTACCCTCACAACTTGGATTATTGGATCTCTATCCAATAATCTCAATTTACCTTTAATTATTTTACTATAACAATTCACTTAACTTATCGACTATGGACATGCTAGTTACTATGCCATAGTCTCCAAACGGTATAAGGGGATCTAATTCATTGGACCTATCTGTCCTCAATTATTGTGCATCTAAAGTCCCTCATCCATCTAATATCCTTGAGACCATATATCGAGCATGATACTGTTAGGCCTCACATAGAATCCATATGAATTTCATTCTAATCAGATTCTCCCAAAGAACTCCTCTCTCAATTCGAATGACTTTGACCACGGATTTGCTTAAGCGAGAGTATATGTGATATTCATCTCGTGATACCAAGAGTGGGTGATCCTCTATTAATATTCAATTGCCTTCATAAGATTGACTACTAATCTCAATAAATGATTGTACCAAATTTGACAGTTTCATACCTTAAAGTCTAGTGTCAAAGAAATTAGTACTCAAATAAGACATTCTTGTTTGAGTACTAATTTCTTTAACAAACATACAACTGGAACTACCGAATCATTGTCTGACATCAGGTATCATTAACTATCCAACATTCGGTAAACGGATCAATAAGTGAACTTATTTTTCAATAACCACCTGTACTATACCCTTAGTGTCTCTACATGAGCAGTTGTGATATCATCCACCTCCAACACATAGACGAATATACTATACATCGATCTGTCTGGTTATTTCAATATTGTTAGGATCAATTAGCACTAAGAGGGGTGGGGGGTTTAGTGGGTTTAATTAGTACAAGAGTGAAATTGCTCGATTCAAAAATCTTGCTTAGAAAAAGAAGAAAGAAAATCAGAAACACTTTCTGTATTTCTTTGAAAATAATTAAAAAATAATTTTAAAAGAAGTTACCAAAATGATACTTAAATCTTTCAATAAGCTAATTAAGAGCAATCGAGAACAGTAAATAAGGCAAGAATAGAACACTTATGAATTATTGTGGTTCAACCTCAACCTGGCCTACCTCCACTCCCGAGTCCTCTTCTCCGAGGTCCACCGGCATCCATTATCAATCTTCTTTGGGTGAAAATCAAACCCTTGCAATTCCCACTCTTTTTTTCCCAAGCATAGGATAGGAACCTTATAAACTCGCAAGAGAGACTTTACAAGAATTATAATTCTTTTCCTTACTCCCTTGCCCCTTTCCTTTTTCTTACAATTTTAGCATAATTTTTTCATAGAATTTTTAGCCCAATGGGTTAAGCTAAATGCAAGAAATCTTGGGATATTTATAGACCCCAACTAGCTTCAAAAATGGAGCCAAAAATTTAAATATTTTCATAAATTCAGCATACAGGTGGTACTACCATCGACGTCGATGGCACTACTGTCGAAAGTGCTATGAAACTAGGGTGGCGACTATACAACTGTCGTCCACCGCCGGTACAATCGCCGAGAATCCTAGAAAAGTGATTCCTCCATTTTTCCAGTCTCAAATTATACTTTATGTTGATTAATTCTCAGGTCAACCAATTGAGCTCAACTTGAGCTTAATTCATCCCCATCATATCTCAATTTATGTATAAGTGATTTAAAATTATCAAGATCATTGTTTATAAAAAGATTCATGTTGTAGTAGTTCCAAAAAGATAAACTTATGATTCATTTATAAAATTCTCTGAAATAAAAGGAAGATATCTTAGTATATAATCTTGGTTTATATAAATATCTTAAATTATAATTTTCAAGATGCAAGGTTATAATTTGGATAATAACTTTTTTAAATTTAAATTATCAAATTACTTTTAAAGTTTAATAGATTCAACGATAATGGTATCATTTTATCTCTAGTTGAATGCTTCATAGGATAAAAATATTTTTAAGAAGAATTATCCTCCTTTTTAGTTATTTTAATTTATGTAATTTATTTTAAGAATGCCTTTATGCAATATCATATATGTGTGTATGATCAAGGATTATAATCTAATGTGATCAGGCCTGAGCCAATGGGCCCAATCACTCACATTAGGATCTATGTATGTATCGATGCATCTCCATGCCCTGTGATCATCCATCTCGTCATCATCGATTCTATCGGCACCTTGGCGCATCTCCATACATCGTTATCGTTCGTCTCAACCTGGTGAGTTTTGCTAGCACCTACGTCCACTACCGATTTCTCTTCCTCTTAGCCACAAACTTTCATTACCGATCTTCTTTCCAACAAGCGAAGATTAACTATCCTTGTTATAACTCTTCTCCGTTTAACAGGCTTAGGAGAGAACTTTCACACTCACTCTTTGATAAGAGACCTCACACCTCTTACAACTAAGAATTACTTCTAAACTCAAGGAGAAGGAAGAGACTCAACCAGTGCTCAAAGATAGCTATAACACTTATAAACTTTACCACTTGTTTATTGCTCTAATCTAAACCTTATGGGGTATTTATAACCCTAAATAGCTTTAAATTAGAGCAAAAATATTTAAATCATTGAAAAATTTAGAATTTGGATGATCCTGCAGTCGTAACTTTTAACGTCATAATTTTAAACTTTTAAGTGGTACTATTATCGAAAAATTTGAATTTCAGGTGGCACTACCACCCTAGGCGGTACTACCACCATCGACTGCACTGATAGGCATAAAATAGTGCCTCTCGGTTGTCTAGATGATACCACTGCCTAGGCCTAGTAGTACCATCACCTAAGCCTGCTCAAGGCCACTAATTTGGCCTCTTAACTAGTCCAACTTGATCCTGGTTCAAGCCCAATATGTCTCTCGATAGGTTGTCATAGTTTCGACCAAATACCAACATAATTTAACCCCAAAGACCTCGATCAAGACATGAATAATCCAACCACATTTTTGACATAATCACAAAGCTTTCAGTAGGTTGTCTAATGTTTTGTCATGTCATCCAATCATCTGGTACCTCGTCCGAACCTCCGACACATCGTTCGTTCCTTTGGGATATCGCTCGATCGATCTATTGGTATGTTGACTTTCCCATAACATTCAATCTTTTAGCATAATACCCGATCCTTCTGGAACGATGCCTAAACTCATGGCATTAAGTCCAATCTTTGATAGGTTGACCAATCCTCCTTCTTGACATCTAATTTATGACATAATACTTATCAGGTCCAACAGTTGATTTTCTTACTTCGATAATTTGTTGTTGTTAGGATCAATTGACACTAAGAGAGAGGGGGCAAATTAGTAAAAAAGTGAAAGTGCTCGATTCAAAAACCTTACTTTTAAGAAGTAAAGAAATAAAATCGAAATTGACTTTTGTATTTTGTTTGAAAATGATTAAGAACCTGATTTAAGAGAAAAAGTCGTGAGAATGATGAATGTATATTTCTATAAACTAATTAAGAGCAATAAAAGGTAGTAAACAAGATAAGTAAAGAGCACTCACAACTTATAGTGGTTTGGCCCTAATCTTGGCCTACGTCCACTTCCGAGTCCTCTTCGTCGAGGCCCACCGGTTTCCACTACCGATCTTCTTTGGGTGAAGACCAAACCCATATGAACTTTTAACTTACAAGGGAGATTCTTTGCAAGAATGCAACACTGAACTCATTCCCTTCCACCTTTTTTTTTCTTACACACTTTTAGCACACACTTGTTTTTATATATTTTTGCCCAATGACGTGTAAATACTTATACTAAATGTAAGAAAACTTGGAATATTTATAGACCCCATTTGGCTTTAGAAGAATGGAGCCAAAATTCAAACACACCTGGAAAAATCGGATATAGGTGGTACAACTACCGAAAGCAACCTTGAAAATAGGGTACGGGTGTTACAACCACCGGCTTGGGCAATCCAACAGTCACCTGTTGCTCAGATTCTTGGGCAGTAGTGATATAACCACTGGCCTAGGCGGTACAACCGCCCTACTACCCGGATTCTTGGACGTACCACCGCTCACCGGCGGTACCTCCTGTTGACCAATTTTTAGGTCAACTAATTGAGTGCAAGCTGAGCTCAATCTAATCTCTTTGTGGATCCGGTTGCCTTACATGGAGTTGATTTAGATTCCTTTCAAATCAAACTCAATTAGGACTTAATCTCTAATTATAACTCACTGATTACAACCATAAGGACTATCAAGCTAAACAATGACCTAACTCTTGCTAATCCGATAGTCTCCTGCATTCTTACGGTGAGTCTTACGGTCTTCCTCTGGTAATCTCCCTACGTGTTCCTAGCGAGCTTCCTGATTCCTTTGACGAACTCCCGGTAAACTCCCATTGCATCGTCCGAACCTTGGCCTGATGCCTATGATCTTGGCCCAATCATCTAGTTGTAAATCTTTTTCTTCGTCGTAGTTAAACCTGCATAATTTCATTTAACACACATGTTGGACTAAATACTCATCAATTGATTTTATCATCAAAATTCGAGATTCAACAATCTTCCTATTTTTTTATGATGATAATTAATTGATGACGGGAGTTAACCTTACTCCCACTCAATCCATGGCATAATATGAAAACTTTAATTCAAGAGATTCACACACTCTTGAATTCAAGTATCATGACTTGTCAAACAATTTATATTTAAAGGATGCAACAAAAAACTCATACATCAATTTCAATAAAAAATTTGGTTTAAATTGTCAAGTCACAAACTCAAGGATTTTTATGAATTTTAAAAATTATGCATCATTCATACATTTAAAAATCTCCCTTTATTTCTTCTCTTTGTTTATCAACAAACAAAGAGAAATGCTCATGTACATGTGTCATCAATATCTATTTCTCCCCCTTATCATCAACAAAAAGGTGAAATGTAGAACTAATAATTTAAAGCCACATGTGTCATTGCTCCCCCTTAATAAATTAGGATATGAGCCATAAAAGATTTTCTCTTCTTTGTGAGTAAAGAAGAAAAAGAAACAAGGGAGGAGTGTGAAAACATTACATCATTAAGAAGAACGCTCAATCTTATAGAAATAAATTTTAAAAAGAATATTTCGAAGATAAGCTCTAAAAATCCAAGAAATCTAGGAAGATTCAACAATTTAGGAGCTACTCATACATTTAAAATCATCTCATATAAATTTCAAGCAAACATAGCAAATAAATCTAAAAAATAGCAAATCATCATATTCATGTAAATTTTCTTCCGTTTTTGTAAACAAGAAGGTAGAAATAAGGAAGGAAAGTGAAAAACATCATATCATAAAAATACTCAATTTTATAGATGCAAATCCCAAAATCGAAGAAAAATCAAGAGCTACCCATACAATTTAATTTATCTTATGTAAATTTCAAGCAAGATAGCAAATCAAACAAATCATGCATTTTTATAGTTTAGCGTTCCTAGTTCTCTTTTAATAAAATCAAATTGCTCTTCATTTAATAGTTTTATAAAAATATCCATTAATTGATGCTTAATGTCAATAAATTCTAAGGAAATGTCTTGATTGTTTACATGATACCTAATAAAGTGATGTCTAATATATGTTAGGATCAATTGGCACTAAGAGGGGGGGAGGGGGGGAGAGGGGGGCAGGTGTTGTGTGTGAATTAATGCAAGTGTAAATTTTTCGTTTTAAACAAAAACGTATCAGTTTAAGCATGATAGGAAGATCCAAAGCTTGTTGTTCAAATAAAGCAAGTGAATGATAATAAGATTGCTAAGTTACTTGCTTACTAATTAATTAAGAAAGAGTAAGGAAATATGAAAGATAAGAAATGTTGTAAGTGAAATATTTGCTTTTGAAGACTAAACAAGTTCGGAAGTGTTAATAAGGAAAGCAAAAGATAAATTCATAATTTTTATAGTGGTTTGGCACCAACAACCTACGTCCACTCCCGAGTCATCCTTCTTAAGGCACAACGACATCCACTACCAATCTTCTTTGGGTGAAGACCAAACCCTTATACTTTGCTTACAAGGGAGACTTTGAGAAAATTTCTAACTCTAAGCTCTCTCCCTTCTCTTTTCTTTTTCTTACAAATCACACAATTTCTTTTTCACAATGTTTAATTATCCAAAAAGAGTTATTATGAATGTAACAATACTTTGGGTATTTATAGACCCCAAGTGGCTTTAGAAATTGAAGCCAAAAATCAAGTATACCTGAAAAAATCGGGTACGGGCGATTTACCTGTCGACCCTAGGCGGGTCAATCGTCGAAAGTACCTAGATTCATAGATATGGGTGATTCAACCGCCTAGCCTGAACGGGTCAACCGTTGTCAACCGCCCGAAAGCCTGGTACACCTGTCGCTCATCGGCGGTTTACTCATCGAAATTTTCGCATAAGGGGTTCCCTCTACTTTTCGAATTCGACTTGAACTTAATTTTGACCAACCCTCTAGTCAACTAATTGAGCTCAACTTGAGTTCAATCAAATCCTAATAGTGGATACATTACCTTATTGAGTTGATTTAGATTTTATCCAAATCCAACTCAATTAGGACTCACTTCTAACTATGAAAAGATTACAATGCTTAAAGACCACAAGCTTAAACTAAGACCCAACTTCCGCCAATCCGGTAACCTCCGACATTCTTGCGGTAAGTCATCCAGTGTTCTTCTGGTGATCTCCCGACGTGCTCCCAACGAGCTTCCTGATCCCTTCGGTGAATCTCCTAGCGAACTCCCGACGAGGTCCCACTGCATCGTCCAAACCCGGCCTGATGCTTAAGCTTGATCTTGGCCCATTATCTGGCTGTAACTTCATTGCTCTTGTTATAGTTACACCTATAAATCTTCCTCTAATACATATGTTAGATAAACACTCATCTATTGATCTCATCATCAAAATCCGAGATTCAACAATCTCCCTCTTTTTGATGATGATAGTCAATTAATGACAAGAGTTAATCGTAACTCCCCCTAAATTCATGCCTTGATAAAAATGACTTAAATTCAAGAGAATCACTCACTCTTGAATTCAAGTAAATTAAGACAACTAATATTTTAAGCAAATTATATTTCAATGATTACAATAAGATATGTATATATCAATAATAATTTGCTTTTAAAGTATCATGTCATCAACATATCAAGGATTATTATGTTAGCAACACATGTCATCAACGCATCAAAGATTATTATATTAGCAATGCATGTCATCAACGCACCAAGGATTATCATGAATTTTAAATATTTAAATTTTTTTCTTAAGTTATTACATAAGTCACCAACATCCATTCAATTATATAAGTTATTAACATTCATTTCTCCCCCTTTGTCATCAACAAAAAGGTGAGAAGTGGGACTAAGGATTTTAGACTTATGAGTTTTTGCTCTCCCCTTTTAAAATACAATATGATTCATAAAGAACTTTCTTCCTCTTGTAAAAAAGAGGAAAGAAAATAAGGGAGGAGTTGCAAAAATATTACTAATAAGAGCTTTTAATTTTGTAGAGATGAATTTCAAAAAGAAAATTTCAAAGATAAGCTCCAAATCTAAGAAATCTAAGAAGATTTAAAAGTTTAAGAGCTACTCATGCATTTTAAAATCATCTTATGTAATTTAGCAATTTTTTTGTAAATAATGAGATGGATAATTCATGTCAATAATAAGATAATTTCATAACAAAATAATTTTTAAACATTATTATCATCATGAAATCTAGATTAGCAAATCACATACTTTCATGATTTAGCATTCCAAGTTCTCTTCTAAGAAAATCAAATTGTTCTTCATTTAAGGGTTTTGTAAAAATATCCACTAATTGATGCTCAATGTCAATATATTTCAAAGAGATATCTTGACAATTTACATGATCCCTTATAAAATGATATCTAATATAAATATGTTTAGTTTTTGAATGTTGAATAGGATTTTTGGTTAGACATATGTCACTTGTATTATCACATTTTATAGGAATATTTTTTAAGTCTTCTAATGTGTTTTTCATCCAAATGACTTGGGCACAATATGCAATACCTATAATGTATTATATTTTTGTAGTAGATAAAGCTACTGAATTGTGTTTCTTGAAAGTCTAAGAAACAAGTGCATGCCTCAGAAATTGACATGTTCTGGTAGTGCTTTTTCTATCTATTTTACATCCACCAAAATCAGTATCTGAATAGGCAATCAAGTTAAAGTTCTTTGATTTAAGATATCATAATTCTAGTTTAGATATTCCTTTCAAGTATCTAAAAATTTGTTTAACT
Organism: Ensete glaucum; assembly: GCA_021527575.1. Taxonomy (NCBI): domain Eukaryota; kingdom Viridiplantae; phylum Streptophyta; class Magnoliopsida; order Zingiberales; family Musaceae; genus Ensete; species Ensete glaucum. The sequence goes on along the minus strand of CM038559.1, from coordinate 28,830,736 downwards.
GCTTTCAAATGAGAGAATTTTAGGTTAGAGTAATACTTTGCATATAATTCAACACTAATTTTTATATTCTGAGAAAATATTATGTGAAAATTATAAGAAAAAGAAAAAAATGAGGGAGTGATCAAATAGTGTAATCTATCTCCCTTGTAAGCAAAGTGGAAGGGTTTGGTTTTCACCTAAAGAAGATCGATAGTGGATACCGGTGTGCCTCAAGAAGGAGGACTTGGGAGTAGACGTAGGCTATTGGAGCCAAACCACTATAAAAATTGTGAGTATTTTCTTACTTTCATTACTTATATATTTTTATATTGATGCCTCTGATTTAACTCAACTCTTTGAAATCAAAGTTTTCACAATAAGTTCTTTCCTTCAAATGTTACTTATCTTTCCGATTTGCTTATTAACTTAGTTCTTTTAATCACTCACTTGTTTCACTAAGAATGATAAGCTTCTGATTTCCTATCTTAGTTTAATTGAAAAGTTTTCATTTAAACATAAAATTTATACTCACCTTAAAGTAGTTAAAAGAGTATTTAGATATTTAAAAGGAACTTCTAACTTAGAATTATTATATCCAAAATGTAAAAACTTTGATTTACTTGCTTATGCAGATGCCGATTTTAGTGGTTGTAGAATAGATAAAAAAAAATATATTACTAGGACATGTCAATTTATTTCTTGGTCTTTCAATAAAAAAATTCAGTTGCTTTATCTACTACTACAGCTGAATATATTGCAACTAGGGCTTGTTGTGATTAAGTCATTTGGATGAAAAATATTTTAGAATATTACATAATTTATCTAAAAATATCCCTATAAAATATGACAATACAAGTGTCATATGTTTAACCAAAAATCACATTCAACACTCAAGAACTAAACATATTGATATTGTTGAATCTCAAATTTTGATAATGAGATCAATTGATGAGTGTTTATCTAACATGTGTGTTAGAGGAAGATTTGCAGGTGTAACTATGACAGGAGTAATGAAGTTATAACTAGATAATAGGCTAAGATCAAGCTTAGGCATCGGGCCAGGTTTAGACGATGTAGTGGGACCTCGCTGGGAGTTCGCTAGGGTATTTGCTGAAGGGATCGTGAAGCTCACTAGGAGCACGTCGGGAGATCACAGGAAGAATACCAGATGACTTGCTGCAAGAATACTGGAGGTTACCAGATTTATGAAAGATGTGGCTTAGTTTAAGCATGTGGTCTTGAAGTATTATAATTATTGAGTCCTAGTTAGATGTGAGTCCTAATTGAGTTGGATTTGGATGAAATCCAAATCAACTCAATAAGACAATCGGGTCCATGATTGGGGTTTGATTGAGCTCAATTGGTTGACTAGAGGGTTGGTCAATATCAAGTTCAATCCAAAATTTGAAAAGTGGAGGGAACCACATTTGTGAAAATTTCGACGAGTAAACTGCTGGTGAGCGGCGGGTGTACCATCGGTGACGGCTAGTGTACCACCGTCGCTCAGGCTTTCAGGCGACTGATGCGGCTGAACCGGCCAGGTTGGGCCGCCCAGGCTCGGCGGTTGTTAGCGATTGAGCCGCCTAGGATTCCAAGCAGTTGTCAGTGGCTGAGCCGTCAATGCTAGGCGGTTGAACCGCTCGTACCTAGGAATTTGGGTACTTTCGGTGGTTGACCTGCCTAGGGCCAGTGGGTAAACCGCCTGTACCCTGGTGTTCGGGCGGTTGAGCCACCCAGGTCATTGGGTAAACCGCCCGTACCGAATTTTTTCGGATATATTTGATTTTTGGCTCTAATTTATAAAGTCACTTGGGGTCTATAAATACCCCAAGTATTCTTACATTCATAATAACTCTTTTTGGACACTTAAAATCTATGAAAAAGAAATTAGATGTGATTTATAAGAAAAAGAAAAGGGAAGGGAGAGAGCTTAGAGTTAAAAAATTTATCAAAGTCTCCCTTATAAGCAAAGTGTAAGGGTTTAGTCTTCACCTAAAGAAGATCGGTAGTGTACGCCGGTGTGCCTTAAGAAGGACTCGGGAGTTGACGTAGGCCGTTGGTGCCGAGCCACTATAAAAATTATGAGTTCATTTTTTGCTTTCCTTATTAACGCTTCTAATCTTGTTTACTCTTTGAAATTAAATATTTCACTTACAACATTTCTTATCTTTTAGATTTCCTTGCTCTTTCTTAAGTAATTAGTAAGTAAATAACTTAGTAAGTAAATTACTTACTTTATTTGAACAACAAGCTTTAGATCTTCCTATCATGCTTAAACCGAAATATTTTTATTTAAAACAAAAAATTTACACTTGCACTAATTCCACCCCCCCCCCCCCCCCTCTTAGTGCCAATTGATCCTAACAATTGGTATTAGAGCAAGGTACTTACTCTTTATATTAACACTCATTTGATTAAATGACTTATTTTGGCATGAATGAGGGACATCTCATCTCATGTCCTCCCATGTTTAATGGGATGAATTACACGTATTGGAAGATAAGGATACATATTTTTCTTATCTCTTTAGATCTTGATCTATAGAGTATTATTGAGAATGGATTTGAAAAATCTTCCAAGCCAATAAATGAATTAAGTGATTTGGAAAGGAAGAATTTTTCTTTAAATGCCAAAGCTATGAATGCCTTATTTTGTGCTCTTGATAAGAATGAGTTTAATCATGTTTTCATTTGCAAATTGACCTTTGATATTTGGCACACTCTAGAAATCACATATGAGAGAATTAGTAGAGTAAAAGAATCCAAGATAAATATTTTAGTTTATAACTATAAGTTATTTCTAATAAAACCAAGTGAGTTCATTGGAGACATGTACACCCGTTTCATGGATGTTGTCAATAGCCTAAAAGCACTTGAAAAATATTTTTTAAATTTTGAATTAGTTAGTAAGATTTTTAGATTTTTATCTAAAAATTAGGATCCTAAAATAACCGTTATTCAAGAGGCCAAAGACTTAAATAACTTGCCTCTTAAAGAATTGATTAGCTCTTTTATGACATATGAACTAAATTGTAAAGCTTATAATGAGTTTGATGAATCCCTTCCAAAGAACAGGAAGGATATAGCACTTCGGATAATAAATAACTCCTCGAGTGAAATCTCAAGTGATGAGAATAATGATATTACTTTATTATTAAGAAAATTTTAAAAAGTTATAAAAAGAACAAGAACTATAAAAACAAAAAAGAACCGAAGAAGGACAATGTCATTTACTATGAATGTAAAAGCCTAGGACATTTCAAGAATGAATATCCTCATTTGAAGAAGAAGCCAACACTAAAAAAGAAATCACTTTTGGCTACTTGGGATGAATCGAGCTTTTCGAATGAGGAAGACAACTCTAAACAAGAAGTGGCTAACTATGACTTAATGGCGATCAAAGATGAGGTTAGTGAGTCTTTAAATATTTCTTTTTTAGAATTATTAAATATATTTCATGATTTATTCAATGAGTTTAAAAAACTTAGCAAGTCTTTTAAATTACTTAAAGTTGATCATGATTTATTAGTTAAAAGATTTAATAAAATATATAATTCATTAGTTTCATATAAATCATATTCTAAATGTGATTTGCTAGATAATGTTAAAGAAGAGAATACATGCTTAAAACCACACTAGAAGAATTTGAAATAGGGAACAAATCCCTAAATATGATCCTTGCAAATAAGGGTCATATTAATAAAAAAAAATGGCATAAGCTTTGTTGATAATATCTAAAGAAAGCCAACCATTTTTGTAAGAGGACCTATATTAAACATGCCACCAAGAATCATGTGTAATTTTTATGATAAATTAGGACATAAAATAAAAAATATCTATTTAAAAAATATAATCCACATCAACTAGTATGGGTTCCAAAGAAGACCTTATACAATAAAAATCAATTAGAAAAAAAGAAAGAGTTTTTTATGGAGGACCGAATGTAAAATGGGTGTCCAAATCAAATATATCTTTCTTTTAGGTTTGTCTCCAAATTAAACCTAGGAGCACCAAATGATATCTTGATAGTGGATACTCAAGGCATATGACTGGAGATCCATCTTATTTTTCTAAGCTCACTAGCTTAAGTGAAGGAGTTGTTATATTCGAAGACAATAATAAGGGTAAAATCAACGCATCAAACCTCTTGATTGAAGATGTGTTGTTAGTTAATGGCTTGAAACATAACTTGCTTAGCATTAGTCAATTATCTGATAAAGGATATGTGATTACATTTCAACCTAATACTTGCATAATTAAATTGCCACACAAAAACAAATCCTTGATTGTCTTGAGAAACAAAAATGTATACACCATAGATATTAAAAAAAAATTATGATGAAACTTATTTTTTGGCTTTAAATGATGATGCCTGGATTTGGCATAAAAGATTAGATCATGCTAGGATGAAACTTTTAAATCAAATCTTTACCAAGGAACTAGTAAAATGTTTACCTAATCTCAAGTTTATCAAAGACAAAGTATGTGACACTTGTCGATCAGGAAAATAAATAAATAGTAGCTTTAAGTTGAAAAATCAAATTAGCACCTCTAGACTAATTCAATTGATCTATATGGATCTATTTGGACCAATTGACATTAAAGTTTAGGTGGTAGCAAATATGCATTTGTTTTAGTGGATGACCTTAGTAGATATACTTGGACCTATTTCTTAGCACATAAAAGTGATGCATTTAAATATTTTGTAAAATTTTATAAAGTTGTTCAAAATGAAAAAGGATGCATTCTTTCTTCAATACGAAGTGATCATGATGGAAAATTTTAAAATAATAATTTTTAAAATTTTTGTGATTCAAATGGATATACCCATAACTTCTCTACTCCATGAAATTCACAACAAAATAGAGTAGTAGAAAGAAAAAAATAGGAGGTTATAAGAAGTGGCTAGAACAATATTGAATTAACATAGTCTTCCCAAATATTTTTAGATTGAAGTCATTAATACGGGATGCTATATTTTAAATAGGATTCTAGTAAGACCATTACTCACTAAAACTCTTTATAAATTATGGAATGATAAAAAGTCGAATATTTCTTATTTTAAAATATTTAGTTGTAAATATTTTATTTTGAATGAAAAGGATGCTTTAGGTAAATTTGATACAAAATTTGATGAAGGCATTTTTCTAGATTATTTTTCTATTTTAAAAACTTATTGTATTTTTAATAAAAGAATATTAGTAATCAAAGAATCCATTCATGTTGTTTTTAATGAGCTTTCCAAATTTAAGAAGATTGATTTTGATGATGAAATTAATTTTGATACTTTAAATTTAAAAGATAATACTTTTAAAAGTAACTTAGATGTATCTACTTTCAAGACCTTACCCAAGGAATAGAAGTATATGAATGATCATCCTAAGGAGCTTATAATAGGAGAAACATCAAAAGGAATTTAAACTCGATCTTCTTTTAAAAATTTTTGTGCAAATATCATATTTATTTCTCAAATCGAGCCAAAGTGTATTGATGAGGCCCTAAGAGATGATTCTTGGGTTATTACAATGCATGAAGAGATTAATTAATTTGAGAGAAATGAGGTATAGAAGCTTGTTCCTAGACCTAATGACCATTTAATGATTGATACTAAATGGGTATTTAGAAATAAGCAAGATAAAAATGGTATCATGGTTAGAAACAAGACTAAATTAGTGGTCAAAGGTTTCAACTAAGAAGAAAAAATCGATTATGATGAAACATTCGCTCCCATGTTTAGACTAGAAGTTATAAGGATGCTCCTTGACTTTGTTTCTTTTAAAAATTTTAAGTTATTTCAAATAGATGTTAAAAGTACTTTTCTAAATGGTTTTATTCTTAAAGAAATGTATGTTAAACAACCCCCTAGTTTTGAAAATAATATTCTTCCTAATCATATTTTCAAATTTACAAAAGCTCTTTATGGATTAAAATAAGCCCCTTGGGCTTGATATGAAAGACTTAGTTCTTTTCTTATTTTAAATAAATTTTCAAAAGGCAAGGTTGATACCATATTATTTTTTAAGTATTTTAAAAATGACTTACTTGTTATTCAAATTTATGTTGATGATATCATTTTTGGATCTACAAATAAATCTTTATGTGAGTCTTTTGCTAAAGAAATGAGTCAAGAATTTGAAATGAGTCTAATGGGTGAATTAACATTCTTCCTATATTAATAAAATAACTTGATGATGGTATATTTATTAATCAAAATAAGTACACATTGAACTTGATAAAACGATTTAGGATGAAAAATGCTAAAGTATTAAACACTCCCATGAGGACATCTACAAAGTTGGATTTAGAAAGTAAAGGAAAAAACTTTGATAAAAAAACTTATAGAGGTATGGTAGAAAGTTTATTATATTTGAATGCTACAAGATCGAATATCATGTTTAGTGTTGGATTATATGCAAAGTATTACTCTAACCTAAAACTCTCTCATTTGAAAGCAGTTAAACAAATTTTTAGATACTTGAAAGGAATATCTAAACTAGAATTATGATATCTTATCTAGGAATGTGAAAATTATGAAAGTAATTCTCAAAAATTATTGTATGGAATGTGAAAATTTAGGGTATTTATAGGCCCCAAATTGGCTTCAAAACCGAAGCCAAAATCTAACCGTATCCAAAAAATCTGGGTATAGGCGGTTCATCCGGCTGGGTGGGTCAAACGCTGAAAGTGCCCAGATTCCTGGGTACTGGCAGTTAAGCTGCCTAGCCTGGGCGACTTAGCCACTAACAATTGCTCGGAATCTTAGGTACTGTGGTACAACCACCGCTTACTAGCGGTTTATCCGTCAGAATCTCCACAAAAGTGGTTCCCTCCACTTTTCGAATTCTGACTTGAACCTGATGTTGTCAATTCTTTGATCAACTAATTAAGCTCAACCTAAGCTCAATCAAACCCCATAGTAGACTCAATTGTATCTTTGAGTTGATTTTCAAATCACACTCAAATCAGACTCGCTCTTAACGTACGACTTAAATATTACAATCAAACATGATCACCAAGCTTAATGACCTCACTCCCATATTCTGATAACCTTCAAAATCACCAGTAGCTAGTCTCACGGTCTTCCTCCGACGATCTCCCGGTGTGTTCCTAGCGAGCTTTCTGATCCCTTTGACGAATCTCCTAGTGAACTCAAGGCGAGCTCCCACCGCATCGTCCAATCCTTGGCCCATGCCTAAGCTTGATCCTGGGTCCATTTTCTGATATGTAACTCCTTCTCCCATTATGGTTAAACCTGCAATCTGTTAGATCAATAACCTATTAATTGATTTCATCATTAAAATCTGAGATTCAACATTCTCCCCCTTTTGATGATGACAATCAATTGATGATAGGAGTTAATCCTAATTCCTCATAAATTAATGTCATTTAAATTTAAGAGAATCATACACCCTTAAATTCAAGCAATCAAAATTCTATATAAATTTTAACCCAAATTTACATATCTAAGATATTAAATTATAAGTAAAAAATAAATTGTGCACTCATATCCTTATCCAAGATATATCAATCCATATCCATATTAATGTATATTATTAATATCATGTGTCATTAATGTATATTTTTCCCCCTTTGTCATCAACAAAAAGATGAAATATAGGCCTTGGAATTTTAATGCACATAAGTTTTTGCTCCCCCTTTGTAAAAATGCAACCTGAGTCATAAATAATTTTTTTTCTCTTATGAACAAAAGGAAAGAAAATAAGGGAGGAGTTATAAAACATCATTATGTATAGCTTTCAATTTGTAGAGATGAATTTCGAAAATAAGCTCAAGGATCCAAAATATTCAAGAAAATTCAAGAATTTATGAGCTACTCATGCATTTAAAAACATTTCATGTAATTTCAAGCATGGGTAGCAAATAAATTTGTAGGGTAACATCATGCAAATTTTCTCTCCTTTTTGTTTTTGTAAACAATAAGATAAAAACATGGAGAATATTTTTAAAAATATTATCATAAAAGGCTTAATATCATGAAATCTAAATTATCAATTTATATATTTTTTATAATTTAGCATTTTTAACTCTCAACCTCAATCTTGTAGTTATAAGATTTTAAAATTTTTGAATATGAGGTTAACAAATCCATCTTATATAAATTTCAAGAAAAGGTAGCAAATAAAGCTAGTGAGTTCTTTCTTTTCTTTTGAGAAGTGCAAGCTAGCAAATTTTTTATTCCTTTGTAATGTTTAAGCTAGCAATTTATATTATGCAAATAAACAAGTTTTGCTCCCCCTTGATAATTTTTTTATGAAAGATTTTTTCTTTCTTTAAATAATAAATAAGAAATAAGGGAGTGGGGTGAGAGACATTGTATCACAAAAAATAGGGCTCAATCTTTTAGATGTAAATTCCAAAATCCAAGAATTGATATCTACCTATGCAATTTAATTTAGTTAAATCAAGAGTAGCACATCAAGTGATTCATTATAGATTTAATATTAAAGACTTATTTCAAGCATCATATAAGTTTATGTTATATATTTTCTTTTATAAACATTCATCAAGATTCATGAAACAAGAATAATCTTTTAAAACTATCTTATCATAGAAATTTGATTCATCTTGTTATGTTCATTTTAACTAGAGTGATTTCGAAAGTGAGTTAAAAAATCTAAGAAATCTAAGAAGAATTAAAACAGCCACTCATGCATTTAAATTGTGTGATTTTCTAACATAAATAGCAAATCATGTATTTTTGTAGATCACCTTTCATTTATATTTTGAAAATAAGCATAAAAAATTTTAAAAGAAAATATGATAGCTTAAATTATTAATCAAGAGTTTTGCATTCATATTTTGATAAGAAGTGTAATTTATAAAATCCAAGAAATCCAAAGGAAAATATGATAATATATTAAGCTAAAAATATAAAATATACATTTCGTATGTATTTAGAAAATTCTAAATTTTCTTCTAAGCACATTGTTTCTCATTTATGTTTATCATATTCAATTTGCTTCTAATCATATTGATAATTTTATCTCTCCCTTTATTAATATCAAAAAGAAATATGATTGCATAATTTCTATTCAACATACGTATTCAAATTATGCCAAAAAGTAGAAGATCATGTCATTAAAGATAAAATCAAATTTTTGACTATCAAAAGATATTGATTTCATTTCTTTCCCCTTTTTTATAAATAATAATAATGAGTCTTAGGGGTTTATCTTAATTCATCCAAGATATATCTTTTTAATAAAATAAAAGAATAATCTTGATAAAATTTTTAATTATAATTATTAAGATCATAAATCTCCTTTTTATTAAAAAGTGAAAATCATAGAGATTTAAACATGATTCCTTAAAGGATAAAGTCAAGAAATCAAGAAAATTATTCATAATAAAATAAATCTCATATAATTTTTAACTTATCACAAATTTAAGAACTAGTAATTTTGGTGATAAGTTATGTCATTCATAAGGTCAAGATGGATATAGATATCAAAAGACATTCATGAATATTAAAGACATGATTTAATTTAATAAATCTCCTCTTAGATGATAAAATAGAATCTTAAAAGATCAAAAAAGAGCCTTTATTCATAAAAATATCATATTGTAGATATCAAGATCATGAGTTAATTTCTTTGAAGAAAAAGTAGAAGATCTTGATTTATATATGAAACTTTAAGTTTTCAAGAATATGGTTCATAAGAAGATTTTCAACTAATAGATCCGAAGAGACAAACTATGATTCATTCATATGACTTTCTTTGAACAAATTTATATAAGGATTTCAAAGTGTAATTTTTTTAACTTATCAAGATTATGATAAAATCATCAAAATATCAATAATGTTGGATAGATTTATCAATCTCATTTTAAAATAAAATCATTTATAAACTTATCCAAAATCATAATCAAAAATCAATTTTTGAAAAGTTCGATAAAGACATCATACATTATTTTTCAATAGCTAAAGTTTTCTAATCTATTTTTATAGTTTAAGATATTCGATAGTAATAATATTATTTTATCTCTTATTGAATGATTAATATGATAAAAATTCTTTCAAGAATAATTATCCTTCTTTTGAAATTTATTTCAAGAATGTAATATCATTTAAAGTCAAAAACAAAATTTCATCATTGCAATAAAATATTTCATACAAAAACTTTGGCTTATTTTAATTTGAATGATTTTTAGACTATGTAGTGATTTACCATGCTCATTTAATTCTCATTAAATATATTTTTAATTTACGAAAGTACTAAACAATGAAGCATGATTTTTTCTTTCTTTTTTATATTATTCTATGCTAAAATTCTATCATTCAATACAATCATTCAATCATAGCATTTCAATCAATGTAACATTTAAATCAATTATTCAATAGACTTTGTCAATATTTGAATCATTTAACAAGAGTCTTTCCATTTAAACAAGCCAATAATTTTAGCATTCACTTAAAATCTTATTTTTGTAAGTTTCAATATAAATATGTTTTTCAATAACTAAGGTTATTTGGTTCTAATACATTTTCATACTTGTATACTCTGGCTATGTATCATCAATATTAATGATGAACCATTAAAAGATTTATTATCAATAATTTTAATTTTAATAATTTTCTTATTATTACTTAGGCTAGTAAGCTTGGAGGAGTGTTCAATCTCAAGTAATATGACTTGAGCATCTACTTTCAAAATATTTTTATTGCTATTAGCCTTGTTAGGAAATAACTTTATATTAAGGGAGGTTTTGATTTAGGTACTCATTTAATATTGGGTCCTTCATGACATGTTCTTCCAATTTTCTATAATGGCATAGGATTGTTTATGGTTCCTTTAGGAACCCAAACTAACTTGTGATAACTATAATTTTTAAATGGACATTTGTAAGTCATATATCATAATCTTCCATAAAAATTATACTTGATTCTTGGTGGCACATTTAAGGTTAGTCCTTTGAAAAAAATGGTCCTTTGAAAAAAATGGTAGGCTTTTGTTGAATATTACCAACAAAGCCTATGTCATTTCTTTTATTAAAATGACCCTTATTGGAAATGATCATATTCAAGGATTTATTTCTAATTTCAAAATTTTTTAACATTTTATTACACATGATATTTTCTTCTTTAACGTTGTCTAGCATTTCATATTTAAAACTAAGATTAAGTGATGCTAATAACTCATGCATTTTATCAACTTTGCCAACTAACAAATCATATTCATTTTTAAGTAACTTAAAAGATTTGCTAAGTTTTCTAAACTCATCAAACAAATCATGGAATGTGTTTAATAATTTCGAAAAAGAAATGCCTAATGACTCACTAAGCTCATCGTCGATGGCTATAAGAGCGAGGTTCTCCACTTCTTGGTTGTGCATTTTATCTTTGGAGCTTCTCAACTTCTTGCATTTATAGCAAGAGGTTTTGTCTATCTTTAAATTATTTTTATGGTTCATGTTGATTAATTTTTTTGGTTTATTTATCAAGTGTTTAAGGTCCTCATCACTCGAGATTTCACTCGAGGAGTCATATGTTCTCAATTCAAATTCCTTTCTGTTCTTTGGAAGGTGTTCTTGAAGTTCATTTTTGTAAGATATTTCATTAATTGATTCATTTATATTAATTGTGCTTTCATGTGTGATTTCTAATGCATGTTATATATCGAAAGTCGAATCAAAATAAGAAATCTGATCAAATTTATTTTTATCAAGTGCACAATATAAGTCATTCATAGCTTTTGTATTTAAAGATAAATTATTCTTTTCCAAATCATTCCAATTATTCATTGGAAGAGAAGACTTTTCAAATCCATTTTCAATAATAGTCCATAAGTTAAGGTCTAAAGAAAGCAAGAAAACTCTCATCTGAGTTCTCTAATAAGTGTAGTCCGTCCCGTTGAATATGGGATGACGAATGATAGAAAAGCCTTCTTGAAAGCCAATAAGAGCCATTTCTCTTGGGTGTTAAACTAAATAAGAAAAATCGAGGCTCTGATACAAATTGTTAGGATTGTTAGGATCAGTTGGCACTAAGAGGGGGGAGGGGGGTGAATTAGTACAAGTGTAAATTTTTAGTTTAGATGAAAACTTTTTGATTAAACTAAAATAGGAAATCCAAAGCTTTTCGTTCTTAATGAAACGAGTGAGTGATTAAAAGAAAGTTACTAAGTTAATAAGTAAACTAGAAAGATAAGCAATGTTTGAAGAAAAGAACTTAATATGAAAACTTTGCTTTCAAAGAGTTGAGTTAAATCAGAAGCGTTAATACAAAAATATGCAAGCAATGAAAGCAAGAAAACACTCACAATTTTTATAGTGGTTCGGCACCAATGACCTACATCCACTCTCAAGTCCCCCTTCTTGAGGCACACCGGTGTCCACTACCGATTTTCTTTGAGTGAAGACCAAACCCTTACACGTTACTTACAAGGGAGACAAGGTTACACTCTTTGATCACTCCCTTACCCCTTTTCCTTTTCTTACAATTCTCACATAATATTTTCTCATAATATAATTCCCAAAAATTATTATGTAGAATGTAAGAAAACTTGAGGTATTTATAGGCCCCAAATCGACTTCAAAACTGGAGCCAAAATCAAACCATATTTTAAAAATTTGGGTACGAGTGGTTCACTCACTGGCCTGGGTGTGTCAACTACCAAAAGTGCCCAGATTCCTGGGTATTGGCAATTCAGCTGCCCAACTTGGGCTACTCGGCCACTAACTGTCACCCAAAATCTTAAGTACGATGGTACAATCGTCACTTACTAGTGGTTTACCCACCATAATCTTCGCAAAAGTGGTCTCCTCCACTTTTTGAATTCCGGCTTAAACTTGATATTGACTAATTCTTTAGTCAACTAATTTAGCTCAACTTAAGCTTAGTCAAACCCTATAGTGGACTCGATTGCCTCTTTAAGTTGATTTCTAAATCACACTCAAATCGGACTCACTCTTAACCTATAACTAAAATCAAATATGACCACCAAGCTTCATGACCTTACTTCCGTATTCCGACAATCTTCGGAATCTCCAGCAGTGAGTCTTACGGTCTTCCTCCAGCGATCTCTAGGCATGTTCCTAGTGAGCTTCTCGATCCCTTCGATGAATCTCCTAGCAAACTCCTGATGAGCTCCCATCGCATCGTCCAATCTTTGGTCTGATGCCTGTGCTTGATCCTGGGTCCATGTCTGATCTATAACTCCTTCTCCCATCGTGGTTAAACAAACCTACATGATGCTAATTATGATTTAATTAATTTTAATCATAATAGCATAAGTCCACTTCAATAACTTTCCAACTCCCAATAAGTATTTCAGCTACCCCCAACAATCTTTCGACGAGTCTTAGTCTTCTTCTGGTGAACTCCCTTGCACCATCCAAGTAAGCTCTCGATACCCTCGGCAAGCTTCTGACGCACTCCTGGCGAGTTCCCAACCGCACCGTCTGAACCCCGTCCCAATATATGGACTTGACTTTGGCCAAACCTGATTGTCACATTCTCTCTGTCGTAGTTAATCCGACATCAATCAACTTCTAACAATCAATATTAGATCAATAACCCATTAATTAATTTCATCATCAAAATCCAAGATTCAATAGTTAACGGCTTCAGCCGAAAAATATTTGGGTAGACTATGTTCATTTAACATGGTTCTAGCCATTTCTTTAAACTCCTATTTTTTTCTTTCTACTACTTCATTTTGTTGTGGATTTCTTAGAGTAGAGAAGTTATGGATGTACCTCACTCTCTTCCTCCTTTTCTTTTTCTTATACACTTTTAGCACATACTTATTTTCACAGATTTTTGCACGATGACTTATATGAATACTTGTGCTAAATGTAAGAAAACTTGAGGTATTTATAGACTCCATTTGGCTTTAGAAGAATAGAGCCAAAATTTAAACTCACTTAGAAAAACTGGGTACAAGCGGTACAATCGATGAAAGTCACTCTGAAAATAGGGTACGGACGATAAACCGTTGGCCTTGGCAGTTAAACCACCGCTTGCTGCTCGGATTCTTGGGCGACGATGGTACAATCACCAGCTTGGGTGGTACAATGCCACTTATTGACGGTACAACCACTAAGATTTCTGGAAAAGTGATTCCCTTCACTTTTTCAATTCTGACTTGTACCTCATGCTGACCAATTCTCAGGTCAACTAATTGAGCTCAACTTGAGCTCAATTCAATCCCTTTGTGTACCTAGTTGCCTTAAGTTGATTTGAATTTCTTCTAAATCAAACTCAATTAGGACTCAATCCCTAACTATGAATCACTGATTACAACCATAAGGATCATCAAGCTAAATAATTACCTTACTCTCGCTAATTCAGTAGCCTTCGACATTCTTGTGGTGAGTTTTGCAGTCTTCCTCTGGTGATCTCTCGGCATATTCCCAACAAGCTTTCCAATTCCTTTGGCGAACTCATAGCAAACCCCCAACGAGCTCCCACTACATCATTCGAACCTTGGCCCGATGACCAAGCTTGATCTTGGCCCAATCATCTAGTCATTTTATCCATCATAGTTAAACTTACATTACTTCCTCTAACAAACGTATTACATTAAATACTTATCAATTGATTTTATCATCAAAATCTGAGATTCAATAGCCCTTCGATGGTTTGAATATGTGATCAAAGTTTTTCCTTCGTCACTTATCTTAAGAACATATTAGTCCATAAACGTATCAATTGATTCCTCATCAAAATTCAGGATTCAAAATGTAGCCTTATGCACACGTTGCCTCTCCGCAAGCGGCCTCCGACATAGTAAGATCGTGTAGAATAATTCTACATCATTCAACACAACACATTCAATTTATGAGCCAATCATCACACGATGAACCTTACTTGGATACCATTGTTAGGAAACATTACTCGAAGCATCACTTGTGTAACAAAAATATAAAACAAAAAATGTATATCACGTGAGTGATGGCACGTGTGACATACTGCACACTTTTTTTGTATTATTATTATTAGCATATTTTCACACTATATTATCTGTTGAATATATATTGTAATATCCTTAGTTCTATGAAATGAGATTTATATCCAAAGAAAATCTAATTAAAGTGTGTAGATTGCTCAAGTCCATCTATGGATTAAAGTAAGCTTCCCAAAGTTGGAACATAAGATTTGATGAGACGATCAGATTTTATGACTTTGTTAAGAACAAAGATGAGCCTTGTGTGTACAGAAAGGTAAGTGGGAGTGCTATCACCTTTTTAGTATTGTATATAGATGACATCTTAATCAGTAGGAATGATGTAGGAATGCTCTCCATGGTTAAGACTTGACTATCAAGAAACTTTTCCATGAAGGACTTAGGGATGCAGATCTATAGAGATGGATCCAAGAGGATATTTGGTTTATCCTGATCTAGATATATAAACATCATTATCAAAAGGTTTAGCATAGAAAATTTTAAGAGAGGTCTCATACCGATGAGACATGGAATATCACTTTTCAGGACTATGTCTCTAAAAACTCCTACAGAAAGGGTAGACATGTATAGGATACCCTACGCCTTAGCGATAGGGTCTATTATGTATGTTATGCTATGTACTAGGCCTCATATAGTGCATGCCTGTGTGTCACGGGCAGGTATCAGACGGGTGTAAGTTTGGAACACTGGAGACAGTAAAGCATATCCTTATGTACTTAAGAGGGACTAAGGATCCTTTACTAGTATTTGCAGGAGGTAGCCTATAGGTTGAGGGCTGTTAGGATCAATTAGTACTAGGGAGGGGGGGGGGGAGGGATTAGTCTAAGAGTAAATTCTCATTTTAATCGCTTGAAGCAAGAGAGGAAAATCTGAAGCTTTTACTTTAAGTAAAGCAATTTAATCTGATAGAGAAATGCTAAGCTTTTTGCTTGAAGAAAACTACAAAAACCAAGCAAATCTGAATAAGGAGATAAGCAATATCGTAAGTGAAATGCTTGATTTCGAAGCCTTGCTTTCAAAATATAAATAAAATTGGAAGCATCAATACAAAAGTAGTGAGCAATGTAAGCAAAAAGGAACTCACAATACAATAGTGGTTCGGTACTAACCGACCTACGTCCACTCCCGAATCCTCCTCCTTAAGGCACATCGATATCCACTACCGATTTTTTTTGGGTGAAGACCAAACCCTTACACTTGAGCTTACAAGGGAGACTTCAAGAATTTTTCTAAATCTAAGCTCTCTCACGTCTCCTTTTATTTTTCTTACAATTCATACATAATTTTTTTTTTGAGAATGTAATCCCCAAAATTATTATATAGAATGCAAGAAAACTTGGGATATTTATAGACCCCAAGTGACTTCAAAATTTAGAACTGAGAAACCAACTATGGATAAGAAGAATCGAACTAGTGCTTTTGAGACTACAGCTATTGCTTTTTGATGAGTCTATAGACACTGCATCAGATCTTCTCTTCTTATATTAGGGTATATATATCCAGTCTATAAGACTTAATCCCTTGATTTTTATTCTTACTGTGCTTGCTATCAAAACAAAACCAATACTAATCTAGATGAAACAAAGAAGTTGGAATCCCAACTACTGCTTAGGGTCCTATTATTCGTTACTTTCTTACCTATGAGTTTGTACCTGCCACTCTCTTCTTTCACTGTCACTACTACCAATAAGGCTTGATCTTTGGCATAAGGAACTGAACTATTGTGTCTAAGCGACCTCCCTCCTAACTAGCAAGGCTAGTAAGCGAACTACTACTATCAGAATTGAACTACTAATGGAGGAAATGTAATTCGATATCCGGTCCTACATTCTTGGATTGTGAGTCTACCTCTCCTTACTCTTATTCTTATTCAAAGTAGTCTATTGATGAGATATATCATATAATGAAATAGAATCAAATATGATAATGAGAAAACATATTCTAATATCGGTGAAAAGAATTATGAAATTAAATAAACTTAATAAGACATGTAAGAATCTAAGATGGCGTAGTAAGCCTCGGTAGAAGTTATTCAACTCTTACTTTAACTAACAGGCAAGGATCTAGCTCTGAGACTAAGCTATGGTCTAAGATCTAATACTATAATGGTAGGTAGTGTAATAGGCTAGCGCATCTACTAATACAATAGAGAATAAGTTCCCATAGTAAGAGAATGAACCCCACTCGGAAATCAACTACCATATCTAATACTTGAGATTAATATCAATAAGGCTTTGGTACTGGGCAAGGAATCCAAACTAAAACCTTAGGATTGAACTCGACAGGTAACTCTGAATAAGATGTAGTACATCTAACTAAAATAAGAAATAGGAATAAGAATATGGGTATGATCTACTAGCTATGGGAATTACATTGTTACTATTAGAATTGGACTCAGTAGCACAGGAACTAGATCCATCCAACAAGCCAAGCCCCAATTACTCATTTAACCTTAGAGCCTTATTTGTTCACTTCAAATCAACCAACACTACTCTACTACCTTTTAGTCCTACTTTCTTGGCCAACATTCTTTACTTGCTTATCACATATTTCGGACATAGATCTAACTACATAGCTCTATGGTTTTAAACACTCCTGGAAAGAATTGAAATAGTAAAAGCAAGACTACCTCTCCTTACTCTAATTCTTACTATCAATATTTGATTCTTATTCTGTAGAGTATTCTCCGGAGTAGCAGTACCCTCCTTGATTCTTTAACCAACGAGAGTTAGGCTTGGACTATGTAGTTATATTCTGATTCGTTCCCTAGTGCATCCGACGAGTTCACATACCTATTTTTACTAGCTCCAATCTGATACTTACTACTCCTATTCCTTGACTGCCAACCTTTATGTTTGTTAGTTGAGTATTCTAATGCCTGCCTCAAGTCTTTGCTTACTATGTTTCCTTTCCTGGTCTGTCCTTCATATCTTTTGGCCTATAGCTCACATCTTTCGCTTTGCCTTTACTAGATCTCATTCTTTAACTCCCAATCCCAAATCCGCATTGCCCGTCTCTAAGGCTTAGCTCCTGTTCCGACACACCTATATCTCATATAACACCTAGAGTTATCAACCTATCCTTTTGTAGCTCAACTATAGGACTTACACTCACTGAAGAAGTCGGTCTTGCTTTCTTTTCTCAACAATAGCAAGTGGAACTATAAAGCTAAAGTGCATTAACAGAGTCAGCATCGACAGCATCAATAGTTTCTCTTTTATCAATAACTCTCCCTGATCTGCACCCCGACTTTCTTTAAGGTAATTCTCCACTTTTTTATCGCTTCAAATCTAGTAATTACTGCCTCCTTTATCGATCCAGAACTTTTTGTATCCTGAGGACGCAGTTGATATCCTCCCTCTCCCTCTTCTTTTAAAGATGAAACTCAAACCCTCTCTCTCTACTTTATCCTAGACCTCGAACTGAAATAGACTCTACTCAAGCTGTAACCACATTAGCTATGGATCTTTGCTTCTCTTGAAACAGTCCTAACAGCTTACTTTGCAAGCGAAGTGAAGGAGTGTGTCTTCTTACAAACAACTTCATATACGTTGCTATTTATTATTTCAATTCTTTTATTTGGAAGTTCAATTCAAAAACTAGTTAGGTTACAGGTTACCACTAGAGATGAGCATGAAATTCTAAATATGATAAAACCAGATATGAAACAATAAAAATATGATTGACTCTAGCATGGTTGAGTCCTAATCTCCCTAGAAGTAGTCAATAAAACCCTGCTAGATTATAATAAAGTCATTCATATCTTATAAAGGAGTCTAACTAGGGTTTAGATTAGCCCTTAGGGCTTAGTGGCCGTTGCCCCCCCTTACTGGGTTGGTTGGCCAGGGTTTCCCTTGCTTAGGTCGACTATAGAGCCAACCTAGCTACCCCGCCCCTTGTTCCTATTAAGACATGTTGGCTACAAGAGGGGCAAAGGGGTCCTATATAATGATGTAGCCACCCCCCCACTTGATTAAAGCAATCTATAATTTAATTCAGCCTTGTGCTAGGTCTAGGAGGGAGGAACCCCTACAGCGTTCCAAGGGTTGATCCCCCTCAAGAATCAAAATCTATAAAGCACATTCTAGTGTTCTATCCTCTGATATCAGACAGCGATCTTGCTACCCCTGTAGCCATCTTAACCGCCTCTATCTTCCCAAGCAATTTCCACAATTGTCGCGACATGCACCTCCACCTTCCACCATAGCCGTAGATCAAATCAATCTGCCACTGCCCCCTACATTTGATCTGGAGATCTGGTATATTTTTATCACCTATACCTCTTCAATATTGCAAAACCCTTTACCTTACACATTGAAGAAGTTTTTCCAAAAGTTTTCTTGCTATAAATTTTACCGTCGTAAACGTTATTATTATTGTGAATGCGAAACACTGCAAAAAATTTTAGTTGATTATTACTTTATAAAACTAAACTTCTAATGATCCTTTTTGGCTGAAACTTTTATACAATTTCATATATCATCTTAGCTTTTATCTAAGACTAATCTTGTGAAAAAACTCCTTCTAGATTTGGACTTATAGTACTGCGATTCTTTATTGTATAGTACTGAAATTTTATAAAGTAGAATCTGCCTTCCGTATATTGGCCTCTTGAAACCAAACTTTTGTTTATCCTTTTTGGTCGAAATTTTTATACAATTTCAAAGATCAACTTAGCTTTCATCTGAGATTGATTTCTAGAAAAAATTCCTTCTGGAACCCATTTTCTTATGCAATCTTTCACCATCATGTATTTCTGGAATTTTACGATGAAGGATGATCTGCCTATCATCTTTTACCCTATTTTCCTACTGTTATGCTGTTAAAATTTTGTCAAACTTTTTACTAGTATTAACAATTCCGAAGCAAGGGTTTATGTATAATTTCTTTGAACTTTTCTCTAGAATTTATATCGAGAAGTCATCGTTTCTCCGATATAAAATCGGTTTAGCAGGATAGCACATTGCAACACCTTTCTCTGCCGAATTATATCAGATTTAAGTGCTATTTTTTGTGAGATTTTAGACTCTCTTTTCCTCATCTCAGAACCCTACCATCCTTATCAAAAATCTTTCTAAATCTTATCCTAAACTGAACCCAAACAGCTATCCCAATCAGCCCTAATCGCCACCTACTTCCTTATTGATCCACTTACTTTTTCAAACAACTTTCCTTACTGATACACCGAATTTTACTGCTATCTATCCCATATCTAAAAATCTATTTCCCTAACCTTCATCTACTACTATCACAGTCTTAAAATTATACCAATTCGTAGCTTGAACTCTATAAAACCGCAGCCCTAAATCACACCCAAAATAGTCATAAACCGCACCTAAAAACCGCAACCTTCAGTCCACTAACTTTTTAGCCACCCAATCTCCCTTATCCCTTCAACCGTAGCATGGATCTTTTACTACCCAATGCTGCCAACAATGACCTCTTGTTGCCATTCTCCTTGATTGCAGCCAGCAGCGATCCTTGTGGCAAAAAGCTACCAACAGTGATATTTTGCTGCAATCTGTTTACATCACAACCCACAACAATCGTTCACTGCCAACTATCTTGATCGCAGCCAGTAACAAATTGAATACAACAACAACTATCTCTTGCTCCATAGCACTATTACCCTCCTCTGCAATAGCCATGTATATCGCTGCCCCATCTTCCTCCTATTACAGTCGCACCCTTGTTGTAACTGATGCCACCTGCAGCCATAAAGTTGCGCCATAGCCGCAGTCGACGTTGCTGCTGCCCTCTTTTTCCTCTATCGTCGCTGCTGCCTTCCAACTCAGATCTCTTGCCTACCATCTTCCAACATATATCAGCCACCTAAAAAATTGCAACCTCAATGACATTACAGCATAAACATTGCAGAATCACGGAAGGACCACAATTGACATTGTTGTTGCCATCTTCTTCCTCCACCGTTGTTGCCACCCTTGGCTACCATCCTCCACTTGGAGACTTATTCGAAGCTAAATTAGAGGCTTTCGAGATACGTATGGATACTAAATTATGTTCTCTCTTCGAGAAGTTTAGATTGGACCGATCACCAAGCCCAATAAGATCATAACATGGAGCAAATTCTGATTGCGAAAAGAACCCATCAGAGATAAGAAGCAAGGATAAGATACGGCAGTCCTACACCTCAATGACATCAACCTCCTTTGCATAACTACAAGAAGGGTACCTCAATCAAGATGCAAGAACCATGATGATCCATCAAACCTCTACCATCCAAGAGTACCAAACTAGGTTTGAAAGGTTATCTAATCAAACCTATCATTAGTCTGAAAAGCAAATATTAAGGACTTTTATTGAGAGCTTGAAGCCAGATATTCACGAAGAAGTTAAAACGTGACAGCCATATATACTTAAGGTAGCCATCTCCTTCACACGATATCAAGAAAAGCAGTTGAATTATGAATCCCAGAGGACAAGGGTGGTCACTAACCAACTAGTGGCACCAAAGCTTTCACCTCCCCCTACTATCAGCCGATCTCCTCAACCGAAGAAACTAATAAAAGAAGACTTTCATGATAGATTGACAAAGGAACCTAAACTTAAAGATACGATTCTCGAGCTCAAAGAGAAGGATACACCACAACCGACCACCTGCATGGTCCCTACCTTAGCCGACTACATCAATTTGTAAAAATTAAAGATCGAAGGGTTTCTCGAGCAGTAGTCTATCATCGTCCTCTTCGACGCTGGGAGCACTCACAACTTCATGAGCAATAAGGTTGCTGCCCACTTAATACTCCACAAAGAATATTACAACGAGTTCGAAGTCAAGGTAGCTAATGGCCAAATTCTGAAGTGCAACCAGAAGTGCCCACGAGTTAAACTGAGTCTACATGAGCAAGACGTAGTTTCTGATTTTTTCCTCCTCTCTCTTGATGGTTTTGACATAGTGCTTGGCATTGATTGGTTATCCATGATCGGAGATATTTTCTGAAATTTTTCGAAGCTAATCATGAAATTTTTTAGAAAAGAAAAGCAAGTGGTTCTACGAGGGAGCCCAACGACTACAACCACAACATCATACTTGGAGGGGGTACCAAAAGAAGAATCCAATGGTTTCCCAATTCAAATTAAGAGTTTTATGAGATTGAAGATAAAAAACTCCTCCCACAGCTTGCTGAATTTTTGGGCGTCTCCACCCAACCGAGCCGACTACCTCCTCTAAAGTTGGTCGATCCCCCTATGCTGAATAGGTAGAAACTTCTACCAGTTGTTGCTCGACCAGATTACTTCATACAACCTCAGAAGGTCGAAGATAAAAGGGTCGTCCAAGAGATGATAGAGACACAAATTGTTCAGCCATGCTTATTTCCTATGACATGTCCCTATATCCTTTTCTTTGGAGATAAGGTACTTCTGAAGTATTACATCCTGTCGAACTTACCATCGTTGCTGATGCAGCACTTCCAGATCTCAGGTGACTTCCACAACTTTCCCCATGATTATACCATGATGCTTAATGACTTCCTTGATGATGACCTCCGATCTACGACCCAAGACCATAAGACAATTGAGCCCCTCCAGTGGCGAAATTAGAAAAAGGCAAGGATCATTCGTATGACTTAACGAAGCATGAACATCATCCCTCTCATTATAAAGAAAGATGCAGCACCTTGGTCGAGCGAAACTATAGTCCTCACGATCATGATGTCGTCCACACCAAATCATGGCCATATCTAGAGTGGGAGTTAGCACCATCCTCATGTAAGATGGTCAATAGCATGAAGAAGTGAAAATGGGCCCTGAAAAATCGCTACTCTTACCCAACTCAGACTCAGATCGGGCTCAGACTACTAGAGATTTTATCAGAGGACAGCTCTCACTCCAAAAGAAGGCACGACTACTATTATAGAGTAACCACGTGATAGCCCATATAAGGAAGAAACTTTCCCCTAACAAATGCCAGAGCAGAAGAAAGTTTCCTAAGAAAGATCAAGTCCCCTTTCATCTCCAGCTCCACCAGCATGAAATTCAAGCCTCAAGAAAGTGGTCTCCCTATTTCTTTGGGCCTTGCAAAATTGGGGATCACACTGGAGCCCTAACCTGGAAATCAGATCCGTGCACCAGATCAAAATTACAGTTGATCCTCCAAGTATCCCACCTCAAATAAAAATTTATAGATGATGACTCAGCTCAAGTTCTTCCAACTGACACCGAAGTTGATGAGGAGCTGAAGACCTGGTTCCCTGAGTTCATAGAACTTTAGCCTTGAGAACAAGATTGATTTTAAGAGGACAGATTTGATAAGACTCCATCAAGGTTGAGTCCTAATCTCCCTAGAAGTAGTCAATAAAACCCTACTAGATTGTAATAAGGTCATTTTTATCTTATAAAGGAATATGACTAGGGTTTAGATTAGTTCTTAGTGCTTAGTGGCCGCCGCCTCCCTTACTGGATTGGTTGGCCAGGGTTTCCCTTGCTTAGGTTGGCTATAGAGCTAACCTAGCTGCCCCCTGTTCCTATTAAGATAGGTTGGCTATAAAAGGGGCAAAGGGATAATTTTACTTAAGCAAGCACCCCCTTATGCTAGGGTTTTGATCTCTATATAATGATGTAGTTGCCCCTTCTCTTGAATAAAGTAATCTACAATTTTAATTCAGCCTTGTGCCGAGTCTAGGAGGGAGGGACCCCTATAGTGTTCCAAGGGTTGATCCCCCTCAATGATTAAAATTTATAAAGCTCCTTCTGGGGTTTTATCAAAAGAATTGTACTTGTTGTTGACTACCTTTCAATTGTATCTGATATCTAAGGCTTCCCTCGAACTGATTCCTCTTTTGACACCAATACACAAATAAGACTAGAAGGAAACTTGATGATTGTAGTGGATGTTCATTGCTCTTTCCCGATGGTAAAGTAAGACCAAACTCATAAGGCAAGTTTCTTATCCTACGATGTTTCTCTTTCTCTCATAGATAACACTCGAGCAGAGATTTAAGAACTAAATCAACTGATGGGAATAAAATAGGAATAAACTTTATATATAAACAAATACTAGTAGACCGTCACACACAGCGGAATTAAACAGAAATTACAATCAAATGAATACCAAGATTTACGTGAAAAACCCCTTCAACTCGAAGGGTAAAGACCATGAGATAAGCCAGAGAAAATTTACTATCAAAATAATGAATATACAGATCTCAAGGCTTCTTGCCCAAGCCCAAAGCAACAGCCACAAGAGAATCACATGATACAAGAACTATAATACTAAGCACAATATCCAAATCCTTCTCAAGAGATTACTGTAAGAATCCACTGCAAACTGATCTAACCTGAGATATAAATGATTGAGAATAGTCTTTTCATGTCCTTATCTTCTTTCCTTTCTTGGATCTCTTATTTTCTGGCCTTTATTGTCAATCTGTAATCTTCTTTCTCTCTCCCATGTTTTCAGCCATCGCTGCCTTCTTAGTCTTAACCATAGCCACCTAATCTAGGGTTTAGGTTAATATAAGTGAAGTTCTAGGCTGTGGACTTCATTAAAGCTCATTATAGGCTAAATTTGGGCCATCTGCCTAATAACCTCCCCCTTCAGCCCATAAAGGAGGCTGTCCCATGACTCCTCAATATGAAGCCATGCCAACCAACTGTCGGCACATCTCTTATTTCTCCTTTGGTAAAGTTTTTATCAACATGTCTGCCCCATTATCATATGTGTAAATTTTCTGAAGCTGTAACTGCTTCTCTTCAAGCACATTTCTGATCTAGTGATATCTGATATCTATAAGCTTTGACTTGGAATGAAATATTGGTTCTTGCATAAATGGATGACACTCTGGCTATCACAATACACCATATAGTTTTTCTGTTTCAGCCCCAATTCTTGTAAGAATCCTTTCATCCAAAATATTTTTTTGCAAACCTCTATAGCAGTAATATATTCTGCCTCTGTGATGGAGAGAGCAATACACCTTTGTAATCTAGATTACCATGACATAACTTCTCTTGCAAAAGTAAGTACAAAACCTGATATAGACTTTCTTGTATCAATATCTCTTGACATATCTGCATTTGTGTAACTTGTCAACATAGGTGGTCCACCTCCAAAGCTTAAACAAACTTTAGAACTTCGTATGAGATATCTAAAAGTCCACTTCACTACTGCCCAATGCTCTTTACTTAGATTTGTAAGAAAGCTGCTAGCAACACCCACTGTATATGCGATGTCCGGCCTCGTACATACCATCGCGTACATTAAACTTCCAACTGCTGAAGCATAAGGAACCTTTTGCATTTTCTCCTTCTCCTCATCACTTGACGGACTCTGCTCTGAGCATAACTTGAAGTGACCTGCAAGAGGAGACCAACTAGCTTTGCATTACTCATATTGAACCTATCCAATACCTTCTCAATGTTTTCTCCTATGACAACTAAATCTTCCTCTTTCTTCTGTCATGAGAAATCTGCATGCCCAATATTTGTTTTGCTGGCCCTATGTCATTTATTGCAAAAGACTTAGGTCCTTCTTCAACCTATTAATCATAGACATATCTTTCCAAGGATAAGCATATTAGCAACATAAAGTAAGAGAATAATAAAATTCTCACCAAACTATTTGATGTACACACAATAATCTTAAGCTATTCTTTTATATTTATTTTTAATCATAAATGAATCAAACTTTTTATGCCACTGTCTTGTAGCTTGCTTCAACCCATACAAGCTCTTTTTCAAGTTGCAGATAAGATTTTCTTTACTTTTGAATTTGAAGCCTTCCAGTTGCTCCATATAAATTTCATCCTCCAAATCACCATGAAAGAAAGTTGTTTTAATATCTAACTACTCAATACCGTTTAATTACAAGAGAAAAAATCTCTTTAAATTCAATATTATTTTTTTTTACTAAAGTCTTTCACATCCAATCTAGCTTTGTACTTTGGTTGAGAATAATATTCTTGAGTCTTCAACCTGAAAACTCACTTGTTCTTCAAGGCTTTACTTCCCTCTAGTAGTTGTACCAAATTATATGTGTGGTTCTGCAGAGAATCTATCTCTTCCTGCATAGCAATAAATCACTTCTTTTTCTGCTCACTTTTAGGTGCTTCCTGGTACCTTTTTGGTTCACCTGCATCAGTAAGTATCACATACTCATCTGTAGAGTATCTTCTGGAAGGTTGACGTGGTCTAGAAGATCTTCTTAACTAAGGTTCTATGGAAACTTGCTCTCTTTCTTCTTCCTGCTCAATATATCCTATAGGTAGATCAACATCTGGCTCTATACCATCTTCTTGCATATCTCCCCCATCATCCTAATATACTAGAGGAATAACTAGGTCACAATCTACAAATCCGTCTCCAGAAGTCTTAGTTTGTGCCTCCTTCTTCAAATCCTTAATGGTTTGATCCTCAAAGAAGATAACATCTCTGCTTCTGAACACTTTTTGCTTTTATAGATCCCAAAGCCTGTAACCAAACTGATCTTGTAAGTAACTAAGAAAAATACACTCTTTTGTCTTACCATCCAGCTTGGACCTCTTATTGTCTGGAACATGTGCAAATGCACGACAACTAAAAACTCTTAAATGACTATAGGAAATGTATCTTTCCCTGACCATATATGCTCTGCAACATCACCATCTAGAGCTGTACATGATGATAAGTTGATTACATCAACTGCAGTCCTCAAAGCTTCATCCCAAAACCTTTTAGATAGCTTGGCTTGTGAAAGCATACATCTGATCTTTTCCATAATGATGCGATTCATCCTTTCTGTAATTGCATTATGTTGAGGCATATCAGGAACTGTCAACTCATGCTGGATGACATATGACCTGTAATAATCATTAAACAATCCTGTATACTCACCACCATTATTTGATCTTATGCATTTCAATTGTTTTTCTGTCTCCCTTTCAACTCTGGCATGAAACTCCTTGAAGACATTAATAACCTGATCTTTAGGCCCAAACTTTCTCGAAAAAGTCATCTATAAAATTAAGAAAATAAAATGCACCACTGATATTATGAACATTAGCAGATCCACCAGGAGTTCTTATCATTAAAGGATAACATATATCTATATAGACACGGTCCAAGGCATACATTTTTCTAGATAAAGCAAGACTAACAAAGGAAACTCTATGTTGTTTACTAGCCAAACAATCAATACAAGGGTTTAAACGTGTACCTCTGAGGTCTGACAATACCTCTCTCTTGGAAAGTTATTGTAGCCCCTTCTCGCTCATGTGTCCCAATCGCCTATGCCACAACTCCATGTTGAAGTCTTTCTCTGTAGCATTTAACTACTCACCACAAGCTTTAGCCTATAATCTATACAATGTATGACATTTCTTCCCATTAGCTACAATAAGAGTACCCTTGCTGAGCTTCCATTGCCATTTGTGAAATATGACATCAAAGTCTTCATCATCTAGCCTTCCAACTGAAATTAAATTCAGTCTTAAGTCAACATGCCTCACATCCTTAAGCACCAACTTGCAGCTAAGGTTGGTCTTTATATGGATATCTCCCATGCCAATGATGTCTGATGTGTCATAGTTGCTCATCTTAACAACACCAAAATTTCCTGACCTGTAAGTAGCAAAGAACTCCCTCCATGGTATAGCATAATAAGAAGCACCTATATTAATTATCCACTCGAGATCTTGGCACACACAAGAAAAAATATCATCAGAAATAGACAAAATTAAATAATCACTACCTTGCACTGTAGTTGTGATATTCTCTTTTGACTATGTATGCTCCACTTCTTTCCCCTTTTTCTTGTTCTTCTTAGGTTGCTTGCATTGATTCTTATAATGTCATTTCTCACCATAATTGTAGCAAACAATAGCTTTCCTTGATCTTGACTTGCTTCTACCTATATATGAATCACTTCTATCCTTTGACTTTGACCTTTCTCTATTCTCTGAGACAAGTGCCTGTGAATCAATCTGAGAAGTTATTGAAGTCTTTCTCCTCAACTCCTCATTCAACAAATTGCTTGTTACTTGACTCATGGTGATAACATTATCTGGTGCAGAATTGCTGAGAGAAACCACCAATGTCTCCCAACTTTCTGGTAAAGAACTGAGAAGTAACAATACTTGTAACTCATCATCAAGAGATATTTTCATAGAGGATAACTGATTAGTAATACTCTGCATTTTATTCAAATGCTCAGGAATAAAAGTACCCTCTTTATATTTTAAGTTCACAAGTTTTCTGATCAGAAAAGCTTTGTTGCTAGCCATTTTTCTTTCATAAAGACCTTCTAACTTTTTTTCAAAAGGAGTAATTAAAACTTTCAGTAGAAACATGGTGAAAGACACTATCATCAAGCCACTAACGAATAAAGCTAACAGTTTTTCGATCTAATCTCTTTCACTCATCATCTGCCATAGTTGTGGGCTTTGTACTATCCCCTTGCAAAGGTCCATACAAATCTTTGCAATACAAGAGAACTTTCATTCTTGATTTCCATATCATCCAATTGTTTCTATTTAAACTAATCATGTGAGAAACATTACCGGCCTTCATGTTCAAATACAAAAGATTAAATACCACCAAAACCCTGCTATGATACTAGTTAATGAAAATAAAATAAGAATAAACTTTATATACAAACAAATACTAGCAGACCGTCACACATAACGGAATTAAATAGAAATCACAATCAAATGAACACCAAGATTTACGTGGAAAACCCCTTTAACTCAAAGGGTAAAAACCACGGGACAAGCCAGAGAAAATCTGCTATCAAAATAATGAATATACAGATCTCAAAGCTTCTTGTCTAAACCTAAAGCAACAACCACAAGAAAATCACAAGGATACAAGCACTATAATACTAAGCACAATATCCAAAACCTTCTCAAGAGATCATAGTAAGAATCCATTATAAATTGATCTTACCTGAGATATGAATGATTAAGAATAGTATTTTCCTATCCTTATATTATTTCATTTCTTGGATTTTCTATTTTTTGGTCTCTACTGTCAATCTGTAGTCTTCTTTCTCTCTCTCATGTTTTCAGCTACCACTGCCCTCTTAATCTTAATCCTAACCACCTAATCTAGAGTTTAGATTAATATAAATAAAATTTTGACTTCATTAAAATTCATTATAAACTGAATCTATAACACCTACCAACACCGACAACACAAACTTCATTGCCAACACTCGAGCGCACAACTCCTAATCTTTTAACTGTATATGATGTTGTCCACTTTCCCGTTTCTACTTTATTTGGGCACCTCTCTTCTTTCGTAGACCAGCATCAAGCCCAAAATTCCACTTGTATACAAATAACTACAGCGGGAGGCAAAAGTACTCCAACCTAACCTGCTCTCTACTCCAACCTAAAGGGTAGGGGAAAGTTGTTGAATTCTCTGATTTGACTTTCGCTAATGGAGTTTACAGAACCGCAAACACTCAAGTTGCTTCTTTGTCTGCTAGTATTGTTCTTGGCTTTACCTTAGTTGTAAAGTAATCAATCTCACTGCGCTTGTTGACTGGAGTATATGAGAGTGCGTTCCTAATAGTGGTATAGAGCATCCACTCAATCAACAGAACAAGCAACGTAAGAAAAGCAACCAGATAACGTAAGAAAAGCAACAAAAGAAGTAGTTCAAAAATGAAGCTACAGAAGCAAGGATCAAGGAAGGAATCAATTACTGGCTTTGAAGCTAAGGGAAGAGATAATGAGTAAGCAACAAACAATTTGTTTTTAATAGAGTACAAAGTGATTGTTTTGTCAACGAGAAAAGATTTTGCTATGCTAAAGTCAGCTACAAGTGGTTATTCTGCTTCATTCGAATTCTGCGCTAACATCTGATGCTTTTGTTTTTATGCCTTCAAAGAAATTCCTGCTAATTGGAATGAACAAGCAATAGAATAAGACAAGGAAGGGTCTTGATGAGTATGGGACACGGTAATCAGAGATAGGAGATAGATTTTCTTCTTTACTTGATGGAGAGGTCGACAAGGAAAGTCGGGTTTTCGTCTTCAGTTAAAGTAGAAGGCCAGACAAGACTCAGTGGTGTAAGGCAAGAGAGTCCAATTTCCATTCTTTTCTGCATTAAGCAGTGCTTGCTCTTTAATTCCTACTATTTCGTATGAGGTGTGTGAGATTTGATTAAATTACTGTTTGTTGTTAGCTCGCAAGATGAAGGAAGGGATTTGCTGACAGTTCAATTGAGCAGTTAAACGCTTATGGTTAAGGTCAGTTCAATGTTCAATTCGAGTTTTCTGGCACAAGTTCAAGTACAGCTCGATAAGTTACAATTCAATTGCTTCTTTTTAGTTGTGTGCGCCTATTCGTTCTTAAGGAAGCAGGCAGGCGGGTGTGGTCTACAAGTGAAGGAGAGTTCGGGTTAGAATAACAATAAGGAGCAGTTCCTGTTTTCGTATTAGCTAACATCAGCTGTGAAGCAAAAGCATGTTTACTCTCTGGGTGTATTAATCGAGTTTGGCAAAAGAGATGCTATTAGGGCTGATTCATGCGCGCCAGTTATTAGCAGGAGATTCCATTCTTTAGAGCAAGAGAACCATCAAAGGAACTAGCAAACGAAGGGGGAACGGGAAGTTCGGAAGCAGTTCAAAAGAAAGAAACGTAAGGATAAGGGTATAGAGAAGGGGGTCGTATTCAATCTCTCTTCTTTTCTTTATTTCCAGAAGAGGTCGGGCAAGAAGATCTTAATTACTCCATTTCCATTTTTTTCCTCTTTTCCTTGCCACAAACAGCAGGTTGAATACGTTTGACTGTAGTAGTATCAAGAATTAGATCAGAAGTAAGCTGTGTCAAAGTCAGCTACAGTGATAGTTTTGTCAATAAGATCAAATATGAATCAGAAGGTGCAAGATAAACGATCAAAGAGTTATTCACGAGTACTTTCTTCATCGAGTTAGATAGAAGAATGATTTGTTTTGTTGACAAGGCTATTGGGAAAGTTATTGCCCTTATATTAGAGTTGATCAACTGTTGATTTGAATGTTTAACTTGACTCGGGGCTCGATGGGTGAGATGAAGTATGAGACAAAGAAGTATTTGTTGCTTAAAAAAAATGATTATGTTCTACAAGTGGTTCTTCTGCTTCTGCGTGTCAATCCTTTTCTATATGACTTGACTCAACAAGTAACAAGTAGATCACCATCACCATCAGCAAGGATATCAAGTCCAGTACCAATAGCAAGCAGTTTTAGAGAGCTCAGGTGTAGTCTAAGTTGGTGCTTTACTTTTTTTTATTCTATCTCATGGTGCTTTATAATTAATTCAGTATTTACTTGCGAGTTAGTGATCAGTGAGCTCTTCAAATCCCTTAGTTATATGACTATCGATTCGAATGAAAGATTCCTGGTTGCACAAGATAGAAATTTCAATATTTTATCTGAACCCAACCTCATATCCTAACTCATCACCGGCTCCCTGCTTCTTTACTTGAAACTCCTTCCTCACCTTATCCAGCTTTCACACCTGATTGACCTGATTTAGAGTTGTTGACTTTAACATAGGATTTATCGTTCCGGAGCAGAATCATTTTCTCCTGCTGAAGCTAATGCAGTTGGAATACGGTTTCAAGGTTCAGTGTCGAGTTCAGGACCACAGGAGTGGGTGCTAGCATAAGTTTGAGCCAATTAGCTTATTATTTGGTTTCTGGGTGTACCCTGCCGTAACTTTTGTTTGTTCTATTGCTTTATGATCATTAATTGAGTGCAACTGCTTGTTCCTAGGCCTATAATCGATAGGTTCAAACTCTTTCTTTTGGGTATGTGGATTTACATTTTTTTTTTTTTTTACACTTTTCCTTGATACCATACTGCTTATTCTCTTTATGATTAGACTGCTTCTTCTATCTATGATTAGATAGCTTTTCTTCTGATTCTATCTACGACTCGTACCGCTTTTCAATTCTTTGATGCCCCCCCCATTTGCTAGCTCGACGCTGGTTGCTCTTCTTTTATTCTTGAGTTTGCTCCTCTCTTGCTTGTGTACTCCCTCTCTTTCTCCGTGTGCAAATAATCTATATGATATATTAATTGGCCACCTCCACCATTAGTCAGCCGATATGCATTTCTAACAATAACTGAGTCCAAAGAACCAACCTAATATGCAAAACCGAAAGCCTTGATGGGGTCTGGCCTGTCATCTTCTTGCTCTGGAATAAGAGGATGTTCACTTTATTCCCTCATTAAGATTAAATAAAAGCTTTATTCCCCTGTCTCCGAAAACAGGGGATCTGTTAGTGCCTCTATTTCTCGGATTGTGCTAGCTACGTCCTTCCTTTATTATATTTCTACTTTACCATCTTTCTATATTTTTATATCTTTTTCAGGCTACAAAGAATATAAATTATTAATGCATCTGAAAGCAGCACTCACTCGTACTCTCACCCATGTAAAATCAAAACTGGATTGATTGACGACTATCGAATGCTTTAATCATAATGTTATACTGCTGTGAAATTTGACTACATCAATTTATTTAAACGAGTCTAATGGATTCGCTAACGAACGGCCGAGGGCATACAGGTTATCTTATATATATATATATATATATATATATATATATATATATATATATATATATATATATATGATAAAAAGTAAGAAATAGGATTTGTTAGAAGACTGGAGGCTGCTTTTGGGAATATCTGTTGCTTTATCTCTCTTCTCAAAATGAGTATGAAGAAGAAAGAGATCGATCGAGAGTCTTAATTATTTTACAGAAGGTAGGTATTTGTAGTAGTTTCTTATCCTACCTTTTTCACCCTTTAGCTGTAAACTATACCACACATCGAAGTAATCTGTGGCTATATGAAATGAATAGGGGTTGATATAGAAGCAAAATCAAATGCTTGTTAACGTTAGAGAACTCCCAGAAAGATGACTAGAGACCGTATCAATCGCTTTTCGAATCACAGTCCCAACTCAAATGACCGTATCGTTTTACTCAAAGAATCATTGTGGGCATAATTGCCCACACTAGTTAGAAGACCCAGAAAAAGACTAGAGCGAGATTGGCGGGTTCCTAACAAAGCCTGAGGAAGATAAGATGAGGGTAGTAACTGCAAATAAGGTTTCAATCTAAGAAAGATAGACAAGAAACAATGACTTGGGAAGATAACCCCTCTGAAGAACCTTAAACCCCACAGAAGATTAAGTTTCACAGGTCAAGCTAGGAACGGAGTGTGCCCCTCGTCGAATCTTCCCAAGTGGGTGCCAGCCTATCATCATAGGAAGCTGAACAATAAATCCAGCTCCTTAAGTAAAGAAAGACAAGATATTTTCATATTTGTGTGACCTAGGCTAGACCCTTTCATCGTCGTCCACGGGCTTAATACCAAATAGATGCGTTGCCTATCAAGCAAGCTTTAATCTATTCCTCTCATCAAGAAGATTTAGAAATTAGAACTTCAATAAAAGGATGTGAGTTTCATAAGAGAAGAGCGATTCATTGGCAAACATTGTGGACAAAGAAGAACGGGCGGATTCGATTCGGGTTGCATTGACTTCTAAGACCTAAATAATGTATATTCCCTAAAGACCAATTAACTCTGTGCTCCAACCATGATAGAGACAATACCTGCACAGATATAAACAAATGTCTGTGGTTCGAGTCACCCCTTTAACCCATTAGAATAAACATAAAATCTAAGAGAGTATAAGGAGAATAAAAACACTTTAGAGCAATTTAAATTCTCTTTTACTTACAATTGTATGAATAGAAGTAAATTATGTTGTAATCTTTCTTTCCCAGCTCTCCTTGCTTTCAAACTAATGCTATTGACTTGCTTTCTTCAAATCCATACCTAAATTCCTTATTCCAACTAAGAGCCACTCGAATGGTGGGTATAACAAAGTAAAATGGATATAGACGATAAAAGACATCCTTCCTTTAGAACTCCATTTGGTATGTACTACAGTAATGTCATTCGGTCTCTAAAATGCTAGTGCCACCTATCTTACTAGAAAAGGCTATTATGTATGATGTGAGCTAGAAAGGGATGCTGTTATTTCGAGATCAACAACATCAAACAGTAGAGTGTGTAGTGGATTACCCTCGTAGTTAAAAGCAGAAATAAGATCACCTCGAAGATCAGAGAAAAGGGTATTGGAGATACTTCGAAAACACAACACGAGGATGAATCTCCTAAAATGCTTTCTTTTTCGAGAGTAGTTATTTAACTGGAAAGTAATTGGGTTTGTTTGTGAAAGATAGAATCACTCTCGTACATACAAAGCTTCTTCAAATCCTAAAGCACTTCTCGGAGGTTACTACTATACTTGACTTTCGCCCTTTTTGATCTTTAATGGTTTTTACTGTGCCCTAGGCTGATTCCTACTTTCACTCTTTTGCCTTGATACTTTCTAGGAAAAAAGGTATACATACGATGAAATTTTGATTATAAGTTGTTCTTGATGGGCTTTGCCATCGTTCATAAGTGGAATATTCGGTTTCTATAGTAGTTAGATCATTTGTTAATTCCTTTATTGAGTCCACGGGATATAAGAAAGAAATCATATAAAGAATAGTAGAAACTTGTGCTACATAACAGGGTTTTTTTTCTCGATTGAATTTGAAATTACATGACTGCCTTTCATCCAAAAGCCGTGTGTATCCACTTACTGCCTAATCTAACAGGGAGTTTCAATTGGCACCTGTTTTCCAAGCTCTTGCTTTTATAGGGCAGATAGATGTTTGGCTTGCAGCTCTCCCATCTCATTAGGGGCAAAACCCACCACATGAATGCTTTCTTTTTTAAAGCTATTCCCTTCTCTATCTTCCTCTTCACAGGTGGTGCTACTAAAGGCTAAGGAAATACTCTTTCTTGCACAAAGATAAAAGGTTAGTTTCTCAGACGACTTGCCTGTGAGAAATTGCTATTCATTCTAATATGGGCCACCAACCAATAGTGAAGGAGGGTTCCTCGGATGATTGCTTCTATCAACTGTCCTTCTCTATGTTGACTCGGTAAGCCTCTCAATGCGCAACCCTACTTTGCTCCGCTAGTGCAACTCTTTCTTTTGGCCTGATCTCGTTAAGAAAGGAAGGCTCATGAATGACCAATCCCTAGAAAGAAAGAATAATAAGACTATTTTATTATGCTTCTATCTGGTCATACTAGGCCATTAAGGTCTAACGACTGACTATTTGAATGTCTATCCCCCCAAGCATTGAGATAGTGGGTTTTATCCTAATCAAAGACAGGAATGGGTGCTCCATGAATGGAATGTTTGCGCTGAACCTCTCTTCCTACCGTTAGTATGCTTGGCTGCCCGATCATGACGTAGTCCGAGATATAATATGAAAAAATAGCGATATGTTCTACGAGCTACTTGTTTTCATTCTGTATTTTTCCATATCTATGTAAAAGAAGGACAAGAGAAACTTCCCAAGCATGGGTGTTTGATCGATGGAATGCTTGCTGTCAGCATATCTTACTGGACATCTCTTGCTTGAAGCTCTGTTCCATGTCGATGTGAGCTATCTCTTTACTTTTACTATGTCTTTTGCCTATTAAGAAGTATGCGTGTTTGTTAACTTGGACCGCAAGACGCTGAAGAAGAACAAACAGAAATAGACTCAACTGAAGCAGAAGAAAACGTTATTGCATTAGGTTATTCACGAATTATTGGCATAAAAACTATAATCATTTAAATTATTATGTGAAAAACTATTATACGAAAAACTATTATGCTAGGATTTGAGATCAAATAATATGAGATTTGTTTACGATATGTACCTTTAGATACAATCTGATTGAGATCCAATTAGATCTTCAAGAGCATCTCGCATGTCGGATCTGAATAACATCGAATATCAATATGTAAGGAGAACTAAAATAGATCTAGACCCCATCTTCTCTCTTCCTATCATTTCACAGGACCACTGTAATTGATGGTTTTGGGAAGATCGAGAGAATAATCGTAATCTCTCTAACCCTATTCCCTATTGTCGTTCTATGCCTTTCCGTGTCTTAGGTTTATAGTAGGTCTCCTATCTATTTATAGGCGAGATCAGAGAGTCTAGGATAAGTTATTATGTCCTTCCATCAAGGGCATCCCCTAAATATCTCAATATAATAATAACTTTATTTAATATTGACCAATATCTTTTATCAAAATCCAAATAATCCATAATATATCTTATTCAATTAATAAAGGGCCACATAATCTTACATTCTCTCACTTGGCTCATTAATTGATAAGATATAAAAGATATCCAAAATCAAAATAAATAAAATAAAATTTATTTAAAAATAATTTTATATAATTGGATTCTGAAAATTTTGAAAAACATTTTATATATGGCCATGATTTTAAAAAATAAGTCAATAAGTCCAATAAGCACAATAATACTATACTCAGTCCAACTATCAATGTGAGTCATGGTTGTATGTTATCAATGTCATTTTATGTACTACAACACTGTTAGTCTTTCCTTATATGGTCTATAATGACTCTTGTAATTTATCTTATCAACACAATCATGTTTGAACTATAATATGCATAATCATAAACACAAACATGATAACATAAACAAATAACTTTAATTATACAAAAGAAATGTTAATAATAGCATCTACTTAAACATGTATCACTATATCCTTTATGGTTTGCTCACAAGCATCATTCTAAGAACATGTTCTTTAAATGTTTTACACTGCAAAGCTTTAGTAAATGGATCAGCAATCATTATAGTGGTACTCAAATTTTCAATTGACACTTGTTGTTTCTGGACTCTTTCTCTAACCACCAAGTACTTTATCTCAATATGCTTGGAACCACTATAGTAGTTGTCATTCTTAGAGAAGAAAACTGCTACAGTATTATCACAAAATAACTTCAGTGGCTTGCAATTGAGTCGACCACATCAAGTCCTAAGATAAAATTTCGTAGCCATAAAGCTTGATTTATGGCCTCAAAACATGTCACAAATTCAGCTTCCATCGTAGATAATGTAATAAGTGATTGTTTTACACTTTTTCAAGAAATTGTCCCACCAGCCAACATGAACACAAATCTTGAAGTGGATTTCCTGCTATCGAGGTAATTTACAAAATCAACATCTGAATATCCCATTACTTCAAGCTGATCTGATTTCCTATATGTGCGCATATAATCTTTTGTCCATTGCAGATATCTCATTATTTTCTTTGCAGCTTTCCAATGTTCAATTCCTGGGTTACTTTGGTATCTACCCAACATTGCCACTACAAAACTGATATCTGGCCTTATACAGGTTTGAGCATATACTAGATTTCCGATTATACATCCATAAAGAATATTCTTCATTTGATCCCTTTCTAAATCATTTTTTAGGCATTAGTTTTGGCTGAATTTTTCATCTCTAGTAATAGGTGTATCATTAGCTTTACAAAGCTGCATATTAAACTTTTCTAAGATACAATTAATATAATCTTTCTGAGATAGTCCTAACAAACTTTGAGATCTGTCTCTTAATATCTTAATACGAATAACATAGGATACCTCATTCATATCAATCATCTTAAAGTTCTTGTTGTGAAATATCTTGGTTTCATGCAACAAACCAAGATCACTACTGACAAGCAATATATCATCCACATATAAGACCAATATAATAAACTTACTCCCACTAACTTTCAGATATATACACTGATCAACAGTATTTTCCTTAAATTTAAAGGAAGTGGTATTATGAAACTTTGTATACCATTGTCTGAAAGCTTATTTAAGGCCATAAATGGATTTCTTAAGTTTGCAAGCCCAACTTTTCTTTTCCTTTTATATGAATTCTTCAGGTTGATCCATATAGATTTCCTCATCTAGATTCCCATTCAGAAATGTTGTTTTCACATCAATCTGATGTAACTCAAGATCATAATGAGCTACTAATGCTATGATGATTCTCAATGAGTCCTTTCGAGAAACTAGAGAAAAGGTCTCATGGTAGTCAATGCATTCTTTTTGAGAAAAATCTTTGGCCACAAGTCTGGCTTTATATCATTCGATATTGCTCACCGAGTCACGTTTAGTCTTAAAGACCCATTTACAATCAACTCTTTTATAATTATTGGGCAATTCAATGAATTCCTCGACATCATTCTAGTCCATTGATTTTAACTCATCTTTCATTGCATCATACTATTTTTCAGAATCATTACTTTCTATGACTTATGAAAATGATAAGAGGTCACTTTTTATTCCTATATCAAAATCTGATTCTTGTAGATATACCACATAATCATCAGAAATGACATGTTTCCTTTTTCTTTGAGATCTTCTCAAATCTGCCAATTACAATTATTCTACAATACTATCAGCGGTGACATCAACATCTTGTGAGAATTCATCAATATTATTTTGTTATTCACCATCATCAATTCTCTCATTGATTTGAGGAACAAATAATTTCTCGAATAGGGGATAATACAAGAGAAGAAACTTGAATCTCCTCGATGTCAAAATTAATCCTTCGAGACTTTTGACTCCTACTAATTTTACCATTTTCTAAGAATTTTGCATTACCAGATTCTACTATCCTTATATTATGATGAGGGTAATAAAATCTGCATCTCTTGGATCTGTCTGGGTAACCAATAAAATATCCAGAAATTATTCTTAGATCCAATTTCTTTTCATGTGGATTGAATACTCTTATCTCTGCAGGACACCCCCAAATATGTAAATGTCTCAAACTAGATTTCCTACCAGTCCATAACTCAAATAGAGTTGATAGAACTGACTTACTAGAAACCTTGTTCAGGATATATATAGTTGTCCTAAGAGCATCACCCCACATTAACTCACGTATAGAGGAATAACTCATCATGCTCCTAACCATATCCATAAGAGTACGATTTCACCTTTCAGCAATATCGTTCTGCTGTGGCACACCTAGTAATGCATACTGAGCATAAATATCTTGCTGTTCTAGGAATCTAGAAAAATGACCAATATTCTGATCGAATTTATCATATCTGTCATAAAATTCACCACCCCTATCAGATTTAACAATTTTAACTTTTTTATCTAATTGTCTCTCAACCTCATTTATGTATACTTCAAGAATATCAATGACATGAGACTTTTCATGTCTTAGATAAACATAGTCATATCTGGACAGATCATCTATAAATGTGATGAAATATCTTTCTCCACTAAAGCAAGGAATATGGAGTGGTCCGCAGATATCAGTATGAATAATTTCAATAAGTTCTTTACTTCTTGTGATTTTTTTTTGTATGCTTAGTTTGCTTTCCTTTAATGCAATCTATGCAAACATCAAAATCAGTGAAGTCTAAATTTTTTAAAATATTATCCTTTACTAATCTTTCAATTCTTTCCTTAGAGATATGCCCCAAATGTCTATGCCACAATATAGAAGATCTTTCATTATTGGAATTGTGTTTTATTCCAATACTTGATTGCAGGGTCAATAATATATTTGGAAACTCAATATTCAAATTAATTCTGTATAAACCATCACATAAAATTTCAAAATTAACTTTTATTGAATCATAAACTTTTATTGAATCATAAAATATACTGAGTTTATCATTATCATAAGAAACACAATACTCTAACTTATCAATTTTAGACAAAGAAATTACATTTCTAAAAATTGTAGAAATAAAATATATATCGTTCAGATCCATCAGATGACCCGTCTCTAGGCGTAAGCGATAAGTCCCTACTGATACCACTTTTGCTTTGAAATGATTTTTTATAATTATGAATCTTTTATGTTCTTTTGGTTTTCGGATTAAAAGAAATCTCTGCATATTATTAGTAACATGAGTTAAAGCGCTAGAATCAATCCACTATCTATTAGAAGGAACTTCTATAATATTTGATTTAAAATATACAAAGGTTGAGTTTATACTTTTCTTTTCGAACCAAATCCCATGTTTAATGTAGTTCTTCTTTATATGTCCTTTATTGCTATAAAAGAAGCACTTTACTGTAATAGCTTTCTTTTCAATAGTCTGTTTAACACTTTCAGACCCGGTAAATTTCTTCGATAGATGATGCTTCAATTTTCTTTTCTTGTTACTAACTCCTTGAGTAGCAGTCAGTATATTATATGAACTTTCCTACCTTAATCTTAATTCTTCCTAAACACACATACTAGTTAACTCATTCATGTCCTACTTATCCTTATTTATATTGTAGTGAATCTTGAATGGACCAAACTGAGAAGGAAGAGAATTAAGAATGAACTGCATAAAGAAAGATTTATCAACATTTATTCCCAACGCCTTAAGTTTTACAGTTTTGTCAGCTATATTGAGGATGTGATCCTGAATTCCTCGAGTACCATCATACCGAGCTATAATTAGTTCTTTCATTAATGTGCCAGCCAATGACTTATCAACAAATTTAAATCTATCTTCAATAACCTTTAAATATTCACGTGCACTAGATGCAACCGGTAATAAAGTATTTATATTATTTACAATTGTCATCCTTCTGAACATTAAACTGAGCCTATCAGATCTTTCCTAAGCCTCTATTTCATTGACTTGTTCCACAGTACTTTTGTTAGTTAATTCTGTGGGCTTTTCAACAAGCAATGCCAAATCAGGATCTAATACGCTCAATGTAAATTGCATATGCTCTAACCATTCTGAATAATTTGATTTAGAGAGTATAGGGACACTAGAAGCATGAGCATGTATAGACGGAATTACCACTGTAGAATATAAATAACATTAATGCTTTGAGTTTTACCAAAATATGATGAACTATTGATATCATCAATATTTAACCTTTGGGTAAAAATATTGACATATCTACTATTTACTCAAGATCATTTATGGAGGACTGATACCATCCTTGTGGAATAGTTTTGCTACATTTGGGTATAAAATTCTAAACTGCAAGGATATCGAAAACAGTATCATCCTACCCCATCACATAATTATTTGAAATGGATTGTCCTTTGGGATTATCTAAATCTCCTAATTATGCATGTAACTTTGAATATTATTTCCTTAATATCATTTAAGATTTGTTCCTTAATGTTATTTTATAAATCATTGATCTAAGCCACTTTGGTAACTGCAAGACTAATACAGTAATATAAAATATAAATTAAATTATCCTATGAATGATAAGATTTTAATTATATTTCATATCCTATAAGCCTACCATCACAAGCTACTTTGACGGCTACCGGTCAGGTATAACTTAAGGAGATGAACTACAAATAATATTCATCAAGTTCATTTGAACTAATTTATGCTGAAATAGTTCAATAATAGAATAATAACCATAATAATTATTAAACACTTAATCAGTAAGAAAAAACTCATATGATAACTATAATCATGATAATACATAAATCATGCATTCATGTGAAAAATATATATTATTTCATAATTACTAATATTTGCATTTGAATAACTAAATAAATATCCAAGAAATAATAATTGGATTTAACATATATAATTAATAATTCATATGAGAAAACTTATAAAGAAATAATAATAATTTATAATTTTTAAATTAAATTAATTGATTTTATTTAATTGGAGAAGCCCATATGTCCAATTAAATAAATTGATCAAAATAAAATATAATTAATAAATAATCAAAATATAATCATGATTAACTTTTATTAGATTATATATTAATCAATTTTATAATTTAGAAAATAAACCATAATTTCTCAATTTTATAATGGTAGAACTGTAATTCTAAAAGGATATAATTATAAAATTTATAAAAGATTATAGGATTAATAAAACATAGAGAGGGTAAAATTGAAAATAATCCTATTCAACCGAAGGATAAAACTGTAAATTTAGATGAATGATAAAACTATAATTTGAGCATAATGGTAAAACCGTAATTTTTTACTTAACGGTAAAATTGTAATTTTTTATTTATGGTAAAACTATAATTTTTCACTTAACGGTAAAACTGTAATTTCTTTTTTAGGAAAAAAACCCTATTCTCTTCTCTGCCGCTTGTTTGCCGCTTGCGACCTCATTCCTTGATGTGGTTGTGCGCGAGCCGCCCTCTCGCGCTGCCTCGCGTCTTGGCGCAATCATGCCTCGTGCGATCGCCGCTTGATGCGACTGCCACCTACGCTCGACCGATTGGGCCATCGGCAGCATGACTATCGTCGTCTACGCCTGTCTTTGCGAGTCGACATTCGTAAGCGATTCAACAAAAAACGCAGTAAGATTGTTGTGTCTTTTCCACGATGCACAACAACCATCAAGAATCGTTCGTAAGTAGATGATTAAAATTAACAGATAGGAAAATAGATTGATAAGATATTTAGATCAATGCATCGTAAATAAAAATAATAAATCTAATATTTTTGATCTCAAAACCTAGACTCTAATACCAATTGTTGGCATAAAAACTATAATCATGTAAAATATTATGCGGAAAACTATTATGCTAGGATTTGAAATCAAATAATACGAGATCTGTTTATGATACACACTTTTAGATGCCATCTGATTGAGATCCAATTAGATCTTCAAAAGCACCACCTGTCAGATCTGAATAACGTCGAATATCGATCTGCAAGGAGAACTATAATAGATCTAGACTCGTTCTCCTCTCTTCCTATCCTTTCACAGGACCATTGTAATTGATGGTTTTGGGGAGATCGATAGAATAACAGTAATCTCTCTAACCCTATTCCCTATTACCGTTCTATGTCTTTCCGTGTCTTAAGTTTATAGTAGATCCTGTATATTTATAGGCGAGAGCAAAGGGTCTAGGTAAGTTATTAGGAGAGTTCCTTCCATCAAAGGTATCCCTTAAAATATCCCAATATAATAAGGACTTAATTTAATATTAGCAGAATCTAAATAATCTATAATATATCTTGCTCAATTAATAAAGGGCCACATAATCTTACATGAACTCCTTTAAAACATGACTTGCGAACAAGCTCTTTAATTAGAAAACTATACCAAACAACTATTCGATGGACAATAAGTATGGTCTGATATTGTGTTGTTTAATAAGCCATGGTGAACGTATCTACTGAGTAAATAACCTATTAAAGACTCCTATCAGCTGTTCTACGCCATTATAGCCCATTATCTTGCATGTTCACAAAGACTCATTTATTTCTTTGTCTTATCCTTAACCTTGCTCTTACTAATATTTATGATCTTATTATTTGTCCTTGACCCTTACTACCATGTCTCTCAGGCGTAGGCTCATGATGTAACATCTGTATTCCTTTTCTATTGGCCTGGCACTATACCCTTCATTCTATAAATCGACTTTCCTGAACCATACCTATTCTTCCTGATCGAACTCAACTTGCATCTAAGAGAAAAGGAAACAGAAGCTCGTATCGGGGCGGTGCTCAGAAAGGTATGCTCCGTCGACAGACGAAACTACATTGATTCCAAACTACATTGATTCCATGGTCTAGCAACTCCGTCAATGTGGGTCATCAGACATCGGCCATGGACTCATTCCTTAAGTAAAACCAA
This sequence comes from Ensete glaucum, assembly GCA_021527575.1. NCBI lineage: Eukaryota > Viridiplantae > Streptophyta > Magnoliopsida > Zingiberales > Musaceae > Ensete > Ensete glaucum. The sequence continues at coordinate 28,787,403 of CM038559.1, read as the reverse complement.
TCATTCTTATATCGACTATGCACCTCGGACATGCTAAGAAGGTAGTTCACTCCGCCTCCAGGTAACATAAATAAGTCTTTCACTGGTGGGTTCGATTGTAGTCACTCTCATTCATTTAAGGGCCGGGCAACTACGTACCTCGGTAATTAATTTAATTCATAGGTCAGTCGTGCAACAACAAAAAAGCTTGTTGTTGGAAAACGAATTCTTCAAGTGACATAGCCCAGCCTGAAATAACACTCAATTAGTCTATGGATGGTTGCTTCGAGTGTCTTGTCATCGCTCATTCAAGGATACCTCGGGAATTATGCGACGAAGGGACTGCGTCCTGGGAATTCTTTGAGCGGTAATTCACTAAGTCTCCGGGTCATTCATCGGAGGTGATCAACAAGAACAAAGGGGTCTCGCGGAACTAAGTCTTCACTTCAAGTAAATTAGCACAGTCTGAAATAGCAATCAACTAATATGTGGATATTTGCAAGATAGTTTCACTAACTCTTTTATTTCATAAGAAAACTAATTCATTGAGGGCGGGTCATCAACTAATTCTTCAATAAATAATTGTAGGTTCACGTATTCTTTTGGTCGGTTAACTCATTTTTGAAGTTATTGATTTTCACCAAGGTTTGGGCGCATTAAAGGGTTCGCACTCCCCGATAACTATTTGTAGGAGAACTAATTCTTCAAATGACATCAATAAGCCTATGTCTAATTGGTTCAAGTGTCATAGCACCGGCTCGACACACTTATTCACTTAGGTAGGGGTACGGTGACATTGCTCAACACAACCCCTATTGATTGATATATTGATTGGTACCATAGATGGTATGACACAACATACCATAGTACAATATGCCGCACATGCGTAGCAGGCCCCATGCACCACACTTAGTTAGTGTCGAGAAGAAAGAGAGATGTTTCCTAGTAGTAATAAGAATGATGCTTACTAATAATAATAATAATAATAATAATAATAATAATAATAATAATAATAATAATTAATAATAATAAGAGAATTATGTTTACTACGAATAAAATAAGTATGATCGATACAGTACATCGAGTTGAGCAAGTAAGTAAAAGAATGAGATTGGAACGAAGGAATTAGCATTAAGAAAAGAAAATAACACCACCCCTGCTAGCAGCTGCTTGGTGGATCAAACTAGTGCGAAACAAACTTTAACTGCTAGCGAACAAACTATCCTTTCATTCATTCCATTCCGTAGTTAATTAATGATTCGGGTCTTTGTTCTACTGAGAGGGCTACTCGATTTCTTTAGCTCAATTATAAGTATCACTTTACTACATCTCGGGCTTGCTTCCCTGCCTACTTAACTCTGCCAGTCCTACCATTTTTTTTAGTCTTAGATGATGAACTAGCAAACTAATATGATTGCATAGTATTAATAAGAGGATAGCTTATCCAGTAATAAACTTATATGAGTAAGCATCAGAATCATCAACCAAAGTAACAAAGACGGAAAGAAAAGTACACATACAAAGAAAGAAATGAACTAGTGTCTCGGAGAACCAAACTAACTAGTGGAAGCATCAAACAGTAGCTCCGAGACCCGAGCCCAAACCGTGCCTTTTACTCTTAAGCTCAATACTTGGATTCTCCAGCTGTTGATCTAGTTCATGCGTTTGAGCTTGCCATTACCCTCCTTAAAACTTGATTTCCCCTTCCACTCTGCAATATGTGATAAGACAATAGCGCCTACACAGGATAGACCTAACTAACTTATAATCAGAATTGGACTTAAACTAGTGAGTATTGGCTTGGCACTATCGCTTCTCATAATCCAACAACTACATGGTGTGCAAACAAGATCCGAACTACTACTAAAAGAATTAGGCTAGTGCATAATAGACACAAGCTCATAACTAAGAAGCCAACTACTATCTCTAATACTTGAACTCACAGCTGGGAATCTGAACACTGCGTTTAATACTTTTATCTTACTATACTAAATAATTGGACCATTACACAAGTACCAGTTTGTTCGAACGAAAGCCTATGCTTGCCTGTTTCAAATCATCTACCTAGCATATGATATACTAACTTAAGTGAAAACACAGAGCATTGATTCCTCAAAAACTCACAACACTGCTCAACTCCAATAAGGGAGGGAGGGCGAACTCAGCTCACTTAACTACGGCGAAATCATATAATATATCTAGCATGTGATATAAGTGTTAGTAAATGACACATAGCACTTAGAGCCAACAAGCATTTCCCACTTGTTTGTTTGCACCCTATCTATTTTATTATTCTTAGACTTATTCTTATTCATCTACTTTGCAACTAATATTAAATCTAGTAAGTAACTGGACTGCTGATTGCTACTCACTTGCACCCTTGCCCTTGTAGGTTTCGAGGATGAAACTTATATAGCGCTGTTCCTTCCCTTGTTTGCTTTACTCTGTATCTCATTCTAGGTCGCCCGCTCCTGCCTTATTCTCTATAGGTATTGAGCTACTGGCAAGCAACCTACTACCCATTTAAGCCTGCCAAGCCTTATTCCCTAGTGTATCTGCCTATCGCTACTAACTCCAAAACTCACTATCTTTGCTTCCTCTACTTGCTCTCATTATGTATATCCATCCACTCACATTACGATACTTTTTTTATTATCAATAAATGTCTATGTTAACACTTTAGTCTACCATTCCTTCGAAGTCTCTTACTTTCATGCTTCCCCGATAGAGAGTTAGTTAGGCACTCCTTTATATAGGTATACTAATCCTTACCTCAATAATTCTATATCTCCTGTTTAAGAATGCCCACACTTGCTTTCATGCTTGAGCTCCACTTACCAGTAGTGCACTGCCTAAGGGTTTTCCCTACCATATTAGAATGCAATTAACGATATCAAGACTGAAATCGACTATTATTGGAATGCATCTACTAATACAAAGAGACAAGTAACTACTCACAAGGCAAGCAACCACTAGCTCTAAAGATGTTAACTCTTTAGCTCCTTCATCTTATCTTTACTATCCTATTTCTTAGCCTACCTCTCTTGTCTTTATTCTATAGTTTTGAAGTCGGGCCTTGTTTCTAGGGCTTGCTTTCATTCTATATCTCCTGTTTCAGTATTCTTTTCACTTATGCTTTTCACTTGTATTTATATTTATTCTTCTATTTACTTATATGTGTTTAGTAGAAGCTAGGCATACAAATCGAGTCGGTGCTTCTAATACTGAAACTTCAAACTAGCTCTCTCGGGTAGTAAAAGGGAGAATGGAACAAAACCCAAACCAGGCTTTTTATACTGAAACCCAAGCCTTGCCTTACTGTCTGTCTATAGTTCTGTAACTCAACTGAAGGTACCAATAGGGTTACCAATATGACTTCAAGGGTACCAATATGACTTCAAGGGTACCAATATCCTGTGAATCTAATAAGAAGCAAAATAGAATGAGGTACCAATATTATAGCATCTACTAATATCAATAAGAAACCAACTCGAACATGGTAATAAGAAAACAGCTCGGAACTAAGACTTTTACTACCGACCTAAAATCTACAGTTCACCTTTAGTATTACACTCCTGGGGACCTAATCTACTTATTACACTGTGACTCCTGTATCTACGCGTGGATGCCTACACTTGTTTTTATTCTTGTACTTGAGTAAGTTAAGTATGAATTGTCATTTCACACGAGCTACAAGACTAATATACTGATTCCAATACTTTAACTTAATGCTAACAGGACTTGAGCTACTGCTCTTATATACTCAAATGCATAGCCGGAAATACAACACCACTCCAATGAGTTGAACCATTACTTCTACTCTCTCCTTGCTTTCAAGCTGAGCTTCCACTACCAACCTCAAATGCCTATGTTTTAGGTTCCAACTGAACTGCCTCGGTCTTGGGCTTACTCCACTTCCTATGATCCTTATTTTACACACTATTGCTTCCACCTTTAAGCCTTCCTCTCCTTACACTATTGATGAGACTATCGTTTCCACCTTTAAGCCTTCCTCTCCTTTCTTTTATTCTTAAGTAGAAGAGTAGGTGCTCGGGATAAGAAGTTCTAATTGAATTCATTAGCAGAAGCACTACATCCAGTAGCCCAAGCCGTATTCACCAGTAGTCCATCCTTATTGCCTCCTCTCCAAGCCTATCTTTACTGCTTATTAGACTTACTATCTTGCACTTTAGTCTATAACAAGTACTTCTCATAAGATAACTTGAAATCAGGAAATAAACTATAGTAATAATAAGAACAAGAACACTATCTATTCGAATTGTACTGGGAACTTAGCCTTTGAATCACGAATAGCAAGGCTCAAACTACTATTGATAAAATACTTGAACTCGAAACTAGGCACCTAGGCTTGTCTTTCCACTCCCTTATTATTGATATACATTATCCTACTCTCGTATTGTTTAGTTTCTTTCTTGCTTGTTAGCTCGGCTCTTTCACGTCTCTGTGCAAGGTTAAACTTAGAGACCACTAAATTTAATTCTTTATTTATACCCTTCCCAGTCTTCAAAGTAAGGATACCAAACTAGTATACTCAATAAGAAATTCTGACCGTCGATAACAAGACTCAAACAGTTGAACAACCAATCGAATGTACTAATACCTGATGAAGCAAACCACTCTGCCGAGGAGAAGACTGAACTAGTGTGCCACCCAATCGAACTATCACCTCTAAGGATTTAATACAAAAGAAAGAATTGTACTATAGTAATAACAAGAAGCAAACTAGTACATGTGAAATTTCACTAGTACTGATAGGGTGGTTACTATAGCTCCGAAACTAGGACTTTCATTACTAAACCTAAACCTTACGTGTTTTGTTCTACTCTCGCACTCTTATCTTTGATGAAGCCTGTCACTACTGTGTCGCTACTATACTGATATAAAACCTTCCTTTGCAACATCTAATTCCAGAATCCCTATCCATTAGTCTTACTACCTTGACTTTCACTTTTTAGATACAGACCTAAAATCCTAGGTAACAATCTAAGACTCTAATTTTCATTCTTTAGCTCCTGCCTAGCATTCCTATGTATCGGGGAATCTGCACCTTATTATTGGTTAATTTCATCAACCTGCTACTCCTTCCCACCATCCCATGTAGTTCGATTACTAGTATCACTTTCCTGTCTCTGGTCTACTGCACGGATCTGTATAATGAACCTGCCGATGCCTCTTCTCTTTTTTGAAATCTTAGACTCTTTGCTTTTAGTCTGCTACTCCTATACTGCTTACTTTCCATTGCTTTAAGTCTACATTGGGAGCAGGAATTCCACTCATAAGACTAATAATGGAAAGGCATAAATCAACTCTCAATAGGCATGTATAGGAAGTAAGAAAACAACTCAGCAGTTGGAATATAGTAGAGCACCATTGGAATAACACCCATAAGTTGGAACTAAACACCAACTAATAACACTGAAACTAAGAAGTAAGAATCACCCCATCTAGCAAGAACCAACCTCTCGACATTAAGAACCAAACCCAGAACAAGGGATTTCACTCAAACATAGGAATTATAATAAGCAATAGAAGAATCAATCCTGAAAGCAAGAGATAATAGTAATTCAACTCAAAGGATAGAATGGAACCCAACAGTCTACGCCTTATTCTATGCCCAGCAATACACGCCTTACTACTAGACCCCCAGGACCAAGCTCTATTCAACATTACACGCACAAGCCTTATTTACTGGTTAGTCAATCTTACTATCTATATAGGTATTCCATGCCTATTCCCTGCCTTTGCACTCTTTACTATAAGTATTGCTTCTTAGTTAGAGGCTTCTATTCCTGTCTCTAAAAGAGATACTACTAATTTCCATTCTTATGTTCGAGTTGAAGTCGTTAGCTGCCTATATGCTCCTTATTCTCTTCACTCTTGTTGTAAACTTACATTCGATTACGAGCACATAAGTTAGCCCTATACTCCCTTCTTAAGGAATCAAACTCCAAAGCTAGAATCAAATAAGTAGATAAAAGAGTTGAACTCGACAAGCAATGGTGTAAATGACAGATGTAATAAAGAACTCTGCAAACCAAGCCTATGTCTCTTCTCTACCTTCTCTCATTCTTTGGCATGTCCCTGGTATTCCCTATTACCATACTATTGACTTAGATCAATACTAATCAGAACCGACCTCTAAACAGAGAGTCTGCATTGCTAACTATAGGCCTGCTACTACTTAAAATGAAATCCGCCTTTCTTGGTTATCAAACTAACTATCCTAGCTATCCAAACTAAAAACCCTTGTCCCCTATTCCTGCTATCTTTTCTATTAATCTTACTTTCGTGTCTCTGGGCTTGGCACCCTGCTCCCTTATTACTATGTTTTACTATGCATTTACTGCCTGACATTATTTAACTATCGACCTCGAACCTTACTTCCCTGTCTATTAAACTTATACTAGTGCCCTGAAACCTGAGTTACTACTCTTCTGTTCTCCCACTACTATCTCTAATACTATAACTCAAAACAAAGATCTAACCTACTGATGACAAGACTGTCACTACTATCTATGAATCTGTTCCCCTTTACTTGCATTCTGTAGTTACTTATAGGCATCCTTTCTTTACTAACTATTATGAACTCGTCTTTGTTGTTTGTTGCACTAAACTGTTTTTACTACTTTTCACTCTTAATACCCTATCTTCCATTCTGTAGCTACTGGCTTTGAAGCTGACACTACCTTATCTCATTCTATGACTATAGGACTCTCTATTAGGATTAATCACTCCCTAGACAATCAAACCTACTAATAGAATAGTACCAACAAGAATGTAACCTCTATTGGAAAGAATGAAACAGCTGACTTCTAATCCCTTTTCTTATATAATAAAAGAATAATACTACTGCTAACAAGCCTGTCCTTACTTCAAATAAGGAATTAAATCATCGATAATAAGATTGAAATCATTACAAGAGAGAGTTGACCACTAAGAGCTAACGTAAGAGTGAACTACGCTACTATTGTTGGGGGTGAAGGGACATAGGATTAACAAGCCTATACTTATTAGTAGAAGAAACAAGACTCCAAGGTGAAATACATAATACAAGAAGCGCACGGCAGATTCACTATCGTAAGTATCAGTTTAGAAGCAAGTAAGGCAATACTTGATATGGTAAGTAAAGGAGGTACTACCTGAGAAACTAAAACTAGCAAGCAAGACCAAAAGGGGTAAGTAGGAGATTTCACCTAGAAAGTAGGCATACCAGGGACAATTACTAGACTTATGGGTGAGGAGGCAAGGGTTGAAGTCAATAGAGGAAGATTCCAGGTAGAAATAAGGAATCGAGCTACAAGGTAAGGATCTGGGGCATAGCTCTAAGGCGTTATTGACACATAGAACAGGATATCATGCTACTCTTCTATGATTGAAACGATACACATAAGGATTGATAAACAAAGAACACAAAAGACGGGGTTACTCTACTACGGTTAATACTTTATCTTATTATATGTAACATAGAATTGAACCAAAACTGCTAAACATATGTCCCCTTGCTTTTATTCTTATCTTCTTGGCTGTTGGTTTTGCTACCCTATCCTTTTATACCTGTTGGCTTCCATTGCTTGCTTTATGTATCTCACCTTCGATTATTGCATCCATTGCTTTCAAGCTATGACTACTAGGAGCGAGGATAAAATACTCTACTCAAACCCTTAAACTCAAACTACTATCTCGTAGCCTGTCCCTCTTTACTTTCATTCTTACACTGATATGTTCTCATAACTAGAGAGGGTAATCCAACTGTGCTACTGACAAGACTACTACCATTCTATATTGGAATGACGCCCGTTAAATACATTTCTTATCTATTGATTCAAACTAAAAACTCCCCTCTTCAAGCCTTGCTTTTTATAACTATTAGCTTTATCTAACTTGCTTTAGGCTTACTTTATTTTCTATTAGTCTACCTATCCTTTCTTTTATTCTTGCCTTACTTGATCTTATTCTGAAATTGATTAGCCGAGTTCTGTTAACCACCCCGGCAACTTTGATTCATTATTCTTTGTTTAACTTCTCAGTATAGTTTGTTATGGTAAGAAGGTTGGTCATATAACCCATGTGTTACGCATCAATATGTGGAGTAAATAAATAGATCTTTTGTGCTCTAATTACTACTGGAATTACTCTAATCAAACAACTAGAATTACTATAAGAAAACACATGACATGCTACTATCACTATTATTATAAGAGAATAGAATCGAATTGGTACTGACTTCAGAAGAGAATTGACACTGTCTAAAGTAAGCGAAGCATCCTTTTCACTGTCCAAAGTAAGAGCGTAGATGAAACTATCTTCTGTTCTTTTATTGTATCGATACTATTTATGTGATATTGATTTGATACAAGCAAGAGCGCTACCTATGCTATTGATACGTTCATTGCTACCTTGGCCCTAAAGATATCGACACGGATATGATACTAATATGGCTCCCATAGAATAAGAAGAATTATGATAGGCAACGTGTATAGGCAATGAACGTACAAGCAACTAAAAGTAAACAATAACTAAGTAATAGAATTATAGGTAATAGGCTCTAAAGCTAAGTAATAGAAGTCCTTGTTATGAGTCAAAGTATTGTTGACATCAATGTTGGGTTGAAAGCAAAAGAAAGTAAGCCTATTAGGCATTGGTTGAAGTCACTTTTTGGTGTAACATATTAAAAGTAGTCGTTGGCTCCCCAATTATGAGTTGATTTATATTTCTTTTAGTTAGATTCGTGGAGGAAGCAAGTAAGTCCGATTAGTAAGTAAAAGAATAATAGGCAGGAGAGTAAGTCGAGAGTAATTAAATCATGAGTTTGATTCCCGAGTTACTTGTGTGGGTCTAGGTCCTCTGAATGCTTGTTGAATTATTCAATTACTACCATGTGTTTTGGGCTTATACCTCTGAGAGATATTTTTTATTATTAGTTGTATTCCTATTAGTATAGTAGCAGTGGTTTCATCTATAAGAGTTTCATTCTGTTTTCAATCATATAGAAGTTTACTTAACATTGGAATCATTAATATCTTGTTTACTAAGAAAGAATTGTTGTTTTTTGACTAGTTTCGCTAGAAAGAGTGGAGCAGCCCTGAAAGAGTGTAGTGGTCCTGCTGTGTAATGGAAAGAGTGGAGCGGCCCTAGCCACGCAACATTATACGTTACTTGGCGCTTGGCCATTAGTAGTTGATTGGCAAAAGAAGTTTTATTATATCATAAAAGAATAATCAGAAAAAGAGATAGGTTTAGTTAAGTGGCTAGTAAGTAAAAGCGGCAAGTAACTACGTAAGTTACGCACAGTGAGTTTTGCCTAAGCCTATAGAGCAGTTAGCATAAACAAAGAAGTCCGCCTCTCCCCTCCTAGCCTCAACTCCAAATCTTCTATTATGCATTTCCTGTATGAGATAACTAGGTCAGTGAACTCCATTTTGCAAATCATACTTTTAAGAAAGAACACACCATATGGTTGGTAAGAGAGAGAACTATCTTTACTTGTATTATGATTTCGCCTATGAGCTTGCCCTACCTTGCTCTTTATTGAAGACTTAGTGCCCTAACCCTTTTTTACCATTGCCCGTACCTTTGTATTAGGTCAATGAACTTAACTACTCCATTATTGGAATTGAACTGAGAACTTAGCCTTTATCCCCTCCCTATTAGTCTTTACTGTCCTATCTCTTGACCTGCCTCTCTCCCAATAAGTACCCTGTCCATTATTCTTTTATTACTGATTATTTATTATATTTAGAATAAGATATAGTTTGATTACTTATAAAGGTATCATTTGATCTAGCGCATACAAGCAATAGAATAAAAACCCGTCCACATAATAGAGAATTGAACTTAGGAATAATAAGAATCGAAAGGAAGAGGACACTGGATAGAGTAGCATAGAACCAAACTTAGCAGTAAAAGAGTCAAATAGGAACTACATAATTACAGGTAATAATGGAAGAACCAATCTAAGGGGAAGAATGGGGAATCCATCTACTGACTATGGGAACTCAACTAAGGCATATGAGCCTGTCCCTGCCGGAATCCAATCTTACTTTCCTGTCTTTGATTCCAATTAGTAATAGCAGAATTTATAGTTGTGATGATGTGTTCACTGTTGTCGCCTTAGCCTACTTAGTTCACATCTTCTTTCGAGTAGAAGGTCTGCTACCTATTCTCTTTATTACTGGGTTTATTCTTTCCAGTAGTCATTACAGCTTTATTGGCAAGAATATAGATGGCCCAGGAGTATAACCACTGCGAGAATAGAAGCAAATAATGAGCTTTGTTTGGCCAAGTAGCTACTAAACCTAAATTATCTCCCCTACTATTAGTCCGAGCATCCTTTCCTCTTAGGGTTTATTGCCTGACTAGCGCATATCTTATATTTATTACTATGGAGTAGCTGTATGCACTTAATGGATGAAAACTAATGAGTAGCAGAACCGATAAGCAACTAGATAAGTAACGTAGCTAGGCCAAGCAAATACTAATATAATAGGAATAAGAATACATATATGATCTAGCACATACAGGAATAGACATAACTAACTGCTAATCATAATTGAATTACTTAACTCAAGCCTTAATTATTACTTTCTAGAACCCGCTCTTGCTTTCCACTCTATATTGAACCACTCTATTCTTATTCTTATTATCATATTAATATGGATTGCTTTCTTTATTTCCCAGCTTCCAGCGTGAGTTTGCTTCTATGTATCTTGTTTCATTGACTAGTGAGTGTGATTCCATGCAAGTGTCCAGAGTCCTCATATCCCTTTTTGACTCTTGCCTCCTTACTTTAGAGTCGAAGTCTCCGATGCTCTATTTTGAGTTAGAGCCCTGCTATTAGTCGTGAGATTCTGTATTGTAAGCAAAAGGATTAGAAGTACTTGTTACAGACTGAAAACAAGGCATTAATCTCATAAGAACGAAAGCAAGGGTATAAAGGTAAGTATCCAGATCAATAGCAATGGAGTGAAAGGGTAGCTTTGAGATCAGTAGCTACAGACTAATCGACAAGGTAGAGTAATAAGAATAGGAGTTATGGATGACATGTTTCAACTAAAAAGCAGGATTTAGTCTAGGCTCTAACTCGAACGTAGGCAGTAAGGGAAGCCTAAGAGACAGGAAAGGCATAATGGTTCATGGGCGTGCTATCTGTAATTGAGTCGTGGTCTCGGCAGTTTTAATTTCATTTGATAGTTGGCAGTGTAATTCCCAGTATATAGTTCTGCCCTTTTATGCCTAGTTCCAATCTTAAAAGGTAGTAGCAAAAGCCCTATTAGCACTAGGTTGATTCTATTGCTTGTATATACTATATCATATTATCAATATAAGATAAGTAAGGCACTAACTCAAGCTAGAGAATTAGATGGAGCACTACCGGTTCTATAGTAAGGAAAGGTAGGCTTATAGGTTAAATAAGGAATAAGTGCTCAGAAGGGCAGGCCTACAGTTAGTAATTTAAGAATAAAAGTAAGGGTAATAAGAATAGGAATTGGTTTACTAGGTTCAATTCTCTCTTTTGAGTTGGAAGTCCCTTCCCTTGTTTTCGCTAGTGGTAGGCTGAAATCGAGCAGAGCAGAGGTATATTCAATCTAAACAGTAAGGATCTGGCTCAGTAGTTATCGACTTCAAGTAAGTAACGACAAGCTAATATGTCCTCGTCCTAATTCTTATTGGTAGTAGCTGTAGTCCTGCCAACAATGGATATAGGTTGCAAGCAAGCAATGGGAGAATGAAATAAATACAAGTCGTCTGGGCTCTTGGGGCCTAAGCAAACAACTAATCAATATTATAAAAATGAACTTTCAATACCATTCTTTATGGGCTTACCGCTACTTCCAATAACTACATCCCCGGTGTGCTATTGTGTTATAACCTCTAGTCTTTTCTACCATCAATTAATTCTCTAGGTTGATGGTTTTTGTCTTCCCTCAAAATGTCCCAGTTTAAAGGTGAATTCTGAAATGCCCAATTGTGAGTTGAAGTCGTAGAAACCTTATTCTTATACGATTACAACGAATCCTGTTTGTTTCGCTTACCCACTCCTCTACACTGACGTTAAACTCTAACTTGCCCACTGACCTACCTTGCCCTAGAACTCCAACCTCCTAGTATTAGTATGCTTTTTCGCTTACAAAGGTATCCTTGGTAACTTAGCCGCCACATCAACTAACTCAAAGACAATTGCAAGGAAAGAACTACTAACATATTTACTGATTGTTATTACTTCTGATGTGTTCAGTTACCCGATAGGTTGTTGTCGCCTCGTTAGAGCATTTGTAGGATTATTACTTCTTTGGTTGCTTCTTCTACTAATGGCTGCTCCTTATTATTAGATTATTATAATAGCAATAGATGTACTGTATTGATCATATCATACCCTATATCCATATATATTCCATTCATATCACATACCCTATGGGCTACTGACTCTAACCTTTCATACTCCTATTCCACTCCGGGGACTATACTAGTGCATATACAACAAGAATAAAATAGATACATAAGAGAATAGACCTCAGGACTAGAAGACTAAACAACAAATAGGGCTTACCTTCCTTACTTTGATTCTCTCGCTACTTACCTTGAATTGAAGGTTACCTTCTTGTCTTTGATTCTCTTGCTACTTACCTTGAATTGAAGCTTACCTTCTTGTCTTTGATTCTGACTATGCTCCCGGTCATTTTGTATTGATAGGTTAAGTATGCTTATGCCTACGAGCCACTATCTTAACTCGATGGATACCAAACCCTATATATAAGTATTACCTTACTTACTTGAAAACTTTATTTCACCTTTGATTCTTCCAATGCTAACTATACAATGATAACTACCAAACTGACACCGCTTGTTCATTCTATATCTCTTGCCTCGACCTTCCCCTCATTGCTTTAATGCATTAACTCCTTTTTTTCATTCCATTATGTAGTTTGCCTCCAAGTCTACCTGATCCCTTATCTAAGCCTATACCACACTCTTATTCTTATTCAATAAGGAGTCTATTAATGAGATATAGTGTATACTGGAATAGAACTGAACTAGTGCTTCCAAAGCTAAAACACTACCCTTTAAGGATCAAACTCATGCTAATAAGGCTATGGCTCAAAACAAGGGATGCGGCTACGACTTATCATATTTATACTCGAAAAAGGGAATTGACTACTATCTGATAGAATGGAATTGATGTTTCTAATACTTTACTTATGGATAAAGAAACTATTTACTATGAGAACTAAACTCAAAACAAAGATGTAACCCACTATACAGAATAGGACTCGAACACTGCCTAAAATATTGTGCTCCTAGGGCTAGAATGCCCCTTCTTGCTTTTCAAACTTCGACTACTCATTTGATGTGGTAAGTGACATGAAGAATGTAACTACTATTCCCAGGGTCTAAGCGTTACTCTCCTTTTTCTAGGACTGTGACTACTGCTTCTTCCTTGAATTATTTAACTACATGTCCGACATCCTTACCATCTTATCTTATCTGTTAGTCTTTACTTATGTAGCTATCAACTACTCCCATAAGGAATCAGTAAACACTTATTAGTAGAATAATTGAGCTAGAAACGATTCCCTATCAAAACAGTCTATCATAAATTATGTTCTAGTTACATTTGCACCAATCTCTTCACAGGGGAAGTAATAGTCATAAACGGAATAAGGGGAATAAAACTAACCAAATCACCTACTAATGGCCAAACAACTGACAATCCAACTATTATCTATGAGAATAGGACTAGCACTTCTAAGGCAGCAACTAACTAATAAGTAAAAGAACCCAGCTACTACTGATAGGACTTTCACTTGGAACTAAGCCCTTGTCTCCTTGATTTTATTCTATTCTTTCTGCTATTATTGCTTTACTGCGTATGAGCCTACCACGACTAGCTTTGATTCTTCTAATGCTTCCTTGCAGCCTTACTTGTCAGTGAAAAAGGATCCAAACACTCTATAATGAAATAAGCAACTAGTCAATTAACTAATAAATAGGAATTGACACATGGGCCTATAAGAAGAAACCAAGGAATAAAGAGTATAGGTGTAATCTTTTAGGGCATACAGGAATAGATTTGAACAAGTAAAGCAAAGAATCACACTAGGGATTTAGGATACCTATCTAGGAACCTCAATGCTAATAGTATAATTCAAGTAGTAGAAATCAAGAATGGACACTAAGAAAGAAAGATAGGATCGGTTAGACTAAGAAAAGTGAACCACAGCCCTTAAGTAGAGGGAGATAGGCTTGTTAGCGTTAGTTGGTTTCATTATTATTATGATAAAGTATTGAGATGAGCTGTTTCAGTCTATTAATTAGCGGCTCAAGTCATTAGTAGCCCCAGGAATGCTATCATTTGTAAAGCCCTAGAAGCAGTATTTATAGCTTGGTTGCCAGTAGCATTATTCTTATTTGGCAGAGGAATAATACTTCAATGTAAGGGTCAGTAGATCGGGAGTTTTAGAGTAATGGTGCCAAACTAATAGGTGAACATATGATTTAGATTAGTAGCTTAAGAGTCAGGGGCTTGGAATACCGATATAGATTGTCAGATTTACTACATAAAGAGGAAGTCTCGGACTGCTACTAATCAGAATGTCACTCATAATAAGGAATCCCAATACGAATAATAAGACAACTACTCTTAAAGAAGAACTCAACACTAACTAACGAACTAAACTAGATCTACCCTAGCATATAGTTTTGTTGCATCGACTCCATCAGTCAAAGATTTGAGTCAAACTAGTGATATAGCAAGAATCAAATTAAGACAAGCAAACCTAAGAATGTAATCAATGCTTACAATACTAAGAGTGTATCGGTACTACTACTCCGGGTAATAAGACTTTAACTAATAGATCTGATTTCTTATTTTAATACTTTAGGACATGGTACTGATACTCTGGTGTAAGAATCGGTACCTTAGTATTGATTTAAAGAATAGGACTAACAACTAGGGTACTAATACTAAAGATAGGGTAATGATACTCTAGAGTCAGAATCGGTACCTTACAATCAAATACCAGAGTAAAAGACAGGACAGTAAGCCTAATAGTCATAGATAGGAGAGTAAGCCTATAGATCTCGAGCTAAAGAGTGGAAGGCGGGAAAGAGAGGGAGTTTTAGTTTGAATGAGGAGATAGGTAATGCAAAGTAAGTAGTTGAGTTGGAAGCTAATAGGTAAGGATCCGAATCTGAGTTTACAGTTAAAGTAGTAAAAGCATTGTTTGCACTCTTGCTAGTAGTAGGTAAAATCTTATAAGCAGTAGCCCTAGTCTGTTTGTCAGTAGTCATGTTCTGATGGTAGTTATATCTATCCTATTAGATTCTCCTATACTCTATTGGCTTGTTCTAACATTATCATATACAATATTCTAAGTGGAGTACAATATTCTAAGTGGAGAGGCGGACTTATAGACGGAAAAGTAAGACTAAAGAGATAAGTTGAAGAGTAAGAGAGCAGAGTTGTTTTCCCATTCTTCTATTACTAGGTGGAATTCTTACTTGATGGTGGAATTATTGCTTTATCATTTTTTCTTCTTTAATATGGTTTTGATTCTTTTGAGCTGGGTTATTGGTCTTTCTTTTTTATTAGCAGTAGACTCATGTCGTGAAGTAGTGACAGTAGTAGCAGTTTAGAACCTCGGGCAACAACAAAGTATAGGTCAGTGCTATAGTTTCATCTCAAGTTTCATCTGCAATTAAATCACTGGTAGGCGATGAGGAATGTCCTAATTCTATTCTAGTTGGACTTGAATCATATCTTAGAGAATTGCCTATTGAATCTTA
This sequence comes from Ensete glaucum, assembly GCA_021527575.1. Classification (NCBI taxonomy): domain Eukaryota; kingdom Viridiplantae; phylum Streptophyta; class Magnoliopsida; order Zingiberales; family Musaceae; genus Ensete; species Ensete glaucum. The sequence continues at coordinate 28,771,620 of CM038559.1, read as the reverse complement.
TTATACAGATTGGGGGTTCTCTTTGAGTCTTATCCCATATCATATAAAGTTAATAAAGAATTGAAGTTTGATTTAAAGTTGAAAGAGAATAAATTAGTAGTGTGAGCTAAGTTGACTCGAGAATCAAGAACCAGAGCAAGTGCTGTCATCGTAGATGGAAGCCCACGTGGCACAATGTTTGTATGAAACATCTCTTTACTCCTATGTTAGTGAAGGAAATACATGAGTTTACTCTGCACAAGACTTAGTGGGAGTTGTTGACATGATTATGATAGATGATATTTCATTCTGAGCTTCAAAGTTGACTTCTTTTGGTTCCAGGAGTTTAATTCTCCGTGGTACTAATTAAATTTTGATATCCAGCTCAAGGGCTTAACGATTCTATTCCTATATGCACTAGATCATATTATCAATAAAAGTAAAATAAACATATAAATAAATAAACTAGTCAAAGAAGAATAGACAGGGGAGTAAGAATGTGATAGAGATAGTTCAGCTTTAAAGCGAGCGATATCAAATTTTAAGTAAGTAGTTAGAGAATAAGAGAAAGTAATGTTAGGGCCAGAGCTATTAGTAGCTCAATTCCTTATTGTAAGATAAAGGATCAAGTGTTCGCATTTGAAGAGTGAAAGCAAAGACAGGCAGACTCACACCTTAACTATAGAATTAAGTCAGTAGAAGCTTTAGAGCCCATAGTGACAGGGAAGTATTCAGATGATTTACTACTTTATTGAAATAGGCATAGGTTGATATTGAAATAGGCATGTGTTAGGTAGATTTATACATTGGAAAATAGCTACGGTTGATGAGAAATAGAATTGGGGTTGGTCAAGGCAATATCTTACTACTAAGTAAAATTCTTTGTCCCTTATTGCATTCTTTGATTGATTAGTTCAAATCTTACTGTTGAGTCGAATTCCTTATTTCAGAACAGCACTACTGCATAACAGAAAGAGTGTAGCGACAGACCAGACAAGACAACAAGCACGAAGGAGTGGTGAGCCCAACAAGAATTCATTTAGTAGGGATAGGAGCCAAAGCAGTGGTGTAGTGCTAACTTCCGAACTAAGTAATGTTAGTAGCAGACCTAAACACATAAGCTAGCCTTTCTGTCCTGACATCTAAATCTAATTTCTTTGCTAGTAAGAAACTGACCCAGCCTTTACCATTTACCTCGAACCCACTCTTGATTCAGATCTTTGTTTGCTAAGATAGGGAAGCAAGCTATTACTATTAGAATTGACCCAGTACTTATGGGACTTTAACTCAGAACTAACTCACTACTGCCATAAGCACATTTTTAGTAGGTAGTTGTGCATTCTACTATTATAATAAGAGAATAGATAAGTGAGTGACAAAACCAATTCGAATATATGATTAAGGAAATAACTGACATGTCTAGGGACAAAGATAGAAGGAAAGCAAGGGGAGAGGCTTAGCTCCCTCTGCACTACATTAATAGTAGCTTGGTAGCTAGTGGGTTAAATAAAGAGTTAGTTTCCGAGGCCTAAGTCTCTATGTGGGCTTATTCAGACTTGGTCTACTCAACTCTATTTTGTGCTATGCGGGGCAAGGTCCCATGCTTTTACTGCTTAGCTGCATTCCTGTTAGCACCAGCTCAAGTCTTAAAAGCAATAAAATAGTTTCATCTATCTAAGGTTTCTTTAGCTATGTTTTCGTTCTGGCGCTAGTAAGCTCAATTCTGATATGCTCTTGCTGAAGTCCTATTAGCGGTGGTTCCATTGTGCATTGACTTAGGATAGGACAAAGGTATGGGCAACTAGCCCCAAAGGTAAGTTTCTATTCAACAGTAACATAGTAGCTCAACCTGAAAGTAATCTATCTCATTATTTCACTAAGCTTACTTGTCTAGTTGCTTGGTGGCTGTTACCACTATATCAATAAGAATCGAAAGGGAGGGCCATGTATAGGGTACTTCTTCTCCTGCTTCACCTCAACAATAAGAATTGAGCTCGTACACCTGGAACAGGGAACCCACCTAACAAACAGGAAATCGATTACTACACCAACAAGATGGATCCCCGCCCCTACTACCTATACTAGAATTCAATTCAACAACAAGAGAATTGGACTCATCAGTCAAATAACTAAGCGAGTTATCCGAAACCCTATGTTATCTATAAGAGAAGAGCCCTACTATCATCACTAGAGTTACCTAGCTCCCTTTATATGCCAAGCCTTATTGCCTTCACCTGTAAGTTTACCCTACTGATACCGAGTCTACAGTTCACCTGCCCAAGCCTATATCTCCTCACTTTTAGGCTTAGTTCCTTTACTATCATTCTAACCGTCCTTTAAATAAGTCTAACAACGATGCACGCACCTTTCATGATATAGAATCTTGTGTTTCAAATTGGTACTACTGTCTTCCACCATGCCTATATGTGAGCTAGAGCCTTATTATCAATAAGTAGTTCCATCTGCTAGTTAGTGGTGGACTTCCTTAGTCGTAATCGAATTCCCATATAGTAGACCAGAGTCTAACAATATAGCAGACCAAAGCCTAATCTAATAGGGTAGTGCTATATTCTTTAACTAAAATCAAGGATAGTAACAAAGATAGTAAGATTGATATGGGCAAGTCAGAATCAAAACAAAGAGATATAGGATCAAAGCCCATAGCTAAAGAAAGAGAGTAAAGGGAGTTAGAGTTGGATCAAGGAAGGGCAGACTGATAGCCATGATAGTAAGAGTGTGGTAGGGGCGGCATAGTTCAAGCTTGAAGGCAAGCCTGGGACAGACTAATAGGCATTAGCATCAGTTTTAAGCTAATAAGCGAGAGAGTTAATACTTGTATATGCTATATGGATTTGGGCAGCTGACAGTTAACTATGATAGGCACTGGTTCTCCTTTATGAGGTTTCACTGGATTCCTTTTATTACTAGTTCGACTCTTGTTATCAGTAAGGGAAGTCCAAGTTATGTGCTATGTATGGTCTTACCGGTGGTATAGTATTATGAGTTTACAGTTATACTCTTTCTTATTGGTATTGTAGTTCATTTTATTAGTTCAGCAATGCAATTCCCTATCTCTAGTTCACTTCTTTCTTCTTTTGCATTGATTCTTTGACTTATTGGTTCGATTCTCTTTATCAGTAGTTCGATTCAGGTTGGGCAATAAGGAGGGAAACTCTTTACTTTTCATAGAACTAGTTCGGTTAGCAATGGTTGTGTTCATTTATCAGTAGAGGTAGGGTTGGGCAAGAGTTAGTTCCATTCCGAGTTTGCTACTTGATTCTTCCCTGCCTGGGGTTCCTCTGGATTCTGAGTTTTCTACTTGCTAGTTGAGTTCTGACTTTCATTATCGTAATGTAATACTTAGTTTCAATCGTATACTCATTAGGCAGTAGCTAATTCCTTTTATTCCCAAGAGCTTACTATGAGTCTAGGTCCGTATCCTACTTACTCTAAATCTGAATTGACACTAGAAGTCCTACTTTACTGACCTTTTAACCCCTTACTTTCAACCTGGCCTGCGAGTTAAAGTTAACAACCTTATAGCGGTAAGGGAATCCTATAAGTGATGTTGTTAAGGTAAGAGTCTTGCCAGTACTCGTTCTATTCTTGTTAGTAGGTGGTATCAGCCTCACTAACTGAGAAAGAATTCTTTCTACTTTTCTAATAGTCGAGACCTATTACCGTACTATGTATTTCATTCGGATTAAAAGTAGTTTCATGCTTTTTAGTACCAGTTGAGAACTCCCTGCCTCTGTTTTCATTATCACAAGTAGTAGATTGATCCTGTACTGGATTCATTCCGCCTAAACTGGATTTGGATTAGTTATGAAATAGAAGGTAAGTCGAAAATAGGAGAGGAGCCTCCAAAGCAGTTTGAAAGGAAACGAACCAAAGAAAGATAAGATTAGGATTCTGAAGGTAGTTGGGTAATTATACATAGGATTGATCTGCCTAAAGTTGAGTAAGAAAGTAAGCTGCGAGCTGGTTCTATTCTGGAATCCTATTAAAGTTCCTGTTTTGTCTCCAATATAAGCCGAATGTAATTAAGGGTAAGACGAGAAAGAAATAAAAGAGTGTTGTTAACCGAGAAAGATAGAGCTGGGTTCAAAGCTTTTAACCAATAAGTATCAAGAAGCAGTGCAGGGAAAGGGGAGGTTGGCAAAAGAAGTAGTAGGGTAATCAAGTATTATGTATAGTTCAGGCGCTAAGTAAGGTAGAGATTCCATGGTATATCGAGGAACTGACTCTGTATTGTATGCTACTAGCATATGGTACAGGAAGCCAACAAATGGATGGGCATCTTTCGCTTGACTTTCGTGTTGCGAGTGCATGCGTCCACCACGGTAAGGGCAGGCATGTATCTTGTACGTAGTTAAGGTGAAGCTTTCTTTGTTTCGTTGAGAAGTTTGTTTATCAACAAAGCTGAACTACTTATAGACTTAGGTAGGATGGCATAGCGAATGGATTTACTCACTGGCTTACTTGAATGGCAAGGCAAAGCATCCGTGCTTTCTTTTACTCTTGCTCAAGCTAGAAGGAAGGGCGTAACCATCGTCGGCTTTGACTCATAAGTCTTAGGCCTTACTTAATAGGAGATTTTTGGGGGGTAGGACTATGAACACAGTAGTACCAAAAGAAAGACTAGCCTAGGCTGACTGTACCACTAGCAGACTTAGAACCAATACAAAGATTTAAAGGATAGACCTAATAACCTACCTTACCAGAAAGAGGCCCGCGAGTAACTGCACCAAATAGAAAGATGGATTGGGAACTACCCTTGATGCGAGATACGGGGGTGATTAACTTGCATCCCTATTTCCTCGATGCGAACCGAAATCCAAAGCTTTAAATAGATAATCTAAAGGCTTAACTTAACCGCTATGGAAATCATGACACAAGCACTTTTGCATTAACCCTTAGCCGAATACGAAAGAAACGGAAACTTAGAAATAAATAGCGATAAGAACTCTAAGCTAATACACTCGTTCTCCTAAACTAGACATACCATTCTAGTTACATGCTAGACAGATTAGGGATTCATGAACATAAGTAATAACCCACATAGAAAGGCTTGGAACCGCATTCACATAGAGAGAAAAAGACTTAATTACATATGGAATTACTAAATAGAATGCAAAGAATAAAAAAAAAAAAGATAGAAATGCCCATCGCTCTCTTACTTATAAACTTATACCTTATTTATATACTTATACTAACTTATTTATAACAATTGCTCAGGTGAAAAGCCTTTTTCAGTGTCAAAGAAATTAGTCATATTCATGGAAGGATCGATTTCGGACCCTATTGATTGATTTACCTTAGGGCTTAAGGATTTCCCATTTGATGTGATGACCTACTTAGAAAGCTTTCTTTACCTGAGTTTTGAGTTCCCTTCTCTCTCTTTTTAGCCTGTGTTTGTTGTATGTCGATCTCGGCTCGTGGTGTAAGTGTTAAGGGTTTTCGTTCTTTTTTCTTTCCATTTTGCCTTCGTGAAAAGGGAAATGTTTGAAAGTGAAATGTGTAAAAGGGAAAGTTTCATATTGATTTACGTGGGGAAAAGTGAAAGTAGTAGGGATGAAGTAGCTCGACTAACTCAACTAAAAAAGAATTGGATGACATTGTGTAATATGTATGGTAAATTGGCTAGGACAAGATTAAGTCCAATAAGTGAAATGTGGCATTAAGTTATTGATTCATTACCGAGTGTGAGATTATATCTATCCTATGTTGCGTTCTCTCTAATCATTCCCTCTTCTCCTCTACTTTTATGGGCATATCACTAGGTAGGAAATTCTACTTAATAGTTGTTTTAAGTAGTGAGTCTATTGATACCATAATGGTGGTTGACATATGTTTATATGGATTTGATTCTTACCCAGGTTCTTGCTGTCCATGGTTTGCTATCCATCCCTTTTTTTCACCCAAGTCGAAGTCAAATCAATAGGTCTTTTCAGAGCCTCATACTCATATCAGTTGCTATACTAGCTGATTTCTCTTTTCTCTCTTTTTTTTTTTTCTACAATATCTTTAATTTCCTTTCCTTCTCGGCCAGTACTCAATTCCTCCCTTCTATGTAGGAATACTTTAATATGCGGGTTTTCCCCTATGCTTTTTCTCCGGGCTAGGTCAAGCAAACAAATTCCTTTTTCCAGCCCAAGCAATCTGTAATATTTACAGCCCTCAGGTCAGGGTAAGCTATGTTTGTTCCTTTTTCTTTTTTGAATTGATTTGTTGTTTGAAAAGAGTTCTAATCCGATTTTAGTTGCAGGCAAGCTCTTCTCCATGTTAGTGTAATGCCTTTTTGGTAGAGTGGGTGAGTGCTAAGTGTTCTGATATTGTTCCCCTCTCGTTATCTCATTCTTCAGTAAAAGAATGAAAGCTAGTAAGTGTGAGCAAGTTACAATTTGATCTGTTTAGTAAGTTGAAAAAGTGTTTGTTTTGGAAAGTGTCTGTCTTTTACTGGTAAACTCCATTACTGGCCATTACTCGTCGTTGTACCACTATATAATATGTTTTGTTTAAGCCTATTAGTTTATTTGCCTCGCCTCTTTCTTTACCATAGGTTATTTATATATAGTATGGCTAAGTACAAGCGAGTCTTTCTTAGCAGCAGTCCTCGAAGTCTTTTAAGTGGATTCCTATAGTTGTGGGGTTGGTTGAAGTGTATAAGACGAGGCGCCAAGAGATCAATTGGATTCCCTGCCAGCTTTGCACTTACTTAATACAAATCAAACAGTTGGCACATTAGACAAAAAGGACTCATGGCCTGACCCTTATTCCACAAAAGAAACTCTGCGACCTTTGCTTATAGGTCGTTTTATGAATAGATCCGGATAGATAAGTTGGGACTCTTTTTCTATACTTTGTAAGCAAATGAATAGATTATAGTAGCATAAATGTTAGTCGTGAAAATAACTCGACCGAAAGGAAGATCGATAGCAAAGCAAAAGGAAATCGAATTGAGGATCTTTGTTTGCAATTTCAACTTATCTATCTTCCTTACCTTTGTATTGGCAGACAAGACCCTCTCCTTCAAGGGCTCAATTTCAAAGGGAAACACCAAGACTTACCTTTCTAGTATTGCTACAGAGTAGTAGGTTGTTCTTCTCGAATATGATAAACTGAACAAAGATCAAGTGCCATGTGCTTCATTTCTCTTCTGTATCCTTATTACTCTATAAGGCTCCCTTTTGTGTCAAGTTCTAATTCCAGTTCCAAACAAAGGGGAGCTATAAATAATAGACAAAGTTATTCGCACCCCATTCATCATCTCATGAATCCATTGGTGGCTCAACAATCTTTCATTGATATGTAAACTTTATCAAGGATTGCACCCTTCAAGCTAAGCTAAGAAATTAATCCTAAGATCGCCTAAAGTTAGAGCCACATCGTCGAATTTTTTGATAACTAGTTTCTACTCTTATTATAAGAGAACATTTACAATAGCCTATAATCCGGAGTAGAGCAACTTAGACCTAACCAGAGTAGAACAAAAATGATGCATTTCATCCTATCCGAAGTGGGATTTGTTGTGTGTCAATAGATTGGTTAGAGGTTTTGTTGCGAGTAAACATTATCTTAATTAATATAAATATATAATATTAAAAATTCTTTTATATGATATTTTAAAATAATTTATTAGAGTCAGTCACTAGGGAAAAAAATGATATGACTTTTTCTCTTTTATATTTTTATGTTAGTTTGGGTGTTAACCCTCTTACTAGGATCTGTTCTCTTTCTCTATTAAAGGAATGACAGAATTCACTTCACTTTCTTTTTTTTATCAAATCTTTAAGAACAGTTAAAGCTGCTGTTGCTTAGCGCCCGGTACGGTGAGGCTTCATAACCGACAACACGATCATCCGCTTCTTTTATTTTTTTCACTCTACTTTCTATTGATCCAGCTTTAGCTTCTGATTCAATCTACGACGAAACTTCTTATCAAACACGCCTCAACAGTAAGATAGTCTGACCTCATGTAATTGAATATCTATCTCATACATACATATAGTACATAAGCTTTTAAGGATACTGAATATTCCTTCTCTGGGCTACTTTCGCCAATACCTTTATTTTGAACTGCATATGATCTGGTCGATTCAACAATCATAGTAAATTCATGAGCAGACTTTTAAACGGCTTCTGAACTATCTAACCTTAAACTAATTATGAAAAAGCTTCGGCAAAAGATATTGCTCTATCTTATGCTTCCTCTCTCATATAACTTTGGCCAAGAACCCATCCATCTTTACTGGTTACTGGTTGACACCGCGCTGAAGACGGAATTCATTCTTACCCCCTCATTTCAGGCAGTAAAGGTTGACTTTAGTCTCTGCATTCATCATTCAATTCTTTCGAACTGTACTTAATAACTTGGCCTTACCCCCGAAATCTCAGACCCACTTGCGTAAGTATAGGATCTATCTCTGCCTCAATCTATTCTATTATTTCAAGTAAAGGTGCTTGGGTGCCTAAGGGGAAGTTTTTAGCTCTTGTGGTAAGTACCCTTATCCTTCTACTGCTCTAGTTTTAGCCTCTTCCTCATCTCACCTGCTCCCAACTCTCCATTTTATGAATTTCCGAACGATTCTTTAATTGCTGCTCCGCTGACCCCGACTTGCGCCTTAGGAATGATCAAAAAGGATCTGATATCATTGCCAACACAAGCACCTAAAGAGAAAGATACAACACTGGCTTTCAACAAGTAAGCAAGCAACATCATAAGCATGTGGTATAGAAGCAGGAAAATCAATAAGTTATTCAGAGAAAATAGCGGTCAAAGGAATTAATTGAACCTCTATCTTTTGGGTAGCATATTATACTATTGAGTTTGATTGTTGCCAGCACTAGTGCTTATGAGTTTGATTGTGTCAAGCACAATCAACTGATTTAGCTTGGGTCCCGTACTTTAAGAGTGGAATTCCTACTTTCAAACTTGGACTTACAACTCTGACTTTTCAATTCCATTCTTTATTTAGCACTTAAAACCTGTGACTGCGCCCACATTCTTATATTATGTATGACTTGAGATAAGGAGTACTGGGTGGGTAGACCTAGCGCAATCCCCTTCCTCTGTTTATTACCTTGATGTTGGAGTTCAATTCGGACTTGAGAGTAAATGTGCTATATCGTTAGCTATTCTTGGGTATATATACTACTTTATTTTGCTGATACTTTCGAGTAGAGTTCTTATACTGAGTGTTTTGGTTAAGAGCACGTACTGTACGTACTATGCTAGTGACTTCCTTGTATTCTCCCCTAGCTTAAACCTATTCTATTTATTAACTCTCAGTTCAATTGGGACTTGTTTCTTTCATTCCGTATTTGGAGTGAAATTCATGCTTTTTTAATTAAGAGCGCATCGGAGGTTACCTATCAATCTAACTATCGGATGTTACAGTGCATTTGAAACACATATTACGAATTCATTATTTGTTTACAAGGCTAAAGGGTAAAGAGTAAAGGTTCTTGTGCACAATAACTTCACTTTCCTTGATTTACCTTTATTGTCATAGATAATAAATGAAGTGAGGTGTAGTCTACTATATATCGAATCCGCTGTGCTATGCCTTTGTCGTAAGAAGCAATATTAAAGGTGTTGTCACGCTTCCTCGCCTATAGTAGAATCCTAAGTGAAAGAATAAGCTGTGTGAGCTCCCGACGAAGACTGCGCTATTCATAAGTAAGCAACTGTGAGAGTTTAGGTCGGTAAAGAATGTATTACTTGCTTTGATGCCATAAGAATAGAGTTGGAGTTAAAAGTGGAACAAGTGGAAGATAGATAGTACGTACACCTAACCTAGCTAGGAAGAGGCTGATGCTTGATTCTATTCATTTTATATAGAATTAATAGTACAAAGAAGAATCTGCATCTGCAGCAGCGCAAGTGAAGTCGACCAGATCAGATGCAGTGTACAAAAGGGATAGGAATTCTCCAAGTTAGTACAGTTCACCAAAGATGATTTAGCATGGTTCCTTCACATAAGTCTTTTCGTGCATTCAAACATTTGTTGCCGATTCCTTCGTAGACCTTTTTAGTTTTCCTGGGCAGATATAACCTGTAATGTATAAGGCGGTCAAGCATCCTTTTTGTTCTCAGTCTCCCTCTTCCCAAGTAATATATATAGGTTTACTTTTGTGTCAATATTGAAAAGGTAGATGGGCATCTCCCGTATATTATATTTCAAGACACTCACTTAAAAAGATGGGTCTCTCTGGACTACTCTTCAGAATATAAAAAAGATGAGTAACAATCTTATTCTTCTTTGAGAAGTTGTAAAGGTAAATGCCATGAAAATGACTACTAAAGGCGGAATGCGGGTCAAGAACACTAGACAAAAAGATTTAACTAGAATATAGTAAGTAAAGAAAGTGTGTAAGTTAGAGTCGCAATGTAAGGTGGAGTAACAAAAAGAACCGCCCACTAGTAGCATTCCCCTTTGTAGCAGTTCCCCCCCTTCCTTTACAGCCGAGGGCCAGGTGAGTTTGATGTCGGCTTAACTATATATATATCATCCCTTCCTAATGGGTATCTTCATATATGGAACGAGTATGGCCCTGTATCAATGAAAGCGTTTCTTGGGTATCTTCATATATGGAACGAGATGAGATCTCAATCCTAGGGAGCTAGCCATGTTAGACCTGAGAACTAAGGTGGACCTCGTCGATGGAGAGAGAACATAGTACGTCTCAGTGCGCAAGTACAAAAGCCAAGCAAGCCGACCCTCATAACAAGAAAAAGAGTAGCAAGTAAAGTTGCATCTTAAAAGTCGAGTTCAGGCAGATGAGAGTACAAGCTTTGTTTGAAGCAGAAGAGAATCTATCTCTTTAAAAATGCCTACTACTACGTAGCAGTGAAGCATCTCTTTCTTTCTTTCCTCTGTTGTCTGTGTTTGATGTAGAGAATAATATAATATAAAGAAGCTCTTTTCAAGTCGGTTAACTATCAAAGAAAGAACAGGGCGGATGAGTGTCGCAGTTTTGTATCAAGCGAACTCCCCTACTTACTTAATGTAGATAACAAGACTCTAAGTTATCGCCTAGTAGAGCTGGATTATGGCCCAACAAAGTCCTGATTGTATTTATGATATCCTGATTGTATTTATGATATCCTGCTTATCGAACAAGTATATTCAAAAAGTAAATGATGCTTTGGTGCTATAGGAGAGAATAAAGAATGGAATTTACAAAGGGTGAACTCCGTTAGCGAAGACCTTTATAGAATTTCTTTTCATTAGATAATCAACAACTATGAGCTCCTTTGGCGTCGGACAAGAATAAAGTACTAGTGCGCGAGCAGAGCAAGCAAGTTCAATTCAAAAAACAGAAAAGGGGATATAGTGGAGTATAGAATGATTTTTGTAATAAGAGAGTAAGAAACCGAACCACCCACCCCCACCCCCACCCCCACCCCTAGGACTTACTCTAGATCGAACCATACAGTTGAGATGACAGTTAAGGCAAGGCAATTATAAGTAGAAAGGTTTAGTTCAGAGTGTTGTATCTTATCTTATATTCATTATTTATCTTATATCAATTAATACGCGTAGAAGGATTCCCTTTATACTCAATTTAATAATAAACAATTTTAGTACCCTTATTGAATAGAATAGTTGTCAGCACCATAAATTAGTTTAGGGTATCTCGGTTAATCAAGGAGAGTGAGAAAGTCAGCTTTTAAAGCAGTTTAAAGAGAGGGATCATCCGTGGAAGCAAGACAATGAGTTTCCTATTATACATAAGTGGATGCTTCAAAGTAAGGTTTGTCAACTCGAGAGGCTCAGGTTGAGTTCTGTGCAGTAAAGAACTTGAAGTGCTTGTATCTTAAGGGCTTACCCAATAAGTTGAGTTCTGTGCAGTAAAGAACTTAAAGTATAGGTTAGGTCTCCAATCGTGGAGGGAAGTGTTGTTTAATCATGTATAGAAGCTTAATCCTCTAGCGAATAGAATGCCAAGGTTAAGTTAAGGGCAGACTAACTTACTGGTTTTGAAGCGCTAACACTCATTGGAGTTCTAGAGTTTGGTTTGACTATCTTCTGTGGAGTTCCAGAGCTAGGGGAATCTCTTATTGTTGTTAGCTTACTCTTGGGGTCGAGGCACCTTAGCTTATATCTTTTTCGGGACTTGTTCCCCTCCCCTTCCTTGCTTTTAAGAATGGAGTGCACAAAGGAATACTAGCAATAGACAAAATGAGGAGTGTTAAGTGTTTTCGTATCTGCATCAGTGGCTAAAGTGAGTTGGCAATCTTAGAGACTACCTAGGCCATCTTCTCTTTTCTTATCTTTCAGCACTTCAATCTTTTCCTGCTTTACTCGATCGACTCAGCAACAGGTGGATAACCATAATATTAAGCATTTAGGTAACTTAGTTCCATACGAGAGATAACGTAAGTATGAATTTATTCGGCTAATAGAAAGGGAGTATAAGTTTAGTTCGGTGCTAGATTAGGATCAGAGTTAGAAGACAGAGAATAAACTATAATTCAAGTGATTGTTTCACTGACTTTAGGAAGGAGGATATGGAAGTGGGTATAAAAAATCAGTCCTTTTTCACATACATTGCAAACCTTCCGGCAAACTCACTATCCTAGCTAAGAAAGGTCAACTCGATAATCAGCTGTTCGAAAGTAAAGTTACGTTTTTGTTTGGGTATTCTTACTATAGAGGCAAGTCAAGATACTGCAACAAGTCTGTCTTGTTTCCTTGTATTTAAGTATGAAATAAAAGGTGAAGTCGAGTTAAGGTTCGGTGAGATAGAGGTGATTGGCTAACCGAGTAGAGTAGTAGTTGACCTCCGGTTGGTAACATCACTTCCTGCCCTAGTTGTAGGTTATGTAGGAGAAGGTTTCAGACTCAAAAGAGAAGTTGAAAGATCTATTGCCAAAGCCAAATCCCCCCTCCTCCTCCATCCCCCTCCTTTTTCAGAATTCATTTAAGCTGTTTCAAGATCAGAAGTAGTATCATAGGGAAAGTCTCCAAACTTTTGCCAGGCAGAATACAGAGATTCCATGAATGTTTTACAAGGTGAGTGTGTTGGGGAAGGAGTAGCAAGGAAATGATAAAACAGAATACTACGATCCAAATAACGAAAAAACGCTTTCAATCAAGAAAACGACGTAGTATTATACAGGAGGTAAGAGAACAAGAACACTTACAAGATTATCTCCAAATGCACACACTATATTTTCTGCACTACTGCTTCATTCACTAAGGTCCTATTTATAGGACATAATAATAACTACCTCACACCACTTCCTTCATCCCACTATCTCACTATCTCACCCATCATTAATAACTACTCCCACTAACTCATAAACTACCTCCACAACTCCTAAACATGGGCCACTACTCTTAAACATGTTAACTAACTATGTAACTACCATGAATCAATTCTCAACACTCCCCCTTGATTCATAGTTACATACACCAATTTGAGACATAAAATAAACATGCTTCTGAACTGGAAGTAACTTGGTGAGAATATCTGCAACTTGTTCATCTGTGCCATAAATACTTCATGTTATGGCTCCACTTGCTACAAACCGAGTCTTATGCTTTTGGATATTTTTATCTGCATTATACTTTGTTTTGAATACTCATTTCGATCCAAAAGCTTTCTTTTCTTTCGGTTGATCCATTAGCTCCCAAGTTTCATTCTTCTTAATTGACTTGATTTTCTCCTTCATTGTTTTTCGACATTCCTCAACTGCTTCTTCAAAACTTATAGGATCTGAAATAGATAAAGCAAATGTTGAATCATAAATCTCTGTTAGTGATCTAAACCTTCTTGGAGGGGTTTCATCTGAGGAATCATTTGCTGAATTTGAGTTACTACTGGGTGAGGTTGACGTTGAACTTGTTGGAGCAGGATCTGTCACTTGATTCGATGGAGTAACTAGTTCTGCCGGAACACGAATTTTAGTTTCACCTTCATTGATCTCCCAATTCCAACTTGTCCTTTCATCAAATACAACATTTATGTTAATAATAACTTTGCTACTTACAGGATTATATAATCGATATGCTTTGGATTGTGCAGAATATCCAATTAAGATGCATTTTTCTGATTTTTCATCAAGCTTATGATGATTTTATGAATTTACCAAAGCATAAGCAATACAACCAAAAATTCTTAGATGGCTTACAGTTGGCTTTATACCATACCAAGCTTCAAAAGGAGTTCGATTCATAACAATCTTTGTCGGTGAAATATTCAACAAATAAAGCTGCATTTGTTGCCTCCGATTCTAAGATGTTTTCCTTTAAGCAAACTTCTTGCCATTTCGACAACAGTTCGATTTTTACGTTCAGCTACACCATTTTGCTCTAGTGTAAATGGTGCTGTTAATTCCCTACGAATATCATTTTCTTCACAAAAAGAATTAAACTCATTAGAGATAAATTCACCATCTCTATCTGTCCGAAATGTCTTTATGCGTCTACCACTTTGCCTTTCTACAAGTGCCTTGAATTTTCAAAAGTTATCAAATGTTTCAGATTTCAATTCCAGGAAATATACCCAACTCATGCGGCTATAATCATCAATAAATAATAGAAAATATCGACTTCCCCCAAAAGATTTTGTATTCATAGGTCCACATAAGTTAGCATATATTAATTCAAGATAATCAGATGCTCTCCATGCTTTTCCAACAGGAAATGGTTTCTTACTTTGTTTGCCATAAATACATCCTTCACATACATCAAGTGTATTAATTTTAGGCAATCCATAAACCATTTCTTTTCTATTCAACAACCTTAAACCTTTAATGTTAAGGTGTCCATATCTCAAATGCCATAAACTTATCTCATTCTTTTGATTTGTAACAAGGGCATATTTCTCAATATTTGAAACATCTATTGGAAACATCTTATTTTGCATCATGCAAATATTTGCTATAATCAAGCCAGATTTTTTATCTTTAATAGTGCATGAACCATCATCAAATATAACTGGATATCAAATATCTATCAATTGTCCAACGCTCAACAAGTTATGTGATAAGCTAGGAACATAGAAAACATTATCAAGGTGTTTTACCTTCCCTTGATTTGTCTTTACCTCAATTGTTCCTTTTCCTTCTACATGGATTTGCTTGCTATCTCCAAGTTTAACTTTCAACTTGTGAGTTTCATCAATATCTCTAAATATTGATCTTATGCCTGACATATGATTAGAACATCCACTATCCAAAAACCAAATATTATCCGAGATATTATTAACTTGTGAATGAGTCATAAACAACTTACTATTGTCTTCATTTTCTTCCACATAGCTTGCTTGCTTTTCTCTTTTCCAGCAATCTGCCTTCATATGACCAAACTTCTTACAATAGTGACATTGAATTCCACTCTTGTAGTTTTTTTATCATAATTTGATTGCCTTTCATCATGCCCATCAAAGTGTCCTCTTCCTCTTCCTCTTCCATTTCCTCTACCACGAAATCCTCCTCTGCCACGTCCTCTTCCAGTTGATTTTTTGTCTTCTTTTGAAGTAGAAGACTCCCCCTTAACCTGAAATGCTTTTTCCTCACTTTTTTCCAGTGACCTGTTCAACCTTGCTTCATGTGCTTGCAAGGAACCCATTAGTTCATCAAATGAATAAGTAGATAAGTCCTTTGACTCTTCAATTGCCGCAACAACATGATCAAATTTTGGAGTTAAACTTCTCAAAACTTTTGCAATAATTATTTGATCATGAAGATGTTCACCATAAGATTTCATTTGACTAACAATTTCAGTCACTCGAGAAAGAAAATCTTGCACTGATTCATTGCTTTTCATAAACAAAATTTCAAACTCACGGCGAAGGGTTTGAAGTTTTACCGTAATCACCCTAGATGAGCCTTGAAATTCATTTTGAAGTATCAACCAAGCTTGTCTTGAGGTTGTTCTGTAATTCTTGAGAATATTGTCTCATGCACAACTTGAATGAAGAACAATGCCTTTGAGTCCTTCTTTCTATTCTCCTTGACTGGTTTCTTCATCCGGATCATATCCATTCTCTATCAAGTCCCAAAGATCCTGAGACTTGAATAGAGTCTTCATCTTGATACTCCAAAATTCATAGGATTTGCCCGAGAAGATGGGAATAAGGGGTTGAGACATAGAATTGCCATTAAAAGTCATAATGCCCAGTTCAGATTGAAACAAGGCTCTGATACCACAAATGTTGGGGAAGGAGTAGCAAGGAAATGATAAAACAGAATACTACGATCCAAATAACGAAAAAACGCTTTCAATCAAGAAAATGACGTAGTATTAAACAGGAGGTAAGAGAACAATAACACTTACAAGATTATCTCCAAATGCACACACTATATTTTCTGCACTACTGCTTCATTCACTAAGGTCCTATTTATAGGACATAATAATAACTACCTCACACCACTTCCTTCATCCCACTATCTCACCCATCATTAATAACTACCCCCACTGACTCATAAACTACCTCCACAACTCCTAAACATGGGCCACTACTCCTAAACATGTTAACTAACTATGTAACTACCATCAATCAATTCTCAACAGAGTGCACTCGTTTGTTATAGGTTTAAGTAACCCAAGGGATAGGTAGATGCCCGGAGCAAGTCCTGTTGTAATAGGTAGAACTATAAGAATAAGAGTCTTTTCTGAGTCGAAGACTAATTCTTCTAGCGATGTCTCCTTCTTTCTCTTCTTATTCATATCCCAAAGCCCTAGTATTCTAGTAGTAATCTCAATAACAAAGAAAGGGAGTTTACCTTAGTGCGATAGATGAGATTCCAAGGGTATAGCTCTTTAGGGTAGTCAATTCCATTCCAACATCTTAAAAGTACTGGCGTATCAGCTAAGGGAAGAAGAAAATCTAGTACTTGAATTGAAGCCCTATTTCTATTGGAGTTGAGTCTATGATAATAAATGCAGGATTTGAGGCAGTGTTGGCCGACTACACCCCTACCCTAATGTGCAAGTCAAAGATTCCATTAATGTGTTTTTTTGCGAGAGGAAAAAACAGGATAAGACTCATAAGCTGGAGCAAGACCGGGAGCAGAAATTGGATAAGGGTAAGAAGCTGTATAAGGATTTGAAGCCTCACGAATGAACTGTTCTTGTTGGGTTAGAAGCGGTAGAAAATATAGGTGTTGCCATTAAGTCAGTTGCAAGCGGAGCGGTATCTTCTCTAGCTTTAGAGGTCTTTGTGTGCTTGAAAAGGCACCGCAATTAAATCAGTGTCGAAGTCGGCAAAGTGGGATAGAGTTTAGTATAAAATATCAATATATAAATAAAGTAATCATTTAGAAGTAAGAGCGGGAAGAAAGTATTACTATCTGATTGCCTAAACTCTCCCTTACAGAATTGTTTGTTGCAAACACGGAGATGAAACTAATTCTCTTGTCGACTTACTACAAGCAGTGAGTTGTGCTCCAGCGGTACAATCCCATGGTTTACTTTTTGCTAACTTGAAGTCATGTTCTTAGTAGCTAAGGTAACTTTACCTATGGTTGCCCCTTAAAACACTCGGATTTAATTCGGAATTGGAATTGGCAGATGTGTTCTCTATATAAACTAGAAATTGACACCCCGAACCTCGCTTCGCTGATGCACTTAGTCTTGTTGTTGTGTTACCAGTTGATCATTCGAAAAGAGATTCGGCTTCTTCTCCTTCTTTAGCAGATCCTTATTCCACTCCTTCTGCTCTGGCTGATTCTATTGGGACGCTATGGAAAAAATAAAATGGTTTTACTAATTATGTTAGGGACTAGACCTAGACCTTTACTGCCTTACTTAACGCACCAAATTCATTTTCTCTTTCTTGCACAGAGGTAATAATCCATTTTGTTAGTCAGTTTGCCAGAAGAAGACTAAGCACACGCAGCGAAAGAAACAACAGCACAAGACTAAACAAGGGTCACTCTTTAGTAAGATCAGTAGTTAGAGTGCAGGTCTATGTTCTTTAAGTAAAGAATGAATTTATACAGCGGATAGATGGCTTAATGGTGAATTTGCTACAGAAGGAAAGGAGTCGAATACATAAAAGGACCCTAAATGTGGGTTTCTTAATCCTCTCTGGTGCTCGGCTAGATTTTACTTCTCTTCTGCCTTTCTTTGTTTTGCATGCTTGGCTTGCTTTCACACCAGATAGAGAGTCCTTTCTTTACTTGCACAGCTTTAGATCTTGGAAACTCCCCGAATGGGATCTTTCTTATTGAGGGAGGAATAATAAGATCAGATAGCAGGGATAAGATTGAACTTTCTCTGATGCGAGCTACTTCCCGGGGTTGATGCAACAAAGAATTCCTCACCTATTATTCATACTACTACGGATCTCTACTCTTGACCTTGAAAGTGATCATTTCTATAAGTAACACTTGGTATAGAAATAAATAACTATACAGCACAAGTCTTGTTTGCCCCAACTCTAGTTGAAACTGAATTTACACTGAAAGGAGAGGACGGGCGCTAAGCAATGTATAGCAAGTTAGGTTATTTAGTTCTGGTAATCATCTAGTAGTACTAGCTTTTATGAAGCAGCAAGTGGTTATGTTCATTTTTTTTTTTAACTCAAGAATCAGTAGTGGATTAAAAGTGGGATCATAATCTAGATTAGAAGAAGAAAAAGGATCAGATTCAAATGATAGGTAAGCAGTTGATTTACAAGGATATATACACGGGCCCTAAAACTACACGAGCCCTAAAACTTCGGTACACTGCTTGGCTTGTTTGAGTTGAGATAGATAGAAATAATAGAGTTTTTACACTATCTACTTTCGGGGCAGCTTATTTACTTATGTGTTCGTTAGCTTATGTTTATGGGCACTATATCCATGTTTCGGGGTACGTGTTTATATTTAAGCTTGTCTTTCCTAAGCGAGTGGTGCTTGGCTTTACCTTTACTTGTAGTACTTTATGTTGGGAAATCTCAATTGGTGCATTACATACGCAGCGGAAATTAAAATAAAAACTAATTTTTTACGTAAATCAAATCATCGTGCAAAAGATTGAGATCATGAGAAAAATTATAAAAATAAAAAAACCCTGATATGTGAGAGATTAATTTTACCTAGGAATATCGTGTATCCCTGTATTCTATATCCGGATGGAGAAGATGAAGGAGGTCAAGCGTCCTCCTCTCTAGTGATATCCACACGATGGATCTCTACAACGAAACTCCTTCAATCTGATCTCGTAACTCTTGCACAAAGGGAGAGAGGAGAATATGAGGTGGTGGCTAAAGTTGTAGCCTATCAACCATGAGTCTTCCCTCCTATTTATAAAGAGTCACCAAAAAATCCTATGGCTCCTTCCTTACTGGTATTGAATCTTCATCCAATTACCCACTAACCTTACATTATTGGATCTCTATCCAATAATCTCCTTAGGTCTCTAACTGGGCCTTAATCAAGGAGCACATCACTATAGGGTCTCATCTAATAAGAATAGGGGTCAATTGGATATCTATTTAATCCTCTATTCTCTAAAGCATCTACCATATATGTATGATCCTCTAGGCCCGCTACTGAGCTAGTCGTGAGTCACTCCTATAATAACTCCTTCTGATATAATGAATTATTATCCCCATAATAATTCACTCGACTCATTGATTATGAACGTACTAGGCCACTATACCATAGTCCCCAGACGATATAGGGGGATCGAATCCATCGGACTTGTCTGTCCACATTTATCATGTATCTATAATCTCTCGTCCAACTAATATTCCAGAGACCGTATATTGGACATGGTACTATCAAGTCATATACGAAATACGTCATAGTCTCGCTCTAATCGGATTCTCCCGGAGAACTCTTTCTCTCTCAATCTGAATGACCCTGGCTAGGGATTTATCTTAGTAAACATACATGGGATATTTCTCTCATGATACTGAGAGTGGATGATCCTCTATTGATACTCAATTACCTTCATAAGATTGGCTACCAATCTTGATAATCAATTGTACCAGACATAGAACTTTCGAAATATGTAAGTCTGTCGTCAAAGAAAGGAGTACTTATACAAGACATCCTTGGTGTCTCAAGTCTAAGGACCAAATACACAACTGAGATTATGAAATCACTGTCTGACATTAGGTATCATTAACCATACGACATTCTATAAGTAGATCAATCAGTGAACTCATTCTCCAATGAGCACCTGTATTATATCCTTAGTGTCTCTATACAAGTGGTTATGAAACCATCTACCTCTATCATAGATGGGTATATAATACATCGTCTGTCCAGTTATCTCGATGTCCCTCTCGAGTAATCTATGATCAGGATTATTTGAGATCTGTGTTTAAAGGTGAATCGATCTCATTATCATGATCTCATCACGATCTGATTCCTGTTGCACAGAATTAAGGACATCACAGTATATATGCTACAGATAATATAATGTAAGAATATATCAATATTAATCATAAGTAAAAAGATTACACAACGTGTCACACGTGCCATCACTCACATGATTGGCTTGCATGACACTTATAACCAGCAATATCCCACTTGACCAAAAGCCAATCACCTTTGTGTCTGATCCCTATTAGACTCCTGTGACACTCAAATACAATCTGAGCTAGTGGCTTTGTCATTGGATCTGCAATGTTATCTTTGGATGGAACTTTTCCCATTGTTATATTTTTTTGGGTCATGATCGCTCTAATTAGATGGAACCTCCTCAGAATAATTTTGATGAGACTTGAGTTCTCTTATTAGAGTTATCGCCCTTTCGCTATCACAATATATAGGAGTCAGCTCCACGCTGCTTGGTATGACTCTCAAATCCTTGATGAACTTCTTTATCCACACCCCTTCCTTTGTTGCTTCTGCTTTAGCAATGTATTCCACCTCTGTGGTTAAGTCAGTAGTAGTATCTTGCTTGGAACTCTTCTAACTTACTGCTCTTCCATTTAGGGTGAAAACATACCTTGAATTTGACTTGTTATCATCAATGTCAGACTGAAAACTCGAGTCTGTGTAGCCCTCAATCTAGAGGCTACCTCCTCCATATACAGTAAAAGATCCTTAGTCTTTCTCAAGTACGTAAGGATATATTTTACTACATTCTAGTATTCTAAACCTGGATATGCCTGATACCCGCTCAGAGCATATGTTATATCAGGCTTGGTATATAACATCACATACATGATAGACCCTATTGCTGAGGCATAAGGTATTTTATCCATGTCTGCCCTTTCTTCAAGAGTTTTTGGGGACATACTCCTAGAAAATGATATTCTATGTCTCATCAGTATTAGACCTCTCTTGGAATTCTCCATGTTTGACAATGTAGTCTATGTACCTGGACTGGGACAAGTCAAGCATCCTTTTAGATCTATCTATATAGATCTAGATCCCTAAAATATATTATACTTCCCCTAAGTCTTTCATGGAGAAGTTTCTAGATAGCCAAGCTTTTACTATGGAGAGCATTCCTACATCATTTCCATGATTAGGATGTCATCCACATATAGCACCAAGAAGGTGATAGTGCTCCCACTTACCTTCTGTACACACAAGGCTCATCTTCGTTCTTAAATAAGTCATAAGATTTGATCACCTCATCAAATCTTATGTTCCAACATTGGGAAGCTTGCTTTAATCCATAAATGGATCTAAGCAAATTGCACACTTTATCTAGACTCTCTTTAGATAGGAATCTCTCTAGCTATATCATATACACCTTATCCTCGATGTTGCCATTGAGGAATGTCGTTTTGACATCCATCTGTCAGATCTCATAGTCAGAGTGTGCTGCAATAGCCAAAATACTTCTAATGGACTAAAGCATAGCTACAGGTAAAAAGGTTTCGTCATAGTCAACTCTTTATCTTTGGCGATATCTTTTAGCTACCAGCCTTGCTTTATATGTCTCTACCTTTCCATCCACTCCGATCTTCTTCTTGATGATCCATTTACAGTTGATGAGTATAATGCCCTCAGGTGCATCCACAAGGTTCCAAACCTTGTTAGAGTACATAGAATCCATCTCAGAATTCATAACTTCTTGCCACTTCCCGAAATCTATACTCATAATAGCCTCCTCATAGATCTAAAGATCAATATCCTGAGAGTCATCTCCACTGATATATCTCATATATCTTTCAGGAGAGTGAGATACTCTACTAGGCCTATGTAAAGTTGGAACTTGTGTATTAGGTATCTGAATAGACTCAGGCTCTAGAATAATGCTTAAGCTAGGTTCTCTAACCTCGCTCAATTCTATCTTGCTCTTACTGTTTCCACCAAGAATATGTTCCTTCTCAAGGAACACGGCTCTCTTGGCAACGAAGACTTTCGGTCCTCAGGGTGATAAAAATAATACTCATAAGTTTCCTTTGGGTATCCCACGAATATGCACCATTCTGTCTTTGATTTAAACTTATCAGGGTTTGTGTCTTCTAACATGGGTAGGATAACCCCAAATCTTAATAATTTTTAGATCAAGCTTCTTTCCTTTCCATATCTCATATGGCGTAGACACTACCAACTTTGATGGAACTCTATTCAGAAGATAAGTTGTGGTCTCTAGACCATACCCTAGAATGAGATGGGTAGGTCAACGAAACTCATCATGGACTACACCATGTCTAACAGCGTACGATTCCTCTTTTCTAATACACCATTGAGCTGAGGTGTATAAAAAGGTCTTGATACTCTTTCCAATTTAGTTCTCTACCTAATTATTATATTCTTTGAATTTCTCAAAAGCATCAAATTTATACTTCATTAAGTATATATGTCTATACATAGATAAATCATCAGTGAATATAATGAAGTATGAGTAACCACCTATAGCCTGAGTCGATATGGGACCACATACATCACTATGTATGAGTTCCAACAACTCGATGGCTCTCTCTCCAGTTCCACTAAACGGAGAGTTGGTCATCATCCCACGAAGGCAAGGTTCACAAGTTGCATATGACTCATAGTCAAATGGATCTAAGTATCTGTCTTTCAGTAACTTTTGAATCCTTCTCTCATGTATATGACATAGCCTATAATACTATAGGTATGCATTATTCACCTCATCTCTTTTCCTCTTAGATATATTTATATTCATGATATGTGGAGAGGTGTCTAACACATATAAGCCATTTATAAGGGTCCCTCTAGTGATGATCTCATCATACATAATTATTGAATAACTATTATTCTCAAAAACTAATTTATATCTTTTAATTATCAAACAAGAGATAGAAATAATATTTTTGATAATAGAGAGAACAAAATAACATGCATATAATGCAATAATAGCTCCACCAGGCAGATGTAGGGTGACCTCTCCAATAGCAACTACAGCAACTCTTATTTCATTGTCCATCTTGAGGTCCATCTCACCTTTAGCCAATCTCCTAGGTCTTGCCAGAACCTGTAATGAATTATAGATATGATAAACACTTTCGGTATCCAATACTGACAAGTGGAGACTGATCATGAATATACTTGAAGCTTCTCCAAGCTTCTGTTTCGCCTTATCTTCAAGGTAGTCTTTATAGTTCTTCTTCTAGTGCCCGTCTTGGCCATAGTGGAAGCACTATCCTTTGTCCTTTGCCGAGTCTTTTTTGGTAACCTTTGCCTTACCCAGTCTTCCTTTACCCTTGCCCTTCTCAAGGGTCTTACTAGTCTTCCTTTTCTTATTAGTCTCACCAATATAGAGAACTAGCTTCTCTTTCTTAATGGTGCTCTCAGCTTCCCTCAACATATTGGGGAGCTTAGATAGAGTCACCTCAAGCTTGTTCATATTAAACATAATAAATTGTGAAAAGGAATCCGGTAGGGACTGAAGTATAAGATCAACATATAGGTTATTCTTTAGGACTATCTATATACTTTACAAAGCGAGCGATCTCATCCTCGATTGTCCTTTTCTCCGACATGGGCATAATCATGTTAAGGACATATTCGATTTTCTCCTCTGTGAGAATAATTCTTAAATTTCAGAGCCTTTGTATAGTTTGGACAAGTGAGGTAGCTGGCATCAAGTATGCCACGTAAGGGGTTTGTGAGCGATATGTTTCTGACAAAACAAGATATAGTAAAAATAAATAACATGTAGACTTTGTAGAAAATACTAATTAAGATATGAGCTTATATCTTAATATATTCTCACTATTTTTTTAATGAATCACACGACACCCTCGGTACGTGAGATGAAAGTCTTCGGCAGACTCCTAGTGGGGATCAGGATCCAATTGACGTCTTAATGTAACCTTGAGGAACTTGACCAATTACACTAAGCCCAAAAGGTAGGCAACTCTTGCCAATCACAACTCCTTATGATTCCCGTCACGTTTGGCCTCCGAATCATCATGATCTCGAGGGACTCGACCAACCATGAAGTTCAGTTAAGTCATCACCATCGTTACAAGATGAGTTTGATTTGATAATGCTTTTGAGGGAATCGACCAAGTATACCATGTCCTCGGGTCACCGGTGACATCTCTATGTCATAGGCAAGAACCCGATCATGTAGATAGGTGAGCCTTGAGGGACTCAACCAACTCAACCTATATCGTGATTCAATTTCTTCCTATAATGATGGAAGGTCACATGAGTTAATTTTATTATCTCACGCTTAGCGACTTAATATTATCGTAGGAGGGGTTTTTTTTCGTATCGATTTCTTAATATGTTGTATCACATATATACATATTTAATATATATCTACATCGCATATATATATATATATATATATATATATATACATACACACATATACATATATCTAGTAGGTGTATAACACACATCACATATGCAAGCCACATCGGATGATCATGAGCCATCACCTAATATGATTAAGCCCAAGCCAATGCGCATAATCACCCATATAGGATCTATGTGTGCATCGGTGCATCTCCATGCCCTATGATTGTTGATCTCGTCATCATCGGTTCCATCGGATCGTCGCATCACTATGCGACGTAATCTCCTGCCAGGACATCGTGGGTCCCGCTGTCACCTCCACGCTCCCACCACGCCTCTCCATGTAATTACAAATAATCACAGGCACGTAGGCCCGATAATAAACGAGAAAAATAGATGCTCGTAGGTCCCAATAATAATAATAATTATAATTACACACATCACAACATATGACTCATGATCATCTATCTACATCATACATCACATGTACATCACATCATATATAGGATTACTAGATATATAATAATTTATTAAACTAATTAATTAATTAATTTTTTAAAAATCAGGATATGTTCAAAATTTTTAAAATTATCAAGAGTATTTTTATAATTCTGGATGAGAGGACAGTCCTCGAAATTTTTAAAATTATTGAGGGTATTTTGAAAATTATGTACACGAGGATAGTCCTCAAATTTTTCTAAATTCAAAGGGGCAAAATAGTCCTTTTTAAAAAAGGAATGTCTTAGGTCCTCCTCTTCCCTCTCTGCGCCGTCGCTGCCCCTACGCAGGCACCGCCCTCACTGGGACGGGCCGGTGGTGGCCCTATGGCCTCATTGAGGACCCGCGGCTTGGCGGAGTGCGGCCCGCCTCGCGATCGAGCGACCCTTGTGGGTGCGGTCACCTCTTGCGGGTACTGCCCTACAATTGACCGCCCCTACCGGTTGGCCACAGCCAATAGCCCCTTTGTAGGGGACCTTGGTCATGGCCGGTTGCCCCTGTAGGAGGCCTGGCTGTGGCTAGCCGCCCATCCTCCTTCTCATTGCGTTTGCTACAAAAATACAGCAAGAACGCATAAAACGATTCTACACGATTCAATCTCATCACACGTAATTTAAAATCAATCTTATGCACGAAAACCTTGGCTTTGATACCATTGTTGGGAAACCTCAGATCAAATGGAAATCAAAAGGTTTCCCACACAGATCAAATCATCATGCAAAAGATTGGGATCATGAGAAAAATCACAAAAATAAAAAAATCACGATATGTGAGAGATTAATTTTACTTAGGGAGATCATATATCCCTGTATTCCAAATCTGGATGGAGAAGATAAAGGAGGTCATGCATCCTCCTCTTTAGCGGTATGCATATGATGGATCTCTGTAGTGAAACTCCTCCAATCTAATCTCCAGCTCTTGCATAGAGGGAGAGAGGAGAATAGGAGGTGGTGGCTAAAGCTGCAGCCTATCAACCATGAGTCTCCCCTCATATTTATAGAGAGCCACTAAAAAACCTTATGGCTCCTTCCTTAGTGGGTATTGAATCTTCATCCAATTATCCACTAACCTTATATTATTGGATCTCTATCTAATAATCTCCTTAGGCCTCTAATTGGGCCTTAATCAAGGAGCCCATCAGCATAGGGTCTTATCTAATGAGAATAGGGGCTAATTGTATCTCCATCTAATCCTCTATTCACTGAAGCATCCACCATATGTGTGTGACCCTCTAAGCCCGATATCGAGCTAGCCATGAGTCACTCCCATCAGAACTCCTTCTGATATAGTGAATTATTATCCTCATAATAATTCACTCGACTCACCGACTATAGATGTATTAGGCCACTACGCCATAGTTCCTAGATGATACAGGGGGATCGAATCTATCGGACTTGTCTATCCACAATTATCGTGTATCTATAATCTCTCATCCAACTAATATCCTAGATATCATATATTAGACATAATACTGTCAGGTCACATACAGAATCTGTCATAGTCTCGCTCTAATCAGATTCTCTCGGATAACTCTTTCTCTCTCAATCCGAATGACCTTGGCAAGCGTATATGGGATATTCCCCTTATAATACCGAGAGTGGATGATCCTCTATTAACACTTAAATGCCTTCGTAAGATTAGCTACCAATCCCGATACCCAATTGTACCAGATCTGAAACTTTACAAAGCTATAAGTCTGACATCAAAGAAAGGAGTAATCATACAAGGCATTATTGGTGTCTAAGTCTAAGTACCAGATACACAATTGGGACTATAGAATCACTGTCCGACATTAGGTATCATTAACCATACAATATTTCATAAGCGGATCAATCAGTGAACTCATTCTCCAATAAGCACCTGTACTATATCTTTAGTATCTCCATACAAGTGGCTATGAGACCAGCCACCTCTATCATATGGACGGGTATATAAATGTCCCTCTCGAGTAACCTATGATCGAGATTATTTTGGATCTGTGTTTAAAGGTGAATCGATCTCATTATCATAATCTCATCACGATCTTTCCCATTGCACAGAACCAAGGACATCACAGCATATATGTTACAGATAATATAATGTGAAAATATGTCAATATTAATCATAAGCAAAAAGATCACATACTCGTATCACATATGTCATCACTCACATGATCAACTTATAGGACACTTATAACCATCACTTTACCTTCCCGATTAGTAAAGTTTGGGTCGGTTCAGTTGAAGTTTGGGTCGGTTCAATTTAAATGTAGATGATAGACTAAACGCTAATGTGGAGTTCCGATCTTCAGCTAACGGAGATTCGCCGCTGCCTCTGTTCAACTAATCAAATCATAAACACTTATAGTGAGCTATCAACATAATCTTTCTCGTGCTTGGCTATGTCCTTAGAAGAAAAACGATCATGTGGAAAGTGATTTTATGAGTGAGTGGGTTAGATGGAGGACTCAGAGAAGAAGGAAGGTAAAAAGGAAAAATGGTGTATAAGGTTGTTAGCACTTGACCTTTTTGCGAATGAATCCGAACTATTCGACCATCCGGGCTTCTAACCCGATCGATGGATTTGATGAATAAATCGAATCCCCTCAGTAAAGTCTTCCCTTCGGTTCTATTTTGTCTTGCTCATAAGAGGAGTGCTAGCCTCAATTTATAGGATCTTCACTTTTATGCCTTCCTTTGCAGGTGTGCTCGCGCTTGCTTATTGCTTTCCTATCTCTCATCTACTAAGCCAGTCTACTATTTCCAGCTATATATCGATTCCTTGGAAAAGAATAACAACCTATTCTTCCTCTTTCTTCTGCTTATTCTTATGCCTAATATGATGGTTTTCCTATACCTCTTTCTTATGATTCCCACTTGACTATTCCACTTTCTTATTAGTCCCCTTAGATTATAGATTCATGGTCACAAGCCAGAGGTTCTAGAGGAGTACAGTCCTACCTATTCCTACTAGCCGTCATAGATTACACCAGTTCCAGCTGCTATTCCCACTCCTCTTCCTATAATTAGTGAGAAAGCGAGGAAACACTAAAAGCCTCCTATAACTATAAAGAGGATTTTGATTGCTTGACTAATCTATTGTGCTTCCTCTTCCTACTGCATGTCTTCATTTCCTGCTCTTTTACTAAGGGGAAAGAAAGGATGAAATTACAATGACTCATAGGCAAGTAAGACACTCAGGCTTCCGGCTAGGCCCGGACATGATGGAATCATTTCGTAAGTAGTGATGTGGATGTTTCGGGTAGTCTGAGTCAGAGGCCTTCGGGTCTTCTTTCTTTTTTTTTTTTTTTGGGAGTTTCAGAACAAAGTGCTTGCTTCTCCTTTTCGGGCAACCCTACTTCATGCATGGGCCTTCCACAACTAAGCACCATCTTTGGCGGCTACGGTTCGCTCTTTCCCCTTAGTAATTCATTAATTTCTATGATTCATTAAATTACTTACTGATCATGTAAACAGAGACCTTATAAGGGTTTCCCTATAGACTTATTATCCCACCAAGACCTTTAGATCAATCATTTATGGGGCTTTAGATCAATCATTTATACGATTAGATGAGTGGTAGCTGGGGTCATCTTAACCTGGAGCAGGGTCTTTTTTTTCTCTTTATAGACAGAGGACTTAAAGCTCTTAAAAGGGTTTATCCATTCTAAGAGAGTGAGAAAGGAAGAAGGATTCTTGTTTGATGGGTTGCTCGCTCCTCTTTCTTATTGATAGCTCCTGAGTACTATTCGTAGGAAAGATAGGTAGAGCTTTTCATTGATTCTACGGATTGGGAATTGATTTGTTCTATCTACCTATATAGTTATTCAATCAATTAAGCAAGCCCTAATAGAGGAATGAAATGTATTATAACACAATAAGCACCTATGCCTCTCCTCCACTCTTACTTTTCCTCTATCTTTTTCTGGGTCGCATTGTGTTGCTAAGTTTTCTTATATATAAACGAGGCTTGTAGTTGGATTTGTGATCCACGATCTCCCCTCTAGTAATGGTAAAGTATCTCTTTCCCCCCTTCTATCCTTCCAAGGGCAAAGAAAGTCCCTTTGCACCACCGAGAGACTACTTAATATTCCATTTTAAAGGTGCTATGCTACTTGCTTTGTTTTGCAGGCCTTTTTGTTAGCATAATTCCAAGAGTCATTCTTTCTTTTCTAACCTTTGGATTTAGTAGTCTTTCTAGCCTAGGGAGCGAGGAGTAGTTCCCAACTCCCTTCCTTGCTACACATTTATCTTACTTTATCTCTTTTTATTTTTTTAATTGTACCCGAGTGATGAATGATCTTTGCTTAAAAAAAAGCTCACTCTGTTTGGCTTTGTCGTCTACTGGCCCGAAGCCCCGATCCACTATCCAACTTCTTTGCTTGTCTTTTATCCTCCTTATTCTTAGGCCCTCACATTGAAGGAGAGAGTAAGAGATCTACAATCGACTAACCTGTCTATGACCTATCGAGGAAGAGATTACTATGTTCTAAGGAAGAGAATAGATAATAAGGAATATATATCATCATAATAAGGAATAAAGAGCATAAATTTCGTATTAGAGATTAAGTCCTTTTGGTGACTTTAACTATATTCTTCACTAGAGAAATAAACTGCTTTCTTTTGTTTGCTAACTCATCTTAGGTTCTTTTATCTTTGATTTTATGCATTTCATCAAGGTGCTCCCCTCACGTGATAAGGTTAGTTACAATCTTTTAGTCGGGCTAAGAGAGATATAGAGGAGTAGGAACTATACCCGATAGTTGAAGGTAGGCAAATGAGTTAATAAGGTCCTTGCCTCAGTCAGCAAAGCAAAGGTATGGGTAGTATAGGTAAAATGCATACATCTATCAGGTAGGTCAAAAAATCAATCCATATCTAGTGGTCTTCCTAAGAGGTGGGGGAGATCAAATCAAAGTCCATTACACATCTCTATAAACCATGGCGATTCTTTGTCCCGCTCCTCGCCCATTAAAAGATAAACAAAGGCTTTTCTTCATTTATCTGGAATAAGCATTAGAACGATTATTGACTAGGTAAAGAAAAAGCAGTCCCCATCATTTTTCATGAAACCCACCTTAAACTAAGCAAATTGGCATAATCCGAGAGTTTTAGCTATGGGTGTATTCACGCACCTTTGTCTATGGGTGTATGAGGGGAATGGATAGAAGCAAGTAGATTGGGTTGCCTCTTCCTATGATGTGAGTATAGGTCCCTTTTTGCTTGTACTTCATTGAGTAGATGTTGGTGCCGACTGTAGCAAAGTCCCTCCTGATTAGATGATGTGCTACCTATCTGTCTTGATCAATCGTGAAGGAAAGAATAAAGTATAGAAGTGGGTCAATAAGGTAGTATCTTGGGATCACGATTCCGATATTCCATTTGAGGCGTACGGGCGACGGTCTCTAAGATGATAGATAGAGAGAGGTGCCTCTTGCTATCCCCTCCTCTCCCTCCCCAATAAGTAAAATGAATTGAAGTACGATTAAGCGTTGTTGAGAGAAAGAAATGGAATAAGCTTACGAGAGCTATATAAAAAAAATACATGAATTTCAGTTTACATTTGGGCTTACGATAAGTTAGTATAAGTGGGTTGGTTCCTAATTTCTTTCTGAGAGTATTGTCTATCTTTTATTAAATAGAAAGGTCAGAAGTAAGTGAGTAAGCAGGGAGAAAGTTCATAATATATTCAATGAAGGGTCCTCTCACTGAATTCTTGGATTTTGTTGAGTAAGGTCTCGTCCCTCATTTACAGGAAAGGTAAATCAATCAATTAGGCAAATTTTTGTACCCATAGCTTATATACAATACAATACAGGCGGACGAGAATCAGATAGCAGATTGGGGTTCTGCATACTTTACTAGAAAGGGGTGCTGCCTCTTATGATAGTATGGGGGTTTGGCTTCCTAAAGAGGGGAGTAGTTTAGTGATGTCCCTTTTCTTCTATTTGATGTGATTAATGTAATGATCGACAATGGAGTAATTACAAAAGCAAGGAAGGGCAATCAGGCAATTCTAGTAGCATTATGGAATGATTAGCTACCTAAATGATATTCTTTAGAATAAGGTGTGTTAGGTGGCTATGAATCTTTTCTATTATATGCTATGCACTATATGATATTTATATGGCCCTCCTGATACCTTTGCCATAAGCTCGTTTTCCAATAGAAAGCAACTCCATCACCGAACCCCAAAAGGCGATCTACCCCTTTGCAAGAATCGATAAACATGTTATTGCTAACAAAATGATAGTTTCAAACTTATGGCATTAAGCTAACCTAGAAAATTCTCTTTTCTTTTATTAGAAAGAAATAGAAGTGAAAATCATAAGGTAGATTAAGATGCTCAAGTAAAAAGAATTGATTGCCAAGGTGAGTATGAGGTAGGATACTATAAAGTATGGTCATAAGGGAGGGAATTGCCTATTCCGACCCGAGAGAACAAGACATACTTATAGGGTTTTCTTCTTCAATTGCAGAGACTTGGGGCCATAAGTTGCAAGCTACTGAGTATTGGAAACAAGCTATAGTGCTTAGTCCTGTATGTTATATTGAAAGCACATAATTGGTTGGTTTGAAGATCACGCAAATAAAACCACTCTGGTATTCATAATAGATATAGTTGTTGTCTCTATCCATATCATAGTAGTTGTCTCTATCCATTAAAAAGAACTCTCTCATTTTTCATGGGCGGAGTCAACCCCTACTTCTGATCTTTGTATGGTATCTCGTAGGAAGGGATAAATGATCCGAATATAGTATAGAACAAAGACTAATAGAAAGCGCTAATAAAAGAGACCTCATACTAATAAAGCTAATAAAGATACCTTTCAAATGACTAAATAGAGAATTGATATAGGAAAATGGATCTTATTAATTAGAATTAATGAGTCTTGTGATTCAATATAAAGTGAAGTGAAAATCAGAAATATATGACAAGGAAGCATATGGGTACTTATACTACATTCAGATACGTATACACTAGTCTGCACAAAAAGAGTTCTTTCGTCATGCTGGGAAAGCAACTGCTGGGAAAAAAGGGTTTCATTGGGAACCTAATCGTTATGTCATAAGAGATACAAACACTTGCCTCAGATTGACTTCCAAAATCTCATAATTGGCTCTAATGAATAACTAAATAAAGGGATAGACTAGTGAGTGAATAACTAAATAAATAGATAGATGGGAGATTGGAAAGAAAGGGATGGACTTAATCATAACATAATGAAAATAACTATCTTTCAGACAGGATAGGACTGACCGATAGGTGAGGTGATAGGTACCTTAATCATATAACAAATGATAGAGCAAGAAAACTATAGCAAGGCAAGGGCTTTCGCACAAGCAAGTGGTAGAATCAAATACCAAATTCAACAAAGCCAAGCCAACTGTAAGCTATTTTGTTAGGTTACACTTTATCACATAAGTTGTATACTCAATTCAACATGCTAATGCTTATTCAAGTTTCAAGGATAGCGGATGATATTCAGTAGTGAAAGCAATAATAGCTACTTTTTAAGCAATACCTCATGTTGTTACTAATTTTTCTCATGTGCTCATCGATAGAGATTCCATTCAAAGACTCTATAGCATTGACGATGAAGGAAAGGACTCCGTTAGCGCAATGTTATTGCTCCAATTTGAGCCTATTATTTAGAGCTTGCTATCCGCTTCGTCGTTGCTTGTTTACTTGTTGAGTCAGGAGAGCTAGCAATGGAATAAGTAAGTCAGAGATATGAGCCAATTGCTTTAATCATTTTCCTATTTCTTGGCATCCTCAGCCTATACATAAGTACTCAAGTTTTTACCTTTGCTTTCGATGTTGAGAGACCTTGCTTTGGCTTTCCACCCTTACTTTCGAATAGAAATTTCAGACTTATGCACAAGCAACAAAGATCAATCAAGCCAATAAAGAACCTTCTCTCTCCACCACCCTGCGCTACCGTTCAAAGTCATGATTCACTGACCGCAATACTGATTGCCTTAGCACAACACTCTTACTGAACTGAACCGACTCAACTCATATCACATATTATATATATATATATATATATATATATATATATATGAAAGATAAAATCAAAGCATACTCCGGAAGTCAAGTAGAAAGGAGAAAGGATTAAGCGCAAAGAGGTAAGTTCCGTTTGAGCTCAGGTTTTTGTTTAGGGAGTGAGTTATTCGAGTTATTGGCGAAAGAGATAGGAGGAGCAGTACGAAGAAAGTCTACTTATTCTGTTGCTGCTAGCACTTCTTTAAGTGCAAGTGAAGTGGATGTAGGGTATGTCGGGTGCTAATCTTGTAATATTAATGATAAGAAGAGAAAGTAGTAAGATATAAGAGAGCCTATAAAAAAGAAAGAAATAAACTATTAAGTAAGGATCCAACTCATAAGTAGAAACCTAAGGAATGAACCAAGAGGTATATAGTCATTGTTAAAATCAAGAGAGTCAGAATTAGAGTTGGGGTATGGATCTAGCACATCCAGTATAAAAGTAGGAGTAAATAGAATAGGGTTCATCAATAGAAGTAGTAGCTCTATTCTTGTTAGTAGTAGCTCATTTCTTGCTAGTAGTATTCGACCCCCGGTTATGATAACAAGTATTGTTGGTACCAGCTCAAGTTTTGGGAGAAGTAGGGCAAGGAAATCCCGGGAGAAGGTAAACAACCTCATTACCTGTGCGGAGGAGCTGTTAAGTGTCAAGGTTCTGTTCCTGTTGAATCGAAGTGTTGGGCTTGTATTGTCGGTGAATAAAGTCGAGTTTACAGTGTTGGCGTAGAGAGAAGAAGATAATAAGCAATGCAATTAGATTAAAAGGCAGAAAGAAGATGGATCTGGTAAGGGTGAGGAAGCATAAGAAAGTGCTTTTGATCGAATAGGAATATAGCAAGTGAGGGCAGCAAACGATTCTTAAAAAGTAATGAATCAGTGGCTTTGCTCTCGACAAACAGTACTTGTTCAGTTTATGTATTTACTTCATTCTATCATTGCTACTCGATACATATTAAAGGATAATATCCAGGAGCAGTAAAGCCCCTAGTAACAGGCGCTAAAGCCGGATTCCAAATTCTCACTTTTTGGTTGCAGTTGCGGGACCGGACCCTAACCCTTAAATAACCTTATTAAATAATGGTACTTTACTTCATTGCGCTAAAGCTAAGCATGTTCTATAGAAGCCTGACTCCCGACTTGTTTGTTGCCATTATGGATAAGTTAGAGTAAGCCCCCAGTCACCCTGTCTCTTCTGGCGCTAAGATGTTTTCCCCGGTTTACTTCGACATGAATACGGAGCAGGATAAGAATCAATTATCTCTAAAGCGCTAACGGGAGCAAGAGGAGAGTAAGTTCCAGTTTCATCATCTATAAGATCATCTGTTTGCCTAGTTCGAATGTAATAATCTATTATTATTAAGATGTTGCCACAGTATTGTCTCTAACTATATCCTTATTGGCTTTGGACACCAACATTGTTATTGTTTTCTCGCGCCTACCCATGCTTTTCTATTCTTATTTGGATTGTTTTCTTGCATTTGCTACATAGTTTTCTTGCTTGTCCATTTCATTATTCCCTTCTTTAGCTGTTGTCTTAGATGACTAATTAGAAGATTGATCTTATCAACTCAATGCCTATGGCGAGGTTAACTCAGTTCCTATTGATATAAATGCCATATATACCTTTTCACTCTGTTTACTACTGCGTTAAAGCCCTTGCTTATTAGTTAAAAGAAACCAACTACTGATTTGAAAGATATAACTACTGATCCAGCTTTACTTTACATTAGCCTACCCTTACTTGTTCTTAGGTTTAGTATTCTACCAGCTAGTTTTATTTCTTATATCGAGTTTGACTCCGCCCTTACTAGATATCAGGCTTTGCAACCTCACTTGGATTCTTTGGCTTACCCGGCTTGTTCCTCAACCCCTTACAACTACATCTAGTCTATTATTGCTTTATATCAGGTTGACTCTCCTGACGACCCTTCTTTCACTATGAATTCGTATCCTCGCTCTACTACCATCTATGTACCTTACTTTTGTTAGTCGAGTGCCGGGATCGCTCTCCATTCTTTCAAGTAGTAAATACAGAATGCATGACCTAAGAAATCCAATTAAACAGTAAAAGAAAGAAACACATAATATAGAATAGAACCCGGGCTGAAAAGACTGCTACTTACTACTATAGGAATAAAATCGCCCAACAAGACAACAACTATAAGTAGGAGAATGGGATCAATAACAGTAAGACCAGAATTAGTGCTGTCAAGAACTTATATAAGAATAAAGAATTGAGGACACTTGGAATCCAGCCGCATAGGAATAACTACTACCATATGGCATGCAACTGACCACCATTAGCCTTAAGTTGCTACTGATAGGGCTTTCGCTCTCAAGTAAGAATACACCGGACTGTTAACCAATACTAATATATCGATATCAGAATTGAACCAGTACCAATAAGGACGGAACTATCAGCAAACAGGCCAACCACCCTTACTTTTCTTCTTTCACTAATGACCGGGAACCCTGTCGTCTGTATTGCACCTCGGATTCTTACACACCCTCCAAGAGATAGGCCTTACAAACATAGCCATCAAACTGATAATACTTTATCTTATAATAGAGAAATGCGCTGGCATTAACAGGATGAAACCGCTGCTTTTAAGGTTGCATTTAGACAAAAAAGAAAGACTTCTTAAAAACATTTGAATTCTTTCACTGCCGGGCATGATCCTGATCCTGTCTCTTTACTTACTTTAACTGATGAAGATAAAACTTGCTCTTTGGCACAAGAGAATCGAACCTTATGGCACGTACTCAAAACAGGCGATCCGAATAAACCCAATGAAACAAACCAATAAGAAGAATACTCGAAACAGGAACTAATAAGCCATAAGTAAGTATTAAATATAATGTAAGTATTAAATACGGGAGCTTATTCTCTAACATTGACATTGGACCCTTACTTTCACAGATAAGTATATCGGGCCCCTTAGCTAACCCTGCTCTACCTCACTTTCGTTCAGTAGTTACTTATATAAATCCCTTCTTTACTGACTACGAGTCTTGATTTCCAACTATAACTACTACTTGTAGGGACCTGGGGTTACCAATACTTTGAACTTGAACACAGGAATGCAACTGTGAGTTACTAGACTAAAACAGCTGCTAGCAAGACTCTACTCCAGGGCAAGATCAAGATGTTAGATCAGGAGTTTTCTACTTAGATAAGGGAGTATCGGGTTCGGGCATTATCAGTAGTAGTAGTTGCTTTTGTTACCAGTAGTTCAATTTCTATACTCTTATTGCTATTCTGATACTTACCTATTAGATACTATTTTATTCTTATCTACCTTGTTCCTATTAAGTACTATTCTTATTCTTATTACCCGTACAAGAAGTGGGCAGGTGGAGAGACAAGGAAACGATAGACTTTACATGATAGTCAGTTTGAAGCACACACAAGTAAGGCTCGGTTTACTGAGTGAATTTCCGAGTTCGGAGTTTTTGTATGAGAAGCAATGTTTATAGTCCCAGTAGTATGTTTTTTAAATGATACAGTAATTCTATATTCAGAATGCATTTCTTATCGATAAGTGGTTGGATTCCTTAAGACGGGAGTGACAAGCTAAGCGCCTAACAAGCAAGACTCTAAGAGATACATAAGTCAAAAGAATCAAGGTCAGTAGCAACGGAGTCAAAGTCAATAATAATATGGCTCATAGGTGGGAAAGCGAGTTCAAGATCAGTAGTTACGATATTAGAAACACTGGTTCTAGTCTTATCAACGGATAGTTAAGCCTGCATTTCCAGTTTGATTTCTGTACTTGCTGCCTAAAAGTCTTTAGTTCTACAATTAGCCATATATAGAAAGTGCAGACCGCTTCAAACTACCATTCCTTTCTCTTACTCTTCTGCTTCCTACTCGAGTTATGCCACTCCATGCTTTTAGTCTTCATATACACACTATAGGTATGGCACTCCCTACCAACTTACATTTATGTATTGAACCACTCTACTTCTATTACGTTTGTTTGTATTAATGCTAATGATTCTTTTCACTTAGATTTAGATGCGTGTTTTCATATGATATTTGTGTCTATTCTATTAGACTAGAGCTTCCACTATTAGAATTCAATTACAAACCATAAGATTAAACCCCTTACTCAAAAAACACTACCCAATAGATGGAATTAGAAACTATAGCACCAAACTATTACTTGCATTCATTATGCAAAACTATTACTTTGCATTCATTCTGCAAAACTATTACTTTGCATTCATTCTGCAAACTGACCTCGCCGAGCCCTGTACACCCTACTCACTTTTTCACTTGGAGCTTCTGCACTTGTCTTGACATGGTGTAGCTCCACTTCTTTATTTTTGACATGATCTCTTATAAAATGAAATCTTGTATCAATATGCTTTGACCTTTCATAATAGACTGGATTCTTGGGTAAGGCAATAGCTGATTTATTATCAATATAAATTTTAGTTAACTTCTCCTGTAGCATATGAAGTTCTTAAAGCAATCTTCTTAGCCATATTGCATGACAAACACAAGAAGATGTTGTTATGTATTCTGCTTCATAACTTGATAGAGCAACTATATATTATTTTTTTGAAGACCAAGTAAATATAGCTCCACCAAAATAAAATACAAATCCAATTGTACTCTTTTGATCATCATAGCTTCCAGCCCAATCACTATCACTATATCCAATAAGATCTAGTCCTTTGATGATGAATAGAATATTTCAAACTCAATTGATCCTTTAATATATCGTAAAAATTTTTTAGCGACGTTTAAATGAGAAGTCAAGGAGATTCTATATATCTACTTATTAAACCAACTCCAAATAATATATCAGGTCGAGTGCATGTCAAATACCTTAAATATCTAATTAGACTTTTGTAATAAGTTGGATTAATATATATACCTTTGCCTTCTTTGGTCAACTTGGTGTTATACTCAATAGGTGTATTTGTAGAATAACAATCTTCCATAGAAAACTTTTTTAGAACATCTTTTGTATATTTTCCTTGTGAAATAAAAATTTCTTGATTGTTTTGTATAATTTCGATACTAAGAAAATAAGATATTAAGCCCAAGTTAGTCATCTCAAACTCCTTCATAGAGTATTTAAAATCTTTAATCATGGAGCTATTACTGCCTGTAAATATTAAATCATCTACATATAGGCATACAAATATGTTATCTCCATCAATGTTAGATTTTGTATAGAGAGCATGTTCATGTAGACATTTTAAAAAAATTGTTTTGAATAAAATAAGCATTTATCCAAGAATTCCATGCTCGTGGGGCTTGTTTAAGCCCATAAAGAGCTCTCTTTAACTTGTATAATTTGTCTTCTTGTTTATAAATAATAAAACCAGGGGGTTGTTGAACATATACTTCTTCTTCAAGAACTCCATTAAGGAATGTTGATTTGACATCCATTTATAAAATTTTTTATTTCATTTGAGCTACTAGGGAGATAAGTAATCTTATTGTCTCCAATCGAGCAATTGGTGCGAACACTTCTTCATAATCGGTCGCATATTGTTATTTATATCCTTTTGCGACCAATCGTGCTTTATATTTCTCCACCTCTCCTTGTGCATTTTTTTTTGTTTTGAAGATCCACTTAACACCGATCGCTTGATGGTCTTCTGGAAGTGTAGTAAGCTCCCATATATCATTTTTGTTGATTGCATTAATCTCTTCCTTCGTAGCTTGTCTCCATTTTTCTTCTTTACAAGCTTCTTTAAAAGTTAATGGATCATATTTTGCAAAAAGATAAAATAGAGAAAGTTCATAATTGTTAGTATCAATTCTTTGAGTCACATCATATAGCTCCTGGATCGGTCTTGTCCTTCTTATAGTTGGACTTCTTGAATCATGTGACATAGCTGATCTCGATGATGATTCTGGTAAAGCCTCTTCTGTGCTTGCTTGTAGTATATTATCCTCTTCTGATAATATAGCCTTCCTATGTTATTCATTACTTTTCCAGTCCCAAATCTGTTGTTCATTAAACTCAACATATCTTGACATCACAACTTTATTTGTGATAGAATTGTAGAGTTTATATCCACTGAAATTCTCAGTATAACCTAATAAAATACATTTCTGACTTTTATCTTCAAGTTCTGTTCTCTTTTCTTCTAGTATCTTGGCAAATGCAACACTTTCAAAAGTTCTTAAATGATCAACTCTTGATTTCTACAGGCTCCATACTTCTTTTGGTGTAGAATTACCAATTCACCTTGTTGGAAATCTGTTAAGCAAATAAACTGTACAAGCAATAGCATCCCCCCAAAATTCTTTAGGAATATTTCTTTCCTTTAATATGCATCAGACCATATTAAGTATAATCCTATTTTTTCTTTCTGAAACATCATTTTTTGAGGTGTGTATGGCATAATAAATTAATATAAAATTTTATTATTCAAATTCATTTGATATATATTCACCACCACAACCACTTTGTCTTTCAACTAAGTCTTTAAATTCTTTGAATTTGTTTAACACTTCTTTCTTTTTGTTTAAAATATAGACCCAAGTTTTGCCACTGTGATCATTAGTGAAGGTAAGAAAATACATGCTTCCTCCAAGTGATATTGGGATGACAGGGCCACAAACATCCGAGTGTACCAGATCAAGTCGATGCCATACTTTTTTTGTTCTGCTAATTTTAAAATACTTTCTTTCTTGCTTACCCATAACACATACTTCACATAATTTTGATGGGCGATCAATTCTTGGCATTTCTATCACCATATTAAACTTCTCTAGAAGTTTTAAAGCTTAAAAATTTAAGTGTGCATATCTAAGATGCCATAATATAGAAATATCCTCAATATCAGTCTTAAAATAATTTGATCGATCAAAAATACATAAATATAGAGGAAATATTC
Source organism: Ensete glaucum (assembly GCA_021527575.1). NCBI lineage: Eukaryota > Viridiplantae > Streptophyta > Magnoliopsida > Zingiberales > Musaceae > Ensete > Ensete glaucum. The sequence continues at coordinate 28,731,620 of CM038559.1, read as the reverse complement.
TATTATTCGCTATTTTCATATGTTAGATTAATGTCTTAGTCTCATCATAAATTGAAAGTCATATCTTTCATCTCAATATTATAACATTTTTTAAGTAATTGTCCCAAACTAAGAATATTAATTTTCATATCAAGCATATATTAAACATATGAAATACATAACTCTTTGCCATTATGGAGTCCAAGAACAATTTAACTTTGCCTCTTACTGGTCTTTGAGACAGATCACCAAATATAATATTTCCAGAATAACTTGTATCCATTTCTGAAAATAATTCTTTAATACCACATATGTGATTTGAAGCTCTTGTATCTAGATACCATATCATAGACTGATCTTCCTTCAAATTATCATAAGTCATTAGTAAAACTTGATTTTTATTCTTCTCTTTTTTTTCAATAAAATTTGTCTTATCATCTTGATTGTTAGGATTATAATAGCATTCAAAGGAGTAATATTCATACCTTTTGCAAATATAGTATTGTATTTCAGACCTTTTAGAAATTCTGCCATATCCACGGTCTCGGTCACGTCCTCGACCATAAACTCGGCCTCTTTGGCTAGAATTTTCTTTACCTCCTTCATTGTTTGGAGATTCTTGATAGGTCTGATTTCTGCCACCTCTTCCTCTTTGTCCACGACCTCTTCCTCTTTGAAAATTTGATTCACTTTTATTTTCAAGAGTAAACTTGGTCTGTAGTGCTTATTCCACAATTCTTTCTTCTGCTCTTTTTGTAATCCTTTGTTTATGAACTTGAAGGGAACTCATAAGTTGTTCTAAAGACATTTCTTCCAAATCTTTAGCCTCTTTAATCGCAACAGCAATAAAATCAAAATTTGAATCTAGTGATTTTAATATCTTTTCTATCACTCTTTGATCACTTATTTATTCACATTTCTTCTCATTTGATGAATAATAGGAATAACTTTTATGAAATAATCAGAAATAGTTTCATAACTACCTTGCTGCACTTTTTCAAAATCGGCTCATAAAACTTGTAGACGGAGTTTTTTTACCTTATCAACACCACCAAATACTTTTTGAAGTATTTTCCAAGCCTCTTTTGAAGTATTTACTAGAGCGATAATCTCAAACATTGTATCGTCAAACCCTTGGTAGATCGTGAACAAGGTCTTTTTCTCCTTCTTTCTTCTATCTTTGAGTTGCTCTTTTGCTTTTTCATTCATCGCTCCTTCTTCTGCTAGACTTGGTTCATCAAATCCATCTTCTATAAACTTCTATACATCTTGGAAGCCTAGAAGAACCTTCATTTGGATGCACCATATGTCATAATTTTTCTTTATCAATCTAGGGATTTGGAGTTGGAAGGTGCTTAAGGATGAAGTCATAGCTCTGATACCAATTGTTGAAGTTGATAGGAAGAAAGGATAGAGTTAGCACACTAAGGAAGAGTAGGAGAAGGCTAAATCTTTTATATTTCTCTTAATATTTTTATAATTTCATAAATTCTATATTTTTCATGACTCAACATATGGGGTTTATATAGTTCCCCAAGATACATTACATTTATGCAGTAAGAATAAATCTTTCTTTCAATAAACTCTTTCAAGAATCAATAACCAATTTGACTTGTTCTTCCAAAATATTTTCTCTTGAAGAAATGAACCTTAATTCTGATGAAATTAATCTCTTCATGATAATTACACAAGTTTAATTCCAACACTTACTACTACTTCTTAGACTGAAACAGTTCACTCTTATTTAATACTTTATCCTTATAATAAGGAAATCAACCACTATCTAATGAACTAAACTCGGGGACAGGGAACTAAACCCAGAACTTAGACTTCTCCTAGTGACCTAAAACCTTACTTCTTAGGGACTAGGGACCTGTCTTAGACCCGTTAGCTACATTTCCCTAACTACTGATTCAAACTTAAGTCTCCCAGCCTCTTATTCTTTAGTTGTTAACCTTAATGCCTATGTTTTAGTATGCCTTTACTAGCTATTATTCTTTACTTGCCTACAGATCTTTAGGCAGAACTAACCTCTATTCTTATGGAATGGAATTAACAACTAGTAATTCAACAAGGACTAACAGGACTTACTTTAGTGCCAACAATCCTTTAAAAAGAAACTCGGAAATCAACTACTATATTAAGGATTGAGGGCATTAGAGCGGGAATCAATACTAGAGGCCTACCACCTCTTACTCTTATAATTGTACCTTCCTTTCTTGCTTCTTAGGGTTACTCTTGCACTCCAGTATCTCGTTATTAGGCTTACCTTTCTAGAGTTTAGTCTTACCCTACTGGCATGCTTGCTCCTTATTTCCAAACTTATACTTATTATTAATCAGAATTGAGACAAGGCTAACAAGGCTATAGCTCACAACTAGGAATCCAACGCTACCCTCCATAATAGAGTAGAGCTACTAGCAAACACAGACCTTTGCTTCATTGCCTATGAACCTTGCTTTGCTGCCTACCTACCTATATCTCCTCTGCCTATTAGTATGTTACTATTATTTCTAAGCCTACCCTTCTCCTCTTCTGATTGGTACTTAGTTACGCTCTAGCATAGTATAATACATATATTGAGACTACAGGATATGTTTAGTAGACCGTGTATTGGGACTATAAGATATGGATAGTAGAACACAGAACCAAGCTAAGGAGTAGAAGCATTGAACTCGAAATGGGGAACTAAACCCACTAATAGGACTTACCTCACTATTTGAGGCTTTCATTGCTGGAGCTGAACATCGCTTTGTGTCTACCTAAGCTGACTTTAGTAATACCATTGCTAGCCTGTCCTTACTTACATGTACTCTCTATCTAACCAATACTTCTAATTCTGTAACCACTATTTGCTAGCCGCATAACAGAAAGAGTATAGTGGTAGCGAGTTAAACTCCCTTGCCTATCATTCTATATTTGATGATTCCATTCAGTATGCTATTACTTGCCTTAAGTCTATACTTAACTATCAGGCTTATTGTCCTGCCTATAAGTCCTACTTTACTAAACTAAATCCTGCAACTCACCTCACCAAGCAACTTACCCTTCCACTCCGGATCGAGCATCTTTTTGTGTCTATTTTTTGTCTTACTTTCTTATATCTGATTCTTAGTACTTGACTATTAGCCTGTGTCTCCTTGCTTTAGCTATTTGCTTTTTGTTGTGAGTCTTCCACAACGTCCAATGGATCCGCACAACGGGGTTCGAACCGTGAGCATGAGAGGTACTTCACGCTGGCAATCTGAGGTCGATGGGTGTCGATGCTCCGGCTATGACTTTGATGCGGGTCTTTCTAACCACAATGGGCTGTTCTTACAAGACAAGACCTCCTAGGTGGTGGGTTCCCGGGGAGATCCCTCTAATAATCAAATTAGGATTGATCGAAAGGGTAAAGTCTGGTGTCCTGCTTGAGCGCCGGAGCTTTTTCTCCTTTTGAATTGAAGTAGAGAGGGAGAGTGAGCATACCTTGAGAGAGACCTTGGGGTGACATTTTTATACCTCTATGTCGTTGACCGGTCAAGTCTCAGATTCATCATTCCTCTGGCATTCTCTGCCAGTCCATTTAATGTCGCTGGCAGCGCCAGCGGCTATACATGCTACCGGTTGTGTGTTGTTTCTACTTTGTTGTCGTGTGGTTCCCTCAGGTTCTTATAAGACCTGATGGTGACTGCATGGTGTCCGATGCTGCCAAACCTCAGGCTTGTCTACCTATATGTGACACATCGTTCATGTGCGTTAGAGAGAGGGGTCAGGGAAATTGGTCATCTGACATCGTCCTTCCACGTCGGTTGGCCTTGGGCCACATCGTCTGATTTGGGAGGGGGACTGAAGTCTTTTAGAAGGCGAGGAGGAGGATCCTTCAGGCGTAGGGTTTGTACAACAAAGGGATCTATATGCACTTGAGGTTGTGTTGCCTCGGTGGGCCCATGTTACGAGTAGTCGGGCGAGGTCTAGTGCTATATTGAATAGTTATGTTTAAGAGCCTTTGGACAAGTGTCAGGATTGCAAGCCTAGGGGCGAGGCCGAGAGCTCGCTTATAGATAGTCGGGACTGAAAGCCCTTGGGTGAGGCTGAGAACTCGCTTGTAGATAATCGGGACTGAAAGCCCTTGGGCGAGGCTGAGAGCTCGCTTGTAGATAATCGGGATTGAAAACCCTTAGGTGAGGCTGAGAGATCGTTTGTAGATAGTCGGGATTGAAAGCCCTTGGGCGAGGCTGAAAGCTCGCTTGTAGATAGTCGGGACTGAAAGCCCTTGGACGAGGCTAAGAGCTCACTTGTAGATAGTCGGGACTGAAAGCCCGAGGGCGAGGCTGAGAGTTCGCTTATAGATAGTCAGGACTGAAAGCCCTTGGGCGAGGCTGAGGGCTAACTTGTAGATAGTCGGGACTGAAAGCCCTTGGGCCATGCCGAGAGCTAGCTTGTAGATAGTTGAGACTGAAAGCTCTTGGGCGAGGCTGAGAGCTCGCTTGTAGATAGTCGGGACTGAATGCCCTTAGGCGAGACTGAGAGCTCACTTGTAGATAGTCGGGACTGAAAACCCTTGGGCGAGGCTGAGAACTCACTTGTAGATAGTCGAGACTAAAAGCCCTTGGGCTAGGCTGGGAGCTCGCTTGTAGATAGTCAAGACTAAAAGCCCTTGGGCGAGGCTGAGAGCTCGCTCGTAGATAGTAGTAGATATTCTCCTGGATTAAGAAAGATTTGTTCATTAATCAGAATCATTCGTGGGGTGACACGTGTCCCACACGGTAACTCGTTGGGCACAGAGCGCAAGGCGTCATGATAAGCTGTCCCACCTTTTTGGGGAAGGCGAAGCGCCGACGGGCGTTGGGGCGAGATATTAGTCTCCCTGTGCTTATTATTCCACAGCCTTCTCTTACACTACGCACTTCTATCCTGCTGTCGCTGTTGTTTCTTTGTCATCTCCGGCACCGGCTACACCTGCATCTTTGACCTTCATCCCCTTCTTTTTCCCTTGATGGTTTCTCGAGTAGATCGGATGTCTTTCGCCTCCTCCCACTTCGAGTCCCGATTAGTCGAACTCTCGGCCCATAGGTCTAGGGTTTTGAGTCATCCCTCTGGGGACTCGTGTCAGTGGCGGTTGTTCCATCGACCAGTGCTCTGGGTGACTCGAGGACCACAGACGCCTTGGCAGCTATATGGTCTTTCTTCAATGTCGACTCGATCGTGACAGCTTATCAGTTGGTCGAGGTGAGTAAGAACTATTTCATTCATCCGAAGTACGAACTCTATGTACCTCTGCTGGGGGAGCGTCTTTATGATGCTTTTCCATGCAGCTTCAGTCTGTCGACCGATGCCCTTAAGGCGGGATTAAGATTCCCGTTGCATCCTGTGATCAAAGTGTGCCTCAAGCAATGGAGGATTTCTTCTTCCCAGATGGCGCCCAACTTGCGGCGGCATCTAGTGGCTTTCTTGTAGGAGTGTTCTGTGTCGGGTATAAGGGCTACCCAAGAGTTGTTTATGGCTTGCTTCCGGCTAAATCGAGGGCAAGATAGGTATTACTTGATCGCTCACATCGGATTCCACGTGAGCGGTATGCCTTCTAGCAATAAAGGTTGGAAGTCATGTATTTTCTTCATTTCATGTCACCAGGGCTGGAGCTTCCCGACCGAGTGGACCGCTCGGACGGTGAGTAGTTCTGTACAGGCGTTATCGATCGACGAGATCGAATTGGTCAAGATCCTCCGGGGAATCCTTTCCATTTCAAGGGGGGTGAAGGATATGAACGAGGCCTGGTTGGCCAAAGCGGGTCAGCCCTGCACCTAGGGGTATGTCTTTTCTATTTTTAGATTGGATTTCGATTTTTTCTTAATTGTACCTTTTATTGTGTAGAGATGTTTAACCTCAGTAAGATGAAGTCCAGTGGTGGAGCAGGTAGTGGTTTGACGGCTCTGTTGGCAGCCAGCGCGCCTGCAGCAGGGGATGCTAGGGTGTCCATGGTCGAGAAGCGCCCTAGCTCCAGTGCGGAGGCGGGTTTGAGGAAACACCTTCGGAAGGCAACCGCTGAACAACCTACAGACGCTTCTAGTAGCACTGCAAGGACCTCTGCCGACAAGGGCAAAGGGATGATGGAAGTCAGAGAGGTCCCCGAGTAGGGTACACCATAAGGGAGCTATGTGATGTTGAAGACTGAGTGGGGGCAGATAGGTACTTCACCTTTATCATGACATAACTGAAATGCATCGAGGGTGAGGACCCCTTGGTGCCGAGGTGGTCGACCATCTCCGGGTCCAATCTGTTCTGGACTGAGAGGTCGTTGTCTAGGGAATACTTGTAGGGAGCTCTACACCCCACCTTGGCGAAGCAAGTGTATGAGTGCTCCTCTGAGGAGCTCATAAATCGGGCTGGCAAGTTGACTATCTGGGTAAGGATCTCTACCAAACCTCCCTTTTTTCACCTCATGTTCTTTTAAGCATAACTCTTGTCTGCTTACAGGGACTTCACTTCGTCAGTACCCTCATTGGTCGGGTCCATAATGCGGGCCAACTGGTTTGGAGCCAACATGAGAAGATTCTGGCTCTTCAGGCTACAAACAAAGAATTAAAGGCTAGCGTCGGCCAGGAGTTAAGTGCGGCCACTGAGTGGCGGGCAAGAGAGTTAGAGGCCAAGATCGAGAGGATGAGGACTGAACTAGAGTCCCTTAGGAGTCAGCGGAGGGAATTCAAGTAGGAAATTGGGCTTCTGCGCTCCATTTTGGATGGGGCTCCGAACGACCGAGCTCGTCGGGAGGGGGACGTTCTCTCACTGATCGAGGCAGCGGCCTTGCTCGAAGCCAAACCAAAGGCCGAGGGCCAGAAGGCGATAGCCACCTACAAGGCATCCCGAGGATTTAACTCTGGCCTTGAGAAGATGAGGAGGGTTAGCTATGAGTTCGGGTACTGGGTGGCGCTCGAGTGACTTCTAGGGAAGCACTCGGACATTATAATTAAGCTGGACACCTTCGCCGAGTGTTCAAAAGATTCTAACATCGAGATGGAGGTCAACCAGCCCTTCGACAATGACACCCCCTCAGAGAATCAACTGACCCCATAGATACTTCTCTTCTCTTTTTTTTTTGGAATGTTGGGCATTTGAAGATTTGCTTTCGATTGTGTCGCTCAACCATTCTGTAACCTTTTGTTATGAAATAAAGTTTCCTTTTTGAACACTGCTTTGTCTGCATGGCTTTGAATATTGAGTTAACATTATTGTGCTAGATGTAGAATTTTTCAAATTCAACACATGCCAAGTCCAAGAGAGTGTTTTCCCTTTCGTTGTCGATATGGTGTATCTCCCATCTCGAATGACTTGGGTAACACGATATGGCCCCTCCCATCTCGGGATGAGTTTTCCTCGGGTGTGTCTTGGGTCGCTGACCTCAGCCCTCCTAAGGACTAGGTCTCCCTTTGCGATGGGTCGGGGTCGGACCCTTTAGTTATAGAGTTGGGCAATCGCCCCTTGATAATGTAGATTCTTCAAATGCACCATGGTCGTGCGTTCTTCGAGCATATCAAGATTTTCTCTAAGACCTGTTTATGATGCTTCGGGAGTGAAATTCTCAATTCTCAGTGTCGGGAAGACCACCTCTAGAGGGAGGACAACTTCAGTACTGAAGGCCAAGCTGTAGGGAGACTCCCCCATAGGGGTCTTCAGCATCGTCCATAGAGCCCATAGGATGCTGGGGAGGTCCTCGACCCCGGGCCGTCAGAGTCCCCTCTACTTATCTTCGCAGCCCTTCTAATATGCTTCTATTGGTTACTTCTACCAATCCATTGGCTTGGGGGTGAGCCACCAAGCTAAACTTTAGTTGGATCAGGTAGTTTCCACAAAAAGTCTTGAACTTAGGATTGTTGAACTGCATGTCATTGTCTTTGATTATGACATTCGGCAAGCCAAACCTTGTTATGATGTTTTTCCAGACGAAAGTCTCCATCTACTTCTTGGTGATCGAGGCCAAGGGCTCAGCCTCAACCCACTTGGTAAAATAATCCACCCCGACAATCAAGAACTTGCGCTGCCTAGCCATTTGTTGGAATGGGCCAAGAAGGTCCATCCCTCATTGTGCGAAGGGCCAAGCGCAACGAATCGAGGAGAGTGGCAAGGCTAGTTGACAAGGAATGTAGGCATGCTTCTGGCATTCTCTGCATCTTCGGATGTAGGATGCATTTGCTTGCATGGTCGGCCAATAGTATCTGAGGTGAAGGATCTTGAAAGCCAACGTGTGCCCTCCAATATGTTCACCACATATCCCCTCGTGGACCTCGACGAGCATTGTGTCAGCCTCAGGTCTTGATAAGCACCGCAACAGGGGCTGGCTGAAAGCTCTTCTATATAGGTGCCCATTAATAATGGAAAACCATGCTTTAGTTCTTTTGATTTGTCGGGTGGTGGCCTTGTCCGCTGGGAGGGTTGCGTATTTCTTGTAGCATAGTATTTCCTCCCTCCAGTTAGGGTGCGCGGCCATAGTGGCCACCTCAACTATGGCGACTATCAACTTGCAAAGGCTGGAGATGGTTGGCAACTCGCCGGCTATGTCGGCAGAGGCTGCCCGGGCCAAGGCATCGGCTTTGGCATTCTCGAGGCGAGGGATTTGAAAGATTTTGAAGTACTTGGTCATACCTATCAATCGACAGGCTTCGGAGAGATAGCGGACCATGTTTGGTTCTCGATACTTGAAGCTCCCGTCGATTTGACCAGCGACCAGTGGGAATCAGTGTAGACCTCCAGGAGCTTGATTTGCAGCTCCACGGCTAGTTGTAATCCGAGTAGCAATGCTTCATACTCTGCTTTATTGTTGGTAGATGGAAATTCCAACCGCACAGCATATTCCCAGGTTTTCCCGTCGGGGTCCCTCAGGACTATTTTGGTCCCTCCCCTAGAGGAATTCGCTGATCCATCAATGTGGAGAGTCCACATAGGTTTTTCCTAAGGGTGTTCCGAGGCAATCAGCTCCAAGGAGAAGTCGGCAATGGCTTGGGCATTGATCACCTTCCTCGAGGCATCCATCAGGTCGAATTCGTTGAGTTCTACCAACCATTTGAGTATTCGTCCTGAAATATCAAATTTAGAAAAAAATTGGTGTAGTGGTTGGTCGGTTTCTACCTTGATAGTATGAGTCTAGAAGTAGGGCCTCAGCTTTCTGGTCGCGAGGACTAGGGCGAGAGCGAGTTTTTCTATCGGAGGGTACTACTCCTCCGCACCTTGCAGGATATGGCTGGTGTAATAGACAGGTCACTGACTATTTCCGTCGAGCTTTATTAGAACTGAGCTGACGGCTTGTTCCGTGGTGGAGAGGAATATCTCAAGCTGGTCGCTTGGGTCAACCGAGGACATTCGAGGTAAGATCGCGAGATGGGCCTTGAGCTCTTAGAATACTTGCTTGCACTTGGGGCCCCATCTGAAGTCTTTGTTACGCCTTAGTGCCCGCAGGATGGGGTAACTTCGATTGTCGGCCTGAGATATAAACCACCTTATAGCTACCAACCTCCCGACGAGGGGTTGGACCTCATTGATGGTTTCGGGTGATTTCATGTTAGTGATGGCTTGATCTTCTCCGGGTTCATGTCTATTCCTCATTGGTGAATAAGGAAGCCGATGAATTTTCCTGACTCTACGCCAAAGACACATTTGACAAGGTTGAGCTTTATTATGAACTTCTTGAGGGTCTAGAATGTTTTGGCGAGATCCATGCAGTGTGTCTCTGCTTTCTTGCTCTTGACAATCATGTCATCAATGTAGGCCTCTATGTTTTTGCCTAGCTGGTCCTTGAATAGTTGGTTGACTATTTTCTGGTAGTTAGCCCCTGCATTCTTTAACCCGAATGGCATCACCCTATAATAATAGGTTTCTTGGTGTGTGATGAAGGCTGTCTTTTCCTGATCCTGAGGGGCCATTCGGATCTGGTTGTATCCTGGGAACTCATCCATTAAGGAGAGGAGCTCATGCCCCAAGGTGGAGTCTATCAACTAATCAATCCTCGGTAGTGGATAACAATCCTTTTGGGCAGGCCCGATTAAGATCAGTGTAATCAACATATATGTGTTACTTTTCATTAGCCTTTTTCGTGAGAACTACTTTAGATAGCCAAGTCGGGTACCTACTCCCCGTTATGAACCTGGCCTTTAGTAGCCGATCTACTTCTTTTTTAATAGCCTTCTATTGATCTAGGGCAAACTTTCTTGGTTTTTGTTGCACCGATTGATCTTCCGGGGTTGTATTTAGTTGATGTTGTGCAATCCATGGGTGTATCCCCGACATGTCACTCGTTGACCAGGCGAAAACGTCAGAATGATGTCTAAGAAACTCTATGAGCTGGACGCGTTGGTCCTCGGGCAGAGCTGACACAACCTGCACTGTCCTCTCTGGGTTAGCCTTTTCTAGTGGCACTTCTAGTGTTGGTTCAGAGGGCTCGGGTTGAGTGTCAGGTCTATGGGGTTCACGGGAGTCGGGAACCAGAGCCATCTTGCCTTTTCTAGGGATGGTTGTTGCCGCCAGGTAACATCGCCTTGACTCTTGGGGGTCGCTCTTGATCTCCCTCGGGCCTGTGTTGGTCGGGAACTTCATACTGTGATGGTATGTGGAGATGATCACCCTTAGTTTGTTGAGAGTTGGTCGCCTGATGATCACATTGTATGCTGAGGGGAGGTCCACCACCATGAAATGAACCATAAGGGTCTTGGTCCTTGGCTCATCGTCGAAAGTCATGGGGAGGGTTGTGACACCTACTGGAGTTATCCCATCACCAGTGAACCTTGTCAAAGTTTAAGTCATGGGAGCAAGGTTCCGGTTAGTCATTCCAAGCTTATGAAAAGCATCGAGGTACAATATGTCGATGGAGCTCCCTGTGTTTATCATGATGCGTCTGACGCAAGCATTTACAATGTGGGTCGTGACCACTAAGGCATCATTGTGGTCTGAGTATTCACTCTTGGACTCGAAGGTGAATCCCAGATCGCCTCGAGGTCGGGGTCGGGGCCTCTTCTAAACTTCCACGCGGGTATATGCCTTCCTTGCCGAGGAGCTAACACCACTTGCGGCCGAGCCACCCATAATGACGTCGATGTGCTATTCCACTGGTCCCTTCGGACAGAGGGATGGCTCGCGTGGCTTCCTTATATATCGGTCGAGGTGGCCATGATGAATATGGTCATTGATTTGGTTCTTCAAGTCATAGTATTCCTCAGTATCATGCCCGTAGTCTCAGTGGAAGCGATAGTAATGTCGACGGTCTCGGTCCTCAACTCGAGACCTCAGTGGGTTGGGAGTCTGTAAGAGTCCATTTTCTTGGATCTGGAGGAAGATCTCCATTCGAGTGGAGTTGATCGGAACATTGGGCGGCCGGGGCACAATTTGTTCACCTATTTCCATCCTTCCTCCTTGGGAGCCCGAGACGGTTCACCCCGGGGGCGCTTCTGATCTTCATATTTCTCCACCACCAAAGTCTCGACGGTGACATACTGGTTGGCCCTCTGCAACATCTCTGGTACAGTTGCGGGTGGTCGCTCCATAAGCGACCAAAGAAGATGAGAAGGCCTAATCCCAATCATAAAAGCCTAGATAACCAACGATGGATGCGCATCGGGAATGGCCCTGACTTCATCTGTGAAGTGGGCGAGGTATTGTCCGAGAGTTCCTCTTCCTTCTGTCTCATCCTGAAGAGGGATGCGACAGTTAGTTTTGGTCGGGTACTAGAGAGAAAGTTGCCCTCAAACTCCCTTGCGAGTTGATTAAAAGAGTGAACAGAGGAGAGTGATAACCGACTGTACCATCCTTGGGCGATTCCTCGGAGAGTCATCGGGAAATCCCGACATATTATGGCATCTGAGGTGCCACACAGAGTCATATGCATATAGAACGCATCTACATGCTTCATTGGATCGGAGCTGCCATCGTATGCCTCTAGCATTGGGAGACGGAAGTATGATAAAATATGTGCATCTTGAATTTTCTAGATGAAGGGAGAACCACAGAGGGGACCCTCGGCGTGCTCGTCTTTCGTCCTTAGGGTCCTTTGGACATCATCGAGCCTATGATTCACTAGGCGTAGTTGCTGTCTTAGGGAACCGGTGTAGTCGGAGGAGAGTGTGTCAAGGTCTGGAAAGTTGCAGGCCGATGGGCTAGGCACAGGCTCTGGTTGCTTAGTTGCGTCTCCCAAGGGAGCTTGATCGGACACCGGGGAGAAATGGAGCAAGTTGTCTGCAGAGTGGGTCATCGGTGGTAGCTCATTTAGTGGCAGTGTTATTCTTGTCTGAGGCAGGGGAGTTGCTGGGGGCCGTGAGCTCGGCTGTTGGGCGAGTTGCAGGATGTAGGGGATAATTGCTTGAAGCATTCCCGTGATGGCTTGGACCTGATTGGTTAGCCCCTGAAATGCCTCAGGAGTTACCACTGGGATCCTTGGGTTTAGCAGGGGTGGAGTTAGCCTAGGGTCATTAAGTAAACTCCAGTATCGCCCTTGGGTGTGGGAAGGTATGTTCCTATCTTCGAATGGAGAGAATGGAGGCAGGGGTCGATAGGCTCCTTTCGAGGTTGGTCGGGTTGCAGGAGGGGCATCCTCTCCAGGATTGATAGGCATCGAGCGCTCTGGTGACACTGATAGCCCTCCTTTTAGCACCAAATATTATTAGTCTTCCACCGCGTCCAATGGATCCGCACAACGGGGTTTGAGCCGCGAGCACAAGAGGCGCTTCACGTTGGCAATCCGAGGTCGGCGGGTGTCGATGCTCCAGCTGTGAGTTTGATACGGGTCTTTCTAACCTTGTTGGGCTATTCCTACAAGATAAGACCTCCAGAGTGGTGGGTTCCCGGGGAGGTCCCTCCGATGATCAAGTTAGGGTTGATCGGAAGGGTGAAGTCCGGTGTCATGCTTGAGCGCTGGAACTTCTTCTCTTTTTGAATTGAAGTAGAGAGGAAGAGTGAGCGTACCCTAAGAGAGACCATGGGGTAACATTTTTATACCTCTATGTCATCGACTGGTGAAGTCTCGGCTTCATCATTCGTCTGGTATTCTCTATCAGTCCGCTTAATATCGTCGGTAGCGCCGATGACTATACATGCTACTGGTTGCGTATTATTTTTGCTCTGTCATCATGTGGTTCCCTCAGATTCTTTTGAGTCTTGATGGTGACTGCACGGTATCTGATGCTACTAGACCTCAAGCTTGTTTGCTTGTTTATGACATGTCGCTCGTGTGCATCAGAGAACGGGATCCGAAAAATTAGTCATCTAACCCCGTCCTTCCATATCGATTGATCTTGGGTCACGTTATCTGATTTAAGAGAAGGACCATTATTATCTCTATCACTTTCATTCTACAGCTCTTGACTTGCATTCTGGAGTTCACCTCCCTAACTCCAGGTAAGATCTATTGCATCTAGTATATCTATTGTATCTAGTATAATCGTATTGAAACCCAACTCAGTAGTAATAGAACTCAGTTAAGGTACGATCCACAGTACATCTACTATTAAGGCTTATAGGAAAGAGAGATAGACTAAGGTATGGTATTGTTAGTACAGGGTCCGGATCATTTGTACAAGGATAAAAGGTAGTATAGTAAGGCTGCTGGCCCAGTGGCAAAGGCCGAGTTATGAGTTATCATAGTAGAAGTACCGTTCGATCTGATAGGCAGTGGTGCCAATTCTATTCTTTCTCTTATCATTATAATAACTCAATTCAATTCTTTCTTTTCTTATTATACTCGTAACACTGGAGCAACAGATCTACTCTCTTACTTACGTTGCATTAACCGCTACATCTATAATTCTCCAATTAGCTGTTTCCTACTTTAAATAAATAGGCTATGTGGTGGATTTGCTCCTTTCAAGAAAGAAACGTAGGTTGGTGATACAGAGCACTAGATTGTCTTTGAGAGGTAGGGCTGTTTATTCTTACAGGCGTGTTTCAATTCTCATAGAGTAGCTAAGTTACTCGGCTCTTGTATGCCCGTTTCGAGCTCAAGTATGATAGGCACCAGTTTCATTGTCATAAGTCTACTTTCATTGTCATAGGTAGTGTTTTGATCCTTACTATTATTAGTTGAAGAGCAAGGGAGGAAATATGGAATGCAAAGTCATTAGCTATAGACTTCAAGCGGGAATAGTAGACTAAATCCAGGGAATGCAATAAAGTAGTGTAGAGGCGAAGACATAGAATAGAGAATCAAGCTTGGGGCTTCTGGGGCATACAAGAAGGTTTGGTCTGCTATGCTCGGGCATCCAATAAGGCGTGTACTGCGGAGTTGTTTTCTTTATTTACAACGATGGGACTAAGCACAAGAACGTGTGTTTTCTTTCTTTCATATGATATATAATAGTAGCATTTGTTTTCTTATGTTATAGTAATTCCACGAGTAGTTTGCTTAGCTAAATAATAGAAAAAGGTATAAATGAATCTGCCACGTAACTCACGTAGTTCTTTGGCGGGATCTAATCCATTAAAACACGTAACAAGACTCTCACTGTTGCTTCTAATACGATAACACATAGCTCAGACTTTTACTACGGAAACTAAATCTCACTTCACTTTCTCTTGGCCTGTTACTCCCGAAGCAATTAAAATAAAATTAAATAGTTAGGATTAGATAAAGATTTAAATCTAAATATAGTTTAGATGATGATGTGATTAGTTTAGATGAGGATAATATTTATTAAGATATTATATATTTTTTAGTATTTTTAAAATATTTGTATTCTATCTTTTAATCAATATAAATATGTGTTCTTGGATCATTCCAAAGTACTCTGATTGAAAGTGCTCATGGTGTCCTCTAGTATTCTCTTCTCTTTCTCCCTAAAGTTCTGTAGAAAAGCCAACAGTTTCTCCCTAAAGTTCTGTAGAAAAGCCAACAGTGGTATCGGAGGAAGACTAGTAGATTCAGAAAAAAGAAAAAAAGAGAAGATGGTAGGCTTTCGAAGTAAGTATTCCTAATCAACTTCTTCCTATCCTCAAATGTGATAATTATTAATTTTGGGTTATTAAAATAAAAATTCTACTTATTTCACAAGGATTGTAGAATTTGATAAAAAATAGTTTTGTATTATTTTCAGGATCCTAAAATTATTAAGGATCAAAAGCATCAAATGAATGAAAATATGCAAAAAGATGCAAAAGTCCTATATATGCTACAACAAGCAATAGATGATTCCTTATTTCCCCAAATCATGATAGCATCAACATCAACAGAAGCATGAAAGATACTAGAAAGTGTATTTGGAGGCACATAAAAGGTAAAAATTTCAAAGCTTTAAATTCTTCGACATGAATTTAAGACTCTTATGATGAAAGATTCGGAATCGATTGTTGTTTTCTTCTCAAAAGTTTGTGAATCAAAGGATCAAAAACATAATTCAGAAATCAGATCTTAAGGGAGAGATCAAAAGGACAGAGGTCGAGGCCTACCAAATGAAGGTAACAAAGAAGCTTAAAAATATTTTTGTTGTAAAAAATAGGGTATATTGAAAAAGATTGCTGGTATAAAAATAAAAATCCAAATATTCCTTTATGTTCTTATTGTGAAAAATATGGATTTATTGAAAAAGATTATTAGAACAAAAATCAAATTCACTATCATAAAAAAAGTAACGATGACAAAAGAGATGAAAAAAATATTTTTTTTATAGCATCTGATGAAGAATATTCTAGATCTGTTTGGTTTTTGGATAGTAGATGTAGTAATCATATGACAAGGGATAAAAGTTTATTTAAGAAGTTTGATGATTCAATCAAATCTATTGTACATATGGGAAACGGTAAAAAAGTTCAAGTAAAAAGAAAAGGAACAGTTGCTGTGAACACAAATTCTGATAAAAAAATATTGATGATATATTATTTACTCTTGATTTAAAACAAAGTCTTATTAGTATAGGACAATTAATGAGAAAATAATATTATGTTATTTTTTATGATGAAAATACCTGATTTATGATAAGAAAATTAGTAAATTAGTAGCAACTGCAAGGATGACAAAAAACAAGATGTTTGTCTTATTATTTTCGGATTTTGCTACTCCTACAGATGAATCAACATTATGACATCAAAATTATGATCATCTAAATTTGTGTGGATCTATGTAAACTATCTCAAATGATGCAGGTTATAATGATGATGACACACATGTACATAAAATGGGTGAAGCTCTAAACTCCAAGAACAACAATGAAAGTACATATACAGGGTTGGTAGAAATTTATGATGATGTAAAGAAAGCTAAGAGAAAATGAAAAGAGAGAAAGCTTCCTCATATAAAGATATTCAACCCTACAAATACAGAGTCTCCATCATATCATCAAAGATGGCTACCAAAGAGAAAAATATCAAGAGAACGGATAAAAGATTTCACGTCAGAAATTCTCAAAGATCTATAGACAGAGAAAAAACATAAGACAGTTGCTACAGCAACGAAGATCAACTTGCCGACATCTTCACAAAAATTTTGATGAAAAAATTTCTTTGAAAATAATTTTTAAATCTTAACTACTTGAATTAAAAGGGTATGTTGGAAATAATTCAAGTAGATAAGATAAAGTTAAGTAGTTAGAATTTGATAAAATTTTAAATCTATATCTAATTTAGATGAGGATGTGATTATCTTAGATGATGATAAGATTTATTAAGATATGATAGATTTTTTAGTATTTTAAAATATTTATATCTTATCTTTTAATTAATATAAATATGTGTTAATTTCAAAATACTGTACAATGTTGATTGAAAATCAACACCGTTAAAAGTGTATTTCCGCTCAAGTCTTTATAAAAGCGTTGGTTTACTTCGCTGATGCACCAACCCAGCCTTATCAGGTAGATAGTAAATCTTGCTAAGGCAGTGTTGACCGTCTGGTGGCTGTTCTTATTTAATGGTATATGCTCCGGTGCAATTCTTTATTCCCAGGCTCCTTCTTATTGGTAAGTACCTCGTACTCATATCCTTATTCTTATTTCTATTCCTATTATCAGCAGTATTGGTTTAAAAGTAAGTAAAGCCACACTGGATATAGGTATGGAGCACCTTAAAGACATGAGTGGAAGTTGACCTTAGAGATAGGAAATACATATTGGATATTGGAATAGTAATAATAAGATGAATAATAAATAATATAAATGAATGGTAGCTGGGGAGTTTTGCATTGAAGAGTTAGATCGGTGTAGTAGGAATAAGATCAAGGAGTGGTTTAACTCACTATCGCCATAAAGTCCATCACTCTTCATTGCAACTCCACGACAACACTTTCAACCATATCTATTCTTGAAACCATATCTACTCCGAAAGCTACAGCGGCAACCTCAACCGTTGCGGAACCTCTCTATACTAAAATACTCGAAGGCCTAATAACTCGTGTACAAGCTATAAGAACTCCGCAAACGCAAGGGCTTATAGATCTGTAACTCCACGAAACTACAAGGATCAAAAGCGCCAATAGTGTGCCTTCTAGCTAAGCTTAACATGGGCTCCTATTATGTAATCTTATATCATTTCAACTCAGAAACTGGAATTTCAATAGGTAAAGTAGCATAGTATACAAATCACTAAATAAACACTTCATAGCTCACCCGTAACTTCTTTGTACTGTTCCTTGATACAAACACCTCAGCAGTTGAGAAAAGAAAGGAGCTAGAGATATCTTCTTGCCTGATACGACAACACCTAATGAGACGATACTGAAGTACAAGGACAATATAATGCCTTTTGCGTTGTTTAACCTATGGCCAACTATGCTTAATGGCTTCTTCTCATTGAATACCCCTAAGGCTGTTTTACGACATTTGAACCTTATGCTGATGCGGATGCTGCTGATGCTTACTTTAGCCTGAGATACTTTCTCGGAACTTCACCTTGATATTGTGGAGCTGACTCTACTTAAATTTATGAAACTTCGACTGGAACTACAATTGATACTGGACGTCGAACTGACTGAAGCTGAAGGAGACTCGTCGATAACTATTCCTATATTTTAGAGTTATAAGCAAGTCCCTCTTTCGTTATTAATTCGGTGACTAGCGCCAGTCTTGTGTTTATGGCATCAGCGACGTGAAAAGTGAGTAACAGTGTCATAAGCAAGTCCTGTGGTCGCGGCAGAGGAGACTAATATTGAAACAGCAAATAACTTCTCAAACCACCCGAAAAGCTCAATAAATGCATTTGTAGCCTATAATCTTTATCCCCTCTCTTTCATCTTTATCCTCTAGTTCTGCCATACTACAAATTATTATCCTTTCCTTGACCTTAAAGCTTCCCTTTCTTATTAATCAGGCCTAACTGTATCCCTTTCGGAATTGAACTGATACCTCACTGGCAACCGCCCGGTCTGGAGCAAGTATAGATTAAGTATAGGCTTACGGAGTGTAGAGCGTAATGGGCATTCGTTCACTGTATAATGTAAGGGCAAATATTAGATTAGATTATAGATGCAACTAGAACATCATTAGCTTCAACACCACTAATTGATCTTGAAACTGATTCTTATATTGAAGAAAGACAATTAGATGAAACAATTGTTAGGCTTTTTTTGTAAAATTTTAAGAAAAAAGAGAAGAGAATAGTAGAGAACATCAAAATTACTTTTAATCAACGGTCTTGCTTTGGAATGAATCAAGAACACCTATTTATATTGATTAAAAAATAGAATACATATATTTTAAAACACTAAAAAATCTATCACATCTAAATAAATCTCACCCTCATTTAAGCTAATCGCATCATCATCTAAACTAAATTAGATCTAAATCTTTATCTTTAATTTTATCTAATCCTAACTCCTTAAATCAATCTTAACTACTTAGATTATTTCCAACACACCCTCTTAATTCAAGTAACTATATTTTAAAATTATTTCTAAAAATATTTTCTTCGTCAAAAATTTTGTGAAGATGTCAATGAGCTGATTTTCAATGTTGCATGATATCCATCTCTGATGATCTGATGGTGGATTTGTATTTGTAGGATAGAATCCGTTTGAATGCGGAAGCTTCATTGTTGCCCTTAGAGTTTAAGATCTCATCCTTTTCCTGTGGATATATTTTATCAACTATAGTTTTCAAATTATCATGACCTGCACAATCTGAGATAGTTTACATATATCCACAAAATTTAACTATTTTTTCATAATATTGATTCATCAATATGAGTTGTAAAATCCGAAAATAATAAGGCAAACACTTTATTTTTTGTCTGTTGCTATCAATTTTTTTCTTTTATTATCATAAATCAGGATTTTTTTATTATTAAAAATAATATAATATCCTTTTCTTATTAGTTGTCCTATACTAATAAGATTTTGTTTTAAATCAGGAATAAATAACACATCATCAATCATTTTTTTATTAGACTTTATGTTCACAGCAATTGTTCCTTTTTCTTTTACTTAAACCTTTTTTACCATTTCCCATATGCACAATAGATCTGATCGAATATTCAAGCTTCTGAAACAAACTTTTATTCCTTATCATATGATTACTGCATCCACTATCCAAAAACCAAACAGATCTAGAATATTCTTCATTAGATGCTATAAAGAAAATACTTTCTTCATCTCTTTTGTCATCATTACTTTCCTCATGAGAGTTAGTATAATTTTCGTTTCAACAATCTTTTTTATGATGTCCATATTTTCTACAATAAGAACATAGAGGAACATTTGGATTTTTATTTTTGTACCAACAATCATTTTCAATATGCCCTACGTTTTTGCAACAAAAATATTTTTGAGTTTCTTTGTTACATTCATTTGGTCAATCTTGTCCTCTGTCCTTTTGATCTCTCCCTTAAGATCTCATTTCTGAATTCTCTTTTTGATCCTTTTCTGATTTATCTTCATTTGAAGAACATGTTCCAAAGTTTTATCTGAAGATCTGTTCACTTTTTATTCATGAACTAAAAAAGAGCTCATTAATTCATCAATAGATAATGTACTTGTATCTTTAGCTTCTTCTATAGCAGTAGAGATCATATCAAATTTTGAAGATAAACTTCGTAAAACATTTTCTACTACAGTTTGATCTTTTAAATTTTCACCATAAAACCTTATTTGATTCATAATAGTAGAAACTTTTGAGGAAAAAACAGCAAACGATTTCGAATCTTTCATCATAAAAGTCTCAAATTTACATCGAAGAATTTGAAGCTTTGAACTTTTTATCTTTTTTGTGCTACCAAATACACTTTTTAGTATCTTCCATGCTTTTGTTGATGTTGATGCCATAATGATTCAGGAAAATAAGGAATCATCTATTACTTATTATAGCATATAGAGGGTTTTTGCATCTCTTTGCATATTTTCATTCATATGATGCTTTTGATCCTTAGTAACCTTAGGATCTTGCAGATCATACTAAATAAGCAGAGTTTTCATTTTAATACTCCAAAACTAATAATTATCACCTTTGAAGATAGGAAGTAGCTTATTAGGAACACTTACTGTAAAACACACTATCTTTTTTTTTTTTTTTTGATAAGAAAAGATAGTAGATGACACCAGTACTTTCAATCAGCAGTTTGTAGTGCTTTGGAATAAAGCATGAGCACCTATTTATATTGATTAAAAGATAGAATACAAATATTTTAAAATACTAAAAAATCTATCACATCTAAATAAATCTCAACCTCATTTAAACTAATCTCATCATCATCTAAACTAAATTAGATCTAAATTTTATCCTTCATTTTATCTAATCTTAACTTCTTAAATCAATCTTAATTATTTAAATTATTTTTAATAATAATAACACAGAAAGATATTATATTATAGAACTTGTAGATTCACTTTTTATAGGCAATTGGATTCTTTGATTTTCGAGGCGAAGGAGTGTACTCTTCTCCAGTGACAAAGTTATATACAAAGCTAGTTCCATATTCTAGATAGTATTCTTGGTTATTAACCTTGCTTGTTCAACTCATTAATTTAGAACTTCTTTAGCCTTAGCACGACAATAATATACTGTTCTTTCGATCGGCAGGGCAAGTCAAACAGGAAAGCTAGGAAAATTCCTTTAGTCATGAGGATCTTATTTGAATCTAGAGGATGATAATACTGGAGTGGAGGAAAAGAATGAACGAACTGTTAGCCACTGAGTCTGGGCCTGATACCGATCTTGCTGAAGCTTTAAAGCCAGTACTTAATCTTGATACAGCTTCCCATCTCGGATACTTAATTCGAACAGAAGAGAAGATTCTATCGTTCACCTAACTCGAACTGTCAAATCTTATTTTCGAGATCCAATTCTGACTTCATCTTTCAAGCCTTATGGAGTATAAAAAATATGAATCTGGTCAGTAATCTTGTCCTTAACTCAATTTATATCTTATTACAGTTGCGCCAACACCTCTTCTTCCTCGCCAACACCCTCCTTCCCTTCATTCAATTGACCGTTAGCCTTGTCAACAAATACTTTGAACTTTCCTTACTTTTAATCTACTTCAGTTTATGATCCAGCTCCACCTAAACTAACTGCAAAAGAAACTATATTAGAAAACTGCTTACTTGTGGAACTCGGCACCCCGGACTTATAGTAATTCGCTAACATCACTCCAAAGCTTAGTAGCAGAATTGTTTATACCCGGACTTGCTTGCTGACCTTGCTTCAAAGAACGAAACTCTACCCTCTGTCCTTTAAGTATATAGTTGTTACTAACTCAATTCAACAAGCTACAAAACCCATATATATTATACCCTCGTGCACCCAAAGAGGCTCCTAAGAAATATAAAATACCTTTGAGCGTATAAGCGGCAACCTCAACCAGAATCAATTCCTTCTAAAGCGGTTAATGTAGAAAAAAGAAAGCGGTAAGCAGGACAATAGCTTAGGAATAAGGGATAAGAGTAATGAGTATTAATGTTGGTAATCCTATAGTAAGTCCTGTTTTCTGCATTAGGAATTGACAATTCCAATTCTTGGTTTCCTATTACATTCTTTAATTATAGAACATACACAAGAGATAATATAGAAATGTATTTCAGCACCCGATAAGAATGAGGGTAGCTTCAACAGGCCTAACAAGAACAAGTCATGCCCATGCTTACTTCTTGGGGTAAAGCGATAATGGAGTTACTGCTTCGCCACTCGATATGTGAGATTCAGTATTTCTATTTCCATACATGAGATTAAGTATTAGTTGACTTGGCTGAAGATAGTCAATCAGAAGATGTATATGATGCTGGATAAGCATCAGAGGTAGAGGGTGAACTCGCTAACTCTATAAAGAAAGAAAGGACTTGTTTACTTGTCTAGTAGTTGTTTGGTGGGAATCAACAATACAAGGACGGACTACTATTCCTTGCTTTTAAACCCACTTACTACTATATTCAAGAACCGAATTAGTCCTTTTTGGACTGAACCCGCTACTGGTTTGGAATTACACCAATGTCAGCAGGACTTGAACTTACTTGTGATAGAAGATAGGATTAAGTTAGGATTTAGATATAATTTAAATAAGATTAAATTAGAATTTAGATATGATTTCTCCAACTGAAAGAGAAAATCACGTAGGTTAGTTGAGGGAAATCCTCCTATCTTCACATGTATAAATTGACGATGGATCAATAAATAAATTAGATATTTTTATTACTTTTTATTATTTCCAACATGGTATCAAAACCTCTCTCTCTATAAGAGAGATCTTTATCCACTGTCTAATGATAGTTTGTATCTCTATTTGCTATCAAACGATAGCTTTTCATCAACGATAAAACCAACGAGTAGCGATACTTTCCCTACCCTATCTGCAGTAGACGATGGCTTCGACACCCGCTCGTCAGCATTGTCTCTCCTGCAGCCTTTGTTCTCTCTGCCAAGAGCACCTGTAAGGGCCATTGCCCATCGTCTCTCGGTGCTTTATAGAGAGGGCATAACAAGTTCCTTCTCGTTGTCAAATGACAGCAAATCCTCACCCGTCAACTACCTTGTTGTGAAGCCATAACTATCAGTCGACTCCTCTTCTGCAAAGCTACGATCTCTGTTTCCCGATAAAAAAATAGAGCATCACTATTGCACCCATCGCCAATGCCATTTTCATTCAAGGATCTGAAGATTCAGGTCCCGCTCTATAATTGACGTTCACGTCGCTGGTCTGGCAGCCCTCTTGCTCAACCATGTTGGCACTTGATCTGCCATCACTGGCATCAGTGACACTATCAGCCACATTATTCTCTACTATCGGCTCACCGTTCGCTCGTTGCTGCTGCCGTCATAGCAACAACTCGGTCGCTTCTCCTCTTTGGTGCAGATCCCTCTCTGCATCATTTCTACACCTCCAAAGAAGGGACCGCAACATTGTGGTCCTGAAGTCAGGGAAGAAAGGGAAGCACACCTTCACTAGAGTGGCTTTCTCATCTTCTCCTTAGGCGATTCGCCGACCCCCTACTCCAACAACAATTGCGTAGAATCCACGCAACAACTGCTGCCCTCTCCTTAGATCTATCTCTTCTTTTTGTCAAATGGTGGTCTCTCATCGACATCGAAGCTGGAAACTTCTAGTGCGTCGGCTTTCTCTTCCCCGTTGGACTTCTAATGTGTCGGCTTTCTCTTCCTCCGTTGGACCCTGTTGGCTTTCTCAATTCCTCTACCGAGGCGTTCTTTTGCATGAGGCCATCTTCCTTGTGCACCACCACTGTCGCATCAGCTCCAATAAGCAGCGGCACCTTTCCTACCCCATCAGCAGCAAGTTCTTTCTTGCTGTCAAACGATAGCAAATTTATGACTACAACGCTTCTCTTGCTACCCTTCAGATCTACCGATTGCCCCAACCATAGCAGCATCTTCTCCGCCAAAGTCAATCGTCGTAAGACCTTCACTGCGGTTGATAACACAACAGTCTCCTTGACATCGGGTCAATATCTGCGTCCTTCACAGAAGCTTGATCTTACGTGGGCATGATAGTCCGATATAATCAAATTGTCGAATTTGGCTCCAACAGAATCGTCTACTCCTTTCTTCAGATTCATTGTCATCGGTTTAATATCAACATCCTTAGTTTAAGATCGACGTCCTTACAGGAGCTCGATCTTACGGGGGTATGATAGAATATATGATTAAGTTAGGCTTTAGATATGATTTAAATAAGATTAAATTAGGATTTAGATATGATTTCCCCAATTGAATGAGGACATCACGTAGGTTTGTTGAGGGAAATCACGTATAAATTGACGATGGATCAATAAATAAATTAGATATTTTCATTACTTCTTATTATTTCCAACAACTTCGGCATATAAGAATCGAACTAGGGCATTTAAGTGTCTCCTTACTTTCTTTCAGTCTAATAATAGCATCGGTAAGTTTAGGTACATCTAAGCATATCCAGCTATTCAACTCATAAGTACAGATTTAAGTAATTGAGACATCAACACCAGAAAGGAAGGGATTGGGCACCGGACACTCAACTCAAAAGTGAGAGCTCGTAGGGAAACTGAATCCGAGGAGTAAGAAAAATAACATAAGGGCTTTAGCTAGGCATGAAGGATATAGGTCACTAAAAGACCCTATGCTCCGAACCAACCAGGGGAAGGGCTATGAAAAGTCAGAAGCAAGCTCGCTATACATAATTTGATAATGAATTAGTAATTTCAGAATGTGAGGAGGGGTGGGAATAAAAGCAATCTAATTCTGAATCAGAGCTTTCTACCTTTGTTTATCCTTTCGTAGTCATAATATCATCTCTGGGTTGACAACAGTACCAGAGTATATCCACTATACGATCATTAACTTAAATATATCTATGGTTTGCCTGGCTCCAGGAATAGTCGAAGTTATACTCAATCAGAAAAGGATGTTATCCAAATGCATCTCAACTAAATGAATGTAGTAAAACCTTGAACAGTTGACCCTTTTTCCTTTTTCAGTGATATGCACCACATATTCTATAGAGTCATTGTCGCAATCAATGTCAGACCATAATGAAAACGTTTGTTCTGTTGTTCTTCTATACTCATACGATATTATTATCTAAGATGACTTATGGATCTAAGTGTTATAAAGAAAGGCCCCAGTAAAGCCACCAGACGACATATCTCCTTGAAACGAGGCCCTTGATAATTTATTCTATTGTATATTATTAAAAACTTCCCATTTCAAAGCCATTCCCTCATACTAAAGTACACCATGCCCATTTATGTTGTTGCAGAAGCCTAGGTAAACTGTTTGTTGCGCTAACATAGTTGTTCAATTCAATAAATCTGTGTGTTAGTGAGTTATTGAGCTCTTTTAGTTCATTTTGATTAATAACCTGAATCTGGTCCTAGGTGCATTGTCATCTATTCTTTATTTTAGAGTTCCTAAGTGTGAAAGCAAGGGTTGCATGCAAAGTCATGTACAAAATATGGTGGTAGATGTTTTCAAGAAGTATCAAGTAAAGTATACACACACAGGTATACACAGGCTAATATGAATAAGGGAGTTTAGTATGAGAGAGAGAGCAGTTTACTCTCGTACCAACAGGAGAGAGAATAAGTCCTAACTCTTCTCTTGGGTATTCAAATATGGATTCTGAACAGATAGTCGTATGTGTAAGAACCATCTTTTCGTTGTAGACTAGACCTCCCAACGTTTATATCGATCAGAATGTGGATTGGTTAATGGCTTTTCCCGAGGCTCTAGAAAAAAAGAGTAGACCATGGATCTGGTGACAAGACGAGTTTAACGCTCTACTCCCACTGAATTAAGTCTCTTGAAGGGTTTCATTAGACATAAGACCAGTGACAACAGAGACAAATACCTGGTCATCCCACTAATGAATATAGGCTAGGGTAGATTCACTCCTTCACGGAGGTGATAGTTATCAAAGGGTATAGTTACTGTTGATGATACAGTAAATAAATATGACTTTTGATTCTATATATAAGCAGATGGGAGGTGGATACGCAAACTAAGAAGCAAGGAAGCACTACATGAGTAAAGTTAGCATTTGAAGAGTTAGAGTTCGGAGTAAGGGCCCGGTTCACTAAGTTCTATTATTCCTACTAGTAGTGATTCCATTCTCGTTAGTACTAGGTTGATTCCTATCGGTAAGGGTTTTCATTCTGAGAAGTGTAGAAGTGAAAGCCCTGGTTACTAATTTCAGTAGTTTTTGGTTTTAAAGCAAGTAGTGCCGGACCTATATAGTTAAGGGCGGAAGAGCTAAAGCAAGGAGAGAGGCGGAGTGCAAAGGGTCTCGGAAGTGAACTAGTGCTCATAGGATTTAAACTTGGAAAAAGGGGTTTCGACTATGAACTATTAGACTGAACCCACCACTTATGGGAATAGAAACTTGCTGTCCAAGCCTTATTATCTACTACCTCGCTACCCAAGCTTTTACTTGTTAGTTAGAGCGGGCCCCTCCCTTATCCTAATTCAGTTATTCCTGGACTTGAAACTAGAAGAAGCGTTGCTACCTCGACTTGACTACTGCCCAATAGGATGGAACCGGACAAAAGGAATCCAAGAAATCAGGCAACAACCGAAACTAGTTCTCTCGGGTAGGAAGGAAAGGGGGCCAAACCTATCAAGCAAGAATTCCATTACTACTGAAAAACCAGACACTCCCCTCCTTAGCTCTTGTATGAGCTCGCCCGCCCGCCCGCCCGCCCGCCCGCCCTTCCTTACTTACTTGGAACTGTACCTCTGCTTTAACTCTATCACCCTACCCACTCTATTACAATTAATCCGATCATCAGTATGTTTCCCTTTACTTGCATTCCATAGCTGTTGATCCTGAGACTTTAACCAATACCCAATAAGGTTGTAACTCACACCTAGAGATTCCACTACAACTAATGAGGATTGAACTGATGTCAACATACCAAGTAACTACTAGCAAATAGGCTTTAATTGTTACTTCTCGTACTTTCACTATTGCTTCTAACCCTTGCTTTTACTGTACCTTAGCTTCTATCTCCTGCCTATCAGTATTGCTTTACTCCCTATGAGACTAACCCCCTTTTAGTTAAGTCTGACTACTCTATAAATAGGAGTTGAACCAATGATAACAAAGAATTCCATTAGTGCTAACAAGGCTCTCAATGCTACTGGAATGTCAATCAAAAGAATAGAACCCGAGCATAAAGGAACGGAACTGTTGATAACTAGAATCGAATCACTGCTAACAGGGTCAAAACTGGTAATCCAATCACGAGAAATAAGGAATTAAACAAGTAATAGTAAAAACCCAAGCTCGAAACTAGCAATCGAAACACTCACAACAAGGCAAGATCGAAACAACTGCTAGCGAGAATGTGATAGTTCATTCTAACAGTGAAACCACAAAACGATACTGAACTCCACAAAACAAGCCCATCTCTCCCAATCTAACATCTTGCCCCTAAGTAAAGTATATCGCTCTTGCCTTTGAGTTTGACTTTCCTGTCTCTTAGACTTATACCACCAATAGTAAGAGCTGAATTAGCAAAAGAGAGACTGAGATCAGTACCAATTAATAAGTGAGGGTTCCAATTTAGTATAACAAGAAAGTAAGAAAGTAAGGCCAAAGCATGTAGGGGCATATTAATACTCGCACATCAGATCCGTACGTGAGTCTCTATTCTTTGACTTACTTATCAGGCTTGCTTCTTCCTTTAGTGAATCAAACTCATAAGTATAATAGGTATTAGACTACTTGGTATAATGGAACTATTGCTTTTCATCATTAACCTTATATAATAAAGAGTACCGCTACACTCTTTTGCATCTGGGTCGTTACTTTCCTAAAACACACCTATAAGAATAGAAAAAGAAAAAAGGACTACAAATAGTAACTCTAGGAATGAACCTCCTATAATAATCAATACAATGGTAGCCCCAGCCTTGTTATCAGTAAGTTCTATTCTTGTTAGTAGTGATATCAATCTCATCAGTAGAGAACCGATTCCTTACTAATAAGATATAAGATCCCATTCAGTTAGCTATAGAATTAAATGAATAAAGTAATGTAGGGCAAATTAGACTTAATTAAGAATGGGTAGTTAAAGAACGAAAGCAAGGGGCCATAGCCTAAGATGTGGTAGAGCCAGGGTTGATGTCAGTGTTTAAAGAATATAAGCAAGCAAAGCTAGACTTATAAGAGCATGAAGCAAGCCTTAGATGAAGTAGTAACAGACCTATAATTAGTAACTCCTTCTCAAGTCAAAGTCCATTTGGTGTGAGTTCGACCCTTTCCAGTAGTATTGAGCACTGTTCAATTACTCCCTCATATGGTGTGCTATCATTCCTTTACTTGGGGCTGATACTGTTGATGTCGATAGGAAGAGGGAATAGAGATATGAAACAGAGGAAGAGGAGGACAAGGTTCAATCTTCTATATTTCTCTCAATAAAAAACTCTTTACAAATTTCAGAAACTCCCTTGCTTCTCTCATGACTCAACATATGGGGTTTATATAGTCCCCAAAGATACATTATATTAATTGTATTCAAGATGAACCATTCTCTTTCAAGAAACCCTTTCAAGAACCAATAACCAATTTGACTTATCCTTCTATAGTCTTTTAATCCATTTTTTCTTCTTGATGTAATAAATCTCTCTCTTGATGCAATGAACCTCTTTTGATGAAATGAACCTCATTATGATACTTGAACAAGTTTAATTCCAACATTTTCCCCCCTTAAACTTGTTCCATCTAGCATGCCAAGTTTCTTTCGAAGTTGTTGAATATATACCTCTTCTTCAAGAACTCCATTAAGAAATGCTGATTTCACATCCATTTGTAAAAACTTCCATTTCATTTGAGCTGCTAGAGAGATAAGTAATCTTACTGTCTCCAATCGAGCAACTGGCGCAAATACTTCTTCATAGTCAATTCCATATTGTTGTTTATATCCCTTTGCAACTAATCTAGCCTTGTATTTCTCCATCTCTCCTTTTGCATTTTTTTTGTTTTGAAGATCCACTTAACACCGATAGCTTGGTGGTCTTCTGGAAGTGTAATAAGCTCCCATGTATTATTTTGTTAATGGCATGAATCTCTTCATTCATAGCTTGTCGCCATTTTTCATCTCTATAAGCTTCTTCGAAGATTAATGGATCATATCCTGCAAAAAGACAAAATAAAGAAAGTTCATCATTGTTAGTATCAATCCTTCGAGTCACATCATATAGGTCCTGAATCGGTCTTGTCCTTCTTATAATTGGACTTCTTGAATCATGTGACCTAGCTGATCTAGGTGATGATTCTGGCAAAGTCACTTCAGTGTTTGCTTGTATTATATCATCTTCTTCTGAAGCTACAACTTTCTTATGCTGCTCATCACTTTTCCAGTTCCAAATCTGTTGTTCATCAAACTCAACATCTCTTGACATCACAACTTTATTTGTGATAGGATTGTAGAGTTTGTAACCACTGGAATTCTCTGGATAACCTAGCAAAATGCATTTTTGGGTTTTATCCTCCAATTTCGTTCTCTTTTCTTCTGGTATCTTGGCAAATGCAACACTTCCAAAAATCCTCAAATGATCAACTCTTGGTTTTTGTAAGCTCCATGCTTCTTCTGGTGTAATATTACCAATTCGCTTTGTAAACTCATTAAGCAAATAAAGCACAAGCAAAGATCACCCCAAAATTCTTTCGGAATTTTTCTTTCCTTTAACATGCATCGGACCATATTAAGGATAGTCCTATTTTTTCTTTCCGAGACACCATTTTGTTGAGGTGTGTATGGCATGGTGAATTGATGTAGAATTCCATTATTTCTACAAAAACTTTCAAATTCATTTGATATATATTCACCACCTCTATCTGTTCTTAGACATTTAATCTTACAACAACTTTGTCTTTCAACCAAATCCTTAAATTCTTTGAATTTGCTTAAAACTTCTTTCTTTTCTTTTAACATGTAAACCCAAGTTTTGCCACTATGATCATCAGTGAATGTAAGAAAATACCTGCTTCCTCCAAGTGATACTGGATTGATAGGGCCACAAACATCCGAGTGCACCAGATCGATGCCATGCTCTTTTGTTCTTCTCACTTTGAAAGGTTTTCTTTCTTGTTTACCCATGACACATACTTCACATAATTTTCTGGGTGATCAATTTTGGCATTCTGTCACCATATTATACTTCTCTAGAAGTTTCAAAGCCTCAAAATTTAAGTGAGCATATCTAAGATGCCAAAGTGTAGAAATATCCTCAATAACTTTTAAAACAATTTGATTGATCAAAAATACTCAAATGTAGAGGAAACATTCTATTCCTTGCCATTTTCACATGTGATATCAATGTTTTATTCTTATCACGAATTGAGAGAGCCATATCTTTCATCTCAACTTCATAACCTTTTTCAAGTAATTGTCCAATGCTTAAAATATTATTTTTCATATCAGGAACATAATAAATATCTGAAATGCATAATTCCTTGCCATTATTAAGTTCAAGGAGAATTTTACCTTTGCCTCTTCGGTCTTTGAGACAAATCACCAAATGTAATGTTCAATAACTTGTATCCATTTCAAAATAGCTCTTTGTTGCCACACATGTGATTTGAGGCTCCTGTATCTAGATACCATGTCATAGATTGATCATTTTTCAAATTTTCATAACTCATTAGCAAAACCTGATTTTCCTTCTTTTCTTCCTCAACAAAATTTGCCTCATCACTTTGAATGTTAGGATTATAATAACATTCATAAGAGTAATGTCCATACCTTTTGCAAATATAACACTGTATTTCAGACCTTTTAGAGTTTCTGCCACGTCCACGGCCTCGGCCACGTCCTCGACCATAACCTCGGCCTCTTTGGCTAGAATTTTCTTTAGCCTCTTCATTATATGGAGATTCTTGATTGGTCTGATTTCGACCTCCTCTTCCTCTTTGTCCTCGTCCTCTTCCTCTTTGAGAATTTGATTCTCCGTTATTTTCAAGAGCAAACTTAGCTTGTAGTGCTTGTTCCATAGTTTTGTCTTCTCCTCTTTTTGTAATTCTTTGTTCATGAACTTGAAGGGAACCCATAAGTTCTTCTAAAGACATTTTTTCCAAATCTTTAGATTCTTCAATCGCAACAGCAATAAAATCAAATTTCGGGTCTAGGGATCTCAATATTTTTTCTATTACTCTCTGATCATTTACTTGTTCACCATTTCGTCTCATTTGATGAACAATAGAAATGATTTTTGAGAAGTAATCAGAAATAGTTTCAGAAGTACCTTGTTGTAGTTTTTCAAACTCGGCTCGTAAAACTTGTAGACGAAGTTTCTTTACCTTATCAACACCACCGAATGCTTTTTGAAGTATTTCCCAAGCCTCTTTGAAGTATTTGCTGAAGCTATGATCTCGAACATTGTATCATAAAGCCCTTGGTAGATTGTGAACAAAGCCTTTTTCTTCTTCTTCCTTCTTTCTTTGAGTTGCTTTCTTCCTTCTGCATTCATTGCTTCTTCTTCTGTTGGAGTTGGTTCATAATCCATCTTCTACAAACTCCCATACATCTTGGGAGCCTAGAAGAACCTTCATTTGGATGCACCATATGTCATAATTTTCTTTTGTTAACTGGGATCCAAGTTGGATGGCACTTGAGGAAGAGGTCATAGCTTAACCTATGCTCTGATACCAGATGTTGATGTCGATAGGAAGAGGGAATAGAGATATGAAACAGAGGAAGAGGAGGACAAGGTTCAATCTTCTATATTTCTCTCAATAAAAAACTCTTTACAAATTTCAGAAACTCCCTTGCTTCTCTCATGACTCAACATATGGGGTTTATATAGTCCCCAAAGATACATTATATTAATTGTATTCAAGATGAACCATTCTCTTTCAAGAAACCCTTTCAAGAACCAATAACCAATTTGACTTATCCTTCTATAGTCTTTTAATCCATTTTTTCTTCTTGATGTAATAAATCTCTCTCTTGATGCAATGAACCTCTTTTGATGAAATGAACCTCATTATGATACTTGAACAAGTTTAATTCCAACAGATACTTTACCGTTGGGTTGAAAGCAAAGGTGTATAGGCTTAGTTCGAAGCTGAGTTCACTGATTTTAATTCCTAGTTTGCAGGGTAAGTGTTGCTGTCTCGAGGCTATATAGGATTGGTAGTTAGGCTCGCCAGTTTAAGTATGATTGCTGGTAGCTCAATTCCTCGTCCGTAGTGGTTCCATTCCTTATTTACAGTAGTTGCTTGTCATCTTGGTGTAGTGTCTTGGCTGTTAGCAGTAATTCCAATTCTTTCTACTGATATTGAATCATAAGTAAACTTAATAACAGTAAAAGATAGATTAAGTGCCCAAAGTATTGGATTGGAATGAGATAAGGCAATAACAGAACGAAATCAAAGAAAGGGAGCCAGTTTGGGAGCTCACCCGTAGAAGTTAATGACTTCAACTGGAACATAAGAATAAAAACAATACGAGCAGTGGACTGATCTAAAGTAGTGGGTAGTTTGAGACAATAAGCAATAAGGCCAAGGCCTGGAAGCAACAGGAAAAGAATAGAAAGAAGTAAGTGCAGTAAGGATAAAACTAGTGTGTAATGCTTAGGATCAGTAGCTAAAGAATGAGAGCAAGGTTTGAAAACCAAGAGTGGAAAGCTAACTGGCAGGAGTGGACTCGGGGTCAGGTGGTACTAAAACATAGTAAATGCTACAACATCTATTAGAATTATAGCCAGGAAAGATAGAGTCAACTTTGAACTAAGGGATAAAGGGTGAAGTGTCAAAATTAGAGAATGATGGAAATAAAATAAAAATAAATTTTATATATGAATAAATATTAGTAAACCGTCACACATAGCGAAATCAAATAGAAATCACAATCAAATGAACACCAAGATTTATGTGAAAAATTCCTTCAACTCGAAGGGTAAAAACCACAGGACAAGCCAGAGAAAATCCACTATCAAAATAATGAATATACAGATCTCAAGACTTCTTGCCCAAGCCCAAAGCAACAGCCACAAGAGAATCACAAGGATATAAGGACTATAATACTAAGCACAATATCCAAAACCTTCCCTAGAGATCACAGTAAGAATCCACTACAAACTGATCTAACCTGAGATATGAATGATTGAGAATAGTCTTTTCGTATCTTTGTCTTATTTCCTTTCCTGGATCTCTTATTTTTTGACATTTACTGTCAATCTATAGTCTTCTTTCTCTCTCCTATGTTTTTAGTCGTCGCTCCCCTCTTAATCTCAACCCTTAGCCACCTAATCTAAGGTTTAGATTAATATAAATGAAGTTATAGGGTGTGGGCTTCACTAAAGCCCATTATGGGCTTAATCTGGGCCATCTGCCTAGCTGCCCATCTGCCCAACGTAGAAGATATAGTAAGAATGATAGCTCGTAAATTAAATACATGAATCACTATTTAAAGAATTAAAGTAAGGTACCAATATTATACAGTTTAGGAAATAAAATAGAATAGAAGTGGGGCACCAATATTCTTTCAAAAGGGTACCAATATTATGTATAATCAAACTGTCATGGCACTGATAAGACCTTAGTTCGAAAATGAGAAAATGAAATCACTGCTGATAAGACTTGCCTTCTGGGCACCTTAGTTGCCTTTCCCGACTATAACTAACCCTTTGCTTTCAATCTTAAACTATATACTCTAATTACCTGGGTGCTTTATTGTTCTTCTGCTCTTGATCTAACATCTGTATTTGTCTTCGGCATTCTCTCATCTAATATTGATTATTCAGTTCATGTATGATATTTCAACTACTATAGTAAGAATGCGACTAGTAGTACTTTCGAGGCCAAACACCACTTATTAGAATTTGACTTGATATCTGGATCATGTCCTTACTTAATTCTTATTACTCATATTCTTATACCTATACCTATTTCTTATACCTATACCTATGAATCAATTCCTTCATCTGATCCTTAGTATTATGTATTGCATAGGGAGTGGGTCTATCTTATTAATAATAAATGAACCCTAACAGCACCTATTTGGTTTTATAGGAAATCCACCATTGAGTACACCTAAGTGAGGTTATAATTAATTTGTAGCTGAAAAGAGTGTAGCGACAGTGTGTTTTGCCAACAGAAAGAGTGGAACAACCTCCCATACTAATAAGAATAGAACTTAATTATCCCTCGTTTGGTTCTTAGAAGCACTAGTGCATTTCTAATAGTGTAGTATTTTATAGTAAGTAAAGGGATACTAAAACAAAAAAGTAAGAATAAAAGTAAGTAGTAGGAGACAAACAAAGTGAAATATAAGAATCATATGTGCAATAGGGAATGAATTGGCTAAGGGGCAAACTGAGAGACAATAAAAGTAGACTCAAGACAAGGAGAGTTAGGTTGAAAAGAGAGATATAGTTTTCAAGTAAGGTTTGAAGTGAACAAGTAATGCTGATAGTGAACTATTGGAATGCAAGTCAAAGTCAGTATTCTAAGTCAATGGCCTAGTAAGTAAGAATGCGAGTATCTTGTCTAGTTGTGTTTTGTCTATTTGTCGTCTTGTCTGTTTGCTGATTATAATAATAGTAGGTGGGTTCTGACTTGCTAGTTTACATTCTATAGTGAGTATTTGGATTACTGGTTTCTAGTTAAATCCCTGTTAGTAGTAGTTTTCATCTTATAGTTCACAATTGGCTTCCTAGCTATGAGTTAAAGTAATAGAAGAACTTGTTTCAATCTTATCGGGTAGTTAGTAATTCCTTAGTTTAGAGTTAAGCCCGGTTAGTAGTTCACTGACGTGTAATTGTCTCTTATCGGATAGGTAGTAATTCC
The DNA here is from genome assembly GCA_021527575.1 of Ensete glaucum. Classification (NCBI taxonomy): domain Eukaryota; kingdom Viridiplantae; phylum Streptophyta; class Magnoliopsida; order Zingiberales; family Musaceae; genus Ensete; species Ensete glaucum. The sequence goes on along the minus strand of CM038559.1, from coordinate 28,696,997 downwards.
CTTCTTGTTGCCATAGTCTCTATTGGCAGTGTTGGATCCCTATAGCTATGAGAACAAGTATTGTATTATTATTGCATTTCATTCTTATACTCCTTTCTAGCATCCCTACTTATAAGGCTCTCATTACCGCTTCCAAGAGTAGAACCAATGCCAACAGGGCCGTTACTTACACTTATAGTAGAGAAGTGAAATCACTTGCTGTAGTTTGCATCGCCTACCTATTAGTCTTCCCTTCTTTAGCTAAATTCCCCAACTACTAGCTGTTAGACTAAAACAAAGAAAGGACAGGGGATCAAACACTACCTCACAGAAAAGTCACTCATAATTTAGAATAAGACTAGGTGCTAACAGGACGAAAACACTACTCATAAGGGAATTGGTCTACTGACAAATAGGCTCCAACTACCTACTTCAAAGCTGTCTTTCCTACCTTCCATCTGCATCTACATATGTATTTGTCCCTGACACCCTTACTTGTGTTAGTTTGCCGCTCCTGCTCTTAATTCCCGTGTTCGAGTTGTTGGCCTTCCGCTACCTCCTTTCATTCCCTAGCTACTATTGACCTTTACTCTTACTTGTTTGTTTGAAGCTATAACTTGCTAATATCAGAATGAATTGCTTATTAGAATGAGACTAGTGCTTCTAGGGCTTTATCCCCTGAGACTATGCTTATTATTGAAACCCTGTCTTAGACTTGCCCCTTCCACTCTTGCTTGTGAGCTTGGCTCTGTCCCCCTTTCATCTACTATAGGCGCCTAACCACTATTCCCCTATTCCTTAATGTAAACTATAGCCTCTTGCCTTCCATACCCAACTCCCCTTTATACACACGAGAAAGAATGAACTAGTATCAAGTAGTACACTGATATATCTCACCTAGGATATTAGTTTGATTGGTGAAATAGTTAATCTGAGTGCCCTTTCCCTCATCTCGAAAATAGAGGAATTGAGCACTATGAAACAATAAGAGAATTGAGTTGAGCTAGTGACAAGCATGCTTTAACTATTGAACCAAATCGTTGCTTTGCGGATTGAGTCTTACATTACTTGATCTCGAGTTAACTGCCTGTTGTTTTTATTCTGTAGCTACTTAAACACTGGTCTAGAACTGTTAAAGTAGTAGAAAGAATAGAACCTGGTATTAACTAGAATTGAACTGCCACAGATGAGAACTCAACTAGCAAATAGGAATTAAAATAAGAAATAGGGCTTTCACTGCTACCGGAAAGAATCAATACATGAACAAAGAATTAGATTGCCAACATTGGACTACCGACTAGAAATTACAACAAGCAACAGGAATCCAACTCATCAATTAAAGAATAGGTATCAGAGATCATTGGAGGAAATCTAATTCCTAAGCGAAAGAACAGGAGTAAACATAAACAATTGAACCATGACTATTATTACTATCCGATCAGACTCTCATTACTACTGGCGAGGCTGCTACTACTCTATCTGAGACTTACTGTACTGCCTATTAGTCTTACTTTTATGTTGATGTTGCATCAATTCTTTCTTTGGTTCACCCTATAGTATAGGGACGAGAATGAGATCACTAACAACCAGAATTCACTGTAGTAGCCCTAAAGCCTTGCCATGTTCCCCTATGGACCAAGTCTCCTTGCTTTCAAGCTAATAATACCATAAAACAAATCAACCAGCAACGAGAGAATGGGGAGCTACCCCGGGGAACCAGACTTATGACACTGCCTCTAGGGCTTTAATATTACTGTCAATAAGACAACACCTCTACTTCTTAGTAACACACTGCCGCGACACGGGGAACTCGTTGATGCATAACAAACTCGCTACTGCATCACATTAGTAGTGTCTTGGTGGTTCAACTGCCTTAAAGAGTGGAGCGGCCCTAGCCACGCAATGTTGTATGTTGCTTGGCCGTTAGTAGTGCCTTGTCTATCTAGTGTCTTGCCTATTCGTTACTCGGTCTGAACTCATTCTTTAAATACTGCATCAGACCCCTCCTTCTTAGCTGCAAACTGACACTACAAATTCTAAGTCAACTAATGTCTATCTCCCTACTGGCCTACTCTATACTGGTCTACTCTCTCCTTTGGGCTAACCCTTGCTTTCTTGTCTCTGTTATTAGTCTTTATATATCTCTTTGCTCCAGTTCTCCCAATGTTCATCCATATATATAAGACTCTATCTCCTAGCCGTAAAGTAGCAACTCCTGCATATCAGCCCTTATGACTTGGATATAAGCCTTACTTTTTGTACTCAAACTTGTCTTATATTCCGAAGTAGACTATTTGCTTTCTTGCTACCTGAAACAATAGATCAAACTAACTATCTTGTCTTTAAGGCTTGCTTGTGCTACTAGGGCATGAATAAGGCTTGGTTATTAGTTTCGTTCTGTGACTTTTTAGTAGTTGCTTGTCTTTTAGTGGTAGCACATAGATAGCAATCCACTGTATTTTACTAGGAATGCTAATCTATCTATTATATGCTAACTCAATAATAAACCTAAGCTACCAGAATCCATATTATATAAGAGAACTTAATACTAAATTGAATAATAAAAGATATAATGCAAACAAGTAGATAAGGTCTGAGATACCATACTGTGAAGCAAGGCTCTTAGGCAGTACAGTAAGGTTTGATGTCACCTCATCAGTGATAGTCATATTCTATCGGTGGTAATCATATTCTCATAGAGGAGCCTTGGGTTCCTTGGTTCCGAGTTGCGTTCTGCATCTCCTGTTTCCGAGTTGCGCTCTGCATGTCCTATTTCTTAGTAAGGATCTCCTCGTTTTCATTCTAAAACTTTGTACCTTCATTTATATATTTAAACGTTATTTTATATAATATCGATTAGTATTTGATGAAGGTGAAACCATACTATGTTTATTTCAGGCCGAAAGATACTATTCCATCTCTAATACCTGCATTCTTCTCCACCAAGCAAAAGCAACTATGCACCAACCTCTATAAGCATTAAAGTCAAAAAGCACTTACCCTTAACATAAAGTAAGCTATTAACTATTTACTCGGTTTAGCCAAGAACAGAACATCTCTCAACGGCAAACGGATACTATACTAAAAAAAGAACGAATAGGTACGATTGCTCAGAACCAACCTCGACATAAAGAAGAAATCTACTGCTAACAAGCATGGAGCTATCAACTAGGGGTTGAGCTGATAAGTAAGAGAATATATCTACTACTGATGAGAGTGGAACTGCAGCATATCTTAGCCGGACCGACCCTCTTTGCTTTCAACCTAAACTGTCACTAACAGGAATATGACTGCTACGACTACTAGCAAGGCAATAACCCTAAAGTAAGAACTCTATTATATAAATCTGACCTTTCCCCTTAAGGATACGAAATAGACTAGTGCTTTTACTATGATAACTTGGGATATCTGTCTTTCACTAACGATTATAGGAACATCTCTCACAACCAGGGATTCCACTATACACTAAAGAATAGAGTTTGGGTTGTGCACAGTGAATGTTTACGATATAAGAATCCGCGGTTAGAAGGGAAGCAACAAATGGTTCTTCAAGTGGAGTACAGGCAAGAAGATATTCTGTTTCCGCTTCTGTGAGAGATTAAGGTTCAAGTGCTTGTGTCTAAGGTTAGGTTCCTATCCTCATCTCTATAATGGGTGCGCCTATAAGCTCTAATTCAAGTTATTGTCAACTCAAAATCAATTGTTCAGGCCTAAACTACCAAGATCCGCATTATAAAGAGGATCAGCAAGAGGGCGAGTGAGTATTGTCTCTTATGGTGCTTCTTTAAAGTCTAGTTTCATTGAGTGCGAAAGTTGTCTCTTTTGGTGCTTCTTAAAGTTGAGTTTAAGATGAGAGGTAGAGCTCAAGAATAAAGATATGAAGCCGGGGGTGAGGTGAAGGTGATTTGTGAATAAGTCCAGTTTTTAGAGGCAATTAGATCTTATGTGCTCAATAGAACAGTAGATGAAATTGCTTTCCTATTTGCTCAAGCAGTCTCTTATAAAGCAGCAAGTCACGTATCTCACAAAAGGTGGAAAGTAAGGTAGCAAGTTGCAAGTCCGGCTGGAGGGAGTTAGCAGCAATAAAGGAGTCAATATTCTAGGAGCAGATCAGGTCTAACAAACATACAAGCAATACATGTTATTAAAGTGTAGAGTAAGGGTGGAGGTCCGAATCAACAAGTCCTTCTTATGCTTCAGTTAGCACCCCAATAGAGTCAGCAGAAATTGATTGAATCTGCTTCAGTTCGAAAGGAAAGTTCGGGTGCATAATCTCTTATTAGCTTTGATGCCCTAAGTGAATAACTTGTTTTTCATCTTTTTTCTCATGCCCGCTACACGTAACTACTAGGTTAAGAACCGGGGACTTGCCTTTTGTTGGAATTAAACTTGTTCAATTATCATGAAAAGATTAATTTTATTAGAGGAAAGGTTTATTTCATCAAGAAAAAATATCTTTGAAAGGACAAATTAAATTGGCTATTGATTCTTAAAAGGATTTCATAAAAGATAAAGATTCATTTTTAGTATATAAATGTAATGTATTTTTGGGGACTATATAAACCCTATATGTTGAGTCATAAAAAATATAGAGTTTGTGAAATTATAAAAATATTGAGAGAAATATAGAAGATTTAGCCTTCTACTCTTCCTTAGTGTGATAACTCTATCCCTTCTTCCTTTCCACTTCAACAATTGGTATCAGAGCTATGATTTCATCCTCAAGCACCTTCCAACTCCAAATTCCTAGACTGACAAAAGAAAATTATGACATATGGTGCATCCAAATGAAGATTTTTCTAGGCTCCCAAGATATATGAGAGTTTGTAGAAGATGAATTTGTTGAACCAAGTCTAGTAGAAGAAGGAGCAATGAATGCAAAAGCAAGCGAGAAACTCAAAGATAGAAGAAAGAAGGAGAAAAATGCCTTGTTCACGATCTACCAAGGGCTTGACGATATAATGTTTGAGATTATCGCTCCAGTAAATACTTCAAAAGAGGCTTGAAAAATGCTTCAAAAAGCATTTGGTAGTGTTGATAAGGTAAAAAAACTTCGTCTACAAGTTTTATCAACCGATTTAAAAAAATTACAACAAAGTACTTATAAAACTATTTCTGATTATTTCATAAAAATTATTTCTATTGTTAATCAAATGAGAAGAAATGATGAACAAATAAGTGATCAAAGAGTGATTGAAAAGATATTAAGGTCACTAGATTCAAAATTTGATTTTATTACTATTGCAATTGAAGAATCTAAAGATTTGAAAAAAAAAAATCTTTATAACAACTTATGGGTTCCCTTAAGTTCATGAACAAAGGATTACAAAAAGAGCAGAAGATAAAACTATGGAACAAGCACTATAGACCAAGTTTACTCTTTAAAATAAAGGTGAATCAAATTTTCAAAGAGGAAGAGGTGGCAGAAATTAGACCTATCAAGAATCTCCAAACAATAAACGAGGTGGAGAAAATTCTAGCCAAAGAGGCCGAGGTTATGGTCAAGGACGTGACCGAGGCTGTGGACGTGACAAAAATTCTAAAAGGTCTAAAATACAATACTATGTTTGCAAAAGATATGGGCATTACTCTTTTGAATGTTATTATAATCCTAACGATCAAGGTGATAAGGTAAATTTTATTGAAAAAGAAGAGAAAAATGAAAATCAAGTTTTGCTAATGACTTATGATAATTTGAAGGAAGATCAGTCTATGACATGGTATCTAGATACAGAAGCTTTAAATTACATGTGTGGCATTAAAGAATTATTTTTATAAATAGATACAAGTTATTCTATAAATATTACATTTGGTGATCTGTCTCAAAGACCAGTAAGAGGCAAAAGTAAATTTATTTTTGGACTCCATAATAACAAAGAATTATGCATTTCATATGTTTATTATGTGCCTAAATATAAAAAATAATATTATTAGCTTGGGAGAATTACTTAAAAATGTTATAATATTGAGATAAAGATATGACTATTTCAATTTATGATAAGAATAAGACATGAATCTCACATGTGAAAATGACGAAGAATAGAATGTTTCCTCTTCGTTTATGCATTTTTGATCGATCAAATTGTTTTAAGACTAATATTAAGGACATTTCTACATTATGACATCTTAGATATGTACACTTAAATTTTGATGCTTTAAAACTTCTAGAGAAGTTTAATACGGTGACAGGAATGCCAAGAATTGATCGCCCATCAAAATCATGTAAAGTATATGTTATGGGTAAGTAAGAAAGAAAGCCTTTCAGAATCAGCAGAACAAAAAGAGCATGACATCGACTTGATTTGATACACTCGGATGTTTGTGACCCTATCAGTCCAATATCACTTGGAAGAAGTAGGTATTTTCTTACCTTCACTAATGATCATAGTGGCAAAACTTGGGTCTATATGCTAAAGGAAAAAGAAAGAAATATTAAACAAATTCAAGGAATTTAAAAACTTGGTTGAAAGATAAAGTGGTTGCAAGATTAAATGTTTACGAACAAATAGAGGTGGTGGATATACATCAAATAAATTTGAAAGTTTTTGTAGAAATAATAAAATTTTATATCAATTTATAATGCTATATATACCTCAACAAAATGGTATCTCAGAAAAGAAAAATATGACTATACTTAATATAGTCCGATGCATGTTAAAGGAAAGAAATATTCCTAAAGAATTTTGGGGAGATGATGTTGCTTATGCAGTTTATTTGCTTAAAAGGTTTCTAACAAGGTGAATTAGTAATTCTACACCAGAAGAAGTATTAAGCCTACAGAAACCAAGAGTTGGTCATTTAAGAATTTTTGGAAGTGTTGCATTTACCAAGATACCAGAAGAAAAGAAAATAAAACTTGAAGTCAAAAATATATTTTATTAGATTATGCTGAGAATTTCATTGGTTACAAACTCTACAATCCTATCACAAATGAAGCTGTGATGTCCAAAGATGTTGAGTTTGATAAACAATATATTTGGGTCTGGTAAAGTAATGAATAATATAAGAAAGCTATATCATCAGAAGAGGATAATATAATATAAGTAAGCATAGAAGAGGCTTTATCAGAATCATCACTTGGATTAGCTATGTCACATGATTTAATAAGTCTGATTATAAAAAGGATAAGACCGATTCAGGAGCTATATAATGTGACTCAAAGAATTGATACTAACAATGATGAACTTTCTTTATTTTATCTTTTTGCAGGATATGATCCATTAACTTTTGAAGAAGCTTGTAAAGAAGAAAAATGGAGACAAGCTATGAAGGAGGAGATTAATGCTATCAGCAAAAATGATATATAGGAGCTTACTACACTTCCAAAAGATCACCAAGCGATTAGTGTTAAATGGATCTTGAAAACAAAAAGAAATACACAAGGAAAGGTGGGAAAATATAAAGCACAATTAGTCGTAAATGAATATAAATAACAATATGGGATCGACTATGAATAAGTATTTACACCAGTTGCTCGATTGGAGATAGTAATATTACTTATCTCCCTAGCAGCTCAAATGAAATAGAAAATTTTATAAATGGATGTCAAATCAGTATTTTTTAATGGAGTTCTTGAAGAAGAGGTATATATTCAACAACCTCCTAGTTTTATCATTTATGAATAAGAAGATAAAGTATATAAGTTAAAGAGAGCTCTTTATGGGCTTAAACAGGCCCCATGAGCAAGAAATTCTCAGATATATACTTATTTTATTTAAAATAGTTTTTCTAAATATCCATGTTGTCATGGGCTTAGTTGATTTTACCTAAATCATGTTGCACTCATGCGTGTCCATCCGCAAAGGTCAGCCTTCCCTGAGATCTCCTAGAGTCCCTTAGACTTACAAAAGAGAAAATGGGCTAAAGGAAGCAATTCCAATAGGATCCACAAGCAACTGCTCAAGCAAACACTTTATAAGGTCAGATAAAAATTACACCAATGGACATTACAAACTTAAAAGATTGCACACAAAGAAAAATGATCCATTACAGACTGAAGTCCCCACAAGTGCTTCATATTTATAAGCCAAAATTAACCATAAAATAAATCAAACTAGGGCTGCTAAGCATATTGCAAGCCCGCTACTTGTTGTATAAGGTATGTACACAAACTGAAGGACACGGACAAATATAAGTATTTCATCGAACACATTATTTACATTATTGTCCTTGACATTCTCCCCCACTTATTCCTTCGACATCCTCGTCGAAGCTACTGTAGACGTCGTATCTCCTTGCATTCTCCTGAATCTTCAATCTTCTGCTTTGGCTGCAACATGCCCCTTTGGCTCTCAACCGTTCTCCACCGCTGTTGTTGAGTAGTCAAACTCTAATCCGACATGTTGCTTTAACTCACTAATGATTGAATCTAGTGTGGGGTTGGCTTGCGCTGATCCTTGTTGGTTCTCGTGGATCCTTCTGATGAAGGAAAAGACTTGCCTTATTATGCACCAGTATCGTAGTATACTCATGTTGCTTGAACTGGGTGGATGCTTATTAGAACTTTGATGAGCATTGCCTCGTAGACTTTATAGTTTTTGAGGTCCTTCCTCCATAATGTGTGTCTATTGATCCTTCTTCCATGTTTAGTTATCACTTCCAAGTATATTCACATCACTCTCGCTTTTAATAAGTCAATTAGGAAATAAAGCAGACAATCTACTCTCAGTAGTACTAATCACCAATGGTAAGAATTTGATAACTATTGTCTTCCATAAGCTTTCTTTGAAGGGTCACTGAACTTATGCAGAGCTCGTCTGTCGGATAAGTAAGAGAACTGGGATACTTGACTTCACCCATTCTCTTAGTAGTTTAGAAGACAAGGTTACTTGGCTTCGCTCACCTCCTCGAGTTAAGAGAATTTGGGTACTCAGCTTCCCCTATTCTCTTGAGTTGAGAAGGCAAAGGTTACTCGATTTCACCTGCCTCCTCGAGTTTGTACTTCATACATTGAGCTGGTTACTAACATTCGCCTGCTCTTTACTTACACTTATGAAGCACTAAAAGTGTTTGCACTCCTTGCGTTGAGTTAGCTACTGTAATTCACCTTCTCACTACCATTGAACTTCTGAAATGCAAGAAGTTTCGCTTGAAAAGAGCAAAAAGTTTACCCCAACTTGGAGTCCCCCAACTTGGAGTAAGTTTTTGATAGATCTGGTCGCCTCTAGGATTATACCGTCTTCTCCATCACCTTTGTCGCTTACTCCTCTGAGTAAAAAAGGTATAGTACTACGTACTGCCTACTTTGTTCCTTAGTCGAGCACTCCTGCATCAATCCAAAGTCCCTCAATTTCGGCTATCTTGATGAGAAGCCCATCGACATCGGTATTATGAAGTTCCTTGGCTTCTGCCCTTCTGCCCTGCCTTGGTACTTGGAGTTTACCTTTGCATTCTCCACCTCCTTGGCCCCTTTCACAACTAATACTCTCCCTCTATGAGAGTAAGGGATCGATGACTCCACAGAAGTCCCGCCTCTGTGGTACCATGATGCTGCCAAGCCCATAGCCCTACTATCCGTTGCCTTGCATCTGTATCCCTTCCTTCGCGATCGGTAGATCCACCTCTGTGGCACTGTGGTGCTCCTCCGAGTCCACCTCCTTTCTAACCGATGCTTTGCTTTTGGGTAGCTGAGCCCCACTGGACTCGTCGTTTCTTCCTCACCCCTTTCGACCACCTGCTTCAACACCACTATGTCCTCCTAGCAGTTCTCCTTGGTTGATGGAAAGATAGACTGCAACTCTCATGCATGGCCTCCACCATATTGTTGCAGGCCTCTTGCTGATTCTGTTCTCCTTAGATTCCTTGGTAGCAACGTTCACTTACCCGGCTTTGTACTTTGACTTGTCGGGCTCCCTTAAGCGAATATGAGCACTGAAGTAGTCCAACTCTCTAGCCGCTCCAATCATACCTTTGTATAATCAAGTTCCCTCCATGGCACTCATTGGTATTTGCAATCTGACTTCTCCCTCGGTGGTACATAGCCCCCATATGCTGATGACCAAGGCTTTCGTTTGATGTAAGCTTTGATGCACACACACGGAAGACCCACTTCTATGGTACCATGGCATTCATCCCTTGAATCCACAGCCTTTCTTACCGTTGTAGTGTTCACTAAAGTGGAGCTCCCAACAGCTCCTAATCATTCACATGATCATGTCCCCCTCTGTGGGACTCATTGGTATTTGCACTTGGACTTCTACCTTGGTGGTATACAGCCCCCATATGCTGATGACTAAGGCTTTCATCCAATGTAAGCTCCGATGTACACAGAAGACCCACCTCTGCAGTACTATGACATTCACTCCTTGAATCTACAATCTTTTTTCTTGTTGTGTCGTACACCAAAGTGAAGCTCCCAGTAACTCCTGATCATACCTCCGCATGATCTTATCCCTCACGGGACACGATGGCCTATGTTACATTGCCACGAGCTATTCCACCATGATGTATTGTACCATGGCACCTCCTGGTGACATCTTCATTACAAACAGATTCTCGGGTGATGAATTTGAACTACAACTTCTCCATATATGGCCTCCGCCATCTTTGATTTTTAGTTCGCTCCCTTGGCAATTCACCTTCGTCCACCCACTTTTAGGTCACCCCTAGACGAAGCATAACTCTAGGACAGTCCGTCGCCTAGTAGCTTATGAAGTCCCACTGACTTCGCTAGAATTGGTGCACCATTGTCTGGATCTTGGGTCTCTATCCCCTACCGACACAATCTCTATTATGCACCACTTATTTTTAATAACTCGAATGGCAACACTGTGGTATATTCTTTAAGAGTACCCACCTCTATGTCCTCTTGCCTCGTGCTAAGGTCTCCTAATCCCAACTTTGCCTTCATAAGTTGAATTATCTTAGTTACTCCGTCAAATGCATCTTTGAGGGAGCTTGTATATGCCTCGAAGCTCCCTTTATCTTTGGCACCATACAAGATAAGTCCGTCCCATCAGAATGAAGAACCCATAAAATGACATGATCCCACTCTTGCCTCTATAAGAGTTCATGCCCTTGACTTCTGTCCAAGGAAAGCTTCGTTCCTCCACTTCATGTTCCATCTTCTATGTCGACTCCCTTTATGCGGCTTGAATACTTCACCAAGTTCCACCCAAGTCACTCCGCTCCTCGATTTGCATTGAATTCATAGTGGCCCTCGTATCTACCATTCCACGGGTCAACCCCTTGTTGAGTTCGATTTTTGCATCGACTCTAAGTGTGCCTTCATATGATGTTGCCTTGGATTACTCCCCCACTTGATCTCGAAATGCATCCACCAATGCATTACCTCATTCAAGATCATACGATGATTTCATATTACTCGCTCGGTCCATTGAGCTTTATGGAGATATTACCTTGAGAAACTCTTTATCAATATATGTGGTTCATTGTACATAATTCTCCCTTTAGAGAATTATGACTTATCCCTCCTAGATATCTGTCCTATTGGAGCAACTTTCCTCTTTACATACTTCCCATTGGAAATTTCGGAGACCACCATCCCCTTTGGACTACTCCATCTTGCTAAACAACTTGTACCTTATTCTACCCCCCGTAAATGTACTTGCTAGATTGCGACTCTTCGCCAATACAGTCTCCACTGCACCCTTCAAGGTCTAGCAATGTGCTAAACTTATTATACATTTCAGCTGCCTATGGACATATCCTTTCCATATCGAAGAGAAAGTTCTAATGCTCCATAGTGCCGAGTTCTGTTCGCACCTTGGGATGGCCATGAATACTTTGTCGTCCGTGTATAAGCCCTTGTATGAGTACTAAAAACTTCGAGTTAGTAATTCCCTTCACTTATATGAGCTTTGTGCAACTCTTATGTTCATTGAGCATCACATCCCACTTTACATGGTCTCATCTTTTACCAAACGTTCTGCTTGCCTTAAGCACCATCGAATTTGGTTGCCAACGTCAAGCCGTAGCTTGAACTCAACCATCCCAATCTTTATGTGCTACGCATTCTTCTTCTCTTGCTTGTCCTCATGATGCCTCTCACGCAAAGCGGTTGGCCATTCTTCTGAATGTCAAATCTGGATGTCCTCTCCTTTGAACGACTCCTTTCCCTACATCTCAATGTCCGTTTCCCCCAAACAGTTGCGTGTGTTGGCTGTCCTCCGTACAGCCCAGCTAGGTTCTCCACGTTTGTATGGCGAGTGTTTCTGCGTATGCTTGTCTCGCTCTGATATGACATTGTCACGGGCTTAGCTGATTTTGCCTAAACCGTTAGACACCTACGTGTGTCCGTCCGCAAAGGTCAGCTTTACCCGAGATCTCCTAGAGTCCCTTATACTTACAAAAGAGAAAACATGTCAAAGAAAGCAATTCCAACAGGATCCACAAGCAACTGCTCAAGCAAACACTTCATAAGTTATACCCATAAACATTACAAACTCAGAGAGGTTGCACACAAAGGAAAATGGTCTATTACAGACCGAAACCCCCACAAGTGCTTACAAGACATACTCATATTTACAAGCCAAAATTGGCTACAAAACAAACCAAATTTAGGGCTGCTAAGCCACAAGTCCGCTACTTGCTGTACAAGGTATGTACATAAACCAAAGGACACGAACAAATATTAGCATTTCATCGAATACCTTGTTTACATTATTGTCTATGACAACGTGAACATGCTCTCTATACAAAATCCAATATTGATGGAGACATCATGTTTGTATGCCTGTATGTAGATGATTTAATATTTACAGGTAATAGTAGCTCTATGATTAAAGATTTTAAGCATACTCTAAAGAAAGAGTTTGAGATGACCAACTTGAGCTTAATGACTTATTTATTGGTATTGAAATTATACAAAATAATGAAGGAATTTTTATCTCATACGGAAATTATGCAAAAAAGGTTCTAAAGAAGTTTTCTATGGAAGATTGTTATCCTACAAATATACCTATTGAATATGGTACCAAGTCGATTAAGGAAGGCGAATGTAAATATATTAATCTAACTTATTACAAAAGTCTAGTTGGATGTTTAAATTATTTGACATGCACTCGACCTGATATACTATTTGGAGTTGGTTTAATAAGTAGATACATGGAAGCTTCTAAAACTTATCATTTAAATATTGCTAAAAAAATTTTATAATATATTAAAGAAACAATTGAGTATAAAATATTATATTCACCATCAAAAGGATTGGATCTTATTGGATATAGTGATAGTGATTAGGCTGGAAGCTATGATGATCAAAAGTATACAATTGGATTTGTATTTTATTTTGGTGGAGCTACATTTACTTGATCTTAAAAAAAAAAACATATAGTTGTTCTATCAAGTTGTGAAGCAGAATATATAGCATCATCTTCTTGGGTTTATCATACAATATGGCTAAAAAAATTATTCCAAGAATTCATATATCACAGAAGAAGTCAACAAAAATTTATGTTGATAATAAATCAGCTATTGCCTTAGCCAAGAATCCAGTCTACCATGAAAGATAAAGCATATCAATACAAGATTTCATTTTATAAGAGAGCATGCCAAAAATAAAGAAATAAAGCTTCGAAGGAAACTTGGCATATTGGTCGACATATTTATAAAACATCTCAACTTTAAAATATTTTAACAACTTCGAAGGAAACTTGGCATATTGGATAGAACAAGTCTAAGGGGGGAGAATGCTGGAATTAAACTTATTCAATTATCATGAAGAGATTAATTTCATTAGAAGAAAGGTTCATTTCATCAAGAGAAAATATTTATGAAAATACAAGTCAAATTGACTATTGATTTTTGAAAGGGTTTATTGAAAGAGAGAGATTCATTTTTAGTGCATAAATGTAATGTATCTTTGGTGACTATATAAACCCCATATGTTGAGTCATGAAAAATATAGAATTTATAAAATTATAAAAATATTGAGAGAAATACAGAAGATTTAGTCTTCTTCTACTCTTCCTTAGTGTGATAACTGTATCCCTTCTTCCTATCCAATTCAACACCCTTAACTCATACTAATGCATAACACTTGTTCAGGTATTTGTGTAATCGAAGTATCATTTTCTATGGGTGAGCGTACTCCCAATATATAGATATATAACATCAGCTCATGAAAAAAAATGGAGTTTTGGTTGAAAGAGAAGAAGTGTAAGCATCAGAACAAGTCCAATAAGAAACTAGATAAGTGTCTTCTCAGCTGGGCGAGTTGCATCTGTCGGTGATTGGCTTTACCTTCGTAGTCATAGATAATAGCCTATTGCTGGTTAATATAGAACAGGGTAAGTATAATCATAATCACTTATATGCTATGCGGCGCAAGAGAGTCGACGAGATCAGATGTTGCGCGAAAGTAAGCTACAAGTGGTTCAGTTTCATTTCATTCTTTACTTCCAGGATAGGTCGGGTCGGTTACTATGACAAGTTTGATGAAATTAGTTTGAAAGGATTACAGTTAAAGTTTCAAAAGATGTGACTCAAAGGGAGAAAATTATCTGTGTACAACAATGAGAAATAAGTGATGGTAAATGTAAACCCGATTTAGATGTGGCTGAATATATCACACAGTATTGTACTACTAACAAATAGTTTTGTGATAAGCTGCTCAAGGTAGTGATTTGTTTCATAGTTTTGTTGAAGTAGTTGTTCTCTCATCTTATTCTTTTGAAGCTGCTAATGAACTTGTCCTTTCTGATTCATCAGTCGATGTAGACTTTTGAACTTGTACTTGCATAATCAAAAGAAAGTTTAGAACTTGTACTTGCACAATAAAGGCCGTCGAGGCAGGAAGCAAAGGAGAAAAGGAGAGATTTAAGTTAATTGAAGCCATGTCATGTAGAAGTGGAATTGAAAGAGTGAACTAGCTAGTAAGAATGCAAGAGTCAAGTGAGGATCTTTATAAGTAATTGAAGAGTTCACCTCGAACTAAAGAATCTTTCCCCAGATATAAGGATCTTAAGTACGCCTCACTCGTTCGGGATCCTGCCCATAAGCACGTTTATCATTAGGAGATCTCGTTCATGAGTACACGAAGCTATAAATATAAATAAAGAATTACATAATGAGAGAAGGGATCGGAATAACTAATGGAAGATTGAAAGACCAACACATCAGAAAGGAACACAATAATGTAAGAAAACACATGAGAAACAAATTGCTAATATATTCTAATGGAAAAGCATAGAAAAGTAACAAAACTACTCACATGCCATAAGAAACAACTACTCAAAAATGCTCTAATAAACAACTATCAAATATAAGATAACACATGATAATATAAGAGAATGTTTGAACAATCCAATAAAGGCAAGGTATAGTTCGTTGTCAAATAGAGTAAAGGTGGAGTTCAGTCAGGTCAATTTATAGACTTCAAGGTATAGTTCGGATGAAAGTCAAGTCAATGAGAACATTAGATGATATATAGAAGAAGAAGAAGAAGCTTCTACCTTTTCCTTAGTCATATACCGAGTATCCTACTTCCCTATAGAATGAGTAATCAATAACAGAGAAAGGGAGTTGACCTGATTGTGATAGATTCAATTCAGTAAGTCTTGCTCGGGCAATAAGATCCATCTGACTTAACTGCGAGCAGAAAAATGAACCGGAGACATAATAGACCAAGAACTGACTGACACGTCAGCGAACACCAAACAAAAAGGACTTGACCTGACATAGATCCCTATTATTCTCCTACTTCATAGATATTTCCCTGCTGATGGATATAGATCTGACATTGAATCCATAAAAGCAAGATTTGGATCGGTCATTTCAACTAAGAACTTCTTATGCATTTTTCTTTATAGCTTTTTTGTTCCCTTGCGCAAGGGCTAACTCACCAAGGCCCGGTTGGGATTTTTCATTTCATACTTCTAATTTAATTGATGCTTCACTTTTTATATTTTATTTTGCCGACCTACACGCCAGTAGCGCTAGTTATTTGTTTGTTGCTTAACTTATTTAGTTACTTGTTGCTGGGGAGTCGAAGAATAGGTTGAGTCAGCTACACCAAAAAGTCAAAGAATGACACATCCCCATCTTGGAAAATGAATCAATCTTACTCTAAAAGATTATAATGGAATGGATTTACACTCTGCGCCTCAACTTGGAAGTTCAGAGCCAACAGTCAGTATTAAGGAAAGGTGCTTAGAGACTCCAACTGGGCAGGGCCATAATGTGGGACAAGCTCTGTTGCGCTAACGACTGAAGCAGCAAGCCGTTGTGCATTACAAGGTGGGGATGTCGTTGTTTCAATTCCTTCCTTACAGGTTTATTGGTCAAACTGTGCCTTGTGTTTAATGCGCTAGCTACCCTACTATAGTGAGAGGATAATGTAAAGTTGTGCAAAGGTATGAGTTCCTAGCTAGTGTAAGTTAAGCGCTTACGGAGTGTAGTGGGCTAGGTTGAGCATAAGTTAGTTCCATTGCTTTTTATTGTTCTGTTACTTTACTTTGAGTAGACCACAGTACCTCTTCCTCAATAATGATAAAGTGAGATACGGGATTCAACTCAAATAGACTTGGCTGAAGATAAAAGATCTTTAAACAGGAACGTCACTTCCTCCTCTAACAGCTAACTTTCTAACTGATCTAACTTCAAATCTTTCTATACTTATCATGTTGTTTATTCTCTTACCACAACATAACAAGTAGATAAGATAAGCACAGTAGATTCTCTTTCAACTGAGTATGGGCCTGATCTATCTTACTATCCGAATTCTGCTTTAGTACTTATGGGTGAAGCTTCTGAGACTCTTCAACTCAAAAGTCCAAATGTCATATATCTAATCTAGCATCAAGTACAAAAAAAAAAAAAAGTAAAGATGCATAGCATCCCTTTGAACCATGGGTAACTTATTCTCTTTATCTGATTCTTCTTCAACCTGATGCTAGGGACTTTTTCACGGATCTAACTTAAAATATCGTAGACATGAACTTTGCCCTTACTTTCTACTTACGCAGGAGAAAAGAGAGTAGATTCAGCTTACTTATTTGATGGAACGAAAACTAATCATTCCAGTCGATATGATTAAAGTAGAAAAGAAAGAGACTCACCACCAATGCAAACACTTCAGACTTGAGAAAAAGCATATGATCCTGATGCGGATATGAAACCTAGACTAGTTGAGCCTGTGAACAAGCATGAATTTCTTTCCCTAACCTAGCAGTCAAGAGATGCTTCACACACCACTACCGCTAGTAGGTAAATAAATAAGTGATAGCACAATGTAACAAGCATGTGGTAGAGAAGTTTTGGAGCAAGAAAAGCAACAAACAAAGAATTTATTTAATATTGAGAGCGCACACTCTGATACAGCTAAAATGCATTTGCTGGATGGTTTCTAAGTTTTCATGAGCTACGACATTTTCACCCCTAATCCTTTTGGTTCGCTCACTGACCCTTAGACATAGTTGGTTCTCTTTCTCGCCTACCACCCGGTATTCAGAGAGGATGTTTACAAAGTTACGGTATAAGATAAGACGCTTACTACTGAGCCATCAAGTAAGAATTTACCATTAATGATGAGGACAGGACATGCCCAACGCTCTCTTTACGCTCTTTACAGCTACGTTAGGGTTAATGCTTAGGTTATACCCATGGATATGTTCAAGTGTTGAATATGAGTATAAAGTATATAATATAATAAAATAATCTCTTACAATAAAGTCATTTTTTACCAGTGGTATTCTATACAATGCTTTGGCTTCCTTTCGCCTTAACCAGTCATTTCACTTGCGAGCACAGAGTCAACTCAAACATAATTTTTAATGGAATTAACTTGAACTGCTTGCTTAACTTGCCACATCTCATCTATCCACTTTATTGAATTGAATCTCTAGCCTCGAGGTAAACTTGTATTAGCACTTAGTCTTTCTGAACTCAATAAACTAACTTGTTCATTTCGCATATGTAAGCACTTAGGTTTATCAATTGGGAACTCCACTTGTCTATTGGAGCTACAGTGGCACCTTACATCTACTGTTTAATTTTGTTTCGGCTATTCGAACTCCCAACACAGAGACAATTGCTCATCTTTTCTTTGAACTAAGAGTCATATTGAGATTCCTGACCCACTTGCTTCCTATTGCCTTAACTGCGTAGTGAACTGAACCTGGATACTGATCTTTTAACTCGAAAATAGCCCCTTAATCAGGTGTGTTGCCTCCGTCCTACAAGTTTTTTTACAAGGTTTGTTCGAGTCAATAAACTTATGGAACCGTAGATAACGTGTTTTACCTCAAATCTCTCCCTTAGAGTAAGAAGGGCAGGTTTTTTATTCCATTCTATCATATGCGCGTAAGGCCTAAGATGATTTTTTCATTCTGATTCCATAAGTGAGTGGAGTTCAAGAAGCAACAGTGATTGGATGCCGATATTAAAGCAAGCAAAAAGGAAAAAAGCAACGGTGCTATTGCTATAAGTGAGAACAAGTTCAGAAGCAAGGGAAAAAGTAAGATAAGGGAAGAAACTGTTGAAGTCGATAGGAAGAAGGGATAGAGTTATCAAACTAAGGAAGGGTAGGAGAAGGCTAAATCTTCTATATTTCTCTCAATATTTTTTATAATTTTACAAACTCTATATTTTTCATGACTCAATATATGGAGTTTATATAGTCCCCCAAGATACATTACATTTATGCACTAAGAATGAATCTCTCTCTTTCAAGAAACTTTTTTAAGAATCAATAGCCAATTTGACTTGCCCTTCCATAAATATTTTTTCTTGATGAAATGAACCTTTCTTCTAATGAAATTAATCTCTTCATAATAATTAAATAAGTTTAATTCTAACATAAATAACCAAACTATTTATTGAGTTCAGCGTCCAATAAGAAGCGTCAAGACGTAGAACAAACTTTAGGGTAGATCTAAAGACATTGTGCGTTAACCAGTTCCAGGCCAGGTTTTGTGAGGTTACTAAATTACATAAGTTGTGCACTTGAGCGGGTTAGGAATTGTTTGGCAGTAATGCTCTTTGTTAGCTTAGCTTATAGTATAGAGTTTAGCAATAAGGTTCTGGGAGGTTGGTTACTTCTTTCTATGCAGCGAGGGTCGGGTTAGAGTGATTTCACGCAGGCCCAACTGTTGTTGCAAAGATAAAGTCTCTTGTAAAGTATCCAATCTGGTTGAAAAATAAACCTCGGCCGAACAAACAAGTCATAAGTCAAACAGAAGCCGTTTACTTTATGCACTTTTATACTATGCATGCTAAATTACTATTAACTTAAAACTGCGGAACAAACAAACAGTTGCGCTTACAGAGTTTGTTGAAATAACTAGCAAGGGATATGAAGCCACTAAAGACATCTATTAACTAAAGACATCTATCAATAAGTTTGATAATAAGCAAGTTAGTTAACAAAAATGAAGCAATGCAGTTTGTTTGTAAAGTTTCGCAGTGTTTGTCCCTAATACATATGTGAGTGACTTCCATTCCTCTCTTAAAGAAAGCAAACAAACGTCGAGAGCTACCAATAGAAAGTGATTCTCTATTGCATAAGAAAGAGGTAGTGCAATGAAAGCAGTCGGGTAGAGCTTACAGTAAACAGTAAGCAGAGCCAGCTGTTAGCAGTGTTCTTCATAAACAGTAAGTGGAGCCAGATGTTAGCAGTGTTCTTTTTCGTTGGAAGTAAGAATCAGCGTAAGCTGTTTAGAAGCAGTAATCAGTTAGAGAATAGAGTGAGCGGGAAGCAGTGGCTATGGTAGAGAACAAGCTAACAAGCAGTAGAACGGTGCTAGATGTTTTTATAGTGTCTCTCATTGTGTAAAACTTAGTGCCTTAGGAAGAGATCGCCTATAGGTAACCAAACGCTTATTTTAGTTGTAGAGTTAGGAGTTTGATTTGAAATTTAATAATAAAAGTCTCAAAATATTAAGATAGTGCGAAAGCTAGTCTAAGTGTGTGAGATTCGGTGTCTGGTGGAGCAAGTAGTTGTCGTTCATTTCAAACAAGCAAGGCAAAAAGCTCTTTTGTAAGACATTGTGCTGACAGGTATTCTGAGTGCCTATCACTATTGGGTGCCTATCAAATATTCAACAAACAATTCGGCTCGGGATGCCTCTTTTCCAACAAGCAAACAATTTAGTAATAGACAATAAGGTTATATTACTTTAGTCTATAATGGGTGTTTTTTTATTCTCTTGTTTGTTATCTTGTAATGGTTTTATTTTATCTTACTAAAAAGGAAGAGATATATAACCCTTTCTTTATTGAGGATTTGATGTAGGAGCTATGTAGGAATAATGATGCATGTGTATTGTGACAATTCACAACTACTAGGGGCGAGCGGTTTCATTGGTTTCCCATCAACTGAGAAAAACATGAGAAATAGGTTTTGAGACAGAGAGGGATAGAGCCCAGTTTTAGTAGATTCACGAACAGTCAGATATAAATAACGAACATTAATGGAGATGAAGGGTCTTGTCAGGCTTGAACTTAGCTTAGCAGTTGGGGGACAAAGCTACAATTGATGTGATAAGGTTACTGTAAGAATTTACTGTGAAAAGAGATAACTCTATAGGCTCATATTTAACGAGAGATGGCACTTACTAGCCCCTATTACTATTTACTTGGTTAGATATTTTGGACTACTCAGCTTCCAAGGTAATAAAAATAAATGAAAAGGATTATTTTTTATTACACAACACGGGGGTAGTTATTAACGACAAAATCACTAGAATGAAAGGGTTACTCAAGATAGAAAAATGTTGCTATGTCTAAAAGAGGTTAAACGAACAAAAATAACAGGTACAAAGGTAACCTTTTGATAATTCTATTTACATCCGCCCTGTTCACGCAGCAATATACTTGATTTTGAGGGAATAGATTTCGTGGTGACCTTGATCTGAAGAATATGATAAGACACTTAAGTCAACTATATAACCTATAAAGTGTATTAAGGAGCTAATGGCTATACTCTGGAATAAACCCCCTTTCGAGCTACGATACCTTACCTCAGACATGAGCTACAATACCTTACCTCGAACAACTATGATCAAAATACAGAATAAATGCGAATGACTGAGGGATATGAGATAGGATAAATGGGAAATAAGAGAGAATTAGACAAAGAAAAAGAAGAGTTTTTGATAGCACAAAAAACTTTCAACCTAGACGAGAGTCCACCCTTTTAAAACATAGTAGCAAGCTCGTACATATGTTATTAAGAATAAATGCTAGTGAGGAGAAGCTAGGGGATTTATAGGTAATTAGACATTACATGAGTTTCCCATAGGTTCAAAGATGCAAATATAGGGGTTTAGCAAGCTTAATGCTTTGAAGCCAACACAACCACTACAATAAACTCGGGATGCTCTCTGCAAATAGTGATTTGATTGGATTTACCTAAGCTCAGGAGAACGATTACTAACCTTATTGGATTTTGTAAGCTTCTACTAATGAGCGACCTCAACCAAAAGTAATTATAGGGTGTGAAAGCGGATAGCATTGTTCATTCAGATTGCTGAGAAAGATCAAAACTGATTATTCACTTTTATTATAAAAATATTACTATAGAGCATCATCCGTGTTGGCGCTAAGAAAATAAATTACTGCTAGTCATATATGTTAGTTGGAAAGAACACTATTGTGCGAGAGACTATAAACAGTATTAATAGGATGGTTAACAATCAAATATAGTATGCATCGGATTGAATATTGAACTCAATTACTTCTGAAGTAAGGTATCCTCCAGCATAGCTTCATTAAGTCTCGAAATGCTCTTATGACAAAAAATCAACTGAAAGAATTCATTTAATACAGCTTCGCTAAGAGATATGAATGTAAAAAAGCAGAGACAGATGGATTACACATAATTTGGTAAGGTAACCTATTGCAACTAAGAAACCACCCTTATAGCGAATTCAACTATGAACTACAGAACTCGACACTGCAATCACAGAATAGGTGGGATCCTTTACTGTTCGTGCCCCACAACTCAAAATACCTCTCCCCTATTGCATTCCATCTTTCCACTACCAATTCTTTCTCTCCTTGGTTACAAACTGTGTTTAAATGCTATTTTATATAATATGGCTTAGTTATTTACGAAGGTGTTGGGTCCAGCCCATAGTTTGGCTTGGACCAGTCAAACTTGTTTTATATAAAAAATCAAAGTGAGAAAATCCTAACTAAGTGGAGGTTGTGCTGCATGTGTGGGGTGAGTTGCCATTGGCGGCTGCAGAAACAAGAGCAAAAAAGCACAATAAGGAGAAAAAGAAAGGAAAGAATAGAGAGATAGACAAAGTTTTGGCAAGATCTAACGATGAAACTTCCTCATATTTGACCCAAATCTTATATGGAGAATTCTTGCAGTAAGCTTTACAATCCTAATGGTATTGATCTATAATCTATCATCTCTATGATGGTTTTCTGCAATACCCACTCGGTGAGATTTGATATTTTCCTATTATAAGATCCATATATTTTGATGATGCTATCTCATTTGTAAACTAAGACATATATTCTTGATGTTGTGGTGATCCTCTAGTTGTCTAGAGAAGGTTCATTGTAAACCTATTATCAATAGTGGTGATAGTGGAAGTTAAGTGGACTACGGTCTCATGATTTTTTTCGCATTCGGTTTTTCATGTTAAAATTTAGTGTCTTATTTTGTGGATGATTTATTACCTTGCTCTAGTTAATATTTGTCTTTTGGAAAAAGTTGTTAAGTTTGATGAGAATCTCATTTTGATACACAAAGAGGAAAAGATATTATTCCACATTCAATAGTTTTTTCCCAATAAGTGGTATCAAAGCATAGGTTATTTGGTGTAAACTTTCTTGTGTGATTAAAATGAAAGAGTCAGATGGTATGATTAAATTGAACTTATCAAACTATTCCACTTGGAGGCATATGATGGAAGATTTGCTCTATTGCAAAGATCTATATAAGCCTATTAAAGTTAAAGCCAAACCTTCTACTATCGATGATGAATAATGAGAGGTACAACACAGAAAGGCCATTGCCTATATTAGAAGATGGATGGATATAAATCTGCATGAGCATATTTCTGATGAAACCAGAGTTGATGTTGTTTAGCAAAGGTTAGAAAATCTTTTTGCAAAGAAGAGAAACAACATTTCTCTCCTCGGAAGGCTTGTCAATCTAAAGTATAAAGATGATGGTAATATTAGCTACTCCTCAACTCTTTACCAAAAGGTTAGGAAACATATATGGTGACAATTTCTAACTCCATGCCAGAGGAGACTCTAACTATAGATATAGTTAAAGAAAGTTTGTTAAATGAAGATGCCAGAAGGAAAGAACAAGGAGAATCTTCTTCTGGTGCACTTGCTATTAAAAAACAAGAATGACGTGGAAGAAGTCATAGCAGAAATCCACATGGTTATAGAGGAAGATCCAAGTCCAGAAGAGATATCAAGTGTTTTCACTGTAACAGGCCAGGTCACATGAAGAAAGAGTGTAGGTTCTGGAAGAGAGAACAAAATGAAAGAAAAAAAATAAAAAAGAGACTAATACAGTTGCTGCTAAAAGTGATATTGTTATTATTTGTGATAATCGATGTGTTAATCTTGCAGCTCAGGATAGTAACTGGGTAATTGACTCTGGTGCTTCTTTTCATGTCACTTCTCATGGTGCTTTCTTCCGATCTTATACTGCTGGTGATTTTAGCAATGTCAAAATGGGAAACAGTGATACATCTAAGATTGTAGGTATTGGAGATATTTGCTTGGAGACCAATATTGGGAGCAAATTGATACTCAAAGATATAAGATATGTTCCAGATATTCATCTAAACTTGATATCTATAGGGAAACTTGATGATGAGGGGTTTATGAATTATTTTGGTGAAATCAAATGGAAGCTCACTAAAGGTTCTCTGGTTGTGGTAAGAGGAAAGAAGCAGAATTCTTTTTATGTTATAGAGGCTAAGCTACACAAAGGAGAGATTAATGCAATCCAAAAGGATAAAAGTATAAATCTTTAGCATAAAAGGCTTGGTCATATCAGCGAGAATGAACTTCAAACTCTTGCTAGAAAGTAATTCTTACCAAAGCTATAAGGTACATCTCTTAAAACTTGTGATCATTGCTTAGCCCAAAAAATACATAGAGTTACCTTTCATACTTATCCATCATCTAGAAGATTAAATGTTATTGATTTGATTCACATTGATATCTGTACTATGCAAACTAAAACTGTTGGAGGTGCTCTTTATTTTGTTACTTTTATTGATGACCATTCTAAAAAAGTTTGGGCTTTTGCTTTGAAATCTAAAGACCAGGTACTCGATATTTTCAAAGAGTTTCATGCCAGTGTTGAAAGAGAAACAAGAATAAAATTGATGTGTGTTCGAGCAGATAATGGTGATGAGTACAAGAGTCCTTTTGAAAATTATTGCAGGTTTCATAGTATCAGGCTTGAGGAGACAGTTCCTAAAACTCCTCAGTAAAACGGTGTGGCAGAAAGGATGAATAGAACTATTGAAGAAAGGATTAGGTGCATGCTTTCCCATGCCAAGTTACCTAAGTCTTTTTGGGGGGAGGCTATGAGAACTACAGTTGATATAATAAATTTTTCTCCATCAGTTCCTCCAAATGGTGATGTTCCAGAAAGAGTATGGAAAGGGAAAGATGTATCTTATGATCACTTAAGAGTCTTTGAATGTAAAACATTTGTTTATATTCCTAAAGATGAGAGATCCAAGTTTGATAATAAGGCAAAAGTATGCATTTTCTTAGGATATGGTCATGAAGAGTTTGGGTACAGGTTATGAGATCCAGTGAATAAAAAGATTATTAGAAGCAGAGATGTCATGTTTCTTGAAGACCAATTATTTGAAGATGGTGATAATGCTGAGAAGCAAAATACCTCTATTTATACTCCTTGGAGTTTGAGCCCAATTCCTCCACCTATAGTTTATGATGATCAAGGGGGAGATAAACAGGAAGATGGTGGTGAGAATGTTAGTGATGATACTCCTACAGTTGATGAAGCTAATCCAATTGAACAAACTGAACAAGCATCTCCACCACCAGATAAGATTCCACTGAGAAGATCTACAAGAGGGCGAAGACCATCTACAAGATATCCTCCACATGAGTATGTTATGTTGACTGACGGTGGAGAACTAGAAACTTACCAAAAAGCTATTATACATGAGCACAAAAATGAGTGGATTAAAGCCATGCAAGAAAAGATGAAATCCTTGCTTGAGAACCACACCTATAACTTG
This sequence comes from Ensete glaucum, assembly GCA_021527575.1. Classification (NCBI taxonomy): domain Eukaryota; kingdom Viridiplantae; phylum Streptophyta; class Magnoliopsida; order Zingiberales; family Musaceae; genus Ensete; species Ensete glaucum. Next base: position 28,671,855 of record CM038559.1, on the reverse strand, counting down.
GTAAAGTTGCGTACAGGGAAGAAAGTTCTCAAGAATAAATGGGTTTATAAATTGAAGACTAAAAATAATAGCTTATAACAAAGATATAAGGCACTATTAGTTATGAAAGGATTCAATCAGAAAAAGGGTATTGATTTTGAAGAAATATTTTCTCCTGTAGTGAAAATGTCTTATATCCGAGTTGTTCTTGGTTTAGTTGCCCGCTTGAATTTAGAAGTAAAGTAACTTGATGTGAAAACTGTATTTTTACATGGTGACTTAAAAGAAGATATTTATATAGAGCAGCCAGAAGGTTTCAAAGTCAAAGGAAAAGAAAATCTAGTGTGTAACATTAAGAAAAGCTTATATCGACTCAAACAGGCACCTAGACAGTGGTACAAGAAGTTTGATTCCTTTATGATGAGCCAAGGGTACAATAAAACCACATCTGATCATTATGTGTTTACAAAGAAGTTTTCAGATGATGATTAATTTATTCTCTTACTATATGTTGATGATATACTGATTGTTGGCCATGATGCTGGTAAAATTGAGAAGCTTAAGAGGGAACTAAGTAAGTCTTTTTCTATGAAAGACTTAGGATTTGCGAGACAAATTCCTGGCATGAAGATTCTTCGGGATAGAAAGAATGGAAAGATTTGGTTATCTCAGGAGATCTAAATTGAAAAGGTTCTTGAAAGATTCAACATGAATAAAGCCAAGCTAGTTTATTCTCCACTTGTAGGTTATTTAAAGCTGAGTTCAAAACAATATCCTACAAGTGAGAAAGAAAAAGAAGAAATATTCAAAGTGCCTTACTCATCAGTAGTAGGCAGTTTGATGTATGCTATGGTTTGCACTAGGCTAGATATAGCTGAGATGGAGGGGGAGAATTATTGGGTATAGCCCATATGTGGGCTTGGACCAGTCAAACTTGCTTTATAAAAAAAAAGAAAAGTGAAAAAACCTCAATTAAGCGGAGGCTATGCTGCATGTGTGGGGTGAGTTGTTGTTGGCGGCCATAGAAACAGAGAGCACAGTAAGAAGAAAGAGAAAAAAAAGAATAGAGAGAGAAAGTTTTGGCAAGATCGAACGGTGAAACTTCCTCAGATTTGGTCCAAATCTTATACGGAGAATCCTTGCAGTAAGCTCTACAATCCTAACGGTATTGATCTATAATCTATCCGCTCTATGATAGTTTCCTGCAATACCCATTTGGTGAGATTTAGTATTTTCCTATCGTGAGATCTATATATTTTGATGATGCTATCTCATTTATAAACCAAGACATATATTCTTGATGTTGTGGTAATCTTCTAGTTGTCTAGAGAAGGTTCATTGTAAACCTATTATCAATAGTGATGATAGTGGAAATTAAGTGAATTATGGTCCCGTGATTTTTTTTATATTGGGTTTTTCACGTTAAAATTTAATGTCTCATTTTATGGATAATTTATTATCTTACTCTAGTTAATATTTATCTTTTGGAATAAATCGATAAGTTTGATGAGAATCTTATTTTGATACATAAAAAGAGAAATGTATTATTTTGCATTTAATATTTTTTTCTCAACAGAGGCCCAAATCAGCTCTATTTTTTAATTTTTTTAATTTTTGTATCAAAGTATATGTTTTTCTCTTTTTTATATGTTGTGTGTCGTAAGGTTAAAAGAGTGACTATTGGAAAGTAGCAGTTGGATTATTACTTTATAGATTGGATTCTCCTTTTCGGTAGGGTAGTGTGAAAGAGGTGAACTAAAGTCCTAAAAACAGTAAAGTAATCTTGATAGAGGCAAGTCAGAACCAAAGAAAGGAGGATTAGGCTTAACTACTGTAGTAAGATTGTAGAAAGATTGACTCCCTGGTGAGTTATTCTATATTGTTTGTTTTGCTCTTCTTATGTTATGAGGCGTTCGATCCCTATTGTGAGTATTTTAAGAGTAAAAACAAGCAAGGTAAGAATTAATACAAGTAAGAGCAGACTAATCTATTAGGGGTGCGTTTGGGTCTTATAGGTAGTAGCTAGCGGTACGAGGCTAGCTTATGTGGCTGGGGTCTCTACCTTGTGAAGTCAATTCCACCAAGTCACTGCTACGAGCATAACTGCACGGAAGGAATTATTAGAATGTAGTTATGTATTTGTTACTATGCCTGTTGTCTTCGGCCTTAACCGAGCTAGGGTCCTGTCCCAGTTAGTTAAGCCCTATAATGAGCTCTGGGTCAAAGCCTTATGTTGAACAAGGTGGAATGTCGGGTAGTAATAAAGAGTAAGAACAAGTAAAGTCCAGTCCGCTTTTAGATTAGCAAAGTATCTGATGCAGCAGTAAAGAGTGAAAGCTAGGCTTGGAAGCTAGCCCGGTGACAAAAAAGCAAGGTTCACAGGTCAGTAAGAGAAGTCCTAGTTACTCTATTTATAGTTAAATCTATTATTAAAGTTCAATCTATTAGTACGCTAGTGAATTCTTTATTATTTGTTGAATTACTTATATAAGGTTTAAAGTATAATCGGTGTGAGTTCAACTCTTGTTATTGATCCTCTATTTATTAGTCTTGTAGTTTAGCTTGGTATCTTATATTATGTATTTCTTCTTATTGTTTTGGTTAGCAAATTTTGAGTTTTCATTCCGATATATCTTACTTAAGATAGTGTTAGTCTCACGTCCCTATCTTTAGAAGTAGTTAGCTTAGTTTATTTACCATTAATCTCTATTTTGAGGAAAACTAGTTTGAGTTTAAAAGCGAAGAGGGGTAGTTTGAAACACAGGGAAGTACGGATCCGAATCAAGAGTCTCAGGCTAAAGACAGACAATACAGAGTTAGATTAGTACTAATAAGAATTCCAATTAATAGTATGGGTTTGTTTTAGAGCTCCCAGTAGAGCGGGATCCTCTATTCAGTAGTTAAAAAAGAAAATAATGAGTCCTAGAGTGGTATAAGTTCAAGTAAGTAAGCCTAAAATTAAGGATAATAAGAATAAGAGATAAGGGAGGTGGACCCAACCTAATAATTCTCTACTGTAACAGTATTGTTTTCTCTACTTTTGTTAGTATCCCATGTCCCGGCTCTTCATGATAAGAGCATAGCGCATACACACATAGACTAAGCGCTTCTAGTAATATAGACTTAGAATAGTCAGCATAAGAGTTTAATTCATTAATACAAGGATAAAACAAGTAAATCAAAGAGTTGAACAACTATAGTATTGTCAAGAGGTGAACTCGGGCTAATAAGGATTTTGCTATCTATTTAAAGAATAGGAACTGGTGCCTATAAGATTGATGATACCACTGATAACTAAAGTCAAGCCTAGGCTAACAGGACTAAAAGCCAAGGACAACAATAGTAATTGACTAGGTGCCTTCTAATATTGCAACAAGAGAAAGGGAACCCAACTAGTACTTTTGAACTAGAAACTTATAATAAGAACACCAATAGCTAGCTTTACTTTATTGTATTATAGTATTAATCCTTAAACTACACCAAACTGTGGGCACCAACTATTACTTTCGTTCTTCAAACTTACTTTCTTGAGCTATACCTATAAACTCCCCTTCTCGGACTATATCTATCATTCGGATTTCTCATTGAAAACGTATACTCCTATCTTTTAATCTTGGACTATGGATTTAGATCCTCACTTGCTTGTTTCGAACTAACACCGCTCTATCAATAAGAACGAAAGTGATACTTATTGGAGGACTAGTGCTTACTATCAGGTATAACTACCACTATGTAGAATGTAGCTAACCACTATTAGACTTAAGCTTCTACTGATAGCAGTGACATACTCACAGTTGAAATAAAGAATTGGAGCGGGGAGTCTAAGCCCTATAGTTGAGCTACAGAATGATAGGTTGATAGTTCTAAGAGTTATATAAGATATAGGAGCGTCGGAGCAGGAGCTAAGCCTTAGAGATGGGCAATGCGGATTTGGGATTGGGAGTCAAAGAATAAGACCTAGTAAAGTCAGAGTGAAAGATGTGGGCTATAGGCTAAAAGACAGGAAGGACAGACCGGGAAAGGAAACATAGTAAGCAAAGACTTGAGGCAGGCATTATAATACTCAAACTAACAAACAAGAATAAAGGTCGACAGTCAAGGAATAGGAGTAGTAAGTATCAGATTGGAGCTAGTAAAAATAGGAATGTGAACTCGTCAGATGCACTGGGGAATGAATCAAAATATAACTACATAGTCCAAGCCTGACTCTCCTTGGTTAAAGAATCAAGGAGGGTACTGCTACTCCGGAGAATACTCTACAGAATAGCAATCCGGTATTGATAGTAAGAATTAGAGTAAGGAGAGGTAGTCTTGCTTTTACTATTTCAATTCTTTCCAGGAGTGTTTAAAGCCCTAGAGATGTGTAGTTAAATCTATGCCCGAAAGATGTAATAAGCAAGTAAAGAATGCTAGCCAAGAAAGTAGGACTAAAAGGTAGTCGAATAGTGCCGATTGATTTGAAGTGAACAAATGAGGCTCTGAGGTTAAATGAGTAATTGAGGCTTGGCTTGTTGGATGGATCTAGTTTCTGTGCTACTGAGTCTAATTCTAATAGTAATAGTGTAATTCCCATAGCTAGTAGATCATACCCATATTCTTATTCCTGTTTCTTATTTTAGTTAGATGTACTACATCGTATCCGAAGTTTCCTGTCGAGTTCAATCCTGAGTTTCGAGTTTGGATTCCTTGCCTAGTACTAAAGCCTTGTTGATATTAATCTCAAGTATTAGATATGGTAGTTGATTTCCATGTGGGGTTCATTCTCTTACTATGGGAACTCATTCTCTATCGTATTAGTAGATGCGCTAGCCTATTACACTATCTACCATTATAGTATTAGATCTTAGACCATAGCTTAGTCTCAGAGCTAGATCCTTGCCTGTTAGTTAAAGTAAGAGTTAAATAACTTCTATCGAGACTTACTACCCCATCTTAGATTCTTACATGTCTTATTTAGTTTACTTAGTTTCATGATTCTTTTCACCGATATTAGAATATGTTTTCTCATTATCATATTGGATTCTATTTTTGTATATGATATATCTCATCAATAGAATACTACTTTGGATAAGAATAAGAGTAAGTAAAGAGAGGTAGACTCACAATCCAAGAATGTAGGACTAGGTATCGTGTTACATTTCCTCCATTAGTAGTTCAATTTTGATAGTAGTAGTTTGCTTGCTAGCTTGCTAGTTAGGAGGGAGGTTGCTTAGACACAATAGTTCGGTTTCTTATGCTAAAAATCAAGCCTTATTGGTAGTAGTGACATAGTGAGAGAAGAGAGTGGCAGGTACAAACTCACAGGCAAGAGAGTAAGGAATAATAGGACCCTAAGTAGTAGTTGGGATTCTAGCTTCTTTGTTTCATCCTGATTGGTATTGGTTTGATGCCTTATCATATGAGATGTAAAGGTTTTGTTTTGATAGTAAAAGTAAGAGTTAAGGATTACATCATATCGATCGGATAGGTATACCCCAATATAAGAAGAGAAGATCTGATGCAGTGTCTATAGACTCATCAAAAAGCAATAGCTATAGACTCAAAAGCACTAGTCCGATTCTCCTTATCCGTAGTTGGTTTCTCTATTCCTAGTCGAGTTCCTGTTGTTACTAGTTGATTTCTTTATTATAAAGATAAAGTATTAGACCGGGTTGTTGGATTACCATTTATGGTGAAGGTATTGTATGCCTTTGTTGCATCCTTCTATCAGTATTAAGTCCTATTAGCTAGGGTTCGATCCTTATTAGCCCGAGTCCATTTCTTTGATTTCCTTGTTTGATTCCCTGTACTGCACTAAGGTATTGTTGTCATTAGTTCAATTCTGCTAGGGTAGGGTTTTAACCTGATAGTGCCAAAGGACATCCTTTCTATTAGTAGTGTCGATCCGGGTTCAAGTATTGGTAGCAGTGGAGCAAGCCTTGTTAGCTATATTTTCATTCTATTTAGTAGTGTGGAAGTTGGAAAGCAAGGGTTGAGATTAGTAGTTTGAGTATTGTTATTACTAGTGAAGTTCCTGTCAGTGGTGATTTGATCCTTACTCCTATCAGTTCCGTTCTTTGGCTTACTAGCTTAGTTCTTACTTCTGCTTTTGATTCTCTCACTGTTTATTCAGATCCAGCAAGTGAACACTACTGTACAAAAGTAATGTAGCTAGGCCAAGTCACTACTACAAACACATCAATTAGTAGTAAGAAACAAAAACAAGTGATGTATTTCTTATTGCATTATTACTAAGCCCTGTCTTCGGCGTTAGTGAGTTCTGAAGCAAGTAAACCACATCGTATTCTATGCCCCTACAAACCAAGTCTTAGTACTCGAGCCAAGGGATAAGCCTTATTATTTCACATCGATCCAAGCTAGTACTCCATATTTTCCCTAGCTATTAGTCCTAGGGTCACTCTGCCACTCCCTTTTCTCAGCCTATATCTTACTATCGCTAATTCTTTGACCTATGTCATTTACTTATATTTATCAAACTTACTTTATTTACTTATATATGTACTTACATTTATCATGTGTTTTATCAATTCTATTTGATTCTAATTCATTAGGTGATTTACTAGGGTTAATTGGCACAAACTACAACTCCAAGTTTTCTATTAACGATGGATCTCTTACGACATAAAACTCCCCTCTTTCTTTGTTTCCTCTTATCGAATGTGTTCATGAAGTAACTTCGGGTGTCTCCATGGGTGTCTGCAATAAGGCAATAAGAGAATCATCAGTACACATCTTTCCTCTGATCTTAGTGCTCCGGTGTACCACACTAGTACTAGGGTGTGTGCAGCGGTAAGGAACTACTAGATGCCACCAAGACATTACAAGACAAGCAACGACTACTACTTAGGACAATTCTGAGTACTGACACTGGAAAGCCCTTCTCCCATTTCCCCAATTGCATCCTTGTTTATGAGTTAGTAGGGGCTACCCGCTTCCCGTTGCTGTTAAACTAACATCCCTGCTTTTTAGTCTTGCTTTACTATATCTTAACCTATATCCCACAGCTTTGATTTTGTAGTTCACCACTCTATTCCCAACTTGAAACCACTAGATCGTTTGCTCTACGACCTCATATTCCTTGTTTTCAACCTGGCCTGGCATTGTCTACTGTGATTCTATGTTTGATGTTATTATAATTCCATATTCCTCCTCATGTTATTAGAATATGTTTTATCATATTAGATTTGAGAGTCATTTTCTTCTAGTAACTTCTAGTAATTAAAGCAGTAGCTCTACTTTTTATCAAAAAGCAACAAGTTCTTTTTCATTTCCCCTTTTCTTTGCTTCCTAGCTGATGTACCTTTTCCATTCTTACTGTTGAGTTTGATTATTATTTTAGTAGTTACCTGGTCGGACTTCAACTAATATTATCATAATAAAACAGGTGCCTCCCTACGATTAAACAAAGAATACAGGACATAGGCCAGAGCTATAAGGCTAATAGTTTTATAGGTAGAAGAATGAAGTTCATAAGTGCCTTTCAAATAGAGGAATGAGTATGAGGTCAGTTTATAGGATCTAGGCAATGGGAGCTAGTAGTACTTGATGATAACTCCCTTACCTAACCTAGCAAGAGATGCTTCACCACAATACCACACTAGCACTGATGGGAATAAAATAGGAATAAACTTTGTATATGAACAAATACTAGTAGACCGTCACACACAGCGGAATCAAACAAAAATCATAATCAGATGAACACCAATATTTATGTGAAAAATCCCATTAACTCGAAGGGTAAAAATCACAAGACAAGCTAAAGAAAATCTACTATCAAAATAATGAATATATACATCTCAAGGCTTCTTGCCCAAGCCCAAGCAATAGCCACAAGAGAATCATAGGAATACAAGAACTATAATACTAAACACAATATCTAGAACCTTCCCAAGAGATCACAGTAAGAATCCACTGTAAACTGATCTAACCTGAGATATGAATGATTGAGAATAGTCTTTTCTTATCCTTGTCTTCTTCTCTTTCCTGGATCTCTTGTTTTCTAGCCTCTACTGTCAATTCGTAGTCTATTTTCTCTCACCCACGTTTTCAATCGTCATTGCTCTCTTAATCTCAACCCTAGCCACCTAATCTAAGGTTTAGGTTAATATAAATAAAGTTTTGGGTTATGAACTTTACTAAATCCCATTATGGGTTGAATTTGGGCCATCTGCCTAACAAGCACCCTAAGAAAAGAAGACATATACTTTAGGACAGGACATCTAGGACATATGCGTTTGAGCGGTTCCCTTGCAGCTTCCTTTTCGAACAGCTAATTCTCTAAGTTACCCATTTATATCTAATATCTAATGTAAGTTAACAATAACTTCACTTTCAAAGCCACTTGCTGCTGACAATTAACCCACAACACCTGCATTGGCACAAGACACTCCGATTTCATTCCGATGAGCGGCGAGGAAAATAGCAAGATAATATTTAAGCACTGAATAAGGAATTGAGTATCGGACCCCTTATATCGTGTGGTGAACCCCTATTTCCCTAAGAAAAAATAGCCATGGTCAACTAATATTATGGTAATTACCACACTTAATACTTCTATCAGCTGTTCTAATGCATTTTCTCCTAACATCTTTTAAGGTTCCCTTACTAGTTTTAGCACCCCGAAACAATCATAATAAGCTTGTTGCCCTGCTTTCAAAGACTCTTTGTAGTTTGTTCAATTCACTCTTAGCTTTGAATTAACTGAGTTTTAGTTCGGGGCAGGATGTTCATATGCAAAATAGGAGGCTGCAAATAGTTCTGTTCGAGTTGAAGTCGAGGAATCAGAATCAAATATAGGTTCCAGTGTTTGCGTCTAAGATTGGATTGGCTTTCCCTTAGTAGTTGGTTCACCAAGTCGAGTTTGAATGCAAATTGTAAAACCCTACATAGGATTTAGCTGGAAATAATGGAATCCAATCTGGTAATAAACCTAGTGCTAGATTTACTATACATGAACTGAATAATCAATATTGGATGAGGTAATGCTAGGGACAATTGCAGATGTGATATCATGAGCCTAAGCAAAGCCCTAAGAAGAAAGAGAGTAAGGAAAGGTCAGAATGCAAATAAATAGTTGGGTTTCCCAGTTGCTTGTTCAACTCTTATTAGTATGTTTAGTTACTTGCCAAGACAAGCTTGCTTACCATTAGTGAAAGCCCTATTAGCAGTGTAGTTAGCTTCCCTATCCCCAGTTCAAGTATTTCTAGTAGTGATTCCATTCTTTGTAGTAGTGTGTTTCTATTCTCTTTTCTATATAGTTGTACTCCTTAAGGTAGTAGCACGTGTCTGGAGACATATAAGTGAACTGCGGAATGCAAGTAAGCAGCTACAGAATGAAGTAAGAAAGAATAGGCTCGTAGGTGCTCCGAGTCATAGTTAGAGGAGAATCAAAGTAAAGGTCTGTTTGCTAGTAGCTCTAGTTTGATAAGCAGTAGCTCGAATCTGATAGATACTAGTGGAGTCTGATGGTCATAGTGAAAATCTAATAAAATAAGTTGCTTGCCTGTGTTTGTAGTAGTTGTTTGGTGAATCAAAGTTCATAGTTAGTTTCCCTGTTTCTTGTTCAAGTGCTGGTAGCCCTAGTTGTAGCTTGATGACACATTTACTTGTTATGATTTCCCTATATGCCTTTGGTATTGGACTCCCTATCACCATATTGATCCTTTGACTTGGTTTTATTATTATTATATACCTTATATGAAACAGTGCTAACAGGGCTGAAACATGAGCAAAAGAACTAAACTCAACATTAAGAAATAAACTCAAAAGAGTGTAGCAGCAGTGTTGTTCAGGTATGAGCCAACGCAACTACCTAATAGATGAGAATCGAATTTAGAGTATGATTGATAGGACTTTAGTAGGGTTGAGTTCTAATCTCCCTAGAATAGTCAATAAAATCCTACTAGATTATAATAAAGCTACTCATATCTTATAAAGAAGTATGGCTAACGTTTAGATTAGCCCTTAGGGCCTAGTGGTTGCTGTCTCCCTTACTGGGTTGGTTGACCAAGGTTTTCCCCTGCTTAGGTCGGCTATAAAGCCAACCTAGTCACCCCCTGTTCCTCTTAAGATAGGTTGGCTATAAGAGGGGCAAAGGGATAATTTTACTTAGGTAATTACCCCATTAGGCTAGGGTTTTGATCCCTATATAATGATGTAGCTGCCCCTCTCTTGAATCAAGTAATTATCAATTTTATTTTAGCCTTGTGTTAAATCTAAGAGGGATGAACCCCCATAGCATTCCAAGGGTTGATCCCCCTCAAGGGTCAAAATCTATAGAGCTCCTTCTGGGGTTCTATCATCTAGTATCATAGTAGTGATCTTGCTGCCCCTATAGCCATCTCAATTGCCTCCACCTTCCCAAGCAATTCCCATAATTGCTGCGACATGCGCCTCCACCTTCCACCCCAGCCGTAGATCAGATCAATCTGCCGCTACCCCCTACATTTGATCTGAAAATCTGGTATTTTTTTTATCATCCAAGCCTTTTCAATATTATAAGATTCCTTACTTGACACATTGAAGATTTTTCTCAAAATTTATCCGCTACAAATTTTGTTTGTCGTAAACATTATCATTGTTGCGAAGGCGGAACATTACAAAAATTTTTAGCCATATTTTTGCCTCTTGAAACCATTTTATTTCTTCTCCTTTTTGGTCGAAATTTTTATACAATTCTTAAGATTAAGTTGACTTTCATCTGGATTTGATTTCTTGAAAGAACTCCTTCTAAAACTGGTTTTCTTGTGTAATCTTTCATCATCATGCAGTTCTGAAATTTTATGATGAAGGAATCTGCCTTTAATCTTTTGCCTATTTCCCTACTGTTATGCTGCTAAAATTTTATCAAACTTTTTATTAGTATTAACAACATCTAAACCAAGGGATTTTGTATAATTTCTTTGAACTTTCCTCTAGAATTTATGTTGAGAAGTTATCGTTTCTCTAATGTAAAGCTGGTTCAGTAAGATAGCACATCGTAGCATATTTTTTTGTCGAATTCTATCATATTTAAGTACTATTTTTTGTGAGATTTTTGACTCTCTTTTTCTCATTTCTAAATTCTACCATTCTGACTAAAAACTCCTCTAAATCTTACCCTAAACTGAACCTAAATAGCCACCCAAATCAGCCCTAACTGCAGCCTACTTCCTTATCGATCCACTTATCTTTTCAACCAACTTTCCTTACCGAGACACCTACCTTTGCTGCCATCTATCCCAGATCTAAAATTTATTTCTCTAACCTTCATCTATTACTATCACAACCCTAAAACCATATCAATTTATAGTCTAAACTTCACAAAACCATAGCCCCAAATTGCACCCAAAACAGCTATAAACTGTACCAAAAAACCGTAGCCTTCGGTCCACCAACCTTTTAGCCGCCCAATCTCCCTTATCCCTTTAACCGTAGCATGCATTTTTCACTGTCCAACGCTACCAATAGTGACCTCTTGCTGCCATCCTCCTTAATCGCAGCCAACAATGATCCTTGCGGCAAAAGCTACTAGCAACGATCTTTCAGTATAATCTGTTTACATCGTAACCTGCAACAATCGTTCGGTGTCATCTTGATCATGACCAGCAACAAATTAAATACAACAGTAGTCATCTCTCACTCCATACCACTGCTGCCCTCCTCTGCAATTGTCCTGTACATCGCTGCCCGTCTTCCTCCTATTGTAGTTGTACCCTTGCTGCAACCAACACCACCTGCAGCCACGAAATCACATTGCAGCCGACGTTGTTGCTGCCTTCTTCTTCCTCCACCATCGTTGTTGCCTTATAACTCAAATCTCTTGGCTGCCATCTTTCGACAAATATCAGCCACCTAAAAAATCACAGCCTCGATGACATTGCAGCGTCAACATTGCAGCATCACCAAAGTACCGCAGCCAATGTTACTGTCGCCATTTTCTTCCTCCACCGTTGCTGCTACCCTTGCCTACTATCCTCCACTTGGAGACTTCACCACCGTAGCCCGGACATCGCTGCTATTGATGCCTTCAACCTGAAGATTGTAGCTACACTCTTTAATCAGTTTGATTTGATAAGTTGAGATCCTTATGTCATAACATCGATGGGCTTATTCAAAGTCAAATTAGAGGTTCTTGAGACACATATAAATATTAAATTACGTGCTCTCTTTGAGAAGTTTTGATTGGGTCGATCACTGAGCCCAATGAGATCATAATACGGTGCAAATTTGGATTGTAAAAAGAACCTTAGCAAAGAACTAGTGATGATCCGTCAAACCTCCACCATCCAAGAGTATCAAACCAGGTTTAAAAGGTTATCTAATCAAACTTATGATTGATTTAAAAAATAAATATTGAGGACTTTTATTGAGGGCTTGAAGCCAGAGATTCATGAAGAAGTTAAAGCGCAACAGTCATACACACTTAAAAAGACAGTCATCTTCTTTGCATGACATCAAGAGGAGCGATTGAACTATGAAGTTTGAAAGACTAGAGTTACTCCTCGACCAGAGGCACCAAAGCTTTCACCTCCTCCTATTGTTAGCCAACCCCCTTGACCATATAAATTAACAAGAGAAGACCTTCATGACGGATCGACAAAGGGCCTATGTGGGTGTTGTGATAAACTATGGAGCCTAGAACACAAATGTAAAGAAGGAGACACCGCTAATAATTGTGCCCACTGAAGAACCCAAACTTGAAGATATAACTCTTGAGCCTAAGGAGAAGGATACACTATAACCGGTCACCTACACAGTCCCTACCTTAGCCGACTACACCAACTTGTAAAAATTGAAGATTGAAGAGTTTCTCGAGCAGCAGTCCATCATCATCCTCATCGACGCCGGGAGCACACACAACTTCATGAGTAGTAAGGTTGCTTCCCACTTAATGCTCCCAAAGGAAAATTATAATGAGTTCAAAGTTAAGGTAGCTAACAGCCAAATTCTGAAGTGCAACCAGAAGTGCCCACGGGTAAAACTGATCCTATAGGAGCAAGACATAGTTGCTGATTTTTTCCTCCTCCCTCTTGATGGTTTTGATATAGTGCTTAACATTAATTGGTTGTCTACGATTAGAGATGTTTTCTGGCATTTTTCGAAGCTAATCATGAATTTTTTTAGAAAAGAAAAATAGGTGATTCTACGAGGGAACCCAGTGACTACAACCACAACACAACACTTGGAGGGGGTACCAAAAGAAAATTTCAGTGGTTTCCCAATTTAAATTCAAAGGTTTTATGAGATCGAAGATAAGAACACTCTCCCACAGCTTGTTGAAATTTTGGGCATCTCCACAAAACCGAGCTGAGTACCTCCTCTGAAGCTATCCGACCCCCCTATGCTGAACAGGCTGAAACTTCTTCTAGTTGTTGCTCGGTCAGATTGCTTCCTACAATCTCAGAAGGTTGAAAATAAAAGAGTCATCCAAGAGATTATAGAGACATGGATCGTTCGGTCATGCTTTTTTCCAACTACGACACATCCCTACATTCTTTTCCCTGGAGATAAGTTACTTCAAAAGTGTTACATTATGTCAAACTCACTATGGTTGCTGATCTCAGGTGACTTCCATGACTTTTCCTAGGATCGGACCATGATGCTTAAAGACTTTGTTGATGATGACCTCTGATCTACGGTCTAAGACCATGAGAAAATTGAGTCCCTCCAATGGCGAAATCAGAAAATGAGAAGGATCATTCGCAGGACTCAATGAAGCATGAACATCATCCCTCTCATTATTAAGAAAGATGCACCCACCTTGGTTGAGTGGAACTATAGCCCTCACGACCATGATGTCGTCCACACCAAATCATGGCCAGATGTTTATTATTTGAGTAGACACATCCAGAGTAGGGGTCAGCACCATCCTCATGCAAGATAGTCAACAACATGAAGAAGTGCAAATGGACCCTGAAAAATCACTACTTCTACCCAACTCAAACTCAGATTAGGCTCACACCACTAGAGATTTTATCAAAGGATAGCCCTCACTCCAAAGACACGACCACTATTATAGAGCAACCACGTGGCAGCCCATACAAGGAAGAAACTTCCTCCTAACAAACGTCGGAGCAGAATAAAGTTTCCTGAGAAAGATCAAGTCCCCCTTCATCTCCAGCTCCACCAGCATTAAATTCAAACCTTAAGAAAATAGTCTCCTTATTTTTTTGGGCCTTGCAAAATTGGGAATCACATTGGGGCCCTAACCTAAAGATCAAATCCGTGCACCAGATCAAAATTACAGTTGATCCTCCGAGAATCCCATCTCAAATAGAAATTTAAAGACAACGACTCAACTTAAGTTCTTCTAATTGACACCCAAGCTGATGAGGAGTTGAAGACTCAGTTCCTTGAGTTCATGAAACTTCAGCCTTGAAGACAAGGCTGATTTTAAGAGGGCGGGTTTGATAGGACTCCAACATGGTTGAGTTCTAATCTCCCTAGAAGTAGTCAATAAAACCTTGTTAGATTGTAATAAAGACACTCCTATCTTATAAAGGAGTATGACTAGGGTTTAGATTAGCCCTTAAGGCTTAGTGGCTGTCACCCCCCTTACTGGGTTGGCTGGTCAGAGTTTCCCCCTTATAGAGTCAACCTAGTCACCCCCTATTCCTATTAAGGTAGGTTGGCTATAGGAGAGGCAAAGGGGTAATTTTAGTTAGGCAAGCACCCCCCTTAGGCTAGGATTTTAATCCCTATATAATGATGTAGCTGCCTACTCTCTTGAATCAAGCAATTATCAATTTTATTTTAGTCTTGTACTGAATCAAGGAGGGAGGAACCCCTACAGTGTTCCAAGGGTTGATCTCCCTCAAGGGTCAAAATCTATAGAGCTCCTTATGGGGTTCTATCAATGATGTGGTGCATCCAGTATGTCACTCAGCAGTAAAAGAACAAATCTCGAACATCGACCCACTACTAACAAATAAAACACTACCGAACCTAACAGGAACGCAATTAGGGTTAGTAGGAATTGAGCTACTAATGATTAGGTTGAAACTGCTGATCTAGATTGTCGATCTAAACTTGATATTACTTACCTTTATTCTTTAGCTACCGACCTAGAGACTACTACTACCCCAAACTCTCCTTTGATTGAGTTAGGGCCTTGCTTTACTATGCATCTTAGCCTATCATACTGACATCTAAATTTGATTCCTTTACTAATAAGAATTTTCCTTTAGGGGCGAAAGACACTTTCACTCTGAGCTCAAGCTTTCACTAGTAACTACCATATTTAACTATTGGTAACATGAGTGCGCTAGTGTTCCAACAAAGAAGAAACACATAACCAGGGACAAAGCTCTAAGACATTAAGTAGGAAATAAAGGATATAGACCAGAGCTCTAAGACATTAATTAAATAGTCAATATCAGATTGGAACTAATGCTTGTAAGAGTCAAGGGGGAGATAGAGTCAAGGGGGAGATAGATAATGGAACCGATGCTCATAAGGATATAAACCACCACAGAAGCGAGCCTGTCACCCATGCTAAAACTTCTAGCTTCAATTCTTCAACACTACCCCCTAACCTCACCCTTATTGCCCTGTTCTTACTGTTACTATCTTTTATCTCATTCTTTTAATCCATACTTGCTTTCTTTAAATACAGTACCCTAGCTCTAAACCTAACAACTCTACACCTCTTTCTTTCTTATTAGATTCCAACTTAAACTAACTGCTTTTAGTCTTGCCTTACTAAGACTCTAAGCCTATATTTCCTATAACTAAACCTAAAACTAAGAAATGAAACTCCTTTTACTGCTCTCAGGCCTTACTTGTTAGCTTTAGAGCCTTACTATACTGGCTATTCGTCATACTTTGCTTGTTACAAATCCATATTTCGCCTAGTAGCCTTCACCTCATAACTAGGAAGTCTGTCACTAACTATAAGGGTCAAACTTCTGCTTAAGAGAATGAAATCACTATTTCTGATAATCAAATAAATAATATAAAATATATTTAGTAAAACATAGTACTAACCCGAGTATTAGAAAAATTGAGCTCCTGGTAATATAATAATCAAAGATGGGGCAAAGGATTCAACTAGTGCTGACATGACTTACCTTACTAACAGGGGATTACACTAGGACACTGTCCTTGATGCTTCAACTCCATACTTTGATTATAGGACTGCTGAAACAAATCATTACTTGTTATATTGAGTATACCTCTCCTTACCTACCTCTATCCTTTAACTGCTAACCGTGGTTATGTTAGATGCTGATCTGAATCTTTGCCTTTTCAGCTAAAAACTGTAGTTCATCCTTAAGCCTGCTCTTACTGCTGTTAAGTCTTTTTTTACTCACTTTTATTCTTGTGCTACTGATCTCAAAGCTGCTCTCTTTGCGCTTAATTCTCTATTTAACCTGGTAGGCTGCCCTTACTTTTAAGTGTTACTTATACTTGCTTCGAGCCTAACTCCCCTGTAGATCAGTCTGATTTGCCTAACTAGAAAATTGGTATGTCTTATAGATGTCTTTATCCATTTTTATTGGTACTTGCCCCTTTCGCTCCTTTATCTTATTATTACTATACTATTTCCTAGCCTGTCTCTCTTTGTTTAGAGCCTTGGTTACTTTAGCTTATCTTATACTATTATACTAGTCATAATGTAACTGCTGCTAGCAAGAATCAACTACTACCTAATAAACAACAACCTCACTTACCTTCTTTACCAACCCCAGTGCTCTATTTCTCACTTCAAACCGAAGCTAATACCCTTCACTAATGTGAAATGGAAACTTGCTCTACTGGCTTTGATTCTGCCAAGTCACTACTACAAGACAAGTAACTCAAGGACAGGCAAGCAATGTATAAGGGAGTCAACTATCAAGCCAGGATACCGGGAACAACTCCCGACGACGTCACCAAGCACAACAGAAGTAGTAACTCATATTACATATATTAGTTGTTTCTTATTACAGTGTAGCTCAAGGTCTTGTCTAGTAGTAGCTTGGCCGCAACGTTGTATGTTGCTTGGCCTAATCAACTACTCTGAAATAGAATCTAAATAAAAATATGATATAAAACCAATTCCAATATACAATAAGGAGGAAATACTTAACTGGCTACATCAAAGATAGAATAAAAGACAGAGTAATTAGGCTTTGGAGTAAGTTGATTATAAGGGTCATTAGTTGGAGAACGGGAGCTAGGGGTGTTGGTTTTAAACAGTAAAGCAAGGACCAGTGCACAGTGTTATAGCCTTTATTAATCCCAGTAGCTACAGTTCGATTATGTAGTAGGTTGGTTTCTTCAGCTAACAAGTAGGGCTTTCTCAACTCACTGGCAAAGGTGGAGGTTTTCAACGACAAATCAGAATAAAAGTCTATAGTAAATAGAATCAGATATGATATGTAGGCATGATCCAGCGCATCCAGCAGTATACCACAAACAATAAAAAAGTCCAAGATGGAATAAAGAATAAGAGTAGTGAGTCAAAGAACGTAAGAGACTTCAGCTAGAGCATAGGCCTTGAAGGACCAAGTATAATAATGATGAATTTTGTCCTCGAGTAGAAGACAGAAGCTAGGCATAGAAGTAAGTAGTTTCAGTTTGAAGCTAATCCCTAGGCGTATGGGGGAGATGGGTCAGTTTTCTAGTTATGATAGTAATACTTGCTTGGAGGGTAGATAATAAGGCTTAGCTCCCGAAGGAGTTTTTAGTTCTTTTACTGCCGGGTGCAATTAAAACTATTGAGGTTGGTTCCCTATTGCCTATTTACCGCTTAGAAGGTAGCATTAACTCTTACAGTGAGTAGTAACAGGCTTTACGCCAGTAGCGGAGGGGTCAAGTATCAATACAAGAATAACAACAACGAATGCTAGCTTGAGATAGAGCAAAGGAAGATTAAGGAAGTGTGCAAGCGGGGGAGAATGAGATATCTAAAGGCGTAGACTAGACCAATGAGACAGAAAGCAAGGACAGAGAGACTAAAAGGCAGAAGCAAGGTTTCAACCTAAGACAGGTAAGACTAATAGGTAAAATGGAGTCAAATTTTAGATTAGTGGCTTATAAGTAAGAGACCAATTCTGTTATTGTTGTTGGTGGTTTGATTCCGACTATTGGGTCAGTTATACAATATAGCTGTACGGACTACATCGTACTTATTCCTTTATTCAAGTAGTAGTGTTGCTTTCAGTACTTTTTCTCAAGTGTTTGGATTTCCCATTGCCTGTTTCGATCTTGTTGGCAGTTGTGTACTGTTTGCTCTGCCAGAGTTCATCTAGAGTGGGGTACTATTTGTATTCTTTTAATTCTGTTTTAGTCATAGATAGCAGTTCCAATATTGATAGTAACGGTGTCATTTTAGTTTTGTAGCTAGGATCTCGATTAGTAGATAAAAGAACTGAGGTATTATTTGAAGAGTTGAGGTGAGGAAGCACAGACTAACTATCAATAGTATAAGTACATAGAATAATAAATAGAATAGGGTGTTGGTGGACCGTGTCAGCCTCTATCATAAGGGAACCTACTACCTAAGGAATACAAGTAACCAGTTTCAGTTTGGTACCGTGAGGGTGGGCAGGCAGGACACAGGATGCAATACACAGATTTGAGATCTGGAGTGAAAGAATTAAAGCTAGAGTTACGGGTTCGGCATGGGGAAGTCCCAGTTACAAGTGAAGTTCTTGTTTGGCCATTCCTATAGTAGTAGCGGGAGGTCGATCGATAGTAATCAAAGAATAAGAGCTAGGACAGTAAACTCTAGAAACAGTAACTCAAGGCTAAAAGAACACAGTAGCTTTAGACTGGAGAGCAAAGGAACAAAGACTTAGAGATATGAAAGATAGGTTAAAATCCATGAGTTTAGGAATAAAAGTAGGCAATGCATACTTAATGTTATGAGTTACACGCCAGGTAGCATTAGTTCAATCCCTTATTGTTAGTAAAAGAATGAGAGAAGCGCTAGGACAAGCCTGTTTGCCATCAGTTCGGTTCTCTTATTCCCTTCTGGTTAGCTCTTGTTTGATTCTGTTTCTTTGATTTTACTATTCAAGGTAGTAGCTCCGTGGGTTCAATGAGTTCTCTTGTTAGTGGTAGCGCTATACTTTAGCTAATAACAAGCAGAGATGAAGGGCATATCCCAGAGAATCGAAGTCAAGGTAACTAGAATAGGGGTTAGTATCGGGAGACTCAAAACAAGAGCTATATGCTGGGTGTGGGCAAGGGTATAATTGAACTGATTGGTAATAGAGTGCAAGAGGTGAGTATGATTGATAGCTAGAGTAGTCCAATTAGAATATAATAAGCATTGTGTTCATGTTACGCGGTAGGGGTTTTCTTGTATTGATGTATTTTTATTATTGCTGCTGAGCTTGGCGGCTAGTGGTAGTTACACGGCAGTGTGTTGAATGAGGTTGAAAGACCAATAGACAGGATTTTAGTTTAAAGAGCGAACGTTGGGATTGTATAAAGGAGTGGTGGGCTCAACCCCAAACATAAGAATGACAAGAG
This sequence comes from Ensete glaucum, assembly GCA_021527575.1. NCBI lineage: Eukaryota > Viridiplantae > Streptophyta > Magnoliopsida > Zingiberales > Musaceae > Ensete > Ensete glaucum. Next base: position 28,652,433 of record CM038559.1, on the reverse strand, counting down.
CAAGTAACAGGTCAATAGTAAGTAAAACAATAACGAAAGGGTGGACCGATAAGTGAAATATAGATTTGATACAAGGGGTATAGACCAAGAGGTGGAACTCAAGAATTCAATTCGAAGGTAAAGGCACCGGTCTAACTAATTGGGTAAAGGAAGAGACAATTACTGCAGCTACTAAGAATGGAACTGTTGCCATTAATGCTTTAAGTGTATCCTGGGGATAAAGAATCAAATCAGTAAGAATATGAGTTGTGAGCTAATGTCTCTTATGCCCGAGTGTGGTTCTTATTATTACAAGAAATCCCTAGTTGCTTTCTTGCTAGCAGAGTAGTATGATATGAGTTCGATCCCTCGTTGTTAGTTAAAGTAGTGTTGGCACGATAGGAAGTCTTGTCAACATTGATTTTGTCATTATTAGTAGTGATTCCACTCTCTTTATAGTTTCATCATAGGAGCATGGAGGTTATTTTATTATTTAGTTCGATTCTATGTTCGTATTAGACTTATTCTTATTCTTATTATAGTAGGTGTGCTAGGATGGCAAGAAGTAGTTCGACTCTTTTACTTAGGCGCTCTAGTCTTTTATTTGATAGTTCAATTTTGATGTGGGTGTTAGCAACCCTACTACTGAGCTCCATTCTATTGGTTAGTGTTTTTACTATTTCTAGTCATAGTGGTAGCCTTTAAAGTGCTAGCTTAGTTTTTTCTATTAGTATTTCATCCTTATTAGCAATAGTTGGATCCCTGTCTATTAGTTAAAGTATCGGTAGCACTGGGTTTCTTCTAAGTTTCTTGGTGTTTTAGCATGAGAGGTACTGATTGGTTGCCCTCCTGTTAGCCAGAGATTTCATCCTTATAGTGGACTATTGAATTACTTGTTTGTTATCTCGGTAGCGGATTATTTATTCTGATACCATAAATGGTAATCGGTAGAGCGGATCTGAGACACAGTAGAGCCAGAGTTTTGTTTAGTAGTGAGAGGCTGTAGGCTAACAAGCAAGAGATGGAGTGCTAAGTTGAGCAGGTAGGGGTGAAGTAAAGTCAAAATCAAATCTGAAAGTTAGGATACTGTGAGTAGGCTCCGTATAGAAATAAGGACAGAAAGAAGGATATATCTACTAGCGATGTTACTTAACTAAACTAGGAAAAGGGAAATGATTACTTAGAGGAAAGATTGGATTGAACACCCAAACCATAGATCCACTGTTCAATGAAAAAGTACTCGCTTTTTTGAGACCAGAAAGGGAATAACTAGAGCCCTTTTCCGACCATGTTACTATACGTAAACACTAATAAACCACTAAGAAATAGAATATCAATCTAATATGATAAGACACAGTCTACTAAATTGAACTAAACTAAGTAAAATAAAATCAAACAAAGAACCAGAGAGAGGACAGTAAGAATAAGAAACAGGAGCCTAAGCCTGGGAGGAAAGATAGCTTTGAAGTTAGTAGAGGGAGTTGCTAGTTTCGAGTTGGCGATCACGGAGTTATATTAGAGTACGAGCATTAGAACTAAGTGTAGGTGGGCAAGAAAGAGGCAAGAAGTAGGTCAATGTCTATAAGTAAGGTTTTATTGTCTGAAATAAAATTTGATTCATTAGGATCATGTTTGAATATTGTGAATCATACACTACTGCTAACACGGCTCGAATCGATATACTATTACAAGAAGAGAGCTAATGGAAAACAGAGTTTTCCTAGTGCTTCTAATAATTTAATTACTAGTAAACTTTATCAAACTCATTAGGGCCATGATCAGAGTAAGCCTACTAATTGTGAGAATGGAGCAGGTGCTTCTCATACCTTACCCCGGAGCTGGTAATCAAAGTAATGGGTATTAGGATCTTCCACTCAACATATGGATCCACCCACTACTACCCTATGCCACTACCGACTATTGGAATCCAATCACTACCAATTAGACTCTCACCGGTGCTTCTCGAATTTGCCTTACTAGCTTTTCAACTTACACCACTAGGAGTGATGCTGATACCACTACTTAAGAGAATGGACCATGGGCTTACAATACCTTAACTCAAAAGGGGAATCTATCTACAACTGTATAGAACCGACCTAGTAGAAATAGGGAATTCACTGGTATCTAATCATACTGAACCCACTACTTTAAATAACGAAGCTACTGCTTTTCATAATCCAACTAATGGCAAAAAGGCTTGAAATGCATTAGCAGCTGTATTAGGCTTATTCCACGGTCCCTTGTCTTTAAGTTAGCATTGACTATCTTTTATTATGAGAATATTAAGTATGCCGTTATCTTATATGATATTGATTAATATTTTCATGTTATTTAATGATTCTGTATACTATTGGAATCGAACTGATGAACTCCCCGACGATCTTTGCAAATGCTATCAGTGCAAATGCTGTTTTATTCTCTTATGTAAGATTATGTGGTCTTTTATTAATTGAATAAGATATATTATGGATTATTTGGATTCTGATAAAAGATATTAGCCAATATTAAATAAAGTTCATATTATATTGGGATATTTTAGGGGATGCCCGGAAGGAACTCTCCTAATAACTTATCCTAGATCCTCTGCTCTCGTCTATAAATAGACAGGACCTACTCTAAACCCGTAGAATGACACGATACTAGATCAAGAGATTACAGTTAAAAGATAGGAAGAGAAGAGAAGGGGTCTAGATCTATTCTAGTTCCTCTTGCAGATCGATATTCGACGTCATTCAGATCTGTTGGACGGTGCTCTTGAAGATCTAATTGGATCTCACGTAGATGGCATCTAAAGGTATGCATCGTAAACATATATAGTATTATTTGATTTCAATCCTGGCATAAAATTTTTTTCGCATAATAGATTGCATAATTATAGTTTTTATGCCAATAATTGGTATCAAAGCATAGGTTTGAGATAAAAAATATTAGATCTATTATTTTTGTTTACGATGCATTGATCTTAATATCTTATTGATCTATTTTCCTTTCTGTCAAGTTTTTATCATTTGTTTGCGAACGATTCTTGATAGTTGTGCATTGTAAAATAAACGCAGTAATCTTGTCGCGTTCTTGGCTAGATCGCTTACGGTGTCGCAGCAGGATCACCGCCTGTGGCCGCAGTGGGTCGCAACCCGCTAAAGAAAGGCCATAGCGGGCCACGCCGAAGGGCGCGATGCCGCCGGTCACCCGGGCAAGAAGATGGGCAATCAAGACTAGCGTATGGGCCTCACCCGGACTACACACGCACGGCGTTGGGGCCCATGGCGATCACAGCAGCCACGAGGTAAGAGAGGAGGCTAGGGTTTTTCTTGAGAAAATTACAGTTTGCCATTCACAAATTAGAGTTTTACCCTTCTGAGTAGGTTTATTTATATTTTTACCCTTGTGATTTATTAATAATATAATTAAAAAAATCTATAATTCTTATATATATATATATATATATATATATATATATATATATATATTAGAATTACAGTTTTATCATTATAAAATTGAAAAATTTTGGTTATTTTCTCAATTATAAAATTAATCAATATATAACCTATAATAAAAATTTAATTATGATTATATTTTTGATTTTTCAATGATTTTATTTTATTTTTTATCAATTTATTTAATTAGACTTATGGGATTCTCTAATTAAATAAAATTAATCAGAAAAAAATTATAAATTATTGTTTCTTTATAGTTTTCTCATATGAATTATGAATTGTATGTGTTAAATCTAATTATTGATTTTTGGATATTAATTTAGTTATTTATTTTTCACATAAATGCATGATTTATGTATTATCATGATTACAGTTATCATATGAGTTTTTTACTACTGATTAAGTGTTCAATAATTAGTAATTATAAAATAATATTTATTTTTCACATAAATGCATGATTTATGTATTATCATGATTATAGTTATCATATGAGTTTTTTAATGCTGATTAAGTGTTCAATAATTATTATGGTTATTATCCTATTATTGAATTGTCTCAACATGAATTAGTTTAAATGAACTTGATGAATATTATTTGTAGTTCATCTACTTAAGTTATATCTGACCGGTAGCTGCCAAAGTAGCATAGATGGTAGGCTTATAGGATATGAAATACAATTAAAGTCTTGTCATTCATATGATAATTTAATTTATATTTTATATTACTATATTGGTGTTGTAGTCACCAAAGTGGCCTAGATCAATGATTTATAAAATTACATTAAGGAACAAGTCCTCAATGACATTAAAGAAATAATATTCAAAATTGCATGCATAATTAGGAGATTTAGATAATCACAAAGGATAATCTATTTCAAATAATTATGTGATGGGGTAGGATGATACTATTTTGGATATCCTTGCAGTTTAGAATTGTATACCCAAAGGTAGTAAAACTATTCCATAAGGATGATATCAGTCCTCCATAAATGATCTTGTATGAACACTAGATATGTTAATATTTTTACCCAAAGGTTAAATATTGATAATATCAATAGTTCATCATATTTTGGTAAAACTCAAAGCATTAATGTTATTTTATATTCTGCAGTGGTATTCCCGTTCATACATTCTTATGTTTCTAGTGTCCCTGTACTCTCTGGATCAAATTATTTAGAATGGTTGAGCATGTGCAATTTACATTGAGCGTACTAGATCTTGATTTGGCATTGCTTATTGAAAAGCTCGCAGAATTAACTGATAAAAGTACTGTGGAACAAGTCAATAAAATAAAGGCTTGGGAGAGATCTGATAGGCTCAGTTTAATGTTCATAAGGATGACAATTGCAAATAATATACAGACTTCATTACCGATTGCATCTAGCGTACGTGAATATTTAAAGGTTATTGAAGATATATTTAAATCTGCTGATAAGTCATTGGCTGACACATTAATGAAAGAACTGACTATAGCTCAGTATGATGGTACTCGAGGAATTTAGGATCACATCCTCAATATGGTTGACAAAGCTGCAAAACTTAAGACGTTGGGAATGAATGTTGATGAATCTTTTCTTATGGAGTTAACTAGTATGTGTGTTCAGGAAGAATTAAGATTAAAGCAGAACAGTTCATATAATGCACTGACAACTATTCAAGGAGTTGGTAACAAGAAAAGGAAATCGAAGCGTCATCCATCGAAGAAATTTGTCGGGTCTGGAAGTGTTGGACAAACTATTGAAAAGAAAGCAATTATAGTAAAGTTCTTCTTTTGTGGCAAGAAAGGACATGTAAAGAAGGATTACATTAAACATAGAACTTGGTTCGAAAAGAAAGGTATAAACTCAACCTTTGTATGTTTTGAATCAAACATTATAGAAGTTCCTTCTAATACATGGTGGATTAATTTTGGCGCTTCAACTCATGTTACTAATAATATGCAGGGATTTCTTTCAATCCGAAAATCAAAAGAATATGAAAGATTCATAATTATGGAAAATCATCTCAAAGCAAAAGTGATATCAGTAGGGACTTATCGCTTACGCCTAGAGACGGGTCATCTGATGGATCTGGAAGACACATATTTTGTTCCTACAATTTCTAGAAATTTAATTTCTCTGTCTAGAATTGATTAGTTAGGATATTGTGTTTCTTTTGGTAATGATAAACTCAACATATTTTATGATTCAATGAAAATTGGTTCTGGAATTCTTTGTGATGGTTTGTACAAAATTAATTTGAATCTTGAGTTCGCGAATACATTATTGACCCTGCAATCAAGTATTGAAATGAAACGTAATTTCAATAATGAAAGATCTTCTATATTGTGGCATAGACGTTTGGGACATCACTGATTTTGATGTTTGCATAGATTGCATTAAAGGAAAGAAAACTAAGCATACAAAGAAAAATGCCACAAGAAGTAAAGAACTTCGTGAAATTATTCATACTGATATCTGCGGACCACTCCATATTCCTTGTTTTAGTGGAGAAAGATATTTCATCATATTTAGAGATGACCTGTCCAGATATGACTATGTTTATCTAATACATGAAAAGTCTCAAGCCGTTGACATTCTTGAAGTGTACATCAATGAGGTCGAGAGACAATTAGATAGAAAAGTTAAAATTGTCAGATCTGATAGGGGTGGTGAATTTTATGGCAGATATGATGAATCCGGTCAGAATATTGGTCTTTTTGCTAGATTCCTAAAACAGCAGGGTATTTATGCTCAGTATACATTACCAGGTGTGCCATAGCAGAACGGTGTTGCTGAAAGACGAAATCGTACTCTTATAGATATGGTTAGGAGCATGATGAGTTATTCTTCTGTACCTGAGTCAATGTGAGGTGATATTCTTAGGACAGCTATGTATATCTTGAACAGGGTTCCTAGTAAATCAGTTCCATCAACTCCATTTGAGTTATGGACTGGTAGGAAACCCAGTTTGAGACATTTACATATTTGGGGGTGTCTTGCAAAGATAAGAGTATTCAATCCACATGAAAAGAAATTGGATCCAAGAATATTTTTTGGATATTTTATTGGTTACCCAGAAAGATTCAAAGGATACATATTTTATTGCCCTAATCATAATATGAGGATAATAGAATCTGGTAATGCAAAATTCCTAGAAAATGGTGAAATCATTGGGAGTCAAAAAATCTCGAAGGATTAATTTTGATATTGAGGAGATTCAGGCTTCTTCTCCTATATTATCTCCTAATCGAGAAATTATTGTTCCTCAAATCAATGATAGAATTGATGAGGGTGAACAACAAAATAACATTAATGAATTCTCACATGATGTTGATGTCACCACTGATAGTCTTGTAGAACAATCACAATTGGCAGTTTTGAGAAGATCTCAAAGAAAAAGGAAACATGCAATTTCTGATGATTATGTGGTATATCTACAAGAATCAGATTTTGATATAGGAATGAAAAGAGACCCCTTATCATTTTCACAAGCTATAGAAAGTAATGATTCTGAAAAATGGTATGATGCAATGAAAGATGAGTTAAAATCAATGGACTAGAATGGTGTCTAGGAACTCGTTGAATTGCTCAATAATTATAAAAGGGTCGGTTGTAAATGGGTCTTTAAGACTAAACATGACTCGGTGGGCAATATCGAACGATATAAAGCCAGACTTATGACCAACGATTTTTCTCAGAAAGAGGGCATTGACTATCATGAGACCTTCTCTCCAGTTTCTCGAAAGGACTCATTGAGAATCATCATGGCATTAGTAGCTCATTATGATCTTGAGTTACATCAGATGGATGTGAAAACAATATTTCTGAATCAAGATCTAGATGAGGAAATTTATATGGATCAACCTGAAGGATTCATAGAAAAGGGAAAGGAAAGTTGGGCTTGCAAACTTAGGAAATCCATTTATGGCCTTAAACAAGCTTCCAGACAATGGTATATAAAGTTTCATGATATCATTACTTCCTTCTGATTTAAGGAAAATATTGTTGATCAATGTATATATCTGAAGGTTAGTGAGAGTAAGTTTATTATATTGGTCTTATATGTGGATGATATAGCTTACCAGTAGTGATATTGGTTTGTTACATGAAACCAAGATATTTCTCAACAATAACTTTAAGATGGTTGATATGAATGAGGCATCCTATGTTATTGGCATTGAGATATTCTGGAACAGATCTCAAGGTTTGTTAGGATTGTCTCAGAAATGTTATATTAATCGTATCTTAGAAAGGTTTAATATGCAACTTTGTAAAACCAATGATACACCTATAACTAGGGGTAAAAAATTCAGCCAAGACCAGTACCCGAAGAAAGATTTAGATATCTACAAGGGACAAAAAGTTATATGCTCACATATAGGAAGTCAGATCACTTGAAGTAACGGGATATTCAGATGCTGATTTTGTAAATTAATCGCTATGACTCACATTGATAGTTGGACTAAATATAGTATAATTATGCTTATTAGACTTATTAGCTTATTTTTAAAATCATGACCATGTATAAAATAATTTTTTTAAAAATTTTCAGAATCCAATTATATAAAATTATTTTCAAATAAATTTTATTTTGTTTATTTTGATCTTAGATATCTTTTATCTTATCAATTAATGGGCCAAGTGAGAGAATATAAGATTATGTGGCCTTTTATTAATTAAATAAGATATATTATGGATTATTTAGATTCTGATAAAAGATATTAGCCAATATTAAATAAAGTCCATATTATATTGGGATATTTTAGGGGATGTCCTTGATGGAAGGAACTCTCCAAATAACTTTTCCTAGACCCTCTGCTCTCGCCTATAAATAGACAGGACCTACTCTAAACATGTAGAATGACACGACATTAGATCAAGAGATTACAGTTATCCTCTTGATCTAGATCAGGAGATTACGATTATCGTCTTGATCTCCCAAAACCATCAATTAAGGTGGTCCTATAAAAAGATAGGAAGAGAGGAGAAGGGGTCTAGATCTATTCTAGTTCCTCTTGCAGATCGATATTCGGCGTCATTCAGATCTGTTGGGCGGTGCTCTTGAAGATCTAATTGGATCTCACGCAGATGACATCTAAAGATACGCATCGTAAACAGATCTAGTATTATTTGATTTCAATCCTGGCATAAAAGTTTGACATTCCTTCCTTTTAGGCTCACTGCCCCTTTTATAACCCTTGCTTGTTCGTAAGCTTTGTTCTTTCCCGCTTTACTTTGATTCTATCTATTTCTCCTTACTTGTTAGGTTGACTCTAATACTTTTTGCTTCAAAACTGCCATTGCATTGCTACTAATGAGAATTTATTTCACTAGGCGCTCTAAGGCATTTAACAAAAAGAAATACCATCGCTACTCATAAGAAGTATTCACTCTCAACTAGGAAATCAAGAATAGAAAAAAGATGTAGTACATCATGGTATCCCTAGTAGAATAGGTCAGAACCATTAATTAGGAGAAGAAAGAAAGGTAGGTCAGCAATCAAACATAGGAATAAGGGCAAGGAGTGGATCAATGATTAAAGAAAGAAAATAAGGATAGACATACTAATAGGCAAGAGACATAGACTGATAGCAAAGGTAGACTCAGTTCATTTGGATAGTCAGCCCTATATGCCGTAAAGTAAGGTTAGAAGAAAGTAAAGCAAGGTACATAGGTATTGAAAGCAGTTTTATTTGTTCAGTAAATGAGATGTGACCTTGGTTCCATTCTTGTTAGCCCTTGTTTCAATCTTGCTAGCAGGGATTCCGGCCTTGTACTTACTTATTGAATTACCTATTGTGGGTTAAAGCCGTGTTGGCACTAGCTCAAGCATTAAAAGCACCAATCCTATTCTCATAAGTAGTTGTGAAAACCCTAGTATTGGTTAGTGAATTCCCTGTTTATTCTGAGTTTAGTTCTATAACTTATGAGTTGGATTCTCTTTTTCCTAGTTGAGTTATTGTTATACGTGGTTCAATTCCTTGCTCATAAGAGGAAAGATAAGTATCAGTAGCACTAGCTCGATTCTATTTATTTATACGCTATATCTCATCAGTAGACTTCCCCATTGATACATAGGATAAGAATAAGAGTCAGGGGAGGTAGCCCTAGAGATAGTAAAGAAAGAGACTAAACTGTTGGTGCAAGATGTGAGATCTGTATAGTAATTACTGATGGAGCGACATGTCAGTTTGAAGCTACCCCTACCCTAGTAGTTGTTAGACTCCCCTATTGTATTCAGTGTAGCAGAAGTGGGATCAGGAATGGATCAGGAACGGAAGAACACAACCATTAGTAACAAGACTTCCACTAAGTAAAAGGACTTTCAACTATAACATAGGCATTCGAGGGACAAGTATCGATGGGCCCTTATAGTAGTAAGAACAGAGAGGTTAATAAAGAATTTCATAAGTAAATAGAAGACCCAACATGCGGCTACTCTCATCCATTTAATAATGATTTCAACTCAACGATTCCTACTTTGATATGCAATTCCCACTTATGAGTTATCGTACTAGGAGCGAGAATAAGAGACAGGATGGACAGGCTTACTTGGGTCTCCCCAACAAAACTAATTCTTCTCCTACTGATTTCAGTTTTTTTACTTATCCGGTTCACTTTGTTACTTTGATTCTTGGACTTACTACTCGAAGTTTAACACTGGTTTGTCTTCTGGGCTACTGTGTACTCACCTACTCCCTCCCCAATCTGATACTGCTGAATTTATTTGCTATCGCCTGGTGTACTTGCCCAAGAGCGAATCTACGCCCCAACCAATAAATTTTGTGACTCAATCTTTTCATTCCGACCCGATGGTTCTACTACGCTCCTATCTTATGGGACTCCGACACTCAATGCCTTCTTCGCTACTGTCTTTAAGCTGACATTACTGATTTTCATTCTCTCCTTTCCTTATTCAATTAATTATTCTTTTGTTGTATAATAAAACTTCTTAGTATTTCATTAGCGAAAATAGGTGAAAAAGAGCATGTTCTTTCTCACTTAATGATATATTAGTTATTCCAACGTTAAGTTCACTTCTATATGATTTCAAACATAATGAAACTCTTATGGATAAGACAATAATAACTTTACTAATAGGAATACCACTCATAATACAAAATATCCCTCAGCAGTTTAAGGCTAAAATTCATAATTAATAATTTCACCTATTTGTACAATGATTTCACTAGACTATAAAACCAACAAAGTAAGAATGTCAGGAGCAAGTACAGGCTTGGAGAAGAATAAAGAGAGGAAGGGAAGCCTTAAATTGACGAGGGAAGGCCTATAAGGGAGGAAATAAAGACTCTATTTGTTGTTGTAGACATAGGTAGATTGCTATTAGTAGTTAGGAGTTGCTTGTCGAGTTCTATTCTGATTGACATTATTCTCATTCTTTTCTTGTACACGATACATCATACGTCTATTATGTCTCTTAGTCTCTTAGCACCTTTACTATTGAGTGGGATTCCTTTATTCTAGTAGTAAGGTTGCAAGCGAGTAAGGGTTATCAATGATTTCATTCCCATCAGTAGTCATCAGATTCCTTATTCATAGTTGGAGTTCCCTATCGTCCCCGAGTTGAGCCTGTTAGGTAGTAGTGCATTTTCTTATTATAAGAGAAAGTATTGGTAGTGCATAGTTGAGTCCCACTTCACTTGTATATAAGGCTTGCTCTACTACCTATTAGTATATGTCCTTACTTTACTTCACTCTGTAGTTACTGATCCAAAGGTTGACTATCCGTATTAATTACCTGTCCTTGATTATTTAGTTACTGCTTTTGAGTTTGAGGAACCTCTCTACTACCTTGGACTCTTTGACCCTTTGCTTTCAATATGTGTTTCCTCCCTCAAATCTCACTTGTTATCTTATTAGGGAGCCTCCACTGCTTTATCTTATTCTAATACATGTTATGTTAGGATCCTAACTAAGTCGGGTCCATCTATTCATGATTAAATCGAGTTGAGTCATATTAGTCTGTCCAGTTTAAGTCAGTTATACATTGGATAAGCCCAATCGAGTCAGTTATGAGTTGATTAGGGTTGGTTTTTATCTTCAGTAAGATGGAGTCAGTTATTATTTTTAGTTAGAAGTTTATCAAGCTAGTTAAGAGTCGAAGATTAGTGGGATTCTTGGTAGAACCCTATAAATAAGATTGTAAACTCTTTCATTAAGATCAATTAATGAAGAAGTATTAGTTTTAGTCACAGGCAAAACCCTAGGGGGCAGATCCCCTCGAAGTGATCTAGGAGGTAGATCCCCTTGAAGTGATCTAGGAGACTCGATCCTCTCAAAGAGATTGATTATCCCCCTTTCCATCCTCTTTTTTTATAATAAAACCCTAGGATTCTACCAATTTGGTATCAGAGCCACCATTCCTCAGCTCTTTCGCTGCTACCATTCATCATCCTCACCGCTTATCTTTGCTACCTTATATCATCATCACCGTCATCCTCATCACATCTTCTTTCTCATCTCCATGCTGCCATTTCGCTGCAAACTCACCATCATCATTGTTGTAACAAACATCTTTGCTGCAGCAGCCAACAACAACAAAAAAAAAAAGAGGGAAAAAGAAGAAAGAGAGAGAAGAAGAGCACCGCTGCCACGTTGCTCTTCCCTTCCCCTTTCCTGCCACAGCAACCGCACGCCCCCTGCCGCTGCCTAGCAGCTTCCAACTAGCCTTTTTCAATGTTGCATTACTCTCCTCCTCAATCGCTGCCACCAGCCACTCTTCTCCATCGGCAGCGACATCAACCGTAGCCCCACCCAACCGACGCACACCCGTGCCTCAGCACTCGCTGCTGCCGGCCACTCATTCTTTTGCACCGGTGCACAGCAGTGCCACCTCTACTTCCTATTGCTGTAGCGCACTTGTGCCTCTGTCGATTGCTGTCGCCACCCCCATCTGTTGCCTACAGCCCCGCCCTGCCAGCCATCCCTACTATCTCCCACTATAGCCGCTGCAACCCACTGTTGCAACCTCCTTCCTATAGCCACCTCCCTTGCCGCTTGTAGCCCTCGACCATTGCTCTAATCACGCATAGCCACCGATCCCCTACTCTAACAATCGCAGCCACAATCAAAGTCCTCACCAATCGTAGCCACTACCCTTCCTCCACCCTCGCTGCCACCAGCCACTGTCATCTCCTCCCCTTCTCCTCAATCGCAGCCATAGCTACAGCTTCCTCCTCCCTACCACTACCACCGGTCATACCTCAGCAGCATATAACCAGCATCGACGCTGCTGCCTCCCCTACCGCATTTCCAGCCTTTTGTCCCTTGTTTCATGCTACCCTCTCCCTCGACAGCATCATCATCCTATCCAAACAAGGACTGTCGCTGACCACCTCTATTCCTCCTCTCCTCATATGTCGCTGGCCAGCCTTCGGTAGTGCACTACTCTTGCTGCCGCTGCCACCCACTAGCCGTCAATATCCTTCACCTGCTTGATATCACAACGCACCCACGCCTCTGCTGCAGTCGCCTCTGTCATCTCTCTTCCTCCCCTTTCTTCCCTGTCATCGCCTCCTTGTTGCCGCTGCTGCTGCATCCCTACATCCCTTGCTCTCAACTGTGCCTTCCTTCCCTTGCATCTCCACCATTGCCGCTGCCAATTGTCGGATCTAGTGCTGTCTAACCTTTTCCCCATAATTGCAGCCATTGCCAGCCACAATCGCTGCCCCTCTTCAATCTCCTCCTCTGTTAGTAGTGTCGCCATTGCTGTCAGCCCTCACCACTACCACTTGTTGCCAGTCACCGCTGCCTCCTCCCTTGCCACTGCTGCCCTCGCTGCCACAGTCATTGCTAACCGTGCCCTTGCCATTGCACCTCCCTGCTGCCACTACTACAACTCCTTGTTACTAGATGCTGCCTTCTGCTCCCTCTCCAAGCCCCTCAACTGCCATTTGTTTCTGATTCATAGCCTCAATAATAGTCATTCCACTTCCTTTACAGACAACTCATGCGATGCTATGGATGATACACTAGATGCAAGGTTTAAGGTATTTAAGATCTACATAGAAGATAGATGGTAATAACTCCTTCGCGAATTTAAAAGAAGTTTATCGGAGAACCCCAACAAATCTCAGCATACTCAAAATTTCAATCTCAAAGGGAACAAATCTGGAAAATATGATCAGGGGCAAGATAAAGAGTTTCTTAAATAGGAAGATGAAGACCCAATCGATTGGATCTCATGTGTTGAATTTTTTTTTTATTTTCACAGGACTCTGGAAGAATCCATGGTGGATAAAGCTTCCACATAACTCAAAGGTGATGTAATCCAGTGGCATGATTTGTACAAGACTTATCACAGAGTCCCTTCGTTGGGACAGTTCAAGAGATAGCTCATGATTCACTTCGGACCATCGGAATACAAGAACATTAATAAATAGCTTGCCAAAATCTGCCAGACTTCCATAATACATGAGTACCAGAGCAGATTTGAGTGCCTGTCGAACCAAACTGGAGATTGGTTCGAGATATAGTTGGTGAGAAAATTTATTGAAGGACTTAATCTCGAGATTCAGTGTAAAGTTAAAGCTCGTCATCCTCGCATTACGATAGCAGTCATATCATTCTCCAGTAAGCATGAAGGAAAAATTATTATGGACACTCGTCAAAACAGAAGCTTCAATAGACAGGACTTTAATGTGATCAACATAGATAATCGCAAACAAGAGCAGCTTCTAACAGTTGAGCCAATTAAAGAGGAAATAAAAATTGACAATGTAGAACTGAATATGAAGGCTATGACAAACTTCTGGCGATTGAACCAACTAAGGAGAAATAAAAAATTGATAATATGGAATCCGATCACGAATACTATGTCAAATCTGAAGATAAAACCGCTAATGAGCAAATCTTAATTTGTGATAAAAGATGCTCAAAGATAAAATAATATTTATCTATTTCTTTTTGATGCCCCAGGAAGACTTCAAAGTGGCGATCCTCAAAAGAAGGCATGGTACTACCACTAAGTGGAGACCCTATTTAATCGATGAAAAGGATTATCCAGAAGACTGCAATAACAACTGCATAAGAAGACCAAACCATTGCTTATACTAAGTGGAGACCCTATTTAATCGATCAAAGAGTTGTGATGCATGACAAATATTGACGTGCTTCCGAAATCTGATACTGCTTGGCCTTAAGGGTAAGGCTGATTTGAAGTGGGCGGGTCTGTTAGGACCCTAGCTAAGTCGGGTCCATCCATTCATGATTAAATTGAGTTGAGTCATATTAGTCTGTCCAATTTAAGTTAGTTATGAGTCAGGTGAGCCCAATCGAGTTAGTTATGAGATGGTTAGGGTTGGTTTTTATCTTCGGTAGGATGGAGTCAGTTATTATTTTCAGTTAGAAGTTTATCAAGTTAGTTAAGAGTCAAAAATTAACGGGATTCTTAGCAGAGCCCTATAAATAAGGCTATAAACTCTTTCATTAAGATCAATCAATGAAGAAGTTTTAGTTTTAGCCACAGGTTAAAACCTTAGGAGGTAAATCCCTTCGAAGTGATCTAGGAGGCTCGAACCCCTTAAAAAGATCGATTATCTCCTTCCCACCCTCTTTTTCCACGATAGAACCCTAAGATTCTATCATGTTCTTTTCATTCCCGCTATTGATCTCACATCTAACTTACTGACCAAATAGCACTGCTTGCAATGCCTAGCGGGTTAGCTCTGCCTTTATTATCTATTATTCTTTTACTTAGTTTATTTACTTCTATTTAGTATCATGTGTTTTATCATAATTATATAATATTTGAAGTTTACTTTTCTAACCCTACCTTCTTCTTTCTCTATCTAGAGCTATGAGGAAGTTAAGTTTTCCTTTTAGGCAATAGAGGTATGCTCAAATGCATGGAAAGATCTATATTAAAGCAAGTGTACTAGACATTAAAGTAAGCCTATGAGCGGGGAGTGGAAAACTCACTAGTAAGACCAAGAAAGCAAGTCAGTAGTCATAGACTTCAAGTAAGGGGAGATAGCTTTGGGGCCGGTAGTTCGATTCTAATATCTAATATAAGCAAATGGGCCCGAGAAGCAGCAGTTAAAGGCTAAGTCCTCGGTTAAAGCTTAGGTAGCACCATTTTTATCCTAAGCTCCCTAGTGCTGAGTCAAAGTATTGTTGATAGGTATCAATTTGCAGGCAAGACAGACTAACTGGATCAAGTATCAGTTTGAAAGTAAAGAGTCAAAGGCTAACAAAGAAAATCAATAATGAAAGTAATAGGTATAAGCCTAGAGACGGGAAGGAAGATGCAAGGTTAGATGAATACAAGTAAGACTGTTGCTGCTTAGTTTAATTAATTATTCCATCTTTGATTCCTTCTTCTAAGTTAGAGAGCGAGCGGCAACGGTGAAGAGTGAGCAGCAAAGGTCTTGTTAGTAATAGATATAGCTTGACAGTGAGTACAGTAGGACTAAAAGCTAGTATGCCAGGAACAAGTGGTAAGCTAGTATGATAGCTTTAATTATTATAGGAAACGTTTGTTTTGTTGTCAATTGGAATTAGTTTTCCTACTTATAAAAATCACAAAGAAAGAGGAATGACGAAAGAATTAACAAACCTGTAACTAAACTCTCAGAAACGTAAAGTGGTGAGAACAAAGATGAAAGAATCAGGTGGACCCGTCTTGTGCGGTAGGTGTTTGTGAGTTTGTCTTACCACTTGTGATTCCCCCTCGATGAAAAATAAAGTGGTGAGCACAACGTTGGAACACAAAGATCCAACGGTCGTCAAAAAAGAAAATGAATACTTGAAAGAAAAATCCATTATTGACACGGGTGGTTATTAGGCCATGGTCGAAAACATAAGTTATTGTAGAATTGTTGGTTATTAAGCCTTGTAAGTCTATCGAATTATATTCAAATTCTAATATGATAATAGGTCACTTGGTTCTAAATAGATGATAAGACCCCAGAAGGAGCCCTATAGATTTTGATTCTTGAGAGAGATCAACCCTTGGAATACTATAGGGGTTTCTCCCTCCTAGACTCGGCACAAAGGCTGAATTAAAGATGATAATTAATTGATTAAAAGAGGAGGGCAACTACATCTTAAGTAGGGATCAAAGTTCTAGCCTAAGGGGGCACTTATCTAAGTGGAATTACCTTTTTACCCCTCTTATAGCCATCCTTCCTTAATAGGAACAAGGGGCAGCTAGGTTGGCTCTATAGATGACCTAAGTGGAAAAACCCTAGCCGACTTGCCCAGTAAGAGGGGCGACAACTACTAAGCCCTAAGGGATAATCTAAACCCTAGCCATACTCCTTTATAAGATAGGTATGACTTTATTATAATCTAACAGGGTTTTTATTGACTAGTACTAAGATGATTATGACTCAACCCTACTGGAGTCCTACCAAGTCTTCCCTCTTCAAATCAGCCTTGTCCTCAAGGCTGAGGGTCCATAAACTCTGGAAACTGAATCTTCAAATCCTTATGTGACTCCCATGCTATCATTAACTGAACTTTGGCCGCCTCATTAGCTGGGATGTTAGTTGGAAGGATTTAGGCTGAGTCATCTTCTTTAAATTTCTATTTGAGGTGGGATAACTGGCGGACCAACTACAATCTTGATCTGGTGTGCGAATTTGATCTCCAGGTTAGGGTCCCAATATAATCCTCAATTTTGCAAGGCCCAAAGAAATAGGGAGACCACTTCATTAAGGCTCGAGTTTCCTACTGATAGGGCTGGAGGTGTAGAAAAACTCGATCTTTAATTTTTCATCCATTCTGAAGTTTGTTAGGAGACCATTTCTTCTTTACATGTGTTGCCATATGGTTAGTCTTTAGTGATAGCCAATCTTTCTTCTGGAATAGTAACTACCCTATGGTATTATTCAGGATGATGAGAGCCCAATCTGGCTTGAGCATGGATTACAATTCTTCTAGTTTTACTCCTTTTTTTGTGCCATAGACCTATATCCAACCATATTTTAAATTTGGTAGTAATTAGTATCTCCTGTAAAGACCTCGTATAAAGTGTGGGGGAAGCCTCAATGTAAATTAGGAGTCGATCATCTTGTATAAGAATAATCCCAATTCCAACTCTTGACGCATCGGCCTCAATGACCAAAGTGCGGCCAAAATCGAGCAGCGCTAGGACCGACGTCATCGTCATGGCTGCCTTGAGTCGTTCAAAGGCTATGGAGGCTTTATCCGACTATAAGGAGTCTTTCTTCAATAACGATATGAGCGGGGTACTGATCTTATCATAATCTTTCATAAAATTTTGGTGGTAACCCGTGAGTCCAAGGAAACCGCGTAATGATTGTACATTTGTAGGTCTCGGCCATCCTTGCATTGTCTCGATCTTTGTCGGGTCCACCACCACTCCATCCTCTATACCCAAGATACTCCACTTTATGCTGTAATAAGTTGCACTTTGATTGTTTAAGATAAGGAGTATTCTCCCAAAGAATCGTTAGAACAGTTCGTAAGTGCTGAAAATGTATATCAAGCATAGGGCTATAAATGAGAATATCATCAAAGAATACCAATACAAACTTGCATAAAAAACTTTGGAAGATGTCATTCATCAGGCTTTGAAAAGTAGAAGGAGCATTCATAAGTCTGAAAGGCATTACTAGAAACTCGTAGTGGTCGTTATGCATGCGGAATGTAGTTTTCAGAATATCTTCAGTGCATATCTGAATATGATGGTATCCGAATCGGAGATCCAATTTAGTGAAGACTCGGGCTCCTTTTAATTCATCCAAGAGTTCATCTACGAATAGAATAAGATATTTATCCTTGATGGTGATGACGTTTAGAGTCTGGTAGTCAATGCACATCAGCCACATACCATCTTTCTTGCGCACTAGCAACACCGGTGAGAGAGTAAGGGCTGCAGCTTGATCGAATCAACCCAGTGTCATACATCTCTTTAGCAATGTTCTCGATCTTGTCCTTCTACAAGTGAGGATAGTAGTATAGTCATAAATTTGCTGGAGGTTTGCCTGGTAAAATAGGAATGTGATGGTCATGTGGCCGATTAGGGGGGAGCTCACGCGACTCTAAGAAAACATCCGCGAATTCATTCAAGCAAAGGGCAAGCTTAGGATCTGAGTTTTATACATTCTCCCCCGTAGATGACTGCTGATTATGCATCAAGAATCCACCATGTGCTTTATATGAAACTTTCTCCATTTGTTGCGATGAAACGGTGGAAATTTGGCTCCCGTGCTTGCCTCGCAACGTGACTTGTCTCCCTTTGCAATAAAATTTCATGATTAATTTGGAAAAATCCTAGGAGATATCACCTAGTATTGTGAGCCATTCAATCCTAAGTATAGTTTCATAATCATCGTTGGGTAGGAAGAAGAAATCAGCTACCACTTCTTGGTCTTGGAGGAGTAGTTTCACCCGCGGGCACCATTGGTCGCAATTAAAGATTTGGTCATCGACGACCTTTACGTCAAACTTGTTGCAACCTTTAATTTGAAGTGCTAAACATGTAGCAACCTTACTGTTGAGGAAGTTATTGGTGTTGCCTATGTCAATGAGAATGGTGATGAGTTGTTGTTTTAGAAGTCCTCCAACTTTACGTCAAACTAGTTGGTCGATTGGGACTCTTCCTCCATGGCTTCTTCTTTAGGTTCAAGGGCTTCTTTAGATATTTCATTGTCATCATCCTCTGCTAGTTCAATCATGAGGAGTCGACCCTTTTTGAGTGATGTTCGTAGCTCCACGGTTCGTCATAGTGCCAACACAACTCCTTGGCTGATCGTTCGCAAAACTCATCTCTTGTCAACTTTTTTAGTGCAGGGGCTTGGATGGTAGTAGAGGGGGTAGTAGGCCTCGAGATAGCTGGTCAGGGAGTGACCCTTGTCCTTCATGCCTCGTGGTTCAATTATTCTTCTTGGATACGCACGAAGGAAGTCGCTGCCATAAGAGTGTACGGTTGCTGTGCCTTTACTTCTCTTCGGATCTCTGGCTTTAGGCCCTTGATAAAAGTACCTAAAAGTTGTTTCTCAAACCAATTCTTAGTTTGATTAGATAAATGCACAAACCTTGTTTAGTATTCTTGTATTGTAGAGGTTTGACGAATCTTTGCCAATTGTCCATCGATGTTATTGAAATTGGTTGGTCCGAAGAGATCTTGTAGTCCTTCCTTAAATTGTTGCTAAAAGAGTCCTCCATGGTTGTACTTAAACCAATTAAACCACCGAATAGCATCTCCCTCGAGGTGGATGGCAGCAATCTCCACCCGTGTGGCGTCAGCGATTCAGTAGAATCGAAAATAGCGCTCCGTACGTGAGATCCACCCGATCGGGTCTCCTTCTTCCTATCTAGGGAAGTTAACCTTCATGTATAGATTATTGAGATCAGAGGTGATATAGCTATGTTCTTGAGGATCGTCTCACCGATCTAAAGTTTCTCCATGTTGTGATTTCCTCGAGTACGACAATCGGCCAATGCTGAATTCGGCAAAAAGGGATCACATCTTCTCTTCCATGCGGTTTCCAAAGGCTTCAAGCTTTGCATCGATAGCCTTCTATGATGCCATAGTATATGCCTCAAGATCTGTAATATTGAGATTTTTTTTCTATTGTTAGGTTAGTGGCATGGGAATTTTGGAGAAGGGGTGATCGGTTAAAAGGTGGATCTATTTTGGTGGAAGTAGACCGTGGTTTAGGACAGATTTGGGGCTATAGTTTTGTGGAGTTTAGGCTATGAATTGGTATGGTTTTAGGGCTGTGATGGTAGTAGATGAAGGTTAGGAAAATAGATTTTAGATCTGGGATAGATGGTAGCAAAAGTAGGTGACTCGGTAAGGAAAGTTTTCTAAAAAGATAAGGGTATTGATAAGGATGTTGGCTGACTTGGGTGGCTAATTTGGGGACTGTTTGGATTCAGTTTAGGGTAATATTTAGAAGAGTTTTTAGTGAAGATGGTAGGGTTTGATGATGAGGAAAGGAGAGTCTAAAATCTCATAAAAAATAGCACTCAAATCTAATAGATTGGGTGAAAAGAAGTGTTGTGATATGCTGTCCTGCTGAACCGGGTTTTGCGTCAGAGAAACAATGATTTCTCAACATAAATTCCAAGGAAAATTTTAAGAAAATTATACACCCTTGGTTTAGATGTTGTCAATACCATTATGATTTTTTATAAAATTTTGACAGCATAATGGTAGGAAAATAGGGCAAGAGATGCAAGGCCGATTCCTTCATCGTAACATTCCAAAACTGCATGATGGTGAAATATCATACAAGAAAATTAGTTCCAAAAGGAGTTTTTTCATGAAATAAAAATCTAGATAAAAGCCAACTTGATCATAAGAATTGTGTAAGGTTTTCAGCTAAAAAGGATGAACAAAAGTTTGGTTTCAAGAGGCCAATCAACGGAAGGCAGATTCTACGTTGTAAAATTTTAGTATTGTGCAATAAAGAATCATAGTGCTATAAGTCTAGATCCAGAAGGGATTTTTTCACGAGATTAGTCTTAGATGAATGCTAAGAGGATATATGAAATTGTATAAAAGTTTCAACCAAAAAGGATGATTAAAAGTTTGTTTCAAGAAGCAACAATCGACTAAAAATTTCTGCAGTGTTTTACCTTTGCAATGATGATAATGTTTGTCATGGTAAACAATTACAGCAAAAAACTTTGGAAAACTTCTCTCACATATAATATGAAGGATCTTACAGTATTAAAGAAGCATGGGTTATAAAAATATACCAGAATTCTAAATCAAATGTAGAGGACAGTGGCAGATTGATTTGATCTATGGTTGGGGTGGAAGGTAGAGGCGTGTACCACAGCAATTATGGGAATTGCTTGGAAAGGTGGAGGCATAGATGATAGCTACAGGGGTAACAAAATCGCTACTCTGATACCAAATGATAAAATCCTAGAAGGAACCTTATAGATTTTGATTCTTGAGGGGAATTAACCCTTGGAACACTATAGGGGTTCCTCCCTCGTAGACTCGGCACAAAGGCTGAATTGAAGATGATAATTGCTTAATTAAAAGAGGGAAATAACTATATCTTAAATAGGGATCAAAATCCTAGCCTAAAGGGGCACTTGTCTAAGTAGAATTATCCTTTTGCCCCTCCTATAGCCATCCTGCCTTAATAGGAACAAGGGGTGGTTAGATTGGCTCTATAGCCGACCTAAGCAGGGGGAAACCATGACCGACTTGCCCAATAAGAAGGGCGGTGACTACTAGGCCCTAAGGATAATCTAAACCCTAGCTATACTACTTTATAAAATAAGAGTGAATTTATTACAATCTAATAGGGTTTTTATTAACTAATACTAAGATGATTAGGACTAAACCATGCTGAAGTCGTATGAATTGATTATGTAAATTTAAACCAATTAAAAAATCTCTTTATGATTTTAATACACCCAACTATAATATTTGTTATATTTCAGGAAATTTATCATAGACCAGCAAGTATACTCCTCATGCACTATCCATGCCAAGTATTTTAAAGATAAAATTTTCAACGTCGAGATATATTCTTTTAATCATGATTCATTTTTCTCTAGTCCTTCAGCATGCATACCAGGAAGTTCAACTGTTCAGAGAGAGGTGCCTAAATATACATCCCCGACTACTGATAAAGGAGGCAGAGGAGAAAGGAGGGAGACGGGTGGAACATGAGCAGTTGATATGCTTTTCCAGTACTCAACTCTGTTCGTGTGGATTAGGATGCTTTTTTTCATATAGGTTATTTGGTTCTTAGCAGACGCATGCTTAAACCTTTTTGGATCCTGACATGGAGATCACTAAACCTTCTTCCGATGGTGTTGGGACGGGCTTACGCCAAAGATCATTCTTTAATTAGGAATACTCGATTATGCGGTGCTTATCTTGACATTGCCCGGTGACAGGGTGTCGCAGTCGCCACCCATTACAGATGAGGTGGGGGGTCTATGCTTACGTCACCGTGTAAGGGATCGACTTTCTTGTTTCTTTTTAAGTTTATATTTATTTGATGTTTACCGAGCTCGTATCGGCTTGTTGCTTGGGAAGCCACATTTACATTGACCGGAGAAATCGTATTTCGGGCTAATAATAAACTACATTACCGAGGGGATCTTGTGCATGAGAGATTTGATATTGGCTGATGGGATGCCCGTGTGTGTCATCTGGACGCAGAGCAGTGGTGAATAGTTTGTGGGATCCGCCAACGCCGGTGTGAATGGGGGTGTGGATCATGGGTGAGAGACTGTTGGGTGGAGCATCGTTCCGCTTGGAGCCTCCATGCAATCACAATCCGTAAAAGAGGGTGAAAGTTTGGCTGCATCCATCCAGGGTTCGTAACATGTTATGTTTCACGCATGTGGGTTAAGAACTGTGACGGTATCGGGCACTCATCAGTTGGTACTGATCAGGTTGATGGGAACTACCTCGATCCATCGATCTCTCGCCGTCCAACGAGGAGGGCTTCCGCCACACCCCAACCACCCCCACAACCCGTGTTTAACCATCGCATTTAGTTTCCCTACGATGGGTAACTGCGATCGAAAACTCTTCTCCTCTTGTTTATTTGGCCTCTGGTTATTGACATGTCTCGCACGGGTGGAGTTCAGATTTTTTTTTTTTCTATTTTTTTTAGCCTGGAGCTTCTGGGTCTCTCCCTCTATGCTTCTCTACCTTTCTTCGTAACGCTTCCATCCTTTCTTCCTTCCATAACTCGGTTGGGGGTTGTTGCTGTTACCAAACAGACAAAGATGCCAAGCAGGGTTGTGGGTTTTAGCCAAGTTTCTATTATGGCATGTATGAGCGATATCACTTGTTAGGGAGAGGGCTTCGAGAAAGATTTTGGAAGAGGTCAAGTAGATTCAGATGGCCTATCCTGGTCTTCTTCTTAATACGAGGTGGTTCACTCAAGATTTTAGAGGGAATAAAGGGGTTGCTTACATCCCTTGGGGCTTCACTCAAGCATCCTTCAAGAGAATCCGAACTTATCACCGACATGATTAGTGCCACTGGATGCTTCGCCCTTTCCTTTTTTCTTTTTTTGCTAACAATCAATCATCTGATGTTTCTCTCTCAAGACCCCACAATATTCTTAAATACGATTGATAGAAGATATGATTAAGTTAGAATTTAGATATAATTTAAATAAGATTAAATTATGATTTAGGTATGATTTCCTCAACTGAATGAGGAAATCACGTAGGTTAGTTAAGTGAAATCCTCTTATATGACAAGCTCTCATTGATGTCAAAACTAAAGACTTCTAGTGCATCAGTTGTCCTTGTTGGGGAAGGAGGAGCAAACGATAAAACAAAATACTACGATCTAATTAACGAAAAATATTTTCAATCAAGAAAATAATATAATATTAAACAGGAGGTAAAAGAACAAGAACACTTATAAGATTATCTCTAAATGCATACTCTTTTCTCTGCACTCTTACTTCATTCACTAAGGTCCTATTTATAGGACATAATAGTAACTACCTCACACTACTTTCTTCATCGCACTATCTCACTATCTCACCCATGATTAATAACTACCCCACTAACTCTTAAACTATCTCCACAACTCCTAAACATGAGCCACTACTCCTAAACATGTTAACTACCTATGTAACTACCATGAATCAATTCTCAACACTCCCCCTTGATTCATAGTTATATATATGAATTTAAGACATAAAATAAACATGCTTTTGAACTAGAAGTAACTTGGTGAGAATATCTGTAACTTGTTCATCCGTGCCATAAATACTTCATGTTATGGCTCTACTTGCTACAAACTGAGCCTTATGCTTTTGGATATTTTCATCTACATTATACTTTGTTTTAAACATCCATTTCGATCCAAAAGATTTCTTTTCTTTCGGTTGATCCATTAGCTCTCAGATTTCATTCTTTTTAATTGATTTGATTTTCTCCTTCATTGCTTTTCGATATTCCTCAATTGTTTCTTCAAAATTTACAGGATCTGAAATAGATAAAGAAAATATTAAATCATAAATCTCTATTAGTGATCTAAACCTTCCTGGAGAGGTTTAATCTGAGGAATCATTTGCTGAATTTGAACTACTACTACGTGAGGTTGACGTTGAACTTGTTGGAGCAGGATCTATCACTTGATTCGGTGGAGTAACTAATTCTACTGGAACATGAATTTGTGCATCACCTTCATTGATCTCCTAATTCTAACTTGCCCTTTCATCAAACACAATATTTATGTTAATAATAACTTTGCCACTTACAGGATTATATAATCGATATGCTTTGGATTATGTAAAATATCTAATTAAGATGTATTTTTTAGATTTTTCATCAAGCTTATGATGATTTTATGAATTTACCAAAGCATAAGCAATACAACCAAAAATTCTTAGATGGCATACAGTTGGCTTTATACCACACCAAGCTTCAAAAGGAGTTCGATTTATAACAGCCTTTGTTGATGAAATATTCAATAAATAAATGGTTGTTGCAACTGCTTCTGCCCAAAACTGATTCGGAATATACTTTCCTTTAAGTAAACTTCTTGTCATTTCGATAATAGTTCGATTCTTATATTCAGCTACACCATTTTGCTCTGGTGTATATGGTGCTATCAATTCCCTACGAATACTATTTTCTTCACGAAAGGAATTAAACTCATTAGACATAAATTCACCACCTCTATCTGTCTGAAGTATCTTTATGCATCTACCACTTTGCTTTTCTATAAATGCCTTGAATGTTTTAAAGTTATCAAATGCTTTAGATTTCAATTCCAAAAAATATACCCAACTCATGTGGCTATAATCATTAGTAAATAATAGAAAATATCGATTTCTCCCAAATAATTTTGTATTCATAGGTCCACATAAGTCAGCATGAATTAATTCAAGACAATAAAATGCTCTCTATGCTTTTCCAATAGGAAATGGTTTTTTACTTTGTTTGCCATAAATACATCCTTCACATACATCAAGTGTATTAATTTTAGGAAATCGATAAATTATTTTTTTTTATTTAACAATCTTAAACCCTTAATGTTAATGTGTCCATATCTCAAATGCCATAAATTTATCCCATTCTTTTGATTTTCAACAAAATCATGTTTCTCAATATTTGAAACATCAATTGGAAACATCTTATTTTGTGTCATGCAAACATTTGCTATAATCAAGTCAAATTTTTTATCTTTAATAATGCATAAATCATCATCAAATATAATTGATATCCAATATCTATCAATTGTCCAACACTCAATAAGTTATATGATAAGCTAGGAACATAGAAAACATTATCAAGGTGTTTTACCTTCTCTTGATTTATCTTCACCTCAATTGTTCCTTTTCCTTATACTTGAATTTGTTTGCTATCTCTAAATTTAACTTTCAACTTGTGAGTTTCATCAATATCTCTAAATATTGATCTTATGCTTGACATATGACTAGAACATCCACTATCCAAAAATCAAATATCATTTGAGATATCATTAACTTGTGAATGAGTCATAAATAACTTACTATTTATCTTTATTTTCCTCCACATAACTTGCTTGCTTTTCTGTTTTCCAGCAATCTGCCTTCATATGACTAAACTTCTTACAATAGTAATATTGAATTCCACTCTTGTAGTTTTTCTAATCATAGTTTTATTGTCTTCCATCATACCCATCAAAGTATCCTCTTCCACTTCCTATTCCATTTCCTCTACCATGAAAACCTCCTCTACCACATCCTTTTCCTATTGATTTTTTATCTTCTTTTGAAGTAGAAGACTCCCCCTTAACCTAAAATTTTCTTCACTTTTTTCAAGTGACCTATTCAACCTTGCTTCATGTGCTTGCAAGGAACCCATTAATTTATCAAATGAATAAGTATATAAGTCCTTTGACTCTTCAATTACCACAATAACATGATCAAATTTTAGAGTCAAACTTCTCAAAAATTTTGCAATAATTATTTGATCATGAAGATGTTCACCATATAATTTCATTTGACTAATAATTTTAGTCACTCGAGAAAGAAAATCTTGTACTGATTCATTGCTTTTCATAAATAAAATTTTAAACTCACGATGAAGGGTTTAAAGTTTTACTGTAATCACCCTCGATGTGCCTTAAAATTCATTTTGAAGTATCAACCAAGCTTGTCTTGAGGTTGTCATTGCTGTAATTCTTAAAAAGATTGTCTCATGCACAGCCTGTTGAATGAAGAACAATGCATTTGAGTCCTTTTTTCTATTCTCCCTCAGTCTGGTTTTTTTATCTGGATCTGTATATCCATTCTTAATCAAGTCCCAAAGATCTTGAGACTTGAATAGAGTCTTCATCTTGATACTCTAAAATTCATAGGATTTACCTGAGAAGATGAGAATAAGGGGTTAAGACATAAAAGTGTCATTAAAAGCCTTAATACCAAGTTCAGATTAAAATAAGGCTCTGATACCACAAATGTTGGAGAAGGAGGAGCAAGAAAATGATAAAATAGAATACTACGATCCAATTAACAAAAAATAATTTCAATCAAGAAAATGACATAGTATTAAATAGGAGGTAAAAGAACAAGAACACTTACAAGATTATCTCCAAATACACACGCTCTCTTCTCTGCACTCTTGCCTCATTCACTATGGTCCTATTTATAGGAATAATAATAACTACCTCACACCACTTCCTTCATCCCACTATTTTACTATCTCACCCATGATTAATAACTACCCCCACTAACTCTTAAACTATCTCCACAACTCCTAAACATGAGCCACTACTCCCAAACATGTTAACTACCTATGTAACTACCATGAATCAATTCTCAATAGTCCTTCTGCACGAGGCCATCGTACACCATCATTGTCGCATCAGCTCCAACGAGCAGTGGTACCTTTTCTACCCCATCTGCAGTAGACGACGTCTACTATGCCTGCTCGCTGGCATCATCCCTCCTGCAGCCTCTGTTGCTATGTTCTCTCTACCGAGAGTACCTGTATGGGCCATCGCTTATCATCTCTCAGTACTCTACAGAGAGGGTGCAATAAGTTCTTTCTAGCTATCAAACGATAGTAAATCTACAACCGCAGCACTTCTCTCGCTACCTTTTAGATCTACCGATCACCCCAGCTATAGCAGCATCTCCTCCGCTGAAGTCAACCACCGTCAGACCTTCACTATGGTTGACAACACAGTGGTTTCCTTAACATCAAGTTAAGATTTGCGTCCTTCACAGAAGCTTGATCTTGCAGGGCATGATAGTCCGATCTAATCGGATTGTCGAATTTGGCTCCAACATAATCGTCTACTCCTTCCTTCAGATTCATTGTCATTGGTTCAAGATCAGCGTCCTTAGTTCAAGATCGACGTCCTTATAGGAGCTTGATCTTGCGGGGCATGATAGAAGATAGGATTAAATTAGGATTTAGATATGATTTAAATAAAATTAAATTAGGATTTAGATATAATTTTTTCAACTGAATGACGAAATAACTTAGGTTAGTTAATAAAAATCTTTCTATCTTCACCTGTATAAATTGATAATAGATCAATAAATCAATTGGACATTTTATTTCTACTTTCTATTTTCAACAACGATAACATAATGCCCGAAAGCCTCTGCTCTCTTTTTGTATGCTATAGATAATGTATTGCTATTTTCGACTTTAGCAATTCCGGTGAGCCATGTTGGACAAAGATAGAGTGCCGTTGGTAGATTGTTCACCCTTGTATTTGGAAGGATTGGTCTGTTTGACACTCTATCTGTTGTCATCTTTTCACAATATATTACCCTTGCATGATTATTTCCCTTTTCGAAGCATGGTTGGATGGAAGAACCGATCATGGTAGAATCTTCTATGAATATGCAACAGATAGAAATCTCAGAATGCTGTCGTTTCTTCTAGGAACCAGAAGCAATGAGGAAACTAGCTACAATCGTATAACTGAAGCAGCAAGTGTAGTCCGCTTGTCCATTATGTCTTGCAAAATAAGATGATTATAATGTAGTTCGCCTGCAAGAACTTTACCCTTGTTTCTAAAGCAAAATGTATCACTACAAGAGTTCATATGAATTTTTCGTTCATATTGTGTCCTTGATAAATTAATAGATGGATATTGGGTACTTGATGTTGATCTTGTTTGGTCACCAATATCTGATTTTTTAAGTTGATATAACTGGAGAGGTAAAATCTCACTCATCTATTTGTCAACCTTGGTAGACAAACATTAGCTTCCTTTCAATTACTTTCTGAAGTTTTCCAGATAATTTGTGTTTCCAAATACCTGGTGAAAATGCATTAATCACAATGATAATTTTTTTCTTACATCTCCAACATCATAAGAATTTGCACATATAAAAAGGAGGAGGTATATGAATTTGAAAGTTTGTGAAGATATTACTCGACTCGAAGATACATATTATTAGTTAGGCCTCCTCCAAGAGAATAAATTTATTATGTGAAAATTTGTTAGGATAGATGTCCTTGGACTGGCCATATTATATCTTATACCTTCGCTATGTGGAAGCGATACTTTGATAGTTGATGATGTCATTGAATTGCTATTGTCCTCTTTCTGTAAGATAGCCAATATGTTGATGTCCTTGTCTCATTTGTGCTTATAGTTAACTTGTTCTAGGTCATCTTGTTTTTGGTTGTTCAAGTGCTTCTTTAGGGATGCATTTGACATTGAAATGATGCTTCGAGCTACTAGTTCATGATTATTATGATGAAAAACTGAAGCCTCAGAGCCATGTGCTTATCAGAGTGGCAGTAGTGTAGACAAGTAAAATGTCTGATACTCTCAATGAAAAGGTAATTCTTAGTTGAAGCTGTTTTCTTTGGTTTAAACTGTGAAATGAATAAATTGATCCTCTATTCAGAAGTCTTTTGTTGCAAAATTATGCTTTTTGATTTCAATGATTTTCTTGCAAAAGTATTATTTGGGTAGGAGTTTACTATACATGCATTTACTTTGCAGGTTGGAAGTCACACTCATGAAATCGTACCTATTCGAGATGAAAAACGGCCAAAGCTTTCCATTAATGTACCCACAAGAAATATGGGGCTTTCCTCCATGAATTATCTAAAAGCAAATGTGTCTTTAACACCTGGTTTCGCTTCCAATAGAATAAATATTCTCCCAATATGTAGCCCTGCATCTACATGCTCGACATCATCTAAGGGTAAACCTTTCATAAAGAAACTTATTTCAGGACTAAGCTTCTAGATACAAGACTCAGAAGAGAGATACAAGACTCAAGTTCCAGAGGTATATTCTGCAGAAAAACGGGAAAAACCTTCCCTGTTGAGCTTGTTTTCCTTTTCAAAATTATTCAGCCTATAATTAGGAGGACATCATCGTTGCCAATCAACTCAGACTTACATGGCAAGAGTCCACATGGCAGTACAATGGTTCATAACAGCTCCTTGGAAGTAAGTTGTTTTATCATCCATGGGAATTAAGCTTTTAATTATCTCATCTTCACCATTTTAGTGAAAACATACTGTATTTGTGCAATTTGCATGAGTTCCATTGTAATTCAGCCATTGCTAGAGATGTGCTAGGCTCTTTTTTATTTTTGTCTTACACTCTTCATTTACGAATTCCATTTACCTTGCCAGAGAAAAGAGGTCCGGCATGATATCTCGTTAGCTTTCACTCCCCATAGATATCAAATCTAAAAGTATCAAGAGGATGAACTCAATAGGCAGTGTGTTCCGAGTAATTTCTGTTGGAATTAAACTTGTTCAAGTATCATAAAGAGGTTCATTTCATCAAAAGAGGTTCATTGCATCAAGAGAGAGATTTATTACATCAAGAAGAAAAAATGGATTAAAAGACTATAGAAGGATAAGTCAAATTGGTTATTGGTTCTTGAAAGGGTTTCTTGAAAGAGAATGGTTCATCTTGAATACAATTAATATAATGTATCTTTGGGGACTATATAAACCCCATATGTTGAGTCATGAGAGTAGAGAGGGAGTTTCTGAAATTTGTAAAGAGTTTTTTATTGAGAGAAATATAGAAGATTGAACCTTGTCCTACTCTTCCTCTGTTTCATATCTCTATTCCCTCTTCCTATCGACATCAACATCTGGTATCAGAGCATAGGTTAAGCTATGACCTCTTCCTCAAGTGCCATCCAACTTCAGATCCCCAGATTAACAAAAGAAAATTATGACATATGGTGCATCCAAATGAAGGTTCTTCTAGGCTCCCAAGATGTATGGGAGTTTGTAGAAGATGGATTCGCTGAACCAACTCCAGCAGAAGAAAGAGCAATGAATGCGAGAAGGCAACTCAAAGAAAGAAGGAAGAAGGAGAAAAGGCTTTGTTCACAATCTACCAAGGGCTTGATGATACAATGTTTGAGATCATCGCTCCAAATACTTCAAAGGAGGCTTGGGAAATACTTCAAAAAGCATTCGGTGGTGTTGATAAGGTAAAGAAACTTAGTCTACAAGTTTTGAGCCGAGTTTGAAAAACTACAACAAGGTACTTCGAAACTATTTCTGATTACTTCTCAAAAATCATTTCTATTGTTCATCAAATGAGACGAAATGGTGAACAAGTAAATGATCAGAGAGTAATAGAAAAAATATTGAGATCCCTAGACCCGAAATTTGATTTTATTGCTATTGCGATTGAAGAATCTAAAGATTTGGAAAAAATGTCTTTAGAAGAACTTATGGGTTCCCTTCAAGTTCATGAAGAATTACAAAAAGAGGAGAAGACAAAACTATGGAGCAAGCACTACAAGCTAAGTTTGCTCTTGAAAAAAAAGGAGAATCAAATTCTCAAAGAGGAAGAGGACGAGGACAAAGAGGAAGAGGAGGTCGAAATCAGACCAATCAAGAATCTCCATATAATGAAGAGGCTAAAGAAAATTCTAGCCAAAGAGGCCGAGGTTATGGTCGAGGACGTGGCCGAGGCCGTGGACGTGGCGAAACTCTAAAAGGTCCGAAATACGGTGTTATGTTTGCAAAAGGTACGGACATTACTCTTATGAATGTTATTATAATCCTAACAATCAAAGTGGTGAGGCAAATTTTGTTGAGGAAGAAAAGAAGGAAAATCAAGTTTTGCTAATGAGTTATGAAAATTTGAAAAATGATCAATCTATGACATGATATCTAGATACAGGAGCCTCAAATCACATGTGTGGCATCAAAGAGCTATTTTCAGAAATGGATACAAGTTATTCCGGGAACATTACATTTGGTGATTTGTCTCAAAGACCGAAGAGGCAAAGGTAAAATTCTCCTTGAACTTAATAATGGCAAGGAATTATGCATTTCAGATATTTATTATGTTCCTGATATGAAAAATAATATTTTAAGCATTGGACAATTACTTGAAAAAGGTTATGAAGTTGAGATGAAAGATATGGCTCTCTCAATTCGTGATAAGAATAAAACATTGATATCACATGTGAAAATGGCAAGGAATAGAATGTTTCCTCTACATTTGAGTATTTTTGATCAATCAAATTGTTTTAAAGCTGTTATTGAGGATATTTCTACACTTTGGCATCTTAGATATGCTCACTTAAATTTTGAGGCTTTGAAACTTCTAGAGAAGTATAATATGGTGACAGGAATGCCAAAAATTGATCACCCAGCAAAATTATGTGAAGTATGTGTCATGGGTAAACAAGAAAGAAAACCTTTCAAAGTGAGAAGAACAAAAAGAGCATGGCATCGACTCGATCTGGTGCACTCGGATGTTTGTGGCCCTATCAATCCAAAGATCACTTGGAGGAGGTATTTTCTTACATTCACTGATGATCATAGTGGCAAAACTTGGGTTTACATGTTAAAAGAAAAGAAAGAAGTTTTAAGCAAATTCAAAGAATTTAAGGATTTGGTTGAAAGACAAAGTTGTTGTAAGATTAAATGTCTAAGAACAGATAGAGGTGGTGAATATATATCAAATGAATTTGAAAGTTTTTGTAGAAATAATGGAATTCTACATCAATTCACCATGCCATACACACCTCAACAAAATGGTGTCTCGGAAAGAAAAAACAGGACTATCCTTAATATGGTCCGATGCATGTTAAAGGAAAGAAAAATTCAAAGAATTTTGGGGTGATCTTGTTGCTTGTGCTTATTTATATGAGTTTAACAAAGCGAATTGGTAATATTACACCGGAAGAAGCATGGAGCTTACAAAACCAAGAGTTGATCATTTGAGGATTTTTGGAAGTGTTGCATTTGCCAAGATACCAGAAGAAAAGAGAACAAAATTGGAGGATAAAAGCCAAAAATGCATTTTGCTAGGTTATCCAGAGAATTCCAGTGGTTACAAACTCTACAATCCTATCACAAATAAAGTTGTGATGTCAAGAGATGTTGAGTTTGATGAACAACAGATTTGGAACTGGAAAAGTGATGAGCATCATAAGAAAGTTGTAGCTTCAGAAGAAGATGATATAATACAAGCAAACACTGAAGTGACTTTGCCAGAATCATCACCTAGATCAGCTAGGTCACATGATTCAAGAAGTCCAATTATAAGAATGACAAGACCGATTCAGGACCTATATGATGTGACTCGAAGGATTGATACTAACAATGATGAACTTTCTTTATTTTGTTTTTTTACAGGATATGATCCATTAATCTTCGAAGAAGCTTATAGAGATGAAAAATGGCGACAAGCTATGAATGAAGAGATTCATGCCATTAACAAAAATAATACATGGGAGCTTACTACACTTCCAGAAGACCACCAAGCTATCGGTGTTAAGTGGATCTTCAAAACAAAAAGAAATGCAAAAGGAGAGGTGGAGAAATACAAGGCTAGATTAGTTGCAAAGGGATATAAACAACAATATGGAATTGTCTATGAAGAAGTATTTGCGCCAGTTGCTCGATTGGAGACAGTAAGATTACTTATCTCTCTAGCAGCTCAAATGAAATGGAAGATTTTACAAATGGATGTGAAATCAGCATTTCTTAATGGAGTTCTTGAAGAAGAGGTATATATTCAACAACCCCCTGGTTTTATTATTCAAGAACAAGAAGACAAAGTATACAAGTTAAAGAGAGCTCTTTATGGGCTTAAACAAGCCCCACGAGCATGGAATTCTCGAATAGATACTTATTTTATTCAAAATGGTTTTTCTAAATGTCCACATGAGCATGCTCTCTATACAAAATCTAACTCTCATGGAGATATCTTATTTGTATGCTTGTACGTAGATGATTTAATATTTACAGGCAATAGTAGCTCCATGATTAAAGATTTTAAGCACTCTATGAAAAAGGAGTTTGAGATGACCGACTTGGGCTTAATGACTTATTTCCTTGGTATCGAAGTTATACAAGATAATGGAGGAATTTTTATCTCACAAGAAAATTATGCAAAGGAGGTTTTAAAGAAGTTTTCAATGGAAGATTGTCATCCTACAGATACACCTATTGAATATGGCACCAAGTTGACCAAGGAAGGTGAAGGTAAATACATTAATCCAACTTATTATAAAAGTCTAGTTGGATGTTTAAGGTATTTGACATGCACTCGACCTGATATACTATTTGGAGTTGGTTTAATAAGTAGATTTATGGAAGTTCCAAAGACATCTCATTTAAATGTCGCTAAAAGAATTTTGCGATATATTAAAGGAACAATTGAGTATGGAATGTTCTATTCTTCATCTAAAAAGTTGGAGCTCATTGGATATAGTGACAGTGATTGGGCCGGAAGCTACGATGATCGGAAGAGTACAACTGGATTTGTATTTTATTTTGGTGAAGCTACATTCACTTGGTCTTCAAAAAAACAACGGATCGTTGCTCTATCAAGTTGTGAAGCAGAATATATAGCAGCTTCTTCTAGTGTTTGTCATGCAATCTGGCTAAGAAGATTACTCCAAGAACTTCATATGCCACAGGAGAAGTCAACCAAGATTTATGTTGATAACAAATCAGCTATTGCCTTAGCCAAGAATCCAGTCTATCATGAAAGATCGAAGCATATCGATACAAGATTTCATTTTATAAGAGATCATATCAAAAATAAAGAAGTGGAGCTACATCATGTCAAGACAAGTGAACAAGTGGCTGATATACTTACAAAACCTCTCAAATTTGAAATATTTCAACAACTTCGAAAGAAACTTGGCATGCTAGATGGAACAAGTTTAAGGGAGGAAAATGTTGGAATTAAACTTGTTCAAGTATCATAAAGAGGTTCATTTCATCAAAAGAGGTTCATTGCATCAAGAGAGAGATTTATTACATCAAGAAGAAAAAATGGATTAAAAGACTATAGAAGGATAAGTCAAATTGGTTATTGGTTCTTGAAAGGGTTTCTTGAAAGAGAATGGTTCATCTTGAATACAATTAATATAATGTATCTTTGGGGACTATATAAACCCCATATGTTGAGTCATGAGAGTAGAGAGGGAGTTTCTGAAATTTGTAAAGAGTTTTTTATTGAGAGAAATATAGAAGATTGAACCTTGTCCTACTCTTCCTCTGTTTCATATCTCTATTCCCTCTTCCTATCGACATCAACAATTTCTTCTACTCCACGTGTGGTGGACTTGAGTAGCCCAGTGGCAGATTCTATCACTCCCATAGACTCTGGTATATTATCAAGCATCTTTGTGATACAACTTTTCTCCTGACATTTTGGCTATTTGACCCATGCAGTATAATCATCTAGTCATCTGTTTAGTTTGCAGCAGTTTATAAAAGCGACACTGACGGAAGTAACTGGTTTTTAAAGCTCCAAATAAAATGCATTCTTTTCATCATCATCTAGCTACAACGGTTGATTTATTTATTTTGATTATTTAGCTATTGATGGTGATGGTGAGGACATACCTGAGGAAGAGGCTGTCTGTCGAATCTGTATGACAGAGTTGTCAGAAGGAAGTAATACTCTTAAGCAAGAATACAGCTGCAAAGGTGAACTTGCATTAGCCCATCAAGAATGTGCTGTCAAGTGGTTTAGCATTAGAGGGAATAGGAATTGTGAAGTTTGTGGGCAGGAGGTTGAGAATTTATCTGTAACACTGCTATGAGTGCGAAGTGTTCAGACGGCCACAACACTCCCAGGCATGTCCGAGCAAAGAACAGTGTATTTTTACAGGTAAAAAGTAAGAGTTTATCTTGAGTGTTCTAGTAGGGACATACATAGTCTCATTATCATTGCACATGATTGCAATAACATTGAATTCTGTACTGCTAGAGAATCAGAAATTTTAGATGCTTTTATGATGATAGTATTAAAAGCACCATATGGCTCTCCACTTTCCGAAGTAGACATCGCTCTTAAAACTTATTAGGAAACTATCCTAAAGCATTGGTCTTCCGTCTTGAAAGCTTAGTGTCAGGGAAGTAGGATGGTTCGTCAGGGATCTCATGAAAAGAAAAGCTTTATTCCAGGTTAGATTTTCTATTTAATCATCTGTTGAGAAAATGGACTCCCTTCTATGTTGTATGATGACCTTCTAGACAAGTTATGATCAGTACTATTCTGCCTAGTTTTTCTTTTTTTTTTTTTTGAAAAGGAAAGATAAATTTATTAGATGTCAAACTGTTACAAAAACAAAGTTACAGACAGCCTATCAAATTTGCCTTCCTAGAAGGCCACATGGTTCGTCACCCTACCCCAGTTAGCTAACCTATGTGCTGAATCGTTAAGATCTCGATGTATATGTTGAAAGTTGACAACATTGACCTCCTTGGCCAACTGTACAATGTCCTTGTGAAAGTTCCAGAGGTGCCAAGGCACCTATCTGTGATCATGGACAAAATTGATCCATTCCTACGAGTCTATACAAACAGATAAGCTGCGCCACCCTCACTACTGGGTCCTTTGCAAGGCTTCCAAAATGTCCCTTCCCTTCGCTTGGTTTGGGGTTTGCACCTTGCAGCTCGCACAGCCCACTGCAATAAGCTGGCCCTGGTTTGTTTTGACTAAGTAGGCCCAACCTGCAGTATTAGATGTAAAGGAACCATCACAGAGAATGATAAAGTCATGCATCCCCTCTTGCATCAACACTTCTCTTCTATAAATCTGGCCATTCCCCTCAGGGCACTGGATATTGCTTAGGAAATCAATAGTGGCAGACACTATTCTCCAGAATAGAATATGTACATTGGTCTGGTGGTTGCCCTAATGGCAATCATTCTTTTTAATCCACAATTGCCATAAGGTATTAGCTATCACTGTTCGAAGCAAGATTGTTTCATCTCTAGCCTTATTCTTTTGTTCTTCCAACCAAACCCCAAACTTCAATTATCAAATCAGAAAAGTCTAATTGAAACTGATCCCTGATCATACTCGATAACAAACCAGCACATCTACAGGAAAACAGTTATGAACAGTAGATTCTTGTACACACTTACAAATTGGGTAAAGGAGGGCCAGGGAATGTATGATATTAGATATGTAGTCCAAATTAGGCAGCCTATTCCACAGCATTTTCCATTAAAAAAATTAATTTTGGGATAATCATTCAGCGGCCTTAATGCCGTCCAACCAGACCAATCATTCTCATATGGGACTCCCTCTCTCAACAAGCGATAAGCACTCTTGACAGAGGCTTCACCACTCTTGACAGATCACTAGGGTTGCTAGAGATCTAAATGTGTCACCAGGGTTGCTAGAGATATAAATGCAGAGTATCCCGTATAGTAAGAGGGGATGGAAGCTGTTAGACAATAAAGCTAAATGCCAGCAATCATTTGTTCAAAAATCTGAACCCTTAGGAATCAGCAAAATCAAATCCATATTCACAAAAGTAGGCCACCTGTCAATAGGAATGTTGTCATCAGGTTATAAATGTTTCGCCATTCCATGAGGGAAGTCGTCTATGGTTCAAGGGTTGTATGCTGCCATACTTCGGCTTTTTAGAATGTTAACTCATAAAATGTCATCGTTGTTGAGAAGAGGTAGAATTCTTTTTACATACCAGTCTTAGGTCACGTATACCGGTTCATCTTGTTATAATAACCGTCATCGTTCCACAAGAATTCCTGGGACAGGCATTTCATTCTTTTGGGTATGTGTTCAGAGATTCTGGTGTTCATCAAAATATGAGTCGGCAGTGAGCTTTAAGACTGAATTAATTAGCATGGCCTTCCCAGCCTGCGATATAGTTCCTTTAAGCCAACCTTGGATTCTTCCCATGGCCCTATCCACCACAGAAGTCTGGAATCTCATAGGAAGAGGACCATTGGTGATGAATGATCCCCACATACTTCATGGGCCAGGATCCTTCTTTATAATCAAGGGAGTGAATGATTTGATGCTTAACATCTAGAGCACTATTGTGATAGGAAAAAGGATCAGACTTGTCCTTGTTAATGGTCAGATCAGTAAGCTTAGAATAGGTGTCCAATATCAGTTTTAAGGGATTGACAGGTTTTGAGGTTAGCTTTGAAAGCCACTAAGACATCATCAGCAGACATTATGTGTGAATTCCTAATTCCGTGAATGTTAAAGGGATAAAAGGCATTACCACCCATTTGAGATTTGAGTAAGCTCCCTAATTTTGCTGAATTAAGGATAAACAGGTGCAAGGAAAGTGATCCCTTGTACGGTATCTCTCTTATCCTTAAACTACTCAGAATGCATACTATTAGAAAATAGGAGAGGACATGCAGGTATGGACCCATCCAACAAATTTCTTAGTAAAATTCATCTGAGACAATGCTTACCTTATTGTCATCCAAGATATTATTGGAAAATATTAGGTACATCACAGTGTAGTGAAAATCAAAATAAAAACTGATTTCTCACGCAGATCAAATCATCGTATAAAATATTAGAGTCACGAGAAAAATATAAAAACTGATAAAATCGCGATGTATGAGAGATTAATTTTACCAAGAGAGATTGTATATCCCTGTATTCCATATCCGGATGGAGAAGATGAAAGAGGTCAAGCATCCTCCTCTGTAGCAGTATCCACACGATGGATCTCTATAGCAAAACTCATCCAATCTGATCTCGCAACTCTTGCACAGAGGGAGAGAGGAGAATAGGAGGTGGTGACTAAAGTTGCAACCTATCAACCATGAGTCTCCCCTCCTATTTATAGAGAGCCACCAAAAACCCTAGGGCTCTTGCCTTAGTGGGTATTGGATCTCCATCCAATTACCCACTAACCTTACATTATTGGATCTCTATCCAATTCTCCTTAGGCCTCTAATTAGGTGTTAATCAAGGAGCCCATCGGTATAGAGTCTCATCTAATGAGAATAGGGACTAATTGGATCTCCATCTAATCTACTATTTGCTAAAGCATCCACCATATTTGTGTGACCCTCTAAGCCTGATACTGAGCTAGCCATGAGTCACTCCCATCAGAACTCCTTCTGATATAGTGAATTATTATCCTCATAATAATTCACTCGACTCATCGACTATGAACGTATTAGGCCACTATGTCATAGTCCCCAAACGGTACAGGGGGGGATCAAATCCATCGATCTTGTTTGTTCATAGTTACCATGTATCTATAATCCATCATCTAACTAATATCCCAAAGACCGTATATTAGACATAGTACTGTCAAGCCACATATAAAATCCGTCGTAGTCTCGCTCTAATCGGATTCTCTCGAAGAACTCCTTTTCTCTCAATCCGAATGACCTTGGCTAGGGATTTGTCTAAGCAAGCACAAATGGGATATTCCTCTCGTGATACTGAGAGTAGATAATCCTCTATTGATACTCAATTGTCTTTATAAGATTGGGTACCAATCCCGATAATCAATTGTACTAAATCTTAAACTTTCCAAACCTGTAAGTCTGGCGTCAAAGAAATGAGTACTCATATAAGACATCCTTGGTGTCTTAAGTCAAAGGACCAGATACACAACTGGGATTATAGAATCATTGTCCGATATTAGGTATCATCAGCAATACAACATTCCATAAGCAGATCAATCAGTGAAATCATTCTTTAATGAGCACCTGTACTATATCCTTAGTGTCTCCACACAAGTGGCTATGAGACCAGTTGCCTCCATCATATGGATGGGTATATAATACACCGGTCTGTCCGGTTATCTCAATGTCCCTCTTGAGTAACCTATGACTGGGATTATTTAGGATTTGTGTTTAAAGGTGAATCAATCTCATTATCGTAATTTCATCACGATCTGATTCTCATTGCATAGAACCAAGGACATCACAATATATATACTACAGATAATATAATATAAAAATATGTCAATATTAATCATAAGCAAAAAGATCACATAGCATGTCACACGTGTCATCACTCAAGTGATTGGCTTGTAGGGCACTTGTAACTAGCAATCTCCCACTTGACTAAAAGCCAATCACCTATATGTCTGATCCTCATAAGACCCCTGTGATGCTCAAATACAATATGAGTCAACGACTTCATCAATGGATCTACAATGTTATTTTCGGATGAAACTCTTTCCATTGCTATATCTTTTCGGGTCATGATTATTCTAATCAAATGGAACCTCCTCAAAACAATTCTGATGAGACCTGGGTTCCCTTGTTAAAGTTATCGTCCTGTTGCTATCACAATATATGGGAGTCAGCTTCACACTGCTTGGTATGACTCCCAAATCCTTGATGAACTTGTTCATCTACACCCCTTCCTTTGCTGCTTCTGCTGCAGTAATGTATTCTCCCTCTATGGTCGAGTCAGTAGTAATATCTTGCTTCGAACTCTTTCAGCTTACTGCTCCTCCATTTAGGGTGAAAACATACCCTAATTTGACTTACTATCATCAATGTCGGACTAAAACTCGAGTCCGTGTAGCCCTCAACCTGGAGGCTACCTCTTACATATACTAATAAAAGATCCTTAGTCATTCTCAAGTACTTAAGAATACATTTTACTGCCTTCCAATGTTCTAAACCTAGATCTGCTTGATACTTGCTTGTGATACTCAAGGCATGTGCTATATCAGGCTTGGTACATAGTATCGCATAAATGATAGACTCTATCACTGAGGCATAAGGTATCTTATCCATGTCTGCCCTTTCTTGAGGAGTCTTTGGGGACATACTTCTAGAAAGTGATATTTCATGTCTCATCGGTATGAGGCCTCTCTTGGAATTCTCAATGCCAAACCTTTTGACAATAGAGTCTATGTACATAGACTAAGACAAGCTAAGCATCATTTTAGATCTATCTCTATAGATCCGGATCCCCAAAATATAGGATGTTTCCCCTATGTCTTTCATGTAGAAGTTTCTTGATAGCCAAGCCTTTACTGTGGAGAGCATTCCTACATCATTCCTAATAATTAGGATATCGACCACATATAGCACCAAGAAGATGATAGCACTTTCACTTACCTTCCTATATACACAAGGCTCATCTTCGTTCTTAACGAAGTCATAAGATCTGATCACCTCATCAAATCTTATGTTCCAAATCAATCTATAAATGGATCTAAGCAACCTGCATATTTTATCTAGACTCTCTTTAGATACGAATTCCTCTAGCTGTATCAAATACATCTCCTCCTCAAGGTTGACATTGAGGAATATCGTTTTGACATCTATCTGCCAGATCTCCTAGTCATAGTGTGCTGCAATGACCAAAATAATTCTACTAGACTTAAGCATGACTACAGGTGAAAAAGTTTCATCATAGTCAACTCCTTATCTTTAACGATATCATTTAGCTACCAGCCTTGTTTTATATGTCTCTACCTTTCCATCCACTCTGATTTTCTTCTTGAAGATCATTTGTAGCTGATGGGTACAATACCCTTAAGTGCATCCATAAGGTTTCAAACTTTGTTAGAGTAAATGGAATCTATCTTAAAATTCATGGCTTCTTGCGACTTCTCGGAGTCTATACTTATAATAGCCTCCTCGTAGATCTGATGATCAATATCTTGAGAGTCATCTTCATTGATATGTCCCACATATCTCTCAGGAGGGTGAGATACTCTATTAGACCCATGTAAAATTAAAGTTTGCATGTTAGGTACCTGAACAAACTCATGTTCTGGAACGGTGCTTGAGCTAGGTTATCCAACCTCGCTCAATTATATCTCATTCACATTATTTCCACCAAGAATGTGTTCATTCTCGAGGAACACAGCTCTCTTGGCAATAAAGACCTTTCGATCATCGGGATGATAAAAATATTATCCACAAGTTTTCTTTGGGTATCTCACGATCATTCTGTCATTGATTCCAACTTATTGGGGTTGTGTCTTCTAACATGGGCAAGACAGGCCCAAATCTTAACAATATTAAGATTGAGCTTCTTTCCTTTCCATATCTCATATGGTATAGACACTACCGACTTTGATGGAACTCTGTTAAGAAGGTAAGCTGTAGTCTCTAGGGCATACCCCCAGAATGAGATAGGTAGGTTAGCGAAACTCACCATGGACCGCACCATGTCTAACAACATGTGATTCATCCTTTCTAATACATCATTAAACTAAGGTGTATAAGGAGGTATCCACTGAGATAAAATCTCATTGTCCCTAAGGAAATGAGTGAACTCTATACTCAAGTTCTCTCCTCCTCGATCTGATTGAAGAGTCTTAATACTCTTTTCAATTTTGTTCTCTACCTCATTCTTATATTTCCTAAATTTCTCGAATGCCTCATATTTGTACTTTATTAAGTACACGTGTCCATATCTAGAGAAATTATCAGTGAATGTAATGAAGTATGAGTGCCCACCTATGGCCTGAGTCGACATGAAACCATATACATCACTATGTATGAGTTCCAATAACTCAATGGCTTTCTCTCCAGTTCCATCTAAAGGAGAGTTGGTCATCTTCCCACGAAGGCAAGGTTCATAAGTTATATATGTCTTATAGTTAAATTGATCTAAGTATCTATCATTCAGCAACTTTTGAATCCTTCCCTTATGTATATGACCTAGCCTACAATACCATATGTATGCATTATTCGCCTTATCTCTCTTCCTCTTAGACATATTTATATTCATGATATATGAAGAAGTGTCTAACATATATAAGTCATTTATAAGGGTCCTTCTAGTGATGATTTCATCATCCATAATTATTGAATAATTATTATTCTCAAAAACTAATTTATATCCACTAATTGTCAAACAAGAGATAGAAATAATATTTTTGATAATCGAGGAAACAAAATAGCATGCATCTAACCACATACATCACTATGTATGAGTTCCACTAACTCGGTGGCTT
Source organism: Ensete glaucum (assembly GCA_021527575.1). NCBI lineage: Eukaryota > Viridiplantae > Streptophyta > Magnoliopsida > Zingiberales > Musaceae > Ensete > Ensete glaucum. Next base: position 28,609,948 of record CM038559.1, on the reverse strand, counting down.
TCTCTCCAATTCCATCTAAAGGAGAGTTGGTCATCTTCCCACGAAGGTAAGGTTCACAAGTTATATGTCTTATAGTCAAATGGATCTAAGTATCCATCTTTCAGCAACTTTTGAATCTTTCCCTCATGTATATGACCTAGCCTACAATACCATATGTATGCATTATTCGTCTTATCTCTCTTCCTCTTAGACATATTTATATTCATGATATGTGAAGAAGTGTCTAATATATATAAGCCATTTATAAGGGTCCCTCTAGTGATGATTTCATCATCCATAATTATTGAATAATTATTATTCTCAAAAACTAATTTATATCCACTAATTGTCAAACAAGAGATAGAAATGATATTTTTAATAATAGAGGAAACAAAATAGCATGCATCTAATACAATAATAGCTCCACCAAACAGATATAGGGTGACATCTCTAACAGCAACTATAGCAACTCTTGCTCCATTGCTCATCTTGAGGTTCATCTCACCTCTAGCCAATCTCCTAGGTCTTGCCAGAACCTATAATGAATTACAGATATGATAAATACTCCTGGTATCCAATACCCATGTGTTATCATGAAAATCTGACAAGTGGAGACTGATCATGAATATACCTGAAGCTTCTCCAAGCTTCTGTCTTGCCTTCTCTGTAAGGTAGTACTTATAGTTCCTCTTCCAATGCTTGTCTTGGCCATAGTGGAAGCAGTGTCCTTTATCTTTTCCCGGATATTTCTTGGCGACCTTTGTCTTACATAGTCTTTTTTTGCCCTTGCCCTTCTTAAGGGTCTTGCTAGCCTTCTTTTTCTTTTTGGTCTCACTAATATAGAACTGGCTTCTCCTTCTTGATGACACTCTCAGCTTCCCTCAACATATTGAGGAGCTTAGGGAGAGTCACCTCAAACTTGCTCATGTTAAAATTCATAATGAAGTGAGAAAAGGAATATGATAAGGACTGAACTATAAGATCAACGCACAGGTTATCCTCTAGGACTATTCCTATACCTATGAGTTTCTCGATCTACTCTATCATCTTTAGGATATGGTTCTCAACCGATATCCCTTCTATCATCCTGGCTTGGAAGAGTCTCTTAGATATCTCATATCTTTGAGTTATTCCCTATTTCTCAAACAGCTGACGAAGATGAAGAAGGATAGAATCTGCATACATGCTCTCATGTTGCCTCTATAACTCAAGAGTCATGGAGGCCAACATGTAATATTTTGCCAATGTGGAATCATCTATCTACTTCACATAGCGAGCGATCTTATCCTCGCTTACCCTTTCTTCCAGCGTAGGCACAATTGTATTAAGGACGTATACAATTTTCTCCATTATAAGAATAATTCTCAAATTGCAGAGTCAATCTGTATAGTTTGGACCAATGAGGCGGTTGGCATCAAGTATGCCACGTAGGGGGTTTGTGAGCAACATATTTCTGACAAAACAAGATATAGCAAAAAATAAATAACATACAGATTTTACAGAAAATACTAATTAAGATATAGACTTCTATCTTAATGTACTCCTACTATTTTCTTAGTGAATTATGCGACACCCTCGACACGTGAGACGAAAGTCTCCGGCAGGATCTATGTATGCATTGGCGCATCTCTATGCCCTATAATTATTGATCTTATCATCATCTGTTTTGTTAGATTGTTGCATCACCATGCATCATAATCTCCCGCCACAGATCGTGGGTCCCGCTATAACCTCCACGCTCCCGTTGCGCCCCTCCATAATTATAAATAATCAGAAGCACGCAGGCCCAACAATAAATGAGAAAAACGCAAGCTCGCAGGCCCCAATAATAATAATAATCACAATTACACACATTACAACACTTAGCTCATGATCATCCATCCATATTATACATCACATGTACATCACATCATATGTAGGATTACTAGATATATATAATAATTAATTAAATTATTTAATTAATTTTTTTTTAGAAATCAGGACATGCTTAAAATTTTTAGAAATTGTCAAGAGTATTTTCGTAATTCTGATGAGAGGACAGTCCTCGAAGTTTCAAAACTATTGAGGGCATTTTCAGAATTCTATACACGAGACAATCTTCGAAATTTTTAAAATTTAAAGGGGCAGATCATCATTTTCTCAAAAGGATGCCCTAACCCCTCTTGCCCCATCTACGTCGTCGTCGCCGTCGCTACCCCTACGCAGGCGGCGGCTACCCTTGCCGGCCAACAACCACCGCCAAGGCGCCACCACTACAGGTGTGCCCGGTGGTGCCACCCTTCAGTGGCCATAGTCGACTGCGGCTCAAGCTGCCCCACGTGGCTAGCTGACCGCCCCTTGCATGGGGCCTTGGGCTGTGGTGGTGACCCTACATAGGAGCGTGTGGTCGCCTCCTCCTTGTTGCCTTCATTGTGAAAATGCAACAAGAACACGTAGAACGATAGTGAGCTGGTCGTGAGTCACTCCTATCAGAACTCTTTCTGATATAGTGAATTATTATCCCCATAATAATTTACTTGACTCATATATAGTCCTCATACGGTATAAGGGGGATCAAATCCATCGAACCTATCTGTCCACAGCTACTATGTATCTATAATCCCTCATCCAACTAATATCCCAGAGACCGTATATTGGACATGGTACTGTCAGGCTACATACAAAATCCATCATAGTCTCGCTCTAATCAGATTCTCTCAGAGAACTTTTTCTCTCTCAATCCGAATGACCCTAGCCAGGGATTTGTCTGAGTAAGCACATATGGGATATTCCTCTCGTGATATCAAGAGTGGATGATCCTCTATTGACACTTAATTACCTTCGTATGTTTGGCTACCAATTCCGATAACCAACTGTATCATATCTGGAACTTTCTAAACTTGTAAGTCTGGTATCAAAGAAATAAGTACTCATATAAGGCATCCTTGGTATCTCAAGTCAAAGAACCAGATACACAATTGAGACTATGGAATCACTATCTGTCATTAGGTATCATCAACCATACAATATTTCATAAGCGGATCAATCATTGAATTCATTCTCCAATAAGCACATGTACTATATTCTTAGTGTCTCCACACAAGTGGCTATGAGACCAATCGCCTCCATCATATGGACAGGCATATAGTACACCGATCTGTCCAGTTATCTCGATGTCCTTCTCGAGTAACCTATGACTAGGATTATTTAGGATCTATGTTTAAAGGTGAATCAATCTCATTATCGTGATTTCATCACAATCTGATTCCTATTACATAGAACCAAGAACATCACAGTATATATGCTATAAATAATATAATGTGAGAATATGTCAATATTAATTATAAGTAAAAAATTTACACAGCGTGTCACATGTGTCATCACTCACGTGATTGACTTACAGAGCACCTATAACTAAGAGATACTTTTATCATATGACTTACAATTATCTAACTTCAACAACGTCAGCTTCAACAAGGTCAAGGGGTTTCTACATCTAAATTTAATAAGGTGGGTTTCTACATCTAAATTTAGACAATGTGTGCACCAGTTCATTACTGATCATGATGTTGTCATGGATGTTTCTACCTGGTATAAAGTCTGACTGTTCATAATCCACAAGAACATCAAGAAAGGGCCTTAATCCTATTGGCAATGGTTTTGGCCAAGATCTTGTAAATTACATTGCATAAAGAGATAGGACCCATTAGGGTTCTTGGGTGTGAAACCTAATTTTAATTGTCTAGTTTTAACTGTATTGTTTCTCTATAGCCTATTCGGTGTCTAGTTTTACTTTTAACTGTTTTGTTTCTCTATAGACTTGTGGATTCTGTTCATCAAGACATGATCGGGGAGTTCTGTTGTCGTCCTAACTGCTCCAATTTTTTCAACTTCCATGTTATTTCATGTGCTCTTGAAATTTATGAAATATTTTTGGTATATGCCCATGATGTGCCTTGTCCACGTTGCCTTTGGTCTCTACTCTATATGGTTTTTTGGTACTTAACGTCTAATTCTTTAATAATTTTCCACAAGTCAGAAAACAATTCAAGAATCTGTATGTTTTTTGTTTGTTTATAAAATTTTCTTTGAACCACTTGGACCAAGGACTCGATTAAGGTCAGCCACAAGCTTACTGGTGTTCTATCCGAGAAATGCATGAATTCATGCTTCGACTTAGCTTGCTGGTGTTTCTAACGATGCTGCTTGTTCTCAGGTTCTCGCACGAGATGCCTGTTCTCGTCATCGGTAGCATGTTTGGCCTATTTTTGCTTCCTAGAGCAGCTATTGGTAGGAAACATCCACACCTCTCGTAGCTTATCTGCGTCGCTATACATGACTGGTACAATTGGCAGGTAGCAGATGTCGGTACTGCTGCACTGGCTATTTCGGTGCCCTTCTCATGCATCTTAGCAGTATTCGCATCCCTCACCGCATCAACCATGGGTAAATTTTATTGTATGAGATGATAAATGTAGTAGTTTAATTCGAATGGAGATGTTTCATCCAAATGTAATGATAGTGATGAAGAGATTTGTTTGGATCTACGGGACGGCTCAGTTTATGTTGGTGGTATTCTTCGCCCATCTTTTCTACTCCTATGTAAGTAGGACACAATCTGCATAGCTGAAACAACTCGTGAAATCCTGTGTTTTATCGTGTGTGATAAAAAATATTTCTTCTGGAACTATAGCTGTTGATAATTGATTCATGATAGTTACATAGTTAGTTAACATGATAAGGAGTAGTTATTAATGATAAGTGAGATAATGAGGTAGTTATTAATGATGGGTGAGATAATGATGTAGTTATTAATGATGGGTGAGATAATGAGGTAGTTATTAATGATGGGATGAAGGAAGTGATTATTATGTTCTATAAATAGAACCTTAGGGAATGAAGAAGCAGTGTAGAAGAAAATAAAGTGTGTGCATTTGGAGATAATCTTGTAAGTGTTCTTGGTCTTTTACCTCCTGTTTAATACTACGTCGTTTTCTTGATTGAAAGTGTTTTCCGTTGTTTGGATCGTAGTATTCTGTTTTATCATTTCCTTGCTCCTCCTTCCCCAACATTTGTGATATCAGAGCCTTGTTTCAATCTGAACTGGGCATTATGACTTTTAATGGTAATTCTATGTCTCAACCCCTTATTCCCATCTTCTCGGGCAAATCTTATGAATTTTGGAGTATCAAGATGAAGACTCTATTCAAGTCTCAGGATCTTTGGGACTTGATAGAGAATGGATATGCAGATCCAGATGAAGAAACCAAGCTGAGGGAGAATAGAAAGAAGGACTCAAAGGCATTGTTCTTCATTCAACAAGCTGTGCATGAGACAATATTCTCAAGAATTGCAGCAGCGACAACCTCAAGACAAGCTTGGTTGACACTTCAAAATGAATTTCAAGGCTCATCGAGGGTGATTACGGTAAAACTTCAAACCCTTCACCGTGAGTTTGAAATTTTGTTTATGAAAAGCAATGAATCAGTGCAAGATTTTCTTTCTCGAGTGACTGAAATTGTTAGTCAAATGAAATCTTATGGTGAACATCTTCATGATCAAATAATTGTTGCAAAAGTTTTGAGAAGTTTAACTCCAAAATTTAATCATGTTGTTGCGGCAATTGAAGAGTCAAAGGACTTATCTACTTATTCATTTGATGAACTAATGGGTTCCTTGCAAGCACATGAAGCAAGGTTGAGCAGTCCGGAAAAAGTGAGGAAAAAGCATTTCAGGTTAAGGGGGAGTCTTCTACTTCAAAAGAAGACAAAAAATCAACTGGAAGAGGACGTGGCAGTGGAGGATTTCGTGGTAGAGGAAATGGAAGAGGAAGAGGAAGAGGACACTTTGATGGGCATGATGAAAGGCAATCAAATTATGATCAGAAAAACTACAAGAGTGGAATTCAATGTCACTATTGTAAGAAATTTGGTCATATGAAGGCATATTGCTGGAAAAGAGAAAAGCAAGCAAGCTATGTGGAAGAAAATGAAGACAATAGTAAGTTGTTTATGACTCATTCACAAGTTAATAATATCTCAGATAATATTTGGTTTTTGGATAGTGGATGTTCTAATCATATGTCAGGCATAAGATCAATATTTAGAGATATTGATGAAACTTACAAGTTGAAAGTTAAACTTGGAGATAGCAAGCAAATCCAAGTAGAAGGAAAAGGAACAATTGAGGTGAAGACAAATCAAGGGAAGGTAAAATACCTTGATAATGTTTTCTATGTTCCTAGCTTATCACATAACTTGTTGAGCGTTGGACAATTGATAGATATTGGATATTCAGTTATATTTGATGATGGTTCCTGCACTATTAAAGATAAAAAATCTGGCTTGATTATGGCAAATACTTGCATGACGCAAAATAAGATGTTTCCAATTGATGTTTCAAATATTGAGAAACATGCCCTTGTTGCAAATCAAAAGAATGAGACAAATTTATGGCATTTGAGATATGGACACCTTAATATTAAAGGTTTAAGGTTGTTAAATAGAAAAGAAATGGTTTATGGATTGCCTAAAATTAATACACTTGATGTATGTGAAGGATGTATTTATGGCAAACAAAGGAAGAAACCATTTCCTGTTGGAAAAGCATGGAGAGCATCTAATTGTCTTGAATTAATACATGCTGACTTATGTGGACCTATGAATACAAAATCTTTTGGGGAAAGTCGATATTTTCTATTATTTACTGATGATTATAGTCGCATGAGTTGGGTATATTTTTTGAAATTGAAATCTGAAATATTTGATAACTTTCGAAAATTCAAGGCACTTGTAGAAAGGCAAAGTGGTAGACGCATAAAGACATTTCGGACAGATAGAGGTGGTGAATTTATCTCTAATGAGTTTAATTCTTTTTGTGAAGAAAATGGTATTCGCAGGGAATTAACAGCACCATATACACCGGAGCAAAATGGTGTAGCTGAACGTAAAAATCGAACTGTTGTCGAAATAGCAAGAAGTTTGCTTAAAGGAAAGCATCTTCCGAATCAGTTTTGGGGCAGAACAAAGCACAAGTTCAGTAAGACGGAGTAGTCCAAAGGGGATGATGGTCTCCGAAACTTCCAGTGGGAAGTATAATGCAGATGAAAATATCCAAAAGCATAAGACTCGGTTTGTAGCAAGTGGAGCCATAACATGAAGTATTTATGGCACGGATGAACAAGTTGCAGATATTCTCACCAAGTTACTTCCAGTTCAGAAGCATGTTTATTTTATTTCTCAAATTGGTGTATGTAACTATGAATCAAGGGGGAGTGTTGAGAATTGATTCATGATAGTTACATAGTTAGTTAACATGATAAGGAGTAGTTATTAATGATGAGTGAGATAATGAGGTAGTTATTAATGATGGGTGAGATAATGATGTAGTTATTAATGATGGGTGAGATAATGAGGTAGTTATTAATGATGGGATGAAGGAAGTGATTATTATGTTCTATAAATAGAACCTTAGGGAATAAAGAAGTAGTGCAGAAGAAAATAAAGTGTGTGCATTTGGAGATAATCTTGTAAGTGTTCTTGGTCTTTTATCTCCTGTTTAATACTACGTCGTTTTCTTGATTGAAAGCATTTTCCGTTGTTTGGACCGTAGTATTGTGTTTTATCATTTCCTTGCTCCTCCTTCCCCAACAGTAGCTTCATATGCAAGCCGTTATATCCATCGTCCTGGCTACGTTTGGTGGATTTGGTGTTGCAATGAGCGGAAACACGATCGCCATCGAGATGTGGAGATGGAGGAAGAGGTGGCATGCTGCGTCAGCTGGCAGTACCACTCCGCTAGAGATTGCGCCATCGTTGAGCCAACAGGAGGTATAATGATCACACAATCTCTCCCAACGTCGGCATCATCACAGTGGAGTGAGAGATCATGGCGATATTTGTGGAGTGGTAGATCTCAAGATCGATCACTTGGTACTGGGCGGTCCACCAATACGGAGCATCTAAGCTAATTATATTGTTGCGTTGGAGAATTGTTTTACGCAATATATTATTATACTGTAGATGACGAAGATAGATCTGCTCTGAATGCTATGCTAGCAAACAATAAGAGCCGGGTTGGATGCATGTCAATTGCACACGTAATCATGTGATTAGTTAGGTAAAATGATAGTTGATATGACAAATATTGACCTGGCTGTCATGTCCCTATGCTCTTGGCCAATTAGATCTTCAGTGTGATCGATTCGACACAGCAAGCTGACCTAACACAGGTATGGTGGAGCCAACGGCTGTACGACCGACTTGACAAGGATAAGATCGACACGCCACAGCTGCAGTAGATAAAACATGCACCTCACTGCAAGGACCACGGATGGTGTGGAGAAGTACGACAGTATGGTAAGCCATAGAGACAGTAAAGATCTCAGGTACGAACAACCTGTAGCACCTACTATAAAAGCTCTTGCACCTCTATGGAGTATGGGGATCACAAATTGACTACAAAACTAACTTAATCATCGGAGGGGTCACGTCGGGGACCCCACCCGACTCGACCTTCTTGTAGGAATCCATAACCGACCCGACCCACAGGCGTAAACTCCCGACCTGAGCTCCAAGCATAAGCCGCCGACCTTCTGAACTGAACCCGAGGGCTCCCTCCACTCAACCGTGCTCCACCTTCTCTCCGCTCGAGGCTACTGCAAGCGAGCTAGCACACGTAGGCCAGAACCAGTTGTGCCCGCTCAATAGACACGGAGGCACAGACCGCGCTTACTAGGCAGGCACAAAGATTTCTCACTAATATTTTGGTGCTAGAATGAGGGTCCGATGTCGCAAGAATGCCCGTAGTCGAACAATCTCAAGGTGCATCTCGGAGAGATCTTAACTACTCAACAAGTTCAAGCTACGCCTTGGGCAAATTACGAGCCAGGGTTGTGCACCTCAGCCACTTACGAGCCAGAGTTGTGCACCTCGGCCACTTACGAGCCTGAGTTGTGCACCTCGACCGCTCGCAAGCCCGAGCTATGCCTTGGGCAAGTTACGAGCCCGAGTTGTGCACCTCGGTCACTTACGAGCTCGAGCTATGTACCTTGGTCACTCACTAGCCCGAGCTACACATTGGGCAAGTTATGAGCCCAAGCTATGCACTTGGTCACTCACAAGCCTGAGCTACATCTTAGGCAAATCACAAGCCCGAGTAGCAACGCTCGGCCACTCCCAAGCTCGAGCTCCACCTCGAGCCAATCATAAGCCCGAGCAACAGTGCTCGGCCACTCACGAGCCTGAGCTATGCCTTGGGCCAGTAATGAGCCTGAGTAATAGTGTTCGGCCACTCACGAGCTTGAGCAACATTGCTTGACTATTCACAAGCCCGAGCTATGCCTTGGGTCAGTCATGAGCTTGAGCTATGTACTTCGGGCACTCACAAGCCTAAGCTATGCCTTGGGCAAATTATTAGCCCGAATAATAGTGCTCAACCACTCACAAACCTGAGTTGCAATACTAGACCAATCTAGAACCCGAGCAGCATTGCTCGGCTAGTCCAGCTTTTGAGTCGCTTTGCTCAGCCAGTCCAGCCTCCAAGTATACAAATATGGCCAATTCAGTTCCCGAGCCCCACGCTCGGTCAGATCACTCCCAGGTATTCAAACTCGGCTAGTTCATTTCTCGAGCCCCGGATCGGTTAGATCAGCTCCTGAGTATTCAAACTGGCTAGTTCATTTCTCGAGCCCTTGCTCAGTCGAATTAGCTCCTGGGTATTCAAACATGACTAGTTTATTTCTTGAGCCCCTGCTCGATCGGATCAGCTTCCGGGTATTCAAACCCGACTATTTCACTTCCCGAGCCCCAGCTCAGTCGGATAAGCTTTCGGGTACTTAAACCCGACTAGTTCATTTCCCGAGCCCCTACTCGGTTGGATTAGCTTTCGTGCACTTAAACCCAACCAATTCATTTCCCGAACCCTTGCTCGGTCGGATCAACTTTCGGGTACTTAAGCTCGACCAAGTCATTTCCCAAGCCCCAGCTCGATCGGATCAACTTTCGGGTACTTAAACCCGACCAGTTCATTTCCCGAGCCCTAACTTGGTCGGATCAACTTTCGGGTACTTAAACCCGACTAGTTCATTTCCCGAGCCCCTACTCGGTTGGATCAGCTTTCAGGTACTTAAACCCGACCAGTTCATTTCCCAAGCCCCTGCTCGGTCGGATCAGTTTTTAGGTACTTAAACCCAACCAGTTCATTTCTCGAGCCCCAGCTCGGTCGGATCAGCTTTCGGGTACTTAAACCCAACCAGTTCATTTCTCGAGCCCCAGCTCGGTCAGATCAGCTTTTAGGTACTTAAACCCGACCAATTCATTTCCCGAGCCCCTGCTCGGTCGGATCAACTTTCGTGTACTTAAACCCGACCACTTCATTTCCCGAGCCCCTGCTCGGTCGGATCAGCTTTCAGGTATTTAAACTCGACCAATTCATTTCCCGAGCCCCTGCTCGGTCGGATCAGCTTTCGGGTACTTAAACCTGACCAGTTCATTTCCCGAGCCCCAGCTTGGTCGGATCAACTTTTGGGTACTGAAACCCGACCAATTCATTTCTCGAGCCCCGGCTCAGTCGGATTAGCTTTCGGGTACTTAAACCCAACTAGTTCATTTCCCGAGCCCTTGCTCGGTCAGACTCGGTACTTAAACGACCATTGACGTTCATTTCGAGCCCCTCGATCGGATTAGCTGCACTTAACCAACAGTTCATTTCGAGCCCCGTCATCGGATCAACTTTCGGTACTTAAACCCGACGGTTCATTCGAGCCCGCTCGGATCACTTTTCGTACTTAAACCCGATCAATTCATTTCCCGAGCCCCTGCTCGGTCAGATAAGCTTTCGGGTACTTAAACCCGACCAGTTCATTTCCCGAGCCCTAGCTCGGTCGAGTCAAGCTTTCGGGTACTTAAACTCGACCAATTCATTTCCCAAGCCCCAGCTCAGTCGGATTAGCTTTCGAGTACTTAAACCCAACTAATTCATTTCCCGAGCCCTTGCTCGGTCGTATCAGCTTTCGGGTGCTTAAACCCGACTAGTTCATTTACTGAGCCCCAGCTTGGTCGGATTAGCTTTCGGGTACTTAAACCCGACTAGTTTATTTCCCGAGCCCTTGCTCGGTCGGATCATCTCTCGGGTACTTAAACCCGACCAGTTCATTTCCCGAGCCCCTACTTGGTCAGATCAGCTTTCGGGTACTTAAACCTGACCAGTTCATTTTCCGAGACCCTGCTCGGTCAAATCAGCTTTCAAGACTAATATGACTCTACTGTAAAACCCACAGCTCGACACAAGACCTCATCTTCAGTACCCTAATCGAGCACCTCGAGAAGGTCTTCTCGGGGGGGAGGGGAATGGGAATGATATGACAAATATTGACCTGGCTACCACATCCCCGCGCCCTTGGCCAACTAGATCTCCAGCGTGGCCGACCCGACACAGCAAAGCCGACCTAACACAGGTATGGTGGATCCAACGGTTGTACGACTGACTTGACAAGGATAAGGCTGACACACCACAACTGTAGTAGGCAAAATGCGCACCTCACTGCAAGGACCACAGATGGTGTGGAGAAGTATGACAGCATGGTAAGCCATAGAAGCAGTAAAGATCTTAGGTATCAATGACCTGTAGCACCCACTATAAAAGCTCTTGCACCTCTACGGAGCAAGGGGATCACAAATTAACTACAAAACTGATTGAATTATCAGAGGGGTCACGTCGGGGACCCCACCCGACTCGACCTTCTTATAGGAATCCACGATCGACCCGAGCCGTAGGCGTAAACTCTCGACCCGAGCTCCAAAGCATCAGCCAACGACCTTCCGAACTGAACCCGAGGGCTCCTTCCACTCAATCGTGCTCCACCTCCTCTCCGCTCGAGATGACTGCGGGCGAGCTAGCGCACGCGAGCCAAAACTAGTCATGCCCGCTCGGCAAACACAGAGACACAGACGCCTACTGGATAGGCACAAAGATTTTTCACTAACAATAGTTATCAATAATTGTATTGCATTAAGATTATCAAGATCAAAATGATTAGTTACAACACCGACCCCTTCTGTTTTAGCGATAAAAATAAAATAAAATGGAATAAGAAAAGGTTATATGTAATAATACAAATGTGGCGATAAATAAGAGACAAAAATCGAACACAAGCAGAGGGACACGGAGAAACAAAAATTATTATATATGCCCCCATTTCGTGCTCTCACTCCTCTCGTTTATTTTATGGTCTAGAAAAAGAAATAAGAAATGCAAACCAAATGTACTTAACAACGAAGCCCACCCGCGATCATCTCACATACTGTCTGTAGGCATCTTCTCAATTATTTGCGTGAACTAATAGTGACTTAGTATATTAATACCATGGGGCCGCGCGCTAGGATCTCATCCTCGGAGGATCTCCCTGCGGTTGGCCGAACCATACCTGGCCCACCGGATGTTCTGCCACCGCTTCCGGTACACCTTCGCCCTCATTCACGCCAGTGTCGCCGTCGCTGCTATTACCCCTACCGCAATCCCTGTCTTGTTTCCGCTCCCCCCCTCTCCTCTCTCATCCACCTCAACCATCTCCTGGGTTTCGATAGCCCCAGTTCGGACTGTCCGCTGTCACCGCCATGGTAAGCCACCGCGCTCTCTCGCTCACGAGATGCCAAGGGTAATGAGATAAATGGTAAGGGTGCGTCGGCGGTGGGTGGCCATTAATGGATGACGGATGTGTTGAGAATGAATGTGAGACACAATAAGTGCATTTGTTATTTTATTTTAGCATCTATTTATTCAGAAATAATATTTTTTAAATTGATGAATGAGATCTTTTCATTTAGTTCTGTTATAATTAACATGTTCCCACAAGATCGAGCTCCTGTCAAGAACGTCGATCTTGAATCGATGGAAGAAAAATATTTTACAGGCCAGAGACTTCGTGAGGGAGTCAGCAACTTAATCAGTCATGTGGACATGAGAAACATGGAGTTGCTTGCGGGCGACTTGATCTCGCATAAAATAAAAGTCAATAGCAATGTGCTTCATATGGGAGTGAAAAACTGAATTGCCACAAAGGTAAGTAACATCGATGTTATCACAATAAATGACAGACATAGAAATATAGTGACTTTGAAGTTCCTGAAGCAAGTTGTTGATCCAATTAAGTTCAGCAACAGCTGCGGCAACAGCTCGATATTCAGCTTTTGGTAGTAGACATGGCAACGGTCTTTTGTTTCTTAGAACTCCAGCTTATCAGTTTAGCACTAAGAAAAATAATATATCCTGATGTAGAGATTCTATCATCAACATTTCCAACCCAATCAGTATCAGCAAAAGCATGAAGCTGAGATGGAGAGTGTTTGCGATGAAAGATGTCATGATCAATAGTCCTCTTAAGATAACGTAAAATACATTTGACAGCAGTCCAGTGTAAAGTAGATGGTTGATGGATAAACTGAGATAATTTATTAACAGCAAAGGAGACATCTGGACAAGTAAGAGCTAGATATTGTAAAGAGCCAACTACCTACCGATACTGGGTAGGATCTGTAGCAAGACTACCATCACATAACTTCAGTGATTCACTAGTATATAGAGGAGTGGAAACCTCTTTTGTGTCTTGCATGTTTGTCTTCAACAATAAATCATGAATATACTTTCATTATGAGAGAAAGAGGCCAGAAGATGTAAAATGTAGCCTCAACACCGAGAAAATAATATAAAGAACTAAGATCTTTAAGAGAATCAGTTTGCTAATTACGTAATAAACGCTTGAACCTCTATAGAGTTATCGCTTGTGATAATAATATCATCCACATAGACCAAGAGATATATGGTACACCCATGTTGTTGGCGTAGAAATAAGGAGACATCAGACCTATAATTGATGAAGTCGACTGAAGACAAGTATAGACCAAGTTCAGTATACCATGCTCGTGGAGCCTGACGAAGTTCATAAATGACCTTTTTTTAGTTTACAGGCATGTCGTAGATATTGAGGATATATAAACCTTGGAGGTTTTCTATAAAGACATCTTTAGTGAGAGTCCATAGTAAAAAGGTATTGTTAACATCTAATTGATGTAAACATCAGTCTTTGGATATTGCCAGACTTAGGAGAAGCCGAATTGTAGTAGGTTTGATAACAGGACTAAATGTCTTATTGTAGTCAACACCAAGTCATGATGAACTCCTTTGACCATAAGTTGTGCTTTATAGCGAGCAACCAAACCATCAAGATTCTACTTAATCCGAAAGACCCACTAGCACTCGATAATATTTTGTATCAAGTGAGAAGGGATAAGGGTTCATGTAGCATTGTGAAGGAGTGCATCATACTCCTCACACATGACTTTATGCTAATGTGAAGATTTTTGGGCTTGAGTAAGGGATGTTGGTTCAACAGAGTCGAGGGAGGGTTTGGTGCTAGCATGTAAGTCAAGAATTTGATGTAGCTTAAAGACACCACTTCTAAAACGAGTTTGTATTGGATGTCGAGAGGTTATAATAGTGATAGAACCCCAGAAGGAGCTCTATAGATTTTAATTTTTGAGGGAGATCAACTCTTGGAACGCTGTAAAGGTTCCTCCCTCCTAATAGTCGGCTATATAACTGAATTGTAGATTGATCTTGCTTGATGAAAAGAAGTGGAGGCTACATGCTTATATAGGGCTCCAAACCCTAGCCCTAGGGGGTGCTTCCTAAGTGAATTCTCCCTTTTACCCCTCCTATAACTATCATGCATAAATAAAGGGGGTGGTAGCCTAAATGGCTACATAAGTCATGCCCCTCTGCTACAAAACCTAGCCGACCAACATAGTGAAGGAGGCGACGACCAAGAAGCCCTAAGGCCCCAAAATAAATCATAGTCATACTTCTTTATATGATAGAAGTGACTAGGTGGGGTTTTATTACAATTTCATAGGGTTCTTATTAATTAATTCTAGGGTGATTATGACCCAACCCTGCTGGAGTCCTATCAAATCCACTCTCTTAAAATTAATATTGTCCTCAAGACTGAGGTTCTACGAACTCAGGGAACTGGGTCTTTAGCTCCTCATCAGCTTGGGTGTCAATTGGAAGAATTTAGGCTGAATCATCATCTTTAAATTTTCATCTAAGGTGAGACACCTGGAGGATCAACTGTAATCTTGATTTGGTGCATGAATCTGATCTCCATGTTAGGGCCCCAATGTGATCCTTAATTTTGCAAGGTCCAAAGAAATAGGGAGACTACTTTCTTGAAGCTTGAATTTCATATTGGTGGAGCTGGAGATGAAAGGAGACTTGATCTTTCTCATGAAACTTTCTTTTGCTTTGGCGTTTGTCAAGGGGAAGTTTTTTCCTTGTATGGGCTACCATGTGGTTACTTTGTAATAATAATCGTACCTTCTTTTGGAATGAGGGCTACCCTCGAATAAAATTTTTGATAATGTGAGCCTGATTCAAGTTTGAGATGGGTAGGAGTGGTGATTTTTTGGGGTCCATTTTCAATTCTTCATGTTGTTAACCATTTTACATGAGGATTGTGCCGATCTCAACTCTTGATATGTCTGCTCCAATTATGAGCACATTGCCACATTCGAGTAATGCTAGAACTGACATAGATGGCATCATGGCTATGGGGGTCATGTGGATGCCTTTCTCTTGTTTCTTCTTACGATCATCAGCCATGGATCAAAGGTCATCATCAAGGAAGACTTCTAGCATCATGGTTCGCTCCTTGGTGAAGTCGTGGAAGTAGCCCAAGATGTGGGAGCACTGCATCAGAAACCATAGTTGGTTCAGCTGAATGTTGCACTTCAGGAAGAGCTTATCCCTGCAGATAAAGAGGCAAAGCTTTTGGAGATAAAGTGTCATTGCAAGGGAAGGTCGTGGCCGAATGATCCTGTCTCCCTATCTCTTGGATGATCCTTTTAGCTTCGGTCCTCTGAAGATGTGGATAGCAATATGGTCGAATATATGCTGGTGGTTCCCTTTGTAAAACCAGCATACAAGGGTCGTGCAGTCTGGCAGGAAGGAGTCGGCTTGGTTCGATAGAGATGCTTGAGATTTCAGCGAGCTTCTCCAAACGATGTGTCGAGATCATTTTTTCTTTGTTCTCTTCTTTCACACATAAGGTCACCTATTTTCTTTTGTCATTCATAGGATCGTTGGAGCTTCTGGTGTTAGCGAGGATGGTGATGGGCTGATGTTTGATGAAGCCATCAATGTCCATTATCTGTGACGAACTATACAAGGTGCGGGCGGCTGACTGTGGTTTTTCCTTCATATCCTTCTCCTCGGACTCGAGAGTTTTATCTTTGAGTTTGGGTTCTTCAGTGGGCTCAATCAATAGAAGTCTCTCTTTTTTATAATGGTGATCTCGGCTCCACAGTTTATTATAATGCCAACATAAGCCCTTTGTTGATCGGTCTCGAAGCATTTCTTTTATTAACTTTTTCGGCTGAGGTGACCAACTAGTGGTAGATATGGCCAAGAGTCTCTGTGCTACTGGTCATGCAGTGGCTTTGGTCCTTTGAGCATCTTGGTTCATCCTATCTTCGTTTAGTTATGTGAAGGAGATGGTTGCCTTAAGTGTATACGGCTATCGTGCTTTAACTTTTTTTTGGATCTCCAGCTTTAAGCCCTCAATGAAAGTCCTCAATATCTATTTTTCAGATCAATCACGAGTTTAATTAGTTAATATTTCAAACCTGATTTGATACTCTTAGATGGTAGAGGTTTCATGGAACTTTATTAGTTTTTCATCACAGTCCTTGTAATCAATTAGTGCTGAAGGTTTATATGTTGTTGGTTGAGATATGGCTCTCATGTTTTGAGTATTTTGATTGAGGTGCCCTTCTTGAAGTTGTGCAAAGGAGGTTGATGTCGTTGAGGTGTAGGGCTATTGTGTCTTAACTTTGTTGCTTATCTCCGATGGGTTTGTTTTGTAATTTGAATTTGCATCACATTGTGATCTTCTTAGGCTCGACGATCGGCCCAACCTAAACTCCTTGAAGAGAGCCCATAATTTAGCATCCATATATATCTTGAAAGCCTCCAATTTAGCTTCGAATAAGACCACTGACATCATGACGTAAGGATCTCCAACTTATCAAATAAACTGACTGAAGAGTGCAGCTGTAATTTTTAAGTTGAAGGTAGCGAATGGCTGCAATGTCGGGGCTGCAGTGGTGAAGTCTCCAAGTGGAGGATGGTAGCTAAGGATAGCAGCGACAATGGAGGAAGAAGATGGCAGCAATAATATCGGCTGCGGTCCTTCGGTGATTCTGTAATGTTAATGCTACAATATCACCGAGGCTATAATTTTTTAGGTGGTTGATATTTGTTGGAAGATGGCAGCTAAGAGATCTGAGTCAGAAAGCAACAGTGACGATGGAGGAAGAAGAGGGTAGTAGCAACATCGGTTGTGGCTGCACTGCAACTTCGTGGTTGCAAGTGGCATCGGTTGCAGCAAGGGTGCGGCCACGATAGGAGGAAGATAGGCAGTGATGTGCATGACTATTGTGGAGGAGGGCAACAGCGGTATGGAGTGAGAGATGCCTGCTATCGTGTTCAATTTGTTGCTGATCACGATTAAGATAGTTGGCAATGAACGATTATTGCAGACTGCGATGTAAATAGATTACAGTGAAAGATCACTACTGGCTGCAATCAAATAGGATGGCAGCGAGATATCATTGTTGACAGCATTGTGCAGTGAAAGATGTGTGCTGCGGTTGAAGGGATAAGAGAGATTGGGTGCTGAAAGGTTGGTGGACCGAAGGCTATAGTTTTTTTAGGCTGGTTTTATGGTAGTTTTGAGTGTAATTAGGGGCTGTAGTTTTATGGAAGTTTGGCTGTGATTTGGTATGATTTTAGGGCTATGATAGCAGTGGATAAAGGTTAGGAAAAAGGATTTTGGATCTAGGATAGATGGCAGCAAATGTAGATAGATCGATAAGGAAGGTTGGCTACGATTTAGGACTGATTTGGGTGACTGTTTGGGATCAGTTTAGGGTGCAGCTTGGAAAGATTTTTAGTGAGGATGTTAGGGTTTGTAGATGAGAAAAATAGAATCCAAAATCTCACAAAAGACAGCACTCAAAATCGATAGAATTCGACAAAGAAAGGTGTTGTGATGTGCTGTCCTGCCGAACAGATTTTACATCAGAGAAACGATGAATTCTCGACATAAATTCAAGAAGAAAATTTAAGAAAAATATGCAAAAACCCTAGGTTCAGATATGGTCAAAATCAAAAAAAAGTTTGACAAAATTTTGGTAGAGTAACAGTAGGGAAAGAGGGCAAAAGACGGAAGGTAGATCTTTCGTCATAAAATTTTAACACTGCGTGATGATGAAAGAAGGCACAATAAAATCAATTCCAAAAGGATTTTTTTCCAGCGATCAATCTTAGATGAAAGCTAAGTTGATCTATAGAATTATGTAAAAATTTCAACTAAAAAAGATGATCAAAAGTTTAGGTTCAAGAGGCGACAATCGGCTAAAATTTTTCTGTAGCTTTTCCCCTTCGCAATCATGATAACATTTACAACGGTAGAATTTTACAGCAAAAAAACTTTGAAAAAACTTCTCCGACATATAAGACAAAGGAATAGCAATAGCAAGAACTATAGGTTTTGGAGTTTTTACAAGATCTATGATGTTGACGTAGAGGACGACAGCAGATTGATGAATTTGTTGCTTACCAAACGACGATGGATGAAGGCCACATCAAAGCAACAGTGGAAATTACTTGGAAGATGGAGGCAGAAAAGATTACTACAGAGTAGCAGGAACGTGGCTCTAACAACAGATGATAGAACCCCAGAAGGAACTCTATATATTTTGATCTTTGAGAGGGATCAACCCTTGGAACACTATAGGGGTCCATCCCTCCTAGTAGTCGGTCATATGGCTGAATTGTAGATTGATCTTACTTGATGAAAAGAGGTGAAAGCTACATGCTTATATAGATCTTCAAACCTTAGCCTTTGGGGGGTATTTCCTAAGTGAATTCTTCCTTTTGCCCTTCTTATAGCTACCATGCATAAATAAATGGGGTAGCGGCCTAAGTGAGTGCACAAGCCATGCCCCTTTGCTAGAAACCCTAGCCGACCAACCTAGTGAAAGAGATGATGGTCAGGAAGCCCTAAGGCCCTAAAATAAATCCTAGCCACACTTCTTTATATGATAGAAGTGACTAGATGAGGGTTTATTACAATCTTACAGGGTTCTTATTAATTACTTTTAGGGTGATTAAGACTCAACCCTACTGGAGTCCTATCAAATAGTATTGGACGATAAGGGCTGATACCTATTACTGGTTGAGTCAAGTGGAAGGATGACAGGAGTACCTTGGCGAGGTGAGGACAAAGGCTGTGTTTCTAGAGGCACAGGAAGAGGAGGAACTGGAGGAGAGGAAGGAGAAAAAAACTATAGAACGGAAGTAACAAGAGAGTGTGGATCTAACGGAGACGAAATGGAGGAGGAAGATTGTTCGTAGGAGTCCAATGAAACGATAGATTATCGATGATCCCGAAAGGGAAAGACAGACTCCACAAAAGTAACATGTCTAGAAACAAAGATTTTAACAGTGTGAGGGTCGTAACACCGAAAAATATTATGTTCAAGAGAGTAGTACCCTATGAAAATACAAGGACGAGATCGATGTTGTATTTTATTAGAATTGTAGAGACGTAACCACATATAATATTGACAACCAAATATCTTTATAGTTTGTAGGTTGGGGTGTTTTTGAAATAGTCTTTCAAATGGTGAATGATATTATAATAGAGAAGTAGGCAAGCAATTAATAAGATAGACATCAATTTAAAAAGCTACAAACCAAAAGGTGGATGACATGGAAGCCTGATGGAGCATTGTGAGACCAGTTCCAATAATATGTCGATGCTTATGTTCAGCAGAGCCAACCAGTTGAGGAGTGTATAGAGGCGACATCAAGGCAATAGTGGGAATTGCTTGGAAGATGGAGGCAGAAGAGATGGACATAGAGTAGCAGGAACATGGCTCTAATACCAGATGATAGAACCCTAGAAGGAACTCTATATATTTTGATCTTTGAGGGGGATCAACTCTTGGAACACTATAGGGGTTCCTCCCTCCTAGTATCAGCCATATGGCTGAATTGTAGATTGATCTTGCTTGATGAAAAGAAGTGAAGGCTATATGCTTATATAGATCTCCAAACCTTAGCCTTTGGGGGGTATTTCCTAAGTGAATTCTCTATTTTGCCCTTCCTATAGCTACCATGCATAAATAAATGGGGTAGCGGCCTAAGTGGCTGCACAAACCATGTCCCTTTGCTAGAAACCCTAGCCGACCAACCTAGTGAAAGGGACGATGGCCAGGAAGCCCTAATGCCCCAAAATAAATCCTAGCCACACTTCTTTATATGATAGAAGTGACTAGGTCGGGTTTTATTACAATCTTACAGGGTTCTTATTAATTACTTTTAGGGTGATTAAGACCCAACCCTACTGGAGTCCTATCAAATAGTATTGGACGATAAGGGCTGATAGTTATTACTGGTTGAGTCAAGTGGAAGGACGATAGAAGTACCTTGGCGAGGTGAGGACAAAGGCTGTGTTTCTAGAGGCATAGGAAGAGGAGGAACTGGAGGAGAGGAAGAAGAAAAAAACTGTAGAACGGAAGTAACAAGTGAGCTAATGGAGACGAAATAGAGGAGGAAGATTGTTCGTAGGAGTACAATGAAACGATAGATTATCGATGATCCCAAAAGGGAAAGATAGACTCTACAAAAGTAACATGTCTAGAAACAAAGATTTTAATAGTGTGAGGGTCGTAACACCGAAAGATATTATGTTCAAGAGAGTAGTACCCTATGAAAATACAAGGACGAGATCGAGGTTGTATTTTATTAGAATTGTAGAGACGTAACCATATATAATATTGACAACCAAATATCTTTATAGTTTGTAGGTTGGGGTGTTTTTGAAATAGTCTTTCAAATGGTGAATGATATTATAGGAGAGAAGTAGGCAAGCAATTAATAAGATAGACATCAATTTGAAAAGCTACAAACCAAAAGGTGGATGGCATGGAAGCCTGATGGAGCATTGTGAGACCAGTTCCAACAATATGTCGATGCTTATGTTTAACAAAGCCAACCAGTTGAGGAGTGTATGGCGGCGACATCAAAGCAATAGTGGGAATTGCTTGGAAGATGATGGCAGAAGAGATGGCTATAGAGTAGTAGGAACGTGGCTCTAATACCAGATGATAGAACCCAGAAGGAACTCTATATATTTTGATCTTTGAGGGGGATCAACCCTTGGAACACTATAGGGGTTCCTCCCTCCTAGTAGTCAGCCATATGGCTGAATTGTAGGTTGATCTTGCTTGATGAAAAGAAGTGAAGGCTACATGCTTATATAGATCTCCAAACCTTAGCCTTTGGGGGGTATTTCCTAAGTGAATTCTCCCTTTTGCCCTTCCTATAGCTACCATGCATAAATAAATGGGGTAGCGGCCTAAGTGGCTGCACAAACCATGCCCCTTTGCTAGAAACCCTAGCTGACCAACCTAGTGAAAGGGACGATGGCCAGGAAGCCCTAAGGCCCCAAAATAAATCCTAACCACACTTCTTTATATGATAGAAGTGACTAGGTGGGATTTTATTACAATCTTACAGGGTTCTTATTAATTACTTTTAGGGTAATTAAGACCCAACCCTGCTGGAGTCCTATCAAATAGTATTGGACGATAAGGGCTGATAGTTATTACTGGTTGAGTCAAGTGGAAGGACGATAGAAGTACCTTGGCGAGGTGAGGACAAAGGCTGTGTTTCTAGAGGCACATGAAGAGGAGGAACTGGAGGAGAGGAAGAAGAAAAAAACTGTAGAATGAAAGTAACAAGAGAGTATGGATCTAATGGAGACGAAATGGAGGAGGAAGATTGTTCGTAGGAGTCCAATGAAACGATAGATTATCGATGATCCCGAAAGGGAAAGACAGACTCCACAAAAGTAACATGTCTAGAAATAAAGATTTTAATAGTGTGAGGGTCGTAACACCGAAAGATATTATGTTCAAGAGAGTAATACCCTATGAAAATACAAGGACGAGATCGAGGTTGTATTTTATTAGAATTGTAGAGACGTAACCACATATAATATTGACAACCAAATATCTTTATAGTTTGTAGGTTGGGGCATTTTTGAAATAGTCTTTCAAATGGTGAATAATATTATAGGAGAGAAGTAGGCAAGCAATTAATAAGATAGACATCAATTTGAAAAGCTACAAACCAAAAGGTGGATGGCATGGAAGCCTGATGGAGCATTGTGAGACCAGTTCCAACAATATGTCGATGCTTATGTTCAGCAGAGCCAACCAGTTGAGGAGTGTATGGAGGGGACTTTAGATGTTAAATACCACAAGCGGATAAAAAAGACTTAAGGGCTTGATATTCACCCCCACCATCAGAATAGACTGTTTTAATAGTAGTCTAAAAGTAATTCTCAACTAAGTTATTAAAGTTATAAAATACAATAATAACATCACACTTTTGACGAAGAGGATAAAATCTTGTGTATTTTATAAAATAGTCTACAAAAACAACATAAAATCTAAACTTGTCAAAGGAGACAACTCACGTAGGACCCCAGACATCAGTATAAATAACCTCAAACGGTTTAGAGCAGGAGATAAATGATGTACCAAAAGATAGTTGATGACTCTTATTACTAAGACAAGCATCATAATGAGTAATAACATTACTAGATTTAGAAATAGGAATAGAATAGTAAAAAAGTAATTTTTGTTGAATAGAGGTCGAAGGATGACCAAGACGTTGATGTCATATGTCAATTAGAGCAATAGTAAAAGCATTAGCAGTAGGTCGAGTGAGATACAATGCTGACGGCCATTCGTAGATGTTGCCTTAATTCGGACCATGAACTAAGGATGCTCCTGTGCTCAAGTCTTTGACAAGAAAATAATCATAAAAGAATTCAATAAAATTATGGTTTTGTTGCCAGAACTAAGAGACATAAATAAGATTTATTTTAATATGAGGTGCACACAAAACATCATCGAATGTAAAAAAAGTGATATGTGAATTAAGCTTCATTGAACCAGTATGAGTAATATGAATTCTGTTACCATCACCGATGACAATATCTTCATTTTCGCCATAGTTGTTGTAGAGTGACAGGTTCTGGAGATTAGAAGTGATATGTTGGGAAGCACCAAAGTCCACAATCTAATTGGACGGACTATCAGACGAAGTCGTCATGACATTTGCTTGAGGCCAGGCTGACGGAGGTGGAAGGCGAGGTCGAGACCGACAAACTTTTACAAAGTGACTGATTTTAATATACAATTGGAGATAACCAGTTGCTGAACCGCAGAAGGAGGACGACATGGCTGGAAGGTAGTAGCACTTTGACGATTGTTGAAGTACAAAGATTGTGGAGGAGGAAGTGATGGAGTGGTACCCATAGAAGTGGGAGGAAAACTGGCCACACCTTTTGAAGCATTCTTGTTAATTTATAATTTTACCTTTTTGACTTCTGGTTGAATTGAGCAGTGATAGGAGGTCCTGGCAAGGGTCCTAGCAGCCTATCAGCACACTTTAGGTAAGCTTCATAGTTTGTCAGCTTGTCGTAAAGTTCTTCAAAGGAGATCGGAGAGTCGCGTACTCGATGTGCGGTTGCCAGTTCTTTAAACTCGGGACTCAGTTTATTAAGTATATGGATGAGTACTTCTTCATCAGTTAGGGAATGACCTATTAAAGCCAGGTCATCGATAATCATTTTGATATGTTGTAAGTAATCAGCAATAGTACTTCCCTCCTATTTAAAATTCATAAGACTGGAGAGTAGTTCAAGCATGTGTGTCCGTGAGTGATTCGCCAAGGTAGTTTGTAACTTGGTCCATGCTTCTGTAGCAGTAGTACATGAGGACATAAGTGGAGTAATGGATCCAGCGATAAAGACTTGAATCGCCTGGAGAATTAGCTGATCTTGATGTAACCAAAGTTTATAGGCTGAATTGGGAACTGGGCTAGGTTCTCCTAGAACTAGGGGCGGACGAGCAAGGGGTGGGGGGGAGTGCCAGTGCCGTGACAGGCGGTAGACAGAGTGCATGTCGAAAGTTGTGCACTGAGGCCTCATAAAATAGTGGACATGTTCTGGTAAGGCAAACACTGAAGGAGAGATAGCACCTAGAAGTCGTTGCTGATACTCTTGAGTCTAGGAATAGCCGGTGACAGGAAGAAGGAAGCAGTAGCTGACAATGGGAGGGGAGTAGGAGGAAGAAGCAGTTACAGGCTCTTGTCGTTGGTTTCACCGTGCTGCTGCGAGTTGGTGAGAGACAACAATAGTGACAAACAAGAGTGCAGAGGATGGCAGCGGCAAGGCGTAGATAAAGGAGAAGCAACGAGGCAGGTTGCAGTGGGCGAGTTCCACAATGAACGCCTGCTGCCAGAAAGGAATCTGGAGCTACTACTGGAGGTGTCAAGGGCGCAGACAAGGAGAAGATGGGCTAGCGATGCTCACAATAATTGGGAGGTAGAAAGAAGAAGGAGGATATCTCAGCAGAGAAGGTTGCAAGGCTTGGGGACTCCCGAGGCTTCAACACTAGGATCTTGGTTCTTAGCTCTAATCCAATGCCGTAAGGAGAAGCTGCACCTCTCCTCGGCCACAGATGAAGAGAAGATGCTACAGTTGCATGCGAGGAGCCCTTGATAGAAGTTACGTGCAGGGTGGATGGATGCTAAGTAGATCTGCATTGACTCTCGGTGGCAGGCGTAATTTTAGTAGACGCAGCGACCAAAAGATGCCGCAGATGTAGAGGCTATAGTCATTAGGCAGGGCAACATGGCTGTGTGCAGGATGCAGGGGCGCTCCGATGATGGTGGATGGGATTGATGAGAGAGTGTTTTGTTGCAGTGAATAGAGACCTCTAGTATCAGTGAATGAAGACCTCGGGATAACGCTGGCAACGGAGAACGGAGTGACCCTGATGACGACAATGGTTGGCATCACACCCCAAGAAGTGCTACGTGAGATGTAGCGACAGCAGGATGAGGCATTGTCGACAGCAAGATGAGTGCGATTGGAGACAGCGGGTGGAGATGAAGTTGCAGTAAGATTATGCTTGTAGCAGTGAAAAGAAGGAGCACATTGTCGGTGCTAGTGAGGTGGGCTCGCAGAGGAGGCCAAAGTGTCGAGGTGAGGTTGAGGGAGCGACCACCGATGGAGAGAAGCAATGGCAATGTGAAGCAAGGGAGGAAGAAGGGGCGAGCGAACAGATTTATTGCTATCGATGGTAGCAGAGGAAGGCATTGACAGAGGAGGTTGCAATGGTGTAGGGAGGGTGTCGTTTGACAGCAGAGGTCACGACTTTCCAGAAGAGGAGTCAACTAGTGGAGGTAGCGATTGCGACTGCTGCATGCGGCCAAACGCGATGGGGAATAGAAGAGGGATCAACCAACGAAGGTAGCTGCTGCGGCTGCTGCTCGCGACCGAATGCGGTGGGGAATCACTGTCATTTGACAGTGAGAATACAGATTTCTCTAGGCAAGCGGCTCTAATACTATATTGAGAATGAATGTGAGATAAAAAAGTGCACTTGGTATTTTATTTCAACACCTATTTATACAACGATAGAAGGAAGATTTACCTCAACTGATGAACGAGATCTTCTCATTCAGTTGAAAAAACAGGATGGAATCAGTGCAACGAACGATGGATGAGACGGGCATATAGGTGAGGGATAGGATGGGGCAACTTCTCAATGTTAAATGGGCCTCGGATCTTCGAACAAATCGACTGCTTTGTGGAAGCGGCCAATTGGATCTCGGCTCAAGACACCGAACCGATCGGGAGAGGTATATAATGCAGAGAGAAGACAACGTGGGATAATACGCCTTATTACGGGTGATGCAAGAAGGCATGCGCTCCTCCGAACCCGCGCTACCTCTCTTTCAACTCTTCCAAAGAAAAGAATTCCTCCATGCCTATATCCCAGGGCTTTTATTCGGGTGATGATAGATGCACCGTAAGCTACAAGAAGATATTATTAGATCTACACTCGTGTATTATATATAACATACCACCACTTCAGCAAGCAGTTGATGATTTTTCTCCGTCATTTTACCACTGCCATGTGTTTCTAATTTCCATATCAAATTAGACACTAAAGCATTTCCAGAATTTTATCATTGACTAAAAAGATTACCTTTGAGCCTAGCATTCATCATGTAAACTTGCCATTGCAGTCTCTTGCCTAAATCGTTGACACACAGCACACTAATGCGACGAAGCCATTACTCGACAAAGTGAGCCTACAAACCAGATCCCGCATCCACCTCCCTGTCGAACTATTGTTTCGCGAGCATAAAAAAAGAGAGCATGTTAGCTTTGATGGGAATAAAACAGGAATAAACTTTGTATATGAACATATACTACTAGACTGTTACACACAGCGGAATCAACCAAAAATCACAATCAGATGAACACCAAGATTTATGTGGAAAACCCCTTCAACTCGAAGGATAAAAACCACGAGACAAGCCAAAGAAAATTCACTATCAAAATAATGAATATACAGATCTCAAGGCTTCTTGCCCAAGCCCAAAGCAACAGCCACAAGAGAATCACAGGGATACAAGGACTATAATCCTAAGCATAATATCCAAAAACTTCCCAAGAGATCATAGTAAAAATTCACTGCAAACTGATATAACCTGAGATTTGAATGATTGAGAATAGTCTTTTCCTGTCCTTGTCTTATTCCTTTTCTTATATCTCTTATTTTTTGGCCTCTATTATCAATCTACAGTCTTCTTTCTCTCACCCACGTTTACAGCTATCGCTGCCCTCTTAATCTCAACCCTAGCCTCCTAATATAGGTTTTAGGGTAATATAAGTGAGGTTCTGGGCTGTGGGGTTCACTAAAGCCCATTATGGGCTAAATTTGGGCCATATGCCCAATAACCTCCCCCTTTCAGCCCATAAGGGAGGCTGTCTCATGACTCCTCAATATGAAGTCATGTCGACCAACTGTCGACACATCTCCTATCTCTCTTTTGGTAAAGTCTTGGTCAACATGTTTGTCTCATTATCATCTGTGTGAATTTTCTGAAGTTGTAACTGCTTCTCTTCAAGCACATTTCTGATCCAGTGATATCTGACATCTATATGCTTTAACTTAGAATGAAATGTTGGGTTCTGGCACAAATGGATGGCACTTTGGCTGTCACAATACACCACATAGTTTTTCTGTTTTAGCCCTAATTCTTGTAAGAATTCTTTCATCCATAACATTTCTTTGCAAATCTCTGTAGCAGTAATATATTTTACCTCTGTGGTGGAGAGAGCAATACACCTTTGCAATCTGGATTGTCATGACATAGCTCGCCCTGCAAAAGTAAATACAAAACCTGATGTGAACTTCCTTATGTCAATATTTCTTGCCATATCTGCATCTGTGTAACCTATCAACACAAGTGGTCCACTTCCAAAGCTTAGACAAATTTTAGAACTTTCTCTAAGATATCTAACAATCCACTTCACTACTGCCCAGTGCTCTTTGCTTGGATTTATAAGAAATCTGCTAGCAACACCCACTGCATATACGATGTCTAGCCTCGTACATAACATCGCGTACATTAAACTTTCAACTGTTGAAGCATAAGAAACTTTTTGCATTTTCTCCTTCTCCTTATCACTTGACAGACTCTGCTCTAAGCACAACTTGAAGTGACCTGCAAGAGGAGAACCAACTGGCTTTGCATTACTCATACTGAACTTATCAAATGCCTTCTCAATATATTTTTCCTGTGACAACCAAATCTTCCTCTTCTGTCACGAGAAATCTGCATGCCCAGTATTTATTTTGTTAGCCCCATGTCTTTCATTGCAAAAGACTCACTTAGTTCCTTCTTCAACCTGTCAATCATAGACATATCTTTCTCAAAGATAAGCATGTTATCAACGTAAAGTAAGAGAATAATAAAATCCTCACCAAACCGTTTGATATACACACAATGATCTAAAGCTGTTCTTTTGTATTCATTTTCAATCATAAATGAATCAAACTTTTTATACCATTGTCTTGGAGCTTGCTTCAGCCCATACAAGCTCTTCCTCAACTTGCAGACAAGATTTTCTTTACCTTTGACTTTGAAGCTTTATGGTTGCTCCATATAAATTTCCTCCTCCAAATCACCATGAAAAAAAGCTATTTTCACATCTAACTGCTCAATCTCCAAGTCTAGGTTAACAGCAATACCAAGAACAACACGGATAGAAGACATTTTAACAATGGGAGAAAAAATTTCTTCAAAATCAATACCTTTCTTTCGACCAAAACCTTTCACGACCAATCTAGCTTTGTACTTTGATTGAGAACAATATTCTTGAGTCTTCAACCTAAAAACTCATTTGTTCTTTAAGGCTTTACTTCCCTCTAGTAGTTGCACCAAATCATATGTGTGGTTCTTCTGTAGAGAATATATCTCTTCCTACATTGCAATAAACCACTTCTTTTCGTGGTAACTCTCTAGTTTATCTGCATCAGTAACCATCACATACTCATCTGTAGAGTATCTTTTAGAAGATTGACGTAGAAGATCTTCTTAACTGAAGTTCTGTGGGAACTTGCTCTCTTTCTTCTTCATACTTAAGATGTCTTGCAGGTAGATCAACATCTGGCTCTGCACCATCTTCCTGCACAGCTCCCCTATTACCCTGATATACTGGAGGAATAACTAGGTCACAGTCTACAAATCCCTCTGCATAACTCTTAGTTGGTGTCTCCTTTAAATCCTCAATGGTTTGATCTTCAAAAAAGATACAATCTATGCTTCTGAACACCTTCTGCTTTTCTAGATCCCAAAGCCTGTAACCAAACCGATCATATGAGTAACCAAGAAAAATACACTCTTTTGTCTTACCATCCAACTTGGACCTCTCATTGTTTGGAACATATACAAATGCACGACAACCAAACACTCTAAATGCCTATAAGAGACATCTTTCCCTGACCATACATGCTTTGCAACATCACCATCTAGAGTTGTACATTGTGATAAATTGATTACATCAACTACAGTCCTCAAAGCCTCATCCCAAAACCTTTTTGGTAGCTTAGCTTGTGAAAGCATACATCTAATATTTTCCATGATGGTGCGGTTCATCCTCTTTGCAATTGCATTATGCTGAGGCGTACCAGGAACTGTCAACTGATGTTGGATGCCATGTGACCTACAATAATCATTAAATAATCCTGTGTACTCACCACCATTATCTTATCTTATGTATTTTAATTACCTTTCTGTCTCTCTTTCAACTCTGGCATGAAACTTCTTGAAGACATGAATAACCTGATCTTTGGTCTTCAAAGTATAAGCCCAAACTTTCCTGAAAAAGTCATCTATAAAAGTAACAAAATAAAGTGCATCACTGTTACTAGGAACATTAACAGATCCACCAGGAGTTTTTGTCCTCAAAGGACCACACACATCTGTATAGACACGGTCCAAGACATGCATTTTTCTAGATAAGGCAAGACTAACAAAGGAAACTCTATGTTGTTTACCAGCCAAACAATCAATACAAGAGTTCAAACGTGTACCTCTGAGGTCTGGTAATACCTCTCTCTTGGAAAGTTCTTGTAGCCCCTTCTCGCTCATGTGTCTCAATCGTCTATGCCACAACTCCATGCTGAAGTCTTTCTCTGTAGCATTCAACTGCTCACCACAAGCTTTAGCCTGCAATCTATACAATGTATGACATTTCTTCCCATTATCTACAATAAGAGAACCCTTACTGAGCTTTCACTGCCCTCAGTGAAATCTGACATCAAAGTTTTCATCATCCAGCCTTCCAACTGAAATTAAATTCAATCTTAAGTCAACCACATGCCTCATATCCTTAAGCACCAACTTGCAGCCAGGGTTGGTCTTTATATGGATATCTCCCATGCCAATGATGTATGCTATGCCATAGTTGCCCATCTTGACAATACCAAAATTTTCAGACCTGTAAGTAACAAAGAACTCCCTCCGTGGTGTAGCATGATAAGAAGCACATGTGTCAATTATCCACTCAAGATCTTGACACACACAAGAGAAAATATCATCAGAAGTAGATAAAATCAAACAATCACTACCTTACACCGTAGTTGTGATATTCTCTTTTAACTCCGTATTCTCCACTTCTTTCCCTTTTTTCTTGTTCTTCTTAGGTTGCTTGCACTGATTCTTGTAATGTCCTTTCTCACCACAATTGTAGCAAACAATATCTTTCCTTGATCTTGACTTGCTTCTATCTATATGTGAACCACTTCTATCCTTTGACTTTGACCTTCTTTTGTTCTCTGAGACAAGTGCCTATGAATCAATCTGAGAAGTTGTTGAATTCTTTCTCCTTAACTCCTTATTCAACAAACTGATTGTTACTTGACTCATGGTCACAACATTATCTGGTGCAGAATTACTAAGGGAAACCACCAGTGTCTCCCAACTTTCTGGTAAAGAACTGAAAAGTAACAAGGCCTGCAACTCATCATCAACAGATATTTTCATAGAGGATAATTGATTAGTAATACTCTGTATTTATTCAAATGCTCAGGAATAGAAGTACCCTCTTTATATTTTAAGTTCACAAATTTCCTGATTAGAAAAGTTTTGTTGCTAGTCGTTTTTCTTTCATAAAGACCTTCTAACTTTTTTCAAAGAGAGTAAATAGAATATTCAATAGAAACATGGTGAAAGACACTATCATCAAGCCACTAACGAATAAATCTAACTATTTTTCGATGTAGCCTCTTCCACTCATCATCTGTTATAGTTATGGGCTTTGTACTATCTCCTTATAAAGGTCCATACAAATATTTGCAATACAAGAGATCTTCCATTCTTGGTTTCCATATCATCCAATTATTTTTATTTAAACTAATTATGCGAGAAATATTACCGGCCTCCATGTACAGATACAAAAGATTAAATACCACCAAAACCCTGCTCTGATACCAGTTGATGGGAATAAAATAGGAATAAACTTTGTATATGAACAAATACTAGCAGACCGTCACATATAGCGGAATCAAACAAAAATCACAATCAGATGAACACCAAGATTTACGTGGAAAACCCCTTCAACTCGAAAGGTAAAAACCATGGGACAAGCCATAGAAAATTCACTATCAAAATAATGAATATATAGATTTCAAGACTTCTTGCCCAAGCCCAAAGCAACAGCTACAAGAGAATCACAAGGATACAAGGACTATAATCCTAAGCACAATATCCAAAAACTTTCCACGAGACCACAGTAAAAATCTACTGCAAACTGATCTAACCTGAGATTTGAATGATTGAGAATAATCTTTTCCTATCCTTGTCTTATTCCCTTTCCCAGATCTCTTGTTTTCTGACCTCTACTGTCAATCTGTAGTCTTCTTTCTCTTGCCCACATTTTCAATCGTAGTTGCCCTCTTAATCTTAACCCTAGCCTCCTAATCTAGGTTTTAGGTTAATATGAGTGATGTTCTGGACTGTGAGCTTCACCAAAGCCCATTATAGGCTGAATATGGACCATTTGCCAAACAAGCTTTTTACTCGAGAAAGAGAAGGTGTCCATTATTCAACCTACTTTGACAAATGACACATTATGCTAAAATCTTAAGTTTCAAGATATTTCATGTCGACCTGTGGGACAAAATTTCTATGTATTTGAGCTAACTCGTAGGCCTTACATTTCATCTTTGACATCCGCACCGTCACTCTTATCACCCGCAGAAGCAGATCCATCAGAGGCCTCAGTATTCAGGACTGACGCTGGCCTCCTCCCAAGCTTGAATGCGATCGATGCATGCTTCTTAATGAAATTGTAGACCGCCTTCACCATTCTATCTGTATCGACTGTGATCTACATATTCACACTGACAAAGTATAACAATGTCATGATATGAAAGAGTGTAAGGACAGAAGAAAGAAAGAAACATCAAGATTATCCACGGCACCAAGTTAGTTACCGGCTAATACTCTTGTTTCCAGCTGGAAAGAAAAGAAGTGTAGGGAAACCATCAGCCTGAAACGATTCAAACTGATACATTGATATCAGATTCAGATTATACGTTTGACTTAGTTCAGCCAAGCATCAAATCCATATTCTAGTTTACATGATTCCATTTCATGCTTGTGCAGTGATCAAGACCAGGTTGACAGGAGAACAAAACACATCAAGAGTAATTAATTGCAGAAGCAAGTGATAAAATAGCAAATCTAAAATAACTCTGCAGGAAGAACATGACGCCAAATTATCTATCAAAAATCAATTCTCAAGTGTAAAAGATCTGAATGTTAAAGATTATCAAAGAACAAGTCAGGGATTAAGACCTTGGCCCGAGGGTGATCATTTGTGGTACCATCCATTTTCGCTATCACTAGAGACACAATGCCCCGAAGATGTATGGCAAGCTCACCATGGTGCATATATCTGGATCATAAAATGAATGAATTACAAACTACAAATGAGAATGGCTTCATTTTTTTTGTAAATGAATCTATTCGCCTCAAGAAGAACATCCTTTGATTCATCCAAAACAATCTCATCAAAATTCTTTCCAACAATGATTTTCACATCCCCATCATTCTGTGCACATCCACAGCAATATATATTCTTGGATCAGAGAAATGGACACACAATAGAAGCTGGAGTGGGAAACTAAGCAACTTAACAGTCTCAGGTAATGGATCCGATTTGTAGAAGGGCTTAAGCGTGTCTTCCAAAAAAACTCTCGGCAAATTTGTAAACAAAGAAAACAACTCTATTATTTAGATTCATGAACATCATAGAAATGTGATTTACCTGAAGGCTGATATGGTATTTTAATATATCAAATAACATGGTCTAGTTGTTATTTAAGATATACCTTAACCTCATCAAGTGTGACTTCACCCTCAAGAATAAATTTCTTAGCATTTTCATTTCCTGTGTATGCCAAAACCTGTTCAAGACATATAACAAGAATAAGCATCAAAAGAAAGAAAGACTATAGCTGACATATCCACTATTGTAGATGAAATAGTAATGTCGCTAGTTAATAGAATAAAATTAGGACAGCTTATGAGAAACATATTTACCTGTGGATCATCTCCAGTGACTCCAAACTAATCTGAAACTGGTTTACCAACATCCTCATTGTCCATCTCCACATATACAAATATAAACTTGAGACAAATGGAAAGCATCGCTAATCAGATTTCACCCAACAAAATGGAATTAGTATACTGAAATAAATACACCATATAAAAAAAGATGATTCAATTTTAGCTGGATGAAAATTATGTTGGGAACAATATCCAGCCACTCATTTAACAAATCAGAACCCATTAATTCCACAATCAAATATCTGCCAACAAGTTAACGGGAAAAAGAAATACATCAATTGACATACTAGCTATTTGCATCAGAGAGACTATTCTCCAACAGCTTATCATATTGCTTAACCGGTAAATTAAGTGCTACCAAGAAAACATGATTAAAACTAACATAATCAAACATATTGGAACTATATATTTATTAGAATAGTGTACTCCGTCACAGCATCTTAGAAGCAGAGATCTGCAACACATGTTCAATAGGATTATTTACACGATAATATAAATAGAAGAACTGTAATATCTCCATCAGCACATTCTGAAAGTTCACTAAACCCAAAACTAAAGAAAACAAAGTATTTAGTATTCTTCCAAAAAATTATGGAACTCATAGAACTGCAGGGTTGAAGTATTAACACCTACCTTTCCCTTAAAAAGAATTTTGCAACCTCCTGGAATGCTGGCATGACCTTTGTGGTATCATTTGAGACAGCAAAGAGCTAAAGCTGATAAAAAAATTAAATGAAGTTCCAAAAGAGAAGATAATTATTGAGGTTAAATAAATGAGATTTAATAGCCTTATAGGATCCACCTGTTTTTTATGAGATTTTCAAATATTTCTGGGGCAGATTCCCTTGTAAATGTAATGACCAAGGGAAGCTTGTTGGCAAACACAAAATCAACAATTGCTGACTTACTGAATTGACCAACTACATGAAATGAAATCATAATGTCAATAATCAATATCTACCTCTTACACATCATTACAAGTATTAGCAACTCTAGAGCACTACACGAATGAGCATACGGAAGTAGGATATCTTTTCTGCGTCCTTCTTCAATAACACCACAGAGGGACGTTTAGCACTGGGATCAATGTGAAAAAGCTTTGCAACGTCAGGATTGACAGTTTGGTAGAAGCTGACACCATCTTCAAGTTTTGAAGCAGCAGAAAGCTCCTGACTTTCATCACCCTACAAATAATAAAAGAACAAACAAATGTTACTGCATGAAAAATCACTTTCATGGAGCGATTATATCTAGATATCCATAAGGAAGATGTTACGTATGTCAGGTATCAGGCACAAAGAAAGAGAACGAACTTTGAAAATTCTTACTGGTCCAAGAAACATGGTTTGGGATATTGTTGATATTACTCAATTAGAGAATTCCTCATAAAGTGACATCAGTAGCTCCAGAGAATAACATGCAGAATGGAAGTAATCTTACTTGAACCAATAGTCAGACCAGAGACATACAACATCAGACAATATGCCCAATTAATATCTGTTAGAAATTGAAATGAGAGAATGGAAACTTGATATTATTGATAAATGCATCGTCTATTTATACAGGGATGAGGAAAGATTTTCCTCAACTAATGAAGATTTCCCTCAGATTTGACAGTAGACTTAGTCAAAAGATTTCCCTCAACTAATGAGGATTTCCCTCAACTAATGAACGAGATTGGCTCGTTCAGTTATAGAGTTGGCGGTAGACTTAGTCAGCTAACATGCCCCCGCAAGATCGAGCTTCTGTCAAGGATGCCGATCTTGGACCGATGCAATAAAAAGGGCTTGCGAGCTAAAGACTTTGTGAGGGAGTCAGCAAGTTGATCAGCCGTGTGAACATGAGAAACACGAAGCTGCTGACGAGCAACTTGATCCCGCACAAAATGAAAATCGATAGCCACATGCTTCATGCGAGAGTGAAAAACCGGGTTCGCACAGAGGTAAGTTGCACCAAGGTTATCATAATAAATAACGAGTAGAAGAAGAAACGTGAAGCTCCTTAAGCAAGTTGGAGATCCAAATGAGTTCGAGACTATAGCTCGATATTCACGATCGTAGACCACTCTTTTGTTTCTTAGAACTCCAGCTGATCGGATTAGCACCAAGAAAAACAATATAGCCAGATGTGGAGGTTCGATCGTCAACATTGCCGGCCCAATCAGCATCAGCAAAGACATGAAGTTGAGAGGGAGAATGTTTGCGAAGAAAAATACCATGATCAATAGTCCCTTTAAGATAACGCAAAACGCGTTTGTGATCAATGGAGAGCGGATGGCGATGCATGAACCGAGCAGTTTATTAACTGCAAAGGAAATATCCGGTCGAGTAAGGGCAAGATATTGTAGGGAGCCAACTACCTGTCGAAACTGAGTAGGGTCCGTAGCAGGACTACCATTACATAACTTCAGTGATTCACTGGAGGATAGAGGAGTGGCAACCTCTTTTGCATCCTGCATAGCCGTCTTGAACAACAAATCAAGAATATACTTTCTGTGAGAGAAAGAGACCAAGACGTAGATGTAGCCTCGACTCAGAAAATAATTTAGGTGACCAAGATCCTTAAGAGAGAATCGGTCGGCCAATTCTTGAATAAATGCTTGAACCGCCATAGAGTTATCACGGTAATAATAATATCATCCACATAAACCAAGATAGATAGTAAACCCATGTTGGTGGCGTAGAAAAGAGAGACATCGATTTAGAGTTCATGAAGCCAACAAGACAAGTAGAGACCAAGCTCGATACCGTGGAGCCTTCGAAGGCCATAAATGGCTTTTCGTAATTCTGACATGGGATCGAGGATGTATAAAACCCGGAGGTCATTGCATGAAAACGTCTTGAAGTGTTCCTTGCAAAAGGCATTGTTAACATCGAGTTGGCGTAAGCACCGTTGGAGACGCCAAACTCGGGATAAGCCGAATGGTAGTAGGTTTGACGACTAAATGTCTCGGTAGTCAAGACCAGACGTTGATGAAAACCCTTAGCCACAAGTCGAGCTTTATAGCGAGCAATCGAGCCATCGTGGTTTCGCTTAATGCGATAGACCCACTTACACCCTATAATGTTTTGCGTGGGGTGAGAGGGGTGAGAGTCCATGTACCATTACGAAGAAGCATCATACTCATCACTCATGGTCAGCGCCGGTGTGAGAATTTTGGGCTTGAGTAAAAGATAATGGTTCAAGAGAGGCTAGAGAAGAGTTGGTCGACATGTAAATTAAGAACTTGACGGGGTTTAAAGATACCACTTTTGGAGCGGGTTTGCATTGGATGGCTTGAGACGATAGGAGTAGCAGAGGGTAAGGATTGAGGGTGATCACTAGTGGAGGTGGACACAGGGACTACAGAGGAACCAGGACAAGGTGAGGACAGAGGCATTGGCTGGAGGAGAGGAAGACGGAGAAGAAGCGAAGGAGGAATGTGCGGAATCGAAATAACAAGTGAGTGTGGATCTTGTAGAGGCACGGGAGGAGGAAGATGTAGTAGAGGAACTCAATGGGATGGCACAATGACCTTGATCTCGAAGGGAAAGACAGACTCCACAAAAGTGACGTGTCCGGAGACAAATACCTTAGTAGATAGAGGATCATAACACCGAAAAGTATTATGTTCAAGAGAATATCCGATGAAAATACAAGGGAGATCGAGGTTGCAGTTTATGAGAATTGTAGGGCGTAACCAAGGATAACAGACCAAAAAACTTTTAATGTGTGTAGGTTAGGCATTTTGAAATAGCTTTTCAAATGGTGGAATCAAGAACCGGAGTGGGCATACGATTAATGAGGTACACCAGTTTGAAAGGCGACTGTAGCGAAGGCATAGATGCTTGATGAAGCGAGTTAGACCAGTTTCAACAATATGACGATGTTTACGTTCGAGAACCAACCATTGAGGAGTATACTGAGGTGACTTAAGATGTTGAATACCACAAGTAGATAGATAAGATGCAAGAGCTTGATATTCACCTCCGCCATCGAATAGATGGTTTTAATAGTAGTTTGAAAATAGTTCTCAACTAAGTTCTTAAATTTAGAGAATACAACAACGACATCGATTTTTGACGAAGAGGATAAAACCATGTATACTTGTAAAATAATCTACAAAGACAACATAGAATCTAAACTTGTCAAAGGAAACAACCGATGGGACCCCAAACATCGATAAATAACCTCAAACGGCTTAGAGCAAGAAAGAGAGGAAGTACTAAAAGGTAATTGATGACTTTTATTACTAAGACAGGCATTACGTGAGTAAGAACATTCTTTGGATTTAAAACAGGAATAGAATAACGAGAAAGTAATTTTTGTTGAATAGAGTTTGAGGATGACCAAGACGACGATGCCATATATCGGGCTGCGGTGGAAGTGTTTCGTGGGTGAGAAACACGGTGACGGCCATTCGTAGATGTTGTCTTTATTCGGCCGAACTAGAGATGCACCGTGCTCAAGTCCTTAACAAGAAAATAATCGGAAAGAACTCAATAGAAGTATGATTTTGTTGACAAAATTGAGAAAGCAGAAATAAGATTTCGCTTGATGTGAGGGCACACAAAACATTATGAAGTGTAAAAGAAGAGTCGTTAGAA
This sequence comes from Ensete glaucum, assembly GCA_021527575.1. NCBI lineage: Eukaryota > Viridiplantae > Streptophyta > Magnoliopsida > Zingiberales > Musaceae > Ensete > Ensete glaucum. The sequence continues at coordinate 28,572,269 of CM038559.1, read as the reverse complement.
TGGAATGTCTTAGAACCAACATGAGTAATAGGGATTCGATTACCATCACCAACGATGATGTCTTCATGGCCGCCATAGCCATTATGGAGTGATAAATTCGGAGATCGAGGTGATATGGTGGGAAGCGCCAATCCACAATCCGATTAGACGGACCTTGAAGAAGCAGGATATTTGCTTGAGGCCAAGTTGATGGTCTTTGGAAGACGCGATCGACAAACTTTGGCGGTTTGTCCACACACAGATTCATAGGTGGGGGCGAGGTGAAAAGGAAACTTTTGGACGAGAATTGACGAAGGATATGGAGGAAGAAGTGATGGATGAAAACTCATAGTAGTGGGAGGTTGGGTGACTACACCTTTTGAAGTATTATTGTGGTATTTACTACCGGGCTTTTTGAGTTTTGGGTGAAGTGATGGGAGGTTCGACAAAGGTCCCGATAGCTTGGTGTCCCGCTTTAAGTAAGCTTCATAATTCATCACTTGTCATAAAGTTCTTCAAAGAGGATAGGAGAGTCACCAAGAGCAAGAGAAATTCTTTGTACTCGGATTTAAGCCATTGAGTGTGTGAACCAAGATCTCTTCATCGAAGAAGATGACCTATCAAAGCCGGTCATCGATAATGACTTTGATATTTTGTAAGTAATCAGCAATACAACTTCCTCTTGCTTGAGAGTCATAAGATTGGAGAGTAGTCCAAGCATGCGAGTCCGAGAGCGGTTCGCGAGTAGTCTAACTTGTTCCATGCTTCCAGCAGGGTACAGAGGTCACAAGCGATGGATCCAAAGGAGGCCTAAATGGCTTGGAGGATTAGTCGATCCAAGCCATAACTTGTGCGGGTAATCGGGCTAGGGTCTCTGGGACATGAATCATGGTGGTGGACTAAGTGAATCAACATAGCCCAATAAATCATAACCAATCAATAGGTTAGAGAATTGAGCACGCCAAGAGGCATAATTGCCATTTTAGATAACTTAAAGGGGATTAAAGATGCGATTAATGGAAATAAGACCGGACGAAATGTAATTATTAGTAGGAAAAGAGTAGGGACATCAAGTGGATGAGAAAGACATTAGAAATCACAAAAGTTGCGCGAGTTGAGAACGAATACAACCGGTGACCAAGAAAAGGAAAAGAAGAAAAGAAAAGAAAAGCAATTAATGGCTATAAAGTTGTAGATAGTAGCATAGATCAAGGTGGCTAACAAAACCGAATCGAATAATAGTGTAGAAAACACCGTAGATAAGTGAGTGGCGAATGAGAATATCTAACGGATCTAATAGTGCAACGCAGATGTCAATCCGAGCCTTCTTGGAAACACCGAAAGGGCGAGAACGGTGGTAGCGACGCGACACGAGGAGAAGCGCTCTGCAGAGCTATAAAGCTGGATCGGCCGTTGCGGTGATAGTAGATTTGAAAGATCCAAAGTAGCGTTGCCTCGGTAATGAGATAGCGAGGAGACGATGTAATGGCAACTATTTTTCTGGTTGAGAGAGAATAATTTCTCTTATGGCTCGATACCATGTTAGAAATTGAAATGAGAGAATGGAAACTTGATATTATTGATAAATGCATCGTCTATTTATACAGGGATGAGGAAAGATTTTCCTCAACTAATGAAGATTTCCCTCAGATTTGACAGTAGACTTAGTCAAAAGATTTCCCTCAACTAATGAGGATTTCCCTCAACTAATGAACGAGATTGGCTCGTTCAGTTATAGAGTTGGCGGTAGACTTAGTCAGCTAACAATATCCACTTATAGGACCAAAAGAACAGTGAACTAAAAACATAAACATAATGATCATCCAGCACTTGACTCTGGTTTTACTTTATAATATAAAACTTAAGCTTCACTGTTCTCTGCATATTGCATAATGTTGACTGATTAATATTGTTTCATCATACCTAAGCACCATCATAAATTTTGTTTTCTTCAAACCTTCCATAAATGATGATAAGCCATATCCATATATTCTCAAGAATAAAGGTACCAGAGGCATATTTTAGAAAATCAGAAACAACTTTGGACTTGAGCAAGTTAGGTTCGCTATGGACATTTATGTACCCATACCCTTGATATCCAATTTCCTAAATATAGATACTGCTTTCGTGGCACTAGACCGAAATGACCTCAATTTCCCTAGAAACTCATTTTACCAAAATCAACTTTAATATCAAGCCCAAGTTCCAGGTAACTAAACTATGTTGAAGCAAGGATTGTTGTACTGCTCAAATGGTATGGTATGGACAGTACATATTGGTCCAGGTGTGGACTGGTATGCAGACCACCCCTGTTTCGGGTGGTCCAGTTAAAATAATAAAAAAATCAGAAAAAGTGGTGGGGCTATCCAAGTCGGCATTAAAATAGAAAAAATTGTAAGCCCACTTCTTGCGTATGATGCTGCTGTCATCGCTGGCGCTATTTCGCAACATCGCTGCAGCCACTGCTACTTCCCAAGGCTGCTGCCACTGCCACTGCTTGGCGAATCCTTGGTCATGTCGTTGCCATCACTGCCGACGCCGTTGCTTGTGTTTCTTCTAGGCAGGTACTTCTTCCCACGTATGCTCCCACCTCTTCTTCCTTCTTCCTTCTCCTCTTCCATCACTTCTTCTTCTTCCCTTTTCTTCCTCCTCCACGTTTCCTCTTCTTCCTTCTTTTTCCTCCTCTATTCCTCCCACTGTCCTTTCTCTTCTCTCTTTTTCTTCTGGTACATATCGATCTGACATATTGCCGAATCGGGTCAAGTACCTGAAACTACAATAGTTGTGTTGAACAAACCTCTTCCTCTTTTTTCCTTAAAGAAGTCATGGAACCAGTTCAATGCACTTAATATCAATTTTGTAGTTATTTAAAAAATCTCAAAAGAATAAACTAACATTGAAGAAATTACCATGAGTTGTTTACAGTTTAAAACTAAAAAGGAGCTAAGAAGATGCCACCAAAGAGTCCAGAAAGCCCAAAACCACTTTGCTTTCAGAAGTCAGAATTTTTTCTGCCTCATCAACTGTTGTTATATTTTCAACTCCAGGTCCTATCTTCTTCTTGATCCAGGTCACAATTGCATCCCTGATCATAAAATGATAGGAAAGAGATTAGAAAAGCTGAAGTAAGGGATCATCTAAAGAATTACCAGGAAAATACAAGAGTAAAAAAAGCCACAGGTTAATAAAAGTGTACAAAGAAAAAAAAAAATTCTGACTACAGACAAGCCCCTGCTTCTTTCTATGGCATCCCTATTACTTGTCAGTTCGCTAAACCACATTCAAATTTGCATTTTTAGCTAATGGATCTTGAGAGGCGTTCATTAGTTCCTTGACGCAGATCTATGCCTGTTTCAGACAAGACCTTTGATATCCACAATATCATCACTTTCGTAGACGTTGAAACTCGGTTGGAAGCTAATTCCAAGAACGACTCTTATAGAAGAAGAATTAGATATGAACGAAAGGAAATGGGGAAAAGAACTGAAGATTCTCGAGGGAAAAAAAAAAGGAGAAAAACACAGCAATTGGTAAGTGAACTACTGGATATGGGAAATTCGCAAAGGAATCAAGGGAAATTAGGCCAGATCGAGGCGAAGAGGGTTCAGATCTAAGGAAAGGGCAAACACGGTCTCGTATAACTTACCTACTCCTCTGGCCGGGGTAGTCCCTGTGGATACCGTCGGCGAAGAACAGCACGGTGGGGAACCCCCTACACCTCGAAGCGCTGAGCGAGCTCGTTCTCCTCCGTGGCGTCCACCTTGGCAAGCACCACGTCCTCCCCCCGTAGCGCCGTGGTGGCGGCTGCGTACTCCGGCGCGAGGTCCTAGCAGTGCCCGCACCACGGCGCGTAGAACTCCACCATCATGTAGCGGTGCTTCTCCAGGAAGTCGCTGAAGTTGCCGTCAGTGAGCACCACGACGTCCGTCTCATCGATTGTGGGCACCGCGTTGTGCGATCCGTGGCCGAGGTCGTCGAAGGCCTCGTACTGATCCTGGTCATCGTACTCGGACTCACCGGAGTCCGAGTACGAGTCGTCGGCGTTGTCCGCGGAGCCCTTGTCTTCATGGCTGACGGCGACTCCCACCTCCTCCTCGAGGAAGCTGAGGTCCTCCTCGTCGAGGTCCAGACCGGGGCCTCCCAGGGGGCCGGACGCGACGACGGCATCGACGAGGAGGAGAGACGAGATGGCGAGGGCGAGGAGGAGGACTCGAGGCGTCATGTCTCCACCTCGAGGTATAAAGAGCGCGTTCCAATCACGGGGTGCAACTCCGCACGGGGACACTTAACTGGCGCGACGACGTAGAAGAGTGGCACGCAGCCACGTGCTAGGTGTCTGCTTCGAGGTCTGACACAGGCGGGGAAATAGAGCCGCAGTTTAAAAAGATGCGGAGACCGAACCGTTGGTCATTGATCGTACGGTAATGATAAGTGCATCCCACCTGAGTTCATATAGCAGCAGATCTTTTCTTGTGCGTCAAAAAGAAAATTATTGCCTTGAGATTCGGAATTGCTGCCTTGAGATACGTGTGGTGCACTATAGTGCCTGCGGTTTGCGAACTCGGACGCTCTTGGACATCAGGTGGGAATGACTAAAGTCGAGAGTTGTTACGAGGATGAACGTTGACAATTGTTGGCTCGGATTTAGTCGTGCGAATAACTTAAGCTGGATGATTAGTTGTGTTCGAGGAGTTTGCACGATAATATTTGACTTGTATGTGCAGAATTAATTCAGTAGGAAAAGAAGCTCGGGGAAGACGTGGGGATGGTGCTTGACTCACGTTGTTTTGGTCATCTGGAGCTTTTCTCTCGTCCCGTGTGATCAGATACTTGCAAAAAAAGATCTTTGTCGGAGAGGAAAAGATCTTTGTCGGAGAGGGAGGAGGGGGGAGAGCCTCCCAACAAGATCCCTCTGATGATTAAGTTAATCTTGTAGATGAGATTGTCTTCGACGTCTGTCCGATGTCATAACCTTTCTTTCCAATGTTGAAGAATTAGAGAACTAGCCAAAGAAAATGAGAGAGAAAGAGAGAGAGAGAGAGACTCTCGAGAGCCACCCTTGGGGTGGCTCTTATACCTCTATGTCAGAGATCGATCGTGACTCCCATTTCATCATTGCTCAAGAGTTTTTTGTCTAAGTGTTTAATGTCACAGACATCGCCGACGATCGTGCACATAGTGGGCGAGCGTGTGACCTGTCGTTTCCACCCTATTATCGTGTGATCTCATCTAGTCTCTTGAGATTTGATGACGATTATACAGCGTCGGACGATGATGCGCATTGGGCTCGCCGTAGCGTGTCGTTCATGGGTGTCAGAGGTCTCATCGCTCGTCCCGTCAGCTAGTCTTGCTTCAGATTAGAGATGCTTATGTCACATCGATCGATGGGGGAGGGAGTCCATAACTATCCTTATCAGTATATATAATTGACTTAGATTAGTTAGATCACGTTGGCCCGTTCGGCGTTTGCTCTTAGATTTGTTAGATCACACCATGTTTCTTTTATTTCTCTAAGATCCAAGGCTGAAGGGGGTTCAGATCCTCTGCTGAATTCAAACAGGAAACCGAAGCCGATTCCATGTCATTTTGAAGCGACACCACATGCTCCTGATCAGATGGTAGATTGGGCCGACTCACCACGACACCCATCGTCAGGCCAACCTCCTCGATCCGATCCGACCCGACCCAATTCGTAAAAAGTACCGGAGTCCCTCAAAACTAGGGCTTCTTCTCCGCTGTTTCCCTCGCTCATCGCCCTGAAGAAAGGAATCGCCTTGTGAGCGTTAGCGGCGAAATATGATTAGCATCCTTACGCAGGTGAACCAAACAGTTCCATTCGAACCATCTTTTCTACTGCTTTTCGTCCCCGCATCTATTGTAGACTTCGATTCATTTGGCTTTGACTCAGGTGAATGGAACCCGCCTTGTTGATTTCTTCTTTTTTTTTTCTTTTCCTTTGTTGTAATGATCTTGCAATCTGTTTTTCCTTCGCGGGCTATCATTTTATTTCATGTATATTTTTTGGAGAAAAAAAAAAGATGGAAAAGGAACGATCTTGATCGGGCTTGACGTGTTAATGCAGGAACGTCTTCTTGGCGTTGCCTTGGGGGCAGCCTTCACGGCTTCGGTTGTTTTGGGGAACGGCAGGGCGATACACAGATCGATTTCTGACAATAGACCCGTATATTATGAGGTACGTTGGATCTGACTCACGAACTTTTTTCCTTGACATTTATGCTAGATTTACGATTTCGTTGAAATATTTTTTCCATTTTTTGTTACTATTTTAGCAATTGTTATATTATCCAATCTCAACGTGCAAACCTTGTTCTTCAATCTGATCTTCGTCGTGTAACATTGTGGTTTCCAGGATTCTGAAATCTTCTTTGGCGAGCAAACACAGTGACGGTCAACTACAACAGTCAACCTTTGTCTATATCAGTTAGATGTTTGTAGGACAAACTATAGGCACCAGACATCTAAATTTCATGGTGAGTATTATATAAGGTTGTAAACACTAAATAGTTTATTAGTGAAGTAGGTGTGATTCCTGGTTTACAGAAATGATATGGTATATGGTGATAGCCAGGTGAACAAGTATCATAAAAGTTTTCAACCTTGATGTAAGTGATTCCATACACCCACTTAGGTTGAATCTGTGCTTCAGGATTCAAAGAAACAGTCAATTCGAGGATTGTGTAAGTGGATGATTTCTAGTTTGCTTTAGCTCAACCAATTGATATGATATATTTGGATGGTTGGAGGGTTACATTATTTGACATCATACTTTTAGCAAGTTGTGAATAGGCTTAACAATGTCTGGATTTGTGCTGTTAACTTTAGTTCTTTATGTAGTTAATTGGGCCTTAGTACATGGCAGGACTTTGTCCATGGGAATAGCAACTCAGCACGGGGCCATTTATTGTACTTAAGAGGAAAAAATACTTGTAGGTTTTGATCTGAAAAAAAAAAAAAGTATGTGCTATGAAGTGTTCAATCCCGAAGGACATATTTGGTGCAACAGGCCTTTGTGAGTTAATTCTTGTGAAACAGTGGAAAAACTGTCTGAAGAGTAATCCTGGAATATATGTGGTTTTATTTTGCTTGATGCCAAAGTACCCATGATCATAATCAGTGATCATATATGTAGCTTGATGTCTTGCTAGGTGCAAATGATGGCATAACCAGAAGTAATAGATAAGCATATATGCATATACAGAACTACGGTAACAAGATCTTAAATAACACCAACAATTAATGAGGATTTTTAGCTACAACTTCAATTGTTTAGAATATTGAAATATTGTGGAGCATACTCTGGATCATTTGGGGAGTTCTACCAGGGCTTAACCTGAAACTATGAGTTTTGTTGATTGAAACGACCCTGCTGCTCATTTTAGATTTTATATGAGGCCAATGTATGGAAACATAAAATCAGTTTGAAATGTATGTTTATTATAATAAAAGACATTTTTAAGGCCAGTTGGTCATTTTAATCATTTTTTTCTGTAATTGTGTTTTCCTGCTGCTGTATGTATTTTTTTTTCCAAATCTTGTATTTCACAAACTATCTTCTATGTCATCCCCAGATATCATATACTTGTTTTAGTTGCATCTTGCTGTTGCTTTACATGTATGACTATTGAAAACTAGTTTACAGAATCCCTTTTGGCCTAGCTTGCTTATCTCCTTCAATGTAAAGGTAGTATTAATAGGTACACAGTAAACAAATAAAAAGCTCAACAGAGCCCATGTATTAAATTTTTTTTTATTTCACTTCCTTCTCCTAAAGAGTGTATGATGATTTAGCATGGATGGTTAGTCATCTTATAACGTAAGAAATTACTTTCCTCCTTTGGAATTACTTAACTGGATGATGCATTTTCTGCAAATGCAAATAAAGATACAAATCAACATATGCATATATTTACTTCAGACCTTTGTCAATTTTAAACTGCTGTTTGCTTTTGAAAAATCAGAAGCAATTTTCACTCTGAGATACAGTCTGTAATTGAAAGACTTTCTGAGGGCCATGTATCCTTATTTATCCAATAGCACTAGTTCGGACCTAAGGACTGTGGTACGTAGGAAGAATTTTTTCCTTAAACATTAGTCTTATCAGTATTATTTGTCTTCCTTGAGCATTAGTCTTATAATTACTATTTATCTTTGTATATTGTTCAGCATGCGAAGTTGCTCACTTAGTAGTGGATCAATTGATATCCATTTTCAGTGTAATAGTTCACTGGAGTTCACAATTGTAGATTATGTTATTTGTGACATTTGATAAATATCTGTAGGATGGATAAAAGAGAGAGCCCCTAAAATGAGTGATGGCATTTGGTGTAGTCCCGCAAAAAAATCAATTTACAATAAAGGTAATCAAACCACTCTTATATGTCTCTAACATAGTGAACAACCATTGAGTTCTACATTAGACCTGAACTTTTATGTTCACAATGTGGTTTTTTTAATTACTAATTGCCTTGAAACATAATGTTCGTGTACATAATCTTTGTTGCCCTTCTTCACATAATGGTCATATTCTTCAAATTAATCATGTAAACGAAACTTTTGTTGGTTACAGGTGTCTTGCAAGTTAATCACGTGAGTAATAACACGTGTGACACGCTACGCGATTTTTTTGCTTATGATTATTATTGGCATATTTTCACATTATATTATTTATTGTATATATATATATATATATATATATATATATATATATATATATATATATATATATATATATATATATATATATATATATATATATTGTGATGTTTTTGGTTCTATGCAATGTGAATCAGATCGTTATGAAATCATGATAATGAGATCGATTCACCTTTAAACACAGATCCAAAATAATCCCAGTCATAGGTTACTTGAGAAAGACATCGAGATAACCGGACAGAACGGTATATTGTATACCCGTCCATATGATGGAGGCGATTGGTTTCATAGCTACTTGTGTAGAGACACTAAGGATACAGTACATGTGCTCATTAGAGAATAAGTATATTGATTGATTCGCTTATAGAATGTTATATGATTAATGATACATATTGTCAAACAGTGATTCCGTAGTCCCAATTCTGCATTTGATCCTTGGACTTGAAACACTAAAGATGTCTTGTTTGAGTATTCTTTTCTTTGACGTTGGACTTATAGGTTTAGAAAGTTTCAGATTTGGTACAACCGGTTATCGAGATTGTTAGCCAACTTTACGAAGATAATTGAATGTCAATAAATGATCATCCACTCTCGGTATCACGAGAGGAATATCCCTTGTGTGTTTGCTTAGACAAATCCCTGGCTAGGGTCATTCGGATTGAGAGAGGAGTTCTCTGGGAGATTCCGATTAGAGCGAGACTTGGATGAATTTCGTATATGGCTTAACAGTACCATATCCAATATACGGTCTTTGGGGTATTAATTGGATAAGGGACTATAGGTAATTGTGGATAAACAAGTCTAATGGATTCGATCTCCTTATATCGTTTGGGGACTACGGCGCAGTGGCCTAGGATGTTCATAGTCGATGAGTCGAGTGAATTATTATGAGGATAATAATTTATTATATCAGAAGGAGTTTTGATGGGAGCGACTTACGACCAACTCGGTAACGGGATGCTTCAACGAATATATGATGGATATGAGTTATCTAATTAGCCTCTCTTATCATCAGATGAGACCCTACATTGGTGGGCTCCTTGCATGAGGCCCGATTAAAGGCCAAAGAAGATTATTGGATAGAGATCTAATAATTCAAGGTTAGTGGGTAATCGGATGAAGATCCATTACCCACTAAGGCAGGACTCGTAGGGTTTTTGGTGGCTCTCTATAAATAGGAGGCAGGGGCGACACGTAGATGATAGGCTGCACCTTTGATCGCTCACTCCTATTCTCCTTCCTCTCTTTGCGTAAGAGTTGCGAGACTTGGGGCGACGATTGAAGGAGTATCGTTGCAGCGATCTATCGTGTGGATACCACTAGAGAGGACACTTGACCTCCTTTATCTTCTCCTTTCGGATCTGAAAAAATAGAAATATACGATCTCTCGGGGTAAATAATCTCCCACATTATGCAGTTTTTTGGTTTTGCGTTTTTTCTCGTACCAATCTTTGCACGACGATTTTGAGCTACATGGGAAATTAGTTTTATTTTGATATTTCGCTGCACATGTGATGCTTCCGCTAAGGGTTCCCAATAACTTTAGTATTTGTCTTTGCCATCATTGTCTTGCCATTTTGGAGGAAAGTTCTAACTTTTGCACTACCCTATTTATTGTGTTACTTGAAGTTAGTCTTATAGTGTGGCAGTGTTGTTTTTCACATATGACTCGAGCAATTTTAACACCACAACAACAGCAAGATCGTAAGTCCCAATTATTTGGGATCGTTACATGGTACTTTTGCGCCATTGAGATATGTAAAAAACTCATAAGTTTAGAGTATTTAAATCTCTATTTATAGTATTAAAATAATTTCAACACAAGTCAGCAAAAATTATTAGCTTTAATTGAATAATTTTTGTGGAACTATGAAATCTGACTTTTGTCAAATATCAATGTATTGATTTTTTTTCTTAATATAAAACAAATATTATATTAACTAGTTGTTATCTGTCTCCTGCAGCCTAAAGAGCACATGCTTGGAAAGAAGATGTCTTTTGAATTTGCGCAGATGTGGAACAAAGCTGTCGATGGGACACTAGGACAACTAATTATATATCTCAGCTCACGTGGATGGTAGTGAGTTCCCAGGATGACTTATCCAAATTCAGAGAGCAAAAATTTAAGCGGTTGCTTCAATCTGGGAAGCATATATTTTTCATGGTATGATGTCGATGCCTTAATATTTGTCTTTTGGTCTGTGTTTCTGAAATTTTGCATTTCAACTTGTCTGGTGTGCATGTTTGATGGAATTTGTTCAGAGTAATGTTTCTTATATCAAGATGGATTTTCGATAAGAAAACCAGAGTTTGTAACATTTTACTGATTGTCACTCCAATAATCCATACAAATTTATGTTCAACTATTCTTTTGATAAGATTCATGCTTAATTTGCAGATGTTTTGTTTGATAAGCTTATATATATATATATATATACACACACACGCAAAAGGTAAATGGTAATTCGATAAGGTACTTATCAGCCATATTATTTGGTATAAAAATTGAAGTTAATATTGTGTATATGTATATATTTGACCCTCCAATAATATATATTTTGATCCAAATCCATCAACATTAGGATCCAGCCTAAAATCTAACGGATTGATCGCAACTTGTTTTAGCCGCCTCTTATTTGTGCATTTACCTCATGCTTGCATGATTACGATCTATGCCATCATCGCTACAACATCCACCACTCCTCGAAGGCGTTCCTTCATGCATCCGGCTCTAGCCTTTCGCCCGCCTCACGTCCGAACGGCGCCTCACCGCCACGACGCAGGATGCCAACATGGCAGCGATCACCACGACCGCCAGCCCAAGCACCACGGCTGCCACCCCGCGCGCCGACCGCCTCCACCTCCTCGTCCGCCCTCACCTTGGCCGAGATCGCTGCCGGGTAGAACGACGACGACGCCAGGGGCATCGGTGCGCTTGCGGGCGGGAGGAGGAGCTTCGGATGGAAGAACTCGAATGCCATCGGAGGGAACGACATCGGCTCCTGGAAGGCCAGCCCGTGGGGGGACCTCGCCTGCAGCCTCGCGACGGCATGGTGTCGTCGTGCATCGCCGAAGTGCAGGAGGAGGAGCGAAGAGAGAAAGAACGCCACCAGCGTGTAAGAGGGAAAAGCGAAGGCCATCGGATCTCTCAGTCCTATACACCTCGATGACTGAGGCTGTGTGTGTATATATATGCACTGGAAGTGGAGCAACAGGGAGAAGCAGAATGTTGCACTGGGCTGCGGCTGCGGGGGTAATCATAGCGTTGGGTTTGATGTGCTTCCATGCCCTTTGCTTCCATGGAGATCAGTTAAGGATTGAGGAACAATGATGACTCCTTGTTGTATTATTACCCGTGGATTCTTTTCGGGAATACTTTAAGCTTCAGCATTCATATTATAATGATGCAGAAGCCTCATAATTTGGTGCGACAGCACCATCTGCTTTGACTCCTTGCAGCAGAAGATATGTGCAGTAGTGGATGAGGGAGTAGCATGGCACAGGTGGGATGGTGTTGCTTCGATGAGCAAAGACAAGAGTGAGATATATATGTGTGTATATATATAAGGCTCTGGAGCCAACGCATACCTGAGAGAACCAATGCAACCCACAACTCTGTGAAAGCTTGTCTCGGTCTCAGCTCGTTTTCTTTATCGGGTGGCTCTCACTGGACTCCCACGAGGTGGCTTATGAGTTGGGCACGACAGAAGTGTTGGTGGAAACGTCTCGCGTCATGAGACACGAAGAGGTCCGTTCCCATGCAGGATACCGATCCATCAAAGTGATGGGTGCTTTGAGATAGGGGCACGGCTCAGGGGCTCTGACAGAGAACCTGAACTCGGGGCTTTTAAGTCTCTGTTTTTAGTCATCACTTTCTCAAGTCTTTTCTCTCCCCAACAAACGAAGATTAAATATGGATTTTTGGCTTTATCACAAACAAGTTTAATAGGAAAAACATGTTCATCCCATAGGAAAGGAAAGTGAATTTTTTTTATTTAACCAAACTTAATAAAAATATTGAAGAGACAAGTTCATAAATTAAAAAAAACGAGCTATAAATATTAGATAAGCATGAAACATAATGTGTAAGTATTGTTCGTCCATTGATTATATTCTTAATAATATTATTGATAATATTTCCATCATAGTTACATAAGATAGGTTAAAAAATTTATTTGGATAACAATCCTGACTAACAAATTATATCTGAAAGTCCGAATTAGTTAGTGTATTATTATACAAATAATATCTCAAGTTTGAGTGAAAGTGTAAGCATCATTTGATGTAACAAAAAATTTCTTCTTTATCTAAAGTAAAAAGTTAGTAAAGCATCTGAATAGATTCAAAGAAATATTGGATCATGTAAAGATAGTTGCTATAAAGTTTATTGTAAAAGTTAACATTGTTATTTCTTAATGTTGAATCTTATAACAGCTTAGTAGTTACTATTACGTGATACAATAATTCTGAAATAAGTTGAAGAGCTTTTAATATCTTGTAGTACCAAAAAATGATAATTCTAATAACATGAATGATGAGATTTTAGTTACTCATGATGAAAATTGATGAGGATGATTTTATATAAGGGTAGATTTTAACATGATAAGTCAAGATAAAACATCAGATGTTTAGATGTTGCTACATATGCAAAGAGAATAAAAAAATCAAGCAAAATTATCTAGAGCAAAAAAAATTATAATAGTGACTTCTCTTGTGTGATGTGCCCACAATCTCCAAAATAATGATACATATTTTTTAAAAAAATTGATATTTAGATTCGACTTATGTTGCTCCTATTTTCTTCTAGAAAGAAAATTTTGATTTATTGAATGATAAGTTAAATAGCAAGTTAAATTTGTTCATGATTAAATGATGAAGGTCATCAGTAACGTGAAAGCAAAGATTAAAACATTTAATATAGTGGTAATGATGAAGGTCATGAGTAACGTGAAAGCAAAGATTAAAACATTTAATATAGTGGTAAATACTTGGAAGAATGTGTGTGACTAGTTCTAACCATAGTTTAGTTCAAATTGTAATGGGTGAATATTCATTTTAGCCACTATAATTTAAACAATGGACAACTTAAATTCTTATGATTTATTTAAATCTGAAATAATTTTATATTTTTAAAAATATAGTATATAAGTATTTTCCATCAAGTCTGAGTTAACAGATGTTAGAATATGATATGCTGACTCATAATAAACTATTAATATAATGACATGTGTAATTTAAGTTTAAAAAAATTAAAGCAATTTTAGCCTGTATGGTTCTGGCTGTGGACTATTTAAGCCCTTATGGTTTATTTGTATCTAAAATAACCCTTAAAATTTTAAAAACATAACACATAAGCCCCTCTCATTAAGTCTGAGTTAATAGACATTAGAGTTTGCTTACGTGAGATACTAACTCACAATAAATCATAAATATAATGACACATATAATTTAAGTTTTTTAGAAGGAGGCATTATCATGGAATCGATTATCAACAGTAGTATTAAGCCGTTGTTGCTTAGCAAGGCGTATGCATACAGCCTCCTTGACGCTGACGATGAGCTTAAGAGCTTATGGTCCTGCCTTAGGTAGATATGCGTCGATTAGTTCGATACTAAGAATGCAATAGTCTCTTGATCCATATTCCTCCTCATAGACATCTTTATCCCCATCGCTTTCCACTTCATCCTCTCATGTGCCTCCACTTGCCACACCTATGACGTGGTAGTCTAGCTCTCTCTCATCTCTGTTGGTTACAAGTACCCTATAATTTATTATAATCGTAATGGCACTAAGATGAGGAGATAAATTAGTGATTTCACATTAAGATTCTGATTTAAAAAATCTAATACAAATATGTATCATAAATGTGATTAATTAAGAAGTGTGAGCAAGAGTAGTGAGTAAGTAAATCAGTAAGTAATGATAAGACAAAGCAAGTAAAGAAATGTAAATCGATTTACAGTGGTTCAGTCATCCCGACCTATGTCCACTCCTGATTCTCTTATCTCGAGGTCAACAACGTTCATTATCGATCTTTTTTTCAATGGGTGAATATTAACTATCCTTGGTACAACTATTCTATTTTTACCAGGCTCAAGAGAGAACCTTTACACTAACCCTTTTATAAAAGATCTAATACCTCCTGAGAATAACCTCTAAACTCAAGGAGGAAGAAACTCAAACACTTTTAAGAGGATTTACATACTTAAATTCTCAAGATTTTATTCTTGCATTAAACAATGATGAGTGAAGTATTTATAGACCCATAAAGACTTCAAAAATAAAGCCAAAACTTTAAATCCCTGAGTTTTTGGGGTATTGGTGGTACCACCATCGATGTCGGGTGGTACCACCGTCGAACAAAGTCTAAGATTCTAGGCTTTAGCTATACCATCATTGGCCTAGACGATACCATCATTGCATGAGTGGTACCACTATCGACTATGGGCAGTACTATTAAATCTTGAATTTTGATGATGAAACTAATTGGTGTATTTGTGATCTAGCCCATATGTTGGAAAGAAGTGATGCAAGATTAACTATGACTAGAAAAGGCAAAGCAATTAAGGAAGAATCTATCATTGGGTCAGAGTCAAGATCGAATATCGGGTCAGGGTTCGGATGATACGACCAAAGCTTATCAGGGGTTTGTCGGAGGTTGCTGGGAGCTCGTCTACAGTTCATCAGAAGGAGTTTGGGAGCTCACCGGGGGTTCATTGGAAGGATGCTAGGAGTTCATCGGGAGTTCGTCAAAAGATTGATTGACATGCTGGACAATGAAGATTGTGTTTGTAATTATTTGTCTTCAGTATCGTAGTTAGCATCATGATTAGAATTAGTTTTATTAACTCAATTAGGGGCCAACCGAGTCTAATTTGAGCTTGATTTAAGCTCATGATAAAGCTCATTTCGTTGACTTAGAAAGAGGTACGAAATAGTACTTAAAAGATACTATTCCGGGTATCCGATGGTGGTATCGCCGACTACTAGCATTGGTAGCACCCCAAACGATGGTAGTATTGTCATAGCCTAGGTTTTGGGCACTTCCGACGGTAGTACCATTAGTGCCAGTGATAGTAGTGCCTGTACCCAGGTTTTCTGGTAAGGGTTGAATTTTGGCTCCAATTTTTAAAACCAAATTAGGGTCTATAAATACCCCAAATATTCTTGCATAGAAAAGTAAGATTGTGAAAGAAAAATTTAGTAAAATTCTATTGAATTGGGTTGAGAGCTTCTCATATTCTTTCAAGAGTGAATTGTGTAAGGGAAGGGCTAAAATTGAGTTAAAAAAGTTGATCTCCTGACCCTAAGAAAAGGGGAGCGTAAAGATTGTTCTCTTGAGCCTGTAAAAAAGAGAAAGGTGTAAGCGGTATTTGATCTTCACCCGTGAAAGAAGATCGATAGTAGACGTCGATTGACCTCGAGTGAAGAGGGATCGGGAGTAGACGTAGTCAAAGTTTTGACCAAACCACTATAAAATTTGTTTTCATCTCTACCATTGCCTCTCTTTACTATTACATTCCAATTTTATTGTTCTTAATTAGTTCTAAGAAAAGCATAAACATCTTCTTTTAGTTTTCTCTTTACTATTGTTATCGAATTTTGTTGCTCTCAACTGCTTCCAAGGAAATAATTTACGATTTCCTGAACCCGCCCCCCCCGCCCTCTTAGTGCCAACTCGATCCTAACAATTAGTATCAGAGCCACATTTGACTCAATTAGATTAACACCCAAGCAAGTTTAATAATTTTTTTATCATGAACGAGGGTCATTCCATCACACGCCCTCCTATGTTTAATGGGAGGGACTACATATATTGTAAGACTAGAATGTGGATTTTCTTGATTTCGATGGATTTTGAATTATAGAATATTATCAAAAATGGATTTCAAAAGTTGTACAATCCTATAAATGATTGGAATGATCATAAAAAAAAGATGTTCTCTTTAAATGCCAAAGCTATGAATGTTTTATTTTATACTTTAGACAAAAATAAAATTATTTTGGTTTCTACTTGTGATTCAACTTTTGATATATAGCACACATCAGAAGTTACACACTAAAGTATAAGTAAATTAAAGTAATAAAAATAAATAAAATAACTTCCAAAGAAGAACATGAGAACAAACTTTCAAAAAACATGAATGATTTGATACTGAGAACACTAGAAGAATACATTCTAAAGAATATGAAGAATATTGAATTAAAAACAATATATGACTCCTCGAGTGATGGAGACTATGACTTATGACAGAATAACCTATAAAATTCATAAAAAAGAATAAAAATATAGAAATAAACTTAAAAAGGACACAACCTCTTGTTATGAATGCAAGAAGCTAGGCACTCCAAAGATCAAGAGGAAAGAAGTGGGCCATCAATGATGAGGTAATTAACTCTTCCAAATCCTCTTTTACTTTTGAAGAGTTGTTAAATGTCTTTCATGAATTATTTAATGAATCTAAAAAGATTAGTAAAATTTATAAATCACTTAAAAAGGATTATGCATTACTTTCTAGTAAACTTGAAACTTTGCATGAAGCATCAATATCATGTACTTCTTGCTCAAAATATGAAATGCTAGATGAAATTAAAAAGAAAAATATCATATTAGAACAAACCATAGAAAAGTTTAAGATAGGCAACAAATCTCTAAACATGATCCTTGCTAATAAGGGTCATGTTCATAAGAAAGATATTGGCTTTGTGAGTAATACTCATCAAAAGCCAACTAAACTATGTTTATCAAAGGACCCATATTATATTCTTCATTCGAAAATAGATATAATTTTTATGCTAGACTTGATCATTTTGCCTATAGGTGTTTATTTAGAAGGTATAATCAACATAAGTTGGTTTGGGTTCCTAAAAGAACCATAAATAACTAAATACCATTAGTAAAACTAGGAAGAATCTTTTACGAGAGACCTAAAGTCAAATGGATACCTAAACCAAAACCCCCTTCATTATAGTTTTGTCTCCAAATGAAGGCTAGGAGTATAAAATGGTACCTTGATAGTGGATGCTCAAGACACATGACTTAAGATTTAAAACACTTTTCAAGCTCACTAGCCTTATTATTTTCAGATGATTCATGGTTATACAATTATTGGTAATTAAAATTATTAACAATAAATCTTTTGATGATTTATGGTTATACAATTAATCTTGATTGTTTTCAGATAATGTATAACTAGAGCATGCTAGTACTAAAACAAACTAGAGAATCTTAGCTATTTTTAATGGAAAACTATCTACATTGTGTTTATTGAAATTTTTAGAAAATTGATTTTGATGATGATTTTGGATATCTTTTCAAATGATGTTTTTCTAGAGATGATTGGCTCATTAATGTACAAGGACAAAAAAAAAAAAAGCAAATATTGACTTGCTCATCTCAAAAGAGAAGTGATGCACTTTCATTAAAAGTGTTGATCTTTGATAGGATTAATAGTTTTAATATTAAGTTAAAAATTATTGGCTTGTCTGTTGGTTGATTTAAATGTAAATGTTATTGTTGAATGATTAAATGTTACGATGGTTGAATATTAGATGATTATGTGTTGACCTAAAATAGGTTATATGTTGCATGATTGAATGATAGATTGTTCTCAATTTGGGGCTTGAAATGAAGTAAAATAAATAAAAAAATTAAAATGAGTATGGTAACTTATTACACTAAGTGTAAAGAGTTAGACTCACTTAAAAAGAAAAAATTATTGTAATTAAAATAAATTGAAGCTCTTGTTTGAAAATATTTTATTGTTGATATTGACAGTTTTAAACAACAATGCGTAGATCTTGTATAAAAGATAAAAACATTGTTGTAAGAAATAAATCACATAAATTTTTAACAACTCAAAAGAGGAACATTTTTCCCTTGAAAATTTCTCAATCAAGTTGCCAATAAGAGATAAAGTGATAAATCTATGTATACTATTATTATTGAATCTCTTAAACTAAAAAATTGATTTTGATGAATTGAAATTTGAATGTGATTTTCTTCCAACCGAATCATGAACTTTCCTTTGGCTTCTTGACTTGAGATATTTTTTATGGGAATAAAATTTTCAACCTCTATGATTTCTTCCTTTTACTATTTACTGGCGACAACTATAATATCCCTCATTTCTAAAATATTTGTAATGATATATTTTTAAATTATTTATAAGGACCCTTTTGTAAATTTGAGGATTTATTTAATAATTATTTTAATTAAATACTTTTATATTAAAAGTTGATTACTAGGGACCTAAATGTGAATCTTAAAAATATTAAATAAATTATGAAAGATTTACATTAAGTTAAAAAAATAATAAAGAAAACATAGTGAGGACATGTATCACTCACTACCTTGTTTAAAGTGGTGCCACTTATGAATGTGCTTAGGTGACACATAAGCATATTACATAAATGCTTGTCACCTAACAACCTATATATTAGCTTAAATAATTAATAATTAGAGAAGAAAGGGATTTGACTACAACATAAACTCGAGAAGAAGAAGAAGAAGAAGAAGAAGAAGAAGAAGAAGAAGAAGAAGAGAAGGAGAGAAGAAAAGATTTGGGGGTTTTGAGATTTTGATCTGATCCATACCTTTGGACAAAAATCTTCAAACACAAGTATTTTATCTTTCTCCACTGAAATTTATCTTTATTTTTGCCTTGATTATGAGATAAAATTTGAAATGAAACTGAAATATCTTTTGTTGGTTGCCTAAGTGTGAAACTGTAATATTTTCGAGATTATGACCTGTCTGCATTATTCAAGTTGTAACTTTTAGTACAGACCTCTGGTTTAGACAAAACTTAGTTTCTTAAAAAATATATTCATATATCTTTCTTTTGAAATTGAGTTTGAGAATTTGGAGTTCATTTTCTAGCCCAAATATTTATTTAAATTGAGCATATGAAATTTGTAATACAGAGTTTGTAGCTCCTGACCTTTAATCACTACATTGCTTATATCTTCCTATTGGAGTCCCTAATTCATATAAAACTTTTTTATTAGAAAATAAGCTCATAGATATTTCATTTGATACTAGAATTGAATGATTTAGAGTCCAAATAACTATCGAAATTTCTATTTTGTTAGACCTTATGGATTCTATAAAACAGGGATCATAATTCTTGATCTTTGGCTACCAAATCATCTATAACTTTTTGTAGAAACTTTCAATTTATATAAACTTATTTTATTTAAAACTAGATTAATTTATCTTTCTAATAACACTTTTTTTGAGTAATTTGGAGCATATTTGACTATATAAATAACTTTATAATTTACCTTCTAAATTCTCCCATAATAAGGATCGTATTGATTTTGTCTCTACTTGTTTTATTCATTTCAACACTGAATCATCTAATGCTCTTATCTTTGATTCCCTTACACATAGATATATGTAAGTATTAATCAATTTTTATCTCATATTATTTTATATGGTGCATGCATGATTCATTATTTTGCATGTGCTTCTGTTATATGCTAAATTTGTTGCTCATGTCCCTTTGTACTATGATGTTTGTGAGATAATGTGAACCTTTGCCAAAAATGATAAAGGAAGTTATGTTTAGAGCCCGCGATGCTCTATCAAGCCCTTATGACTTCACTCAAACATGAGTGGATCGAACTCCTAGACGTGAGAGACTTATGTATGGTGGTCATTCAGTAATGGATGATTCACATTATGTTTGTGATCCTACTTCACCCTCTATGTTTTATTTGATATATTATCCAAACTTTTGCTTATGTGTTTCCTATTATGCTTTAAATAAGAATGATATGCATCCAACTTCAAATGTGATATACGAGCTTAAGTTTGTTATTTGTTCACTTGACATGTTTAGAACTGTTTCATGTGTTATTGATATACTCCTAAAACTTCATATATCATTGATACATACCAAAATGCCTCTGATTGCCATATATGCTCCAATAACCTTTCCCAGATTGTTATAGATTTTTGTATGCTTCGAATGAGATGAACCTTATAGTTTTGAATCTAATTTAATGGTATATGTGATAACAAAGGTACTACCACCGAGATTGGTGGTACTATCATTGCTTGGCTGGTGCTACTACTGCCTTGGTGGTACTACCATCGACCATTGATGGTACCACCACTTAGGTATCTTAGAATAATACTTTTTAGTACTATTTTGTACCTGAGTTATATCTTATTTTGACCTCCTTCCAGGTTAACGAAATAAGCTCTATCCTGAGCTCAAATCAAACCGAAAGTTCACCCAATTGGCCCCTTACTTGAGTTAGTTGGACCTCTCTAAAAACTAACTCTAATAAAGATGCTAACTATAACACTTAAAGATAAATAATTACAACCAATCTTTGTCTGGTACGTCAATTGATCTTTCGACGAACTTATGGAGATCTTTCCGGTAAACTCCCAGAGAGCTCCCGATCATCATCTAGTGAACTCTCGATGTACTCCCAGTGAGTTCTCGATTACCTTCGGTAAAGTCCCAACAAGCTCCCGCTGCATCGTCTGAAGCCCCGGCCCGATGCTTGATCTTGACTCCGACCCAACGATAGATTATTTTGCCTTTTCATAGTCATAGTTAATCCTACATCATTTATCTCCAACACATAGGTTAGATCATAAGTCCATCAACTGGTTTCATCAATCCAAGATTTAATAAGGTTATCGGGTTCTCTTATTGCATAAACTTTTAATCAGTTGAGTGGGATTATGAGAACTCTTGAGACTTGACATGTGTGATACAACAACAAGTCTAATAAGGAAGAAATAATGAAGTAGGGATATCAAATTAGACTGGATTGAGAATTGAATAATTTAGTCCTCCCAGTTTTAGTGGTGAACCTGATTTAATGGTGGTAAAACAATAGATGATGTGAATAAAGAAAATATTTGACACCTTAAATTGCCCTGATGATCAGAAGGTTTCTTTTACCACCTTTATATTGGAAGGAGAGGCTGAGTACTAGTGGGAAACAATAACAATAATTTCTAGAGATTAGGGGTTGGAATAACAAGGACAAGTTTACTAGCAAAAGTAAGAAAGAAAATGAATAAGAAAGTAATAATAAAAGAGTCAAAATATCTAGATTTATGAAAGGAAAGTCATAAAAGACTCAATCATGTGTAAAATATGAGATAGATCATGAAACAAGTTAATATTTTTTAGGTGACTAGAACATGTTTGTCTTTGGGAAGCTAGATTATAAAGTAAAAAATTACCCTATGAAGAAAGAGTCACTGTTATTAGGAAACCTAGTGGGAGCATCACATATGCAGTGGAAGAAAAAAAAAAAAAGGTTTCCCATGTATATCAAGAGGTCATGGAAAGATTGATGCATGAAAAACCCACAAAATCGAAAACTACAATACATAAGAGATTGATTACATAGGGAGATCATATATCCCTAAAATTCTAGATCTAGATGGAGAGGATGAAGAAGGTTAAATGTCCTCCTCTCTAGTGATTTCCACACATTGGATTGTTGCAGCAATACTCCTCCAATCACTGCCCAAAACTCATAACTCTTCTACACCTTTTTATAGCACTTGTGGAAGAAGATCACATATCTTCTTCGCTGCCTTCTCATAGTATAGAAGGGCTAGTCATCTAAAAAGATGAGGGAGAGAGGAGAATAGGAGGGGACGACTAAAGATATAGCCTATCATTATTGTGCTACCTTGCCTCCTATTTATAGAGAGCCACCAAAAATCCTAATTAATCCTGCCTTAGTGGGTATTGGATTTCTATCTAATTACCCAGTCCTCTTAGATTATTGGATGTCTATCCAATAATCTCAATTATGTTCAATCTCATATTTTGATGATGAAATCAATTGACGAAGATTATGATCTAATCAATGTTCGAGTGATGTAGAATTAACATCGATTATAAAAAGATAAATCGATTAAAGCAGGAAGAATCATAAGTTGGGCCATAATGGAACATGTTAGAAGATTAGATGTCGAGTTAAAAGACTGGTCGACATGCCAGAGGGACTTTGTGCCGTGAGTTTAGGCATCGGGCCAAAAGATTCGGGCATTGTGCTAAGAAGATCGAATGTTACGTAGGCTAATGTTAAGACTCTAGCTAATTAAGTCCTAATGTTATTTAAGTCAAAAAGGGGATGCACTATATAAAACCTTAACTAGCTACCACACACTATAGTTAAAGGGATAGAATAAGGTTAGAGTTAGAGTTAGAGTTAATTAGAGTTAAGACTCCTTATAGCTACCGGCCACCCTAAGTATAAGTTGGCTAGGGAGGTTGCTACGAGTTGGGGTCTTTGGAGTATGAGTTCTATTAGGAGTTATGGTTTGAAAGTCCTATAAATAGCATATATTCAGCCCTCGTTTTCTCATCAATAGATCAATTGACTTTCAACCATTGTGCAGCAACCATAGGAGGGAGGAACGCCTATAGAGTTCCAAGGAGGTCGATCCCCTACAGAGATTACCTTAAGCCTAGAATCCATAAGGGTTCTAATACTTAGTATTAGAGTAGCATTCTTGGTGTCTCTCTGCCCTTCCTCAGCCACTTATCATCCTTCCACAAGTCACCTAAGCAATTCCGGTAATTGCTTAGATCATCGCCAAATTCTACCGTCACCTCCACCACTGATCCTATCTTTCGTAGCTACCAAACCTTCCACTATCCTATGCCCTTGACCCATCAATAAAAAAAAAAAATCAAAACATCTCAGATATGGAGATATACGCAATAACATTTGAAGATTCGATCGATGCCAAGGTAGAGGCATTTTAATCACGCATAGAGGATAAATTGTGTGCCTTATTAGTATAATTCAGAATTGGTCGATCTCTAAGCCCGACAAAATTGCAGCAAGATGAAAGTTTAGAGAGGCCTCCAGAGATGATGCAGCCATGTATGAGGGTGGACTTCCCTCGATGGGAAGAAGGAGATCCGACGGGATGGCTCTCGTGAGCCGAATGCTACTTCCGCCATTATCAAACATTAGAGGCTTCCATGGTGGACATTCATATCATCCACCTCGAAGGAGATATAATTCAGTAGTACAATTAGCTTGAATACACCCAAGGAGTCCCGATGTAGATTTAATTCAAGGGTAGGCTGCTGATATGTTTTGGACCAACCGAGTATAAGAATATCGACGGACAACTTACGAAGATCCGACAAACTTCCACAATCCAAGAATATCAGACTAGGTTTGATAGATTATCTAACCTTGCATGTGATTGGTCTGACAAATAATTGCTAGGACATTCATTGAAGGACTCAAGTCGGAAATAAGAGGAGAAGAAAAAGCGCGGTAGCCCTCCACCTTGATGGCTGCAATCTCCTTTGCCCAAATCTAATAGGAGTGGCTCAACCAAGATGCCTGAAGGACAAGGACCACTGCTAGACTAGCAACATATAAACCTTCAGCACCCTCTACTCTCAGCCGTCCTTTATTACCAAAGAAATTGATAAGAGAAGAACTTCACGATAGATTGACAAAGGGCCTTTGCTGGCATTGTGATGAACCATGGAGCCATGATCATCATTGCAAAAAGGGATGCCTTCTTATGATTGAACCCGTAGTCAATTGATTATATGATGCATGCTCTTGCCAACTATGCAAACTTATAGATGATAAAAGTGGGAGGATTACTTAAACAACAACAAATCACCATCCTTATCGATATTCGGAGCACTAATAACTTCATGAATAGTAAGGTTACTGCTCGAATGGCCCTACATATTAATGATTGTAGCAGGTTTGATACTAAGGTCATCGATGATAGAATTTTGAAGTATGACCGAAGATGCCCGCGGGTGAAATTATTACTGCAAGACCAAGAGATAATTGCTGATTCTTCCTTCTCCCACTCGATGATTATGAGGCCACGCTTGACATCAAATGGTTGACTACATTAGGTGATGTTTCCTAGAATTTCTTAAAATTAATTATGAAATTTTATAGCAAAGGAAAATAGGTGATCCTACGCAGGAAATATGGGAGCGACATAATGACGGTTTGTATGCAACGAATGGAGAAAGTTTTGCATGAAGTGAATAGTGGCTTCTTGATACAACTTCAGCAGTAATCTATGGGGGGCCAACAAAAATTTAAGACCCAAACCTTCTCTAATTGCTTGCTAAATTTTTAGATATCTTCATCGAACTGCGTATCCTACCTCCTGCCTGACGATAAGATCATTGAATTCTGATTCTTTCGTACAAACCAGTAGCAAACACTCAACCATATTATTATCCTCACCTACAAGAAGATGTAATAGAGAGGACTATAAGTGAAATGCTTGAAACATGGGTCATTCGGCCAAGTTGTAGCCCCTACTCTTCGCCGGTGCTTCTAGTATGAAATAAAGATGGAATGTGACAAATGTGCATTGACTACCAAGCTCTCAACACTATAACGGTCAAAGACAAATATCCTTTTCCAGTGGTGTTATGAATTACTTGATGAGTTAAGGTGAGCATGAGTTTTCACGAAGTTGGACCTCCGATCCAGATATCATCAAATTCAGGTGCATGAAGACGACATACCAAAAATCATCTTTCAGACACACAATGGTCACTACAAATTTTTAGTAATGCCCTTTGGTCTCACTAATGCTCCCTCTACTTTCTAAAGCCTCATGAATGATATTTTTTAAAGTTATCTTTGTAAGTTTGTGTTGGTTTTCTTCGACAACATCCTTATTTATAGCCCTTCACTTGAAAGTCATTTTCACCACTTATGACTTGTTTTGATGATTCTTCGGGAGCATGTTCTTTTTGTCAAACAATCAAAGTGCAGCTTTATTCAATAAATGGTGGAGTATCTTGGGCACATCATATCAGAGGAAGGTGTGGTGGTGGACCCTTCCAAAATCAAGGTGATGCAAAGCTGGCTGATACTTGAGAACCTTAAATCACTGCATAGTTTCCTCGATTTAATGGGCTACTATCATAAGTTCATCAAGGGCTATAGAAAGATCAGTGCACCTCTCACATCCTTGCTAAAAAAAGATGCTTTCTAGTGGTCAGACAAGGCAGCCATAGCATCAACGCCCGTGCTAGCACTATCCGACTTCGATAAAACTTTCGTCATTGAAGCCGATGAATCCGGAGTTGGGATTATCACTTCCTCATGCAAGATGGTTGACCCTCGCTTACACTAGTAAGATATTGTCTCTCTCCTATCTAAAAATATCTATCTATAATAAGAAGATGCTTGTGATTGTGCACGCGGTGACAAAGTGGAGACCTTACTTGATCCGCCAACGCTTCCAAATAAAAACTGACCACAAGAGCCTTAAATATTTTTTAGAGTAGAATATATCCTCCCCCAAACAGTAAAAATAGGTAACAAAAGCTTCTTGGGTATGATTATGAAATAACTTACAAAAAATGAAATAAAATGTTGTTGCAGATGTGCTTTCATGGCTAACCGAGCAAGCTGAAGTCTCAACCATCTCCCTTCTAATCAATGGCTTTCTCAAGGACATTAGGAAGAAATAGAGAGATGATATAGAGACCAGAAAGATCATAAAAAATTAGAGGAGGAACCAAGCTCCGTGACTCATTACAGTTGGGATTCGAAGGACTTGCACTATAAGGGATGCATCATACTTGTACCGATTCTTCTTGCATAAAGACCATCCTTCAAAAGATGCATTTCACACCAGTGGTGGGGCACTTCAGATTCCTTAGAACTTACAAGAGAATTAAGTAAAATTTTTATTAAAGAGGAATGAAAAATATTATTATTGAATTTATAGCATAGGTATGCCAATGACAGAAAGGCAAAACAGTGGTAAGCCCTGGAAAGCTGCAACCTCTAACCATCCTGGACTCGATGTAGATTGATATATTAATGAACTTCATCGAAGGACTACCCTGATCACAAGGAAAAGAATTATTTCAGTTGTAAGGTACCAAGTTGAAGATGAGCACGATGTACCATTTATACACCGATAGCCATACCAAAGTGGGAACAAGTGTCTCTAGACGTACCTCAAATGCTTCACTAGTGATCGACCAAAAGAGTGGACAAAATGACTTCCCTAGGCTGAGTAGTGGTATAAATGATTTATCATTCATCGAAAAATGTACTCCTTATGAAGCTATAAGTGGCCGACCACCCCTTGTAATCCCAAAGTATATATTAAGCACATCTAAAGTAGAACAGATAGACAGAGAGCTCAAGAATATGGACAAAATTCTAAAGCTATTAAAAGATAATCTCTCAGTGGCCCAGGTAATGATGAAACAATAGCATGATCAATACAAAAGTGAAAGAGAGTTTTCAGTGGGAGATTGGGTCTTTCTTTGGCTCCAATCCTACAAGTAAACATCAATCCGCACTAGTGCATCCATGAAGCTTTCACCATGATTCTATAAATTATATCAAATCATGGAGCACATTAGAGCAGTGGCATATAGACTGGACTTACTTGTCAGCTCCCGGATCCACCCAGTTTTTCATGTGTCGTGTTTGAAGCTCATATTGGGACAAAACAAGATAGTCCAAAATCACCTGATAGACATTACAGCCCATGGAGAGCTCTAGATCCAACCGAGTGCCATCATTGATTATCAGCTAGTGACTCAACATCGACGACCCACTACTGAGGTGTTGGTACAGTGGACGAACTTACCTGCAGAAGATGCCACTTGAGAGAACTATGAAGACTTGAAGATCAAATTTCTAGAGTTTAGGGAGTGTTAGCCTTGAGGACATGGCTGATTTGAAGAAGGTGGGTCTATTAGGACTCTAGCTAATTAAGTCATAATTTTATTTGAATCAAAAAGGGGATACACCATGTAAAATCATAACTAGCCACCACCTACTATAGTTAAAGGGGCAGACCAGAGTTTAACTAGAGTTGGGACTCCCTATAACCATCGGCCACCCCAAGTAGTAGTTGGCTAAGAAGGTTGCTAGGAGTTGGGGTCTTTGGAGTAGGAGTTCTATTAGGAGTTAGGATTTAGAAGCCCTAAAATAGCATGTATTCAACCCTCTTTTCCTCATCAATAGATCAATTTGCTTTTAGTCATTATGCAACAACCCTAGGAGGGAGGAACCCCTATAAAGTTCCAAGGAGGTTGGTCCCTTATAGAGATCACCCTAAGCTTAGAATCCCTAAGGTTTCTTACAGTTAACATGCCGATGGATTGGGTAATATGTCAAAGGGGAGGACGAGCGTCGAAGGGTCAGACGAAGTGCCAGATGAACCAATGACATGCCGGACAACATAGGATTCATGCTTTGTAATTGATTGCATCATGATCGAAGTGGTTTAGGTTTTAATTAAGTTAGTTTTGGGTGTAACCATGCTAACTCAATTAAGAGCCAATTAGGCCTTAATTAAGCCTTAATTATAATTGATTTTAGCCTATTAGGAGGCTTATTTCATTGACTTAGGCGGTGGTACTGCTAGGTCAGGCGATGGTACCACCTAAGGTATGAAAAGTACTATCCTATACCTTTTTGGGTTCCCGGGCGATGGTACTGTTGACTACCAATGGTAGTACCACCATGTCACGGACTTAGCTGAATTTGCCTAAGCCGTGCGGCACCCTCACGGCACTCCCGAAGACTTAGTTGAAATTGCCTAAGTCGTGGAGCAACCTTGCCCACTATTCCGGACTTAACTGGGATTGCCTAAGTCATGAAACGCCTAACGCGTTATCTGTCCGCAAAGGGTCAGCCCTCTTACAACCTCTTAAGGTCCCGTAGGACCTGCAAAGAAGAAGTTGATTAGCTTAAAGGCGAGTGACGGACACATCCCGGCGTCTCGCAAAGCAGAAAGCTATACAAGCAATTTGTCGAACACCTTGAGTGTAGCAAAGAAAAGAGAGAAAGAGAGCGAAATAGGACTTTGGAGGGTTGTAGAAACGGTCGCAAGTCTACAAACGATAGTTCCTAAGGTATCGGACGCAAGACAAGTTCAATTGCTGATGAACGCCTATGCCCGACATATACTCGGAATCCCATCCAGCTCGGTGCCACCCGGGGGGGTTTCAAGGTGCTAAAATGGCTGACATTTTGCACCGCTCAGAAAGGTTACCGCAGCACATGAAAAAGACCCAAAAATAGGGCTGTTTTGGGTTGTTTTGGCTTTGCCCAGCGAGCGATCATTATGCAGCCTTCTATACTACTTTCGCTTATATTTCATAGGTAAAAACATATAAACTCAAGGAAAAATAAACTGTCAAACATATGCACAAGCAAGAAAAAGTGACGAACGGTTCAAGGAGCAAAGGCATTACGGTTGAGCGACGACCGTTCGTGACATTCTCCCCCACTTAAACTGTCGACGCCCTCATCGACGCTTGTTGGTAGGCTTTGACACGAGCTTCTTCATGTCCCAGGGAGTCTTTTGGCTCCCAGCTAGCTTCTGTTTGAGGAAGCTTTTGCCACTTCACCAAGTACTATATTTGATGTGCTCTATTGGGTAGCTTTATCTTATGATCCGTTAGAATTGTTTCAACTCGCTTCTCATAAGAGGCTCTGGTGGAGGGTAGTCGAGTTGGAATATTTCGAGAATCATCTCATGGATCTGAGTGGTAGGCTTTCAAGTTGCTCGCGTGGAAGACGTTGTGAATTCTGAACCATGCTGGCAGTTGCAACTTGTATAAGACATTACCTACTTTGCTGATGATTGGGAAAGACCCTTCATACTTGCGTACCAATCCTTTGTGCACTTTGTCTCTAAAGAACTGGAGTGATGCTGGTTGGAGCTTCACCAACACCATATCACCAACTTTAAATTCTTGTGGTCGCCTTCCCAAGTCTACCCACTTCTTCATCTTTTTGGCCGCCTTCTCCAAGTAAGCCCGCACAATATCTACATTGCGATGCCATTCCTTTGTAAAGTGATAGGCTAATGGGCTACTCCCTATATAACCAATAACCAGGGTGTAAGTAGTTGATGGTTGTTGTCCCGTAATAATCTCAAATGGGCTCTTGTTGGATGTAGAGCTCCGCTACAAGTTATAGGAGAATTGGGCTATGTCCAACAACTTCACCCAATCTCATTGGTTGGCACTCACGTAGTGCCGAAGATATTGCTCCAAGAGCGAGTTAATTCTTTCTGTTTGGCCATCCGTTTGAGGGTGGAGGCTTGTGGAGAAATATAATTTAGACCCCAACAACTTGAACAACTCGGTCCATAATCGTCCCAAGAACCGAGAATCTCGATCACTAATGATGTTGTGTGGGATTCCCCAATACTTAACCACATTCTTCATCATCAACTTAGCCGCCTCCTCCGCTGATCAATGTAGGGGTGCCGAATGAATGTTGCATACTTCGAAAATTGATCAACTACCATGAGTATCGATCCAAGTTCCCCTACTACGGGCAAGCTTGATATGAAGTCCAAAGAAATGCTCTCCTATGGCCTTTCTGGTACGGGCAGTGACTCCAAAAGTCCCACTGGCTTCTGCTGCTCCATCTTGTCCTGTTGACAAGTAAGGCATGTTCGAACATATTCGTTCACATCTGTCCCCATCTTTGGCCAATAGAAGGCCCTCTCCATGAGAGCCATTGTTCAGTGAATACCCAGATGTCCAGCCCAAAGGGAATTGTGACACTCTTTCAAGAGTTCACGCCTCAAGTTATCCGCTAGTGGGACATAAACTTTGTTCCCCTTGGTGTAGATGAGTCCCTCCTGGACCCAAAATCATCGTGCCTTGCCCTCTTTGATGAGTTGAATCGAGTCCCGCTTGAGGATTGATGCAGTCCATCCACGATCACGGAAAGAAAGTTGGAGCGCAATTGACTTGCTTGGCCTCTGCCCTCCAACTGTATAGCATTCACTAGCTCCACTTTCCGACTCAATGCATCGGCCATGACATTTGCTTTTCCAGGTTTGTACTCCATCACCATGTTGAACTCAGCCAAGAAGTCCTGCCATCGTGCTTGCTTTGGGGAGAGTTTCTTTTGAGTTTGGAAGTAACTCAATGCGACATTGTCTGTCCTTAGCACAAATGGTGCTCCCAGAAGGTAGTGTCGCCACACTCGTAGACAGTGGACCACTGCTGTCATCTCCTTCTAATGCGCAGAATATCGCCGTTCGGTCTTGTTGAGCTTGCGACTCTCGTAGGCCACTGGATGATCCTCCTGCATAAGAACTCCTTCAATAGCAAAGTCAGAAGCATCAGTATGGACTTCAAAAGACTTTCCATAGTCCGACAATCTGAGTACAGGTTCTTCTAACACAGCAGTCTTCAGGTCTTGAAATGCCGCCTCACATTTGTCCGAACATCTCCAGGACTACTCCTATTTTAGTAACTCCGTCAATGGAGCTGCATGCTTCGAATATCCAGCTATGAAGTGCCGATAATAGTTGACGAACCGAAGGAAGGATCTCAACTCTGGCACCTTCTTTGGTGTTCGCCAATCCACCACAGCTTGCACCTTAGCCTTGTCCATTCGAATAGATCCATTCCCAATTCGATGCCCCAAGAATAAAATATCTATTTGGGCGAAGTAGCACTTTTCCCTCTTCACGACCAAGGTGTTCTCTCTGAGAACTTTGAAAATTGTTCAGAGGTGTCTAACATGCTCATCAAGTGTTTGGCTATAGATGACGATATCGTCTAAGTAGATGACCACAAACTTGTCCAGATACTCCTTGAACAGCTGGTTCATGAGAGTGCAGAATGTGGCCGGAGCGTTGGTTAAGCCGAAAGGCATCACCAAGAACTCGAATGCTCCATACCTGGTCACACAGGTAGTCTTCGCCTCATCACCTTCTGCAATGCGCACCTGCCAATACCCTGACCGAAGGTCGAGTTTGGAGAAGTACTTTGCCTTGCCCAATTGATCGAACAAGTCCACGATGAGCGGGATAGGGTACTTGTTCTTCACCGTCATCTTGTTGAGGGCTCGATAATCAATGCATAATCGGAGGCTCCCATCTTGTTTCTTCTGAAAGAGGACTGGAGCTCCGAAAGGTGCTTTGGAACTGCGGATGAGACCACCGCTTAGCAGTTCATCTAACTGCTTCCTCAGTTCTGCCAACTCTGGAGGGGCCATGCGGTATGGTGGTCTCGCTGGAGGCTTAACTCCGGCTACAGCTCAATTTGATGATCCACGCCTCTACGTGGTGGTAGAGTTCTCGGTAACTCTGTTGGTATCACATCTGAGAACTCCTTCGGGATGTTCGCCACAACAGCAGGTTTCTGAATGGCTTCCCCGTCAAGTGTCTCGAGCTTCATAGCAGCTACAAAGGTTAATTCACCTTTTCGCACCCCTTTCTTCAATTGTAAAGCCGATATTTATTGTAGGTCCTTGGTTCCTCCTTGAGAAACTGGAATCATGCAGGGATCATCGCCTCCCATTAGACACAAGAAGTTTAGGAACGATATTGGCACTAACTTTGCTGCGTGCATAAACTCCATTCCGAGAATCACTTGGAAGTCGTCCAATGGCACCGCCATCAAGTCTGTGCTCTCGCTCCATATCTCGATCTTGATGGGGACCCCCTTTGCTTGTCCGGAGATCCACTTGGCCTCCGAGTTCATCGCCTTCATACGACTTAGGCTCTTCTCTAAGATTAGTCCCAGTCGCTTAGCTTCACGATCGATAATAAAATTATGGTTTACGCCCGTGTCCACCATTGCATGGGTTGTTCGGCCATTAAGCTTGATGTCTACATACATCAACTCGCTGCTTCCTACCTTCAGTGGCTTTGCCTTTGTATTCTCCCCCACTTGACCTCGCAATGCATTTAACAAACGCATTGCTCCCATCCTGGGTCCTTGCGACGCCTCACTATCGCTACTAGAGTCAGAACTGCCCGAATTAAGGGCGATAGCTTTGCCCTTATCTGACTTACGGGGTAGAATCGATGCCGTCAAAGCATTGAGTACCTGTTTTTATGGGCACTCCCTCACCATATGCGGTCCTCCACATAAGAAGCATCCAGTAGGCTTTGGGACTCTACCTCTTGAGCCCGGTCCCTTGTGGAAATTCTTCTTCTTTTGCTCGCCCCCGGACTCCTTCGCTTGAGAGTATTTTGATGGGCAATTTCCCGAAGATTGTTTCTTCTTTCTCAAATCCTCCGAAGAAACAAAGTCAGTTAGCCTTTCCGCGGCTGCAATTACCCCGACTACGTCGCTGACATTCCTTCGATGTAGTTCTTGTTGTGCCTATGGCTTCAAGCCATCGAGGAAGTTGAATAGCTTGTCTTTCTTAAACATATCCTATATATCCAGCATCAGTGTTGAAAATTGTTTCACATAATCTCAGATTGTTGTACTTTGGCAGAATTGTCTCAGTTTCCTTCTTGCGACAAACTTTGTGTTCTTAGGCAAGAACTGAGTTCTCAAGTCTCACTTCAAATCTCCCCATGTATCCACTTGACATCGACCTTGCTGGATCTCTTCCCAACGGGTTCGCCACCAAAGTTTTGCATCTCCATTCAGATACATTATTGCTATAGCAACTTTGGTTTCTTCATTATCGAGCCTCATAGCATGAAAATAATGCTCCATGTCAAACAAGAAATTTTCAAGCTCTTTGGCATCCTTAGCACCTCCGTAGCACTATGGCTCTGGTGCCCTGAAGTTTTGTGGTAGCGCAGTGCGGGTGTTGTTCCCTCCCGCATCAAGAGTCCTTGTTAACACCATCAGCTTAGCCGTGAATTTCGTTACAACTTCATGTAGATATCCTATGGAACCTTTGGTGTCCTCTGTCAGTTGATCAATTAGGGATTCAACTTTCTCGATCTGAGATTCAGCTTCTTCTAGCGAGCTCTCTACCCTAAGTAGTCTTCGTTGGCCTTGGTAGAGTTCCTCCACGCTCGCTTCAAGAACATCAAGGCGGGTTCTGCCGTTATAATTCTCTCCTTGTGGCTCTTTTTCCCGGTTGGTGCTCCAGATGGCGCCTCCTCCCCTCATGGAGAATACCCAACTTCACGCTCGTCTTGTTCACTGTAGAGCTCCTCATGAGTGGCTCCCACAGTTTACGAGTGAGTTTGCACTTGCAGCCCACTTGCGACTGCTTGGAGCAAGGGCCCGACTTGCCCCATCTTGCTCGATTCACCATGATGTTTAGCGAGATTGAGAATCTTCTTCGCTGTTCGTATGAATTTCTTGCTTGCTCTGATACTACACTGTCATGGACTTAGCTGAATTTGCCTAAGCCGTGCGGCACCCTCGCGGCACTCCCGAAGACTTAGCTGAAATTGCCTAAGTCGTGGAGCAACCTTGCCCACTATTTCGGACTTAGCTGGGATTACCTAAGTCATGAAACGCCTAATGCGTTATCTGTCCGCAAAGGGTCAGCCCTCTTACAACCTCTTAAGGTCCTGTAGGACCTGCAAAGAAGAAGTTGGTGAGTTTAGAGGCGAGCGACGGACACGTCCCGGCGTCTCACAAAGCAAAAAGCTATACAAGCAATTTGTCGAACACCTTGAGTGCAGTAAAGAAAAGAGAGAAAGAGAGCGAAATAGGATTTTGGAGGGTTGTAGGAACGGTCACAAGTCCACAAACGACGGTTCTCAAGGTATCGGACGCAAGATAAGTTCAATTGCTGATGAACGCCTACGCCCGACATATACTCGAAATCCCATCTAGCCCGGTGCCACCCGGGGGGTTCCAAGGTGCTGAAATGGTTGACATTTCACACCGCTCAGAAAGGTTGTGACACACGAAAAGACCCAAAAATAGGTTTTAATGTTTTAGCTCCAATGATCATTCTGCAGCCTTCTACACTACTTTCGCTCATATTTCTTAGGTAAAAACACATAAATTCAAGGCAAAACAAGCTACTAAACATATGTACAAGCAAGAAAAAGTGACGAACGGTTCAAGGAGCAAAAGCATTACGGTTGAGCGACGACCGATCGTGACAACCAGGCGGTAATAGTATCTATCTATTCTGGGCAGTAGTACCACTAGAGCCTAGATTCTCGAGCTTTATTCAGTGGTGGTATCGTTCGGTGCTGACGGTGGTATTGCCAATACCTCAAAAACTCGAGGATTTCAGTTTTGGCTCCAAGATTTCATGCCATTTGGGTTCTATAAATACCATAAGTATTCTTGTTTGGTAGAGCAAAAATAGACTTGTGTGAAAACCTTATTAAAAAGTTGAGTTCCCTTCTCTAGAATCTTAGAGGTTGTTCTAAGGGAGAGCGTGAGGGAATACTTGTAAAAGAGGGTTGTAAAGGTTCTCTCTTGAGCTTGAAAAAATAAGAAAGAGTTGTAAGGGATGGTTGATCTTCACCCGTTGGAAAAAGATCAGTAGTGGAAGCTAATGGCCTCAATAGAGGAGGAATCAAGAGTGGATGTAGGTCACATAGACTGAACTATTATAAATCTGGTTTACATATCTCTTTCATGCTTTCATTCTTATTACTTACTAATTCACTTGCTCACTACTCTTCCAAACATTTCTAAGTTTAACATATTTCCAAAATAGGTTTGCTCGAACAAAAGTTTTCAAATTGATGTGTCTTTAGGGAAGCACTAATTTAGCCCCCCACCTCTTAGTGTCAATTTGGTCCTAACAGTTGGTATCAGAACCAAGTTTTTCTCAATTGGTTTAACACCTAAAAGAGACTATATGACTTTTTCCGATTATCAAGAGGGTTACTCTATCACTTATCCTCCTATATTCAATGGGATAGCCTACATGTATTGAAAAACTTGAATGAGAGTTTTCTTGTTATCTATGGATTTTAATTTATGAAACATCATTGAAAATGGCTTTAAAAAATCTTTCAATCTAATGAATGATTGCAATGATTTTAAAAAGTAAATGTTTTCTTTAAATGCTAAGCCTTTGAATGCCTTATTTTACACTTTAGATAAAAATGAGTTTAATCATGTTTCTATATGTAAAACTGCACATGATATTTAGCACATAATTGAAGTTACACATGAAGGCACTAGTAGAGTTAAAGAATCTAAGATTAGTTTCTTGCTACATAGTTTTGAGTTATTTTAAATGAAACCAAGCGAAACTATTGAAGACATATACACCCAGTTCCCAGATATCATCAATGGTTTAAAAGCTCTTAGTAAATCCTTTACTAATTTTGAACTTGTCAATAAAATTCTAAGACTCCTAATTATCTAAAAGTCACTACCATACAAGAAGCAAAAGACTTCAACTATTTTCCACTTGAAGAACTTATTTGATCATTAAAAACCTATGAAATGACATGTATGAAACATAATGGGCATATGAGCAACATTCCAAAGAACAGGAAGGACTTGACACATAGAACAAGAGAAGATCATTTGAGCGAGAGCTCAAGTGATAATGATAACTTTGAACTCTTCATAAGAAATTTTAAGAAGTTTATAAAATATGAATGTAAGAATAAATGAGTTAAAAAACAACTCAATAACTTGCTATGAATGCAATCGGCTAAGACACTTTAAAAGTAAATGTCCCCAATTGAAGAATAAGCTATAAAAGAAGAAGAAAGCGCTCAAGGCGACTTGGGATGAATCAAGTGCATTCTAAGACGATGAGCAAACAAGTGAAGATGAGGCTCACAACACCGAGGTCAGTGACTCAAAAAAATCTTCTTTACCTTATGATGAATTACTTGATGATTTTCATAATTTGTTTGATGAAAAGTATTAGTAAGAAATGTAAATTATTTTTTTAATTTTTATGTCTATATATGTATAATTGAAACTTGATGATTTTTTGTTATAATAAATCTTTTGATTAAAGATGATTTATGCCTAAATGTTTATGGTTTTCATGCAAAATCTTACTTTTTGGTTTTAAATAATGATACATAATTTTAAAAGACTTAGACATGCTTGTATGAAATCAATCACAACTAAAAAGGAAATCAATTTTTGTTAAAAATTTCTCTATCTCTAAAGCTTTTCAATTTTTCAATAAAAGATCCTTAGTCATTGTTGAATCTATTATTTTGAGTCTCTTAAAGTGATTTTGATAATTTGACAAGTTGAATTTAAATGAGATTTTTCAACCAAATCATGAACTTTGTCTTGATCTCTTGACTCGAGGTTTCCTTTTGTAGAATTAAAATCTTTTTTGATCTTCTATGATTTCTTCTTTTTACTATTTACTACAGAAGAAGACTTATGCAAGCAAATCATGATCTTGATAACTTAAGATTTCTTATGTATGAATCAAGAGATTTTACTATTTGATCTCCTATGTTTTTGCCATTTACTAAAGAGGAGATTTATCCAAATGAATTATGATTTTTCGCTTGATCTATCAAAATTCATAACTTAAGATTTCTTTTAAAGACCACTTACTATTTGATATTCTAAGATTTTTGTTTATTTACTAAAAGGGATATTTGCCAAAATAAGTCACGTCATTTTGTATTCATGATTTGATTTTTCATGGTCTTTGATATCATATCTTTCATGATATGATTTGCATTTGACTCCCTTGTATTCATGAATTGTATATCTTATCTTGTGATTAGAATATTGATCTTGCACCATTATATTTCTCTCTTCTTTTTGACAATGACAAATGAGGAGAAAAACTTGCTAACTTGCACAAGGAGAAAAATTGTTAGCTTGCACATCACAAGGAGAGAGTCTTGCTAGCTTGCACATCTCGAGAAGCAAAAATTGCTTGTTTGCACATCTCAAAAGAGAAGCAAGAAATGCTAGCTTGCACATCTCAAGACAAGCAAAAAATTGCTAGTTTGTACACTTTAAGAAGCAAAATTTGCTAAACTTGCACATCTCAAAAGAGAAGCAAGAATGACTAGCTTGCAAATCTTAAAAGAGAAGCAAAGATTGCTAATTGGCACATCTCAAAAATTACTACCTTTCATGTTTGAAAAACTTACTAGTTGTACTTCTATCTTTTTTGTTGATGACAAATGGGAAGAAGGTTTGATGATTGTTATGATGATAATTTAAAATTTGAATTATGTATGGTATGATGTATTTTGAGATTTTGATGATTTTATAATACATGTAATGATATACTCATAATTTTTTAAATTTCAAAGGTTCTTTCAGTATGACATATTGATAGGGGAGTTTAGTTTAAACTCCGTCATCAATTGGTTGTCATGATTAAAAAGGAAAAGATTATTGAATCTTGGATTTTGATGATGAAATCAATTGATGAAGATTATGATCTAATCAGCGTTTGAGTGATATAGGACTAACTTCAATCATGAAAAAATAAATCGATTAAAACAAGAAGAATCATAAGTTGGGCCAGAATGGAATATATCAAAAGATTAGACATTGAGCTGGAGGATAGGTTGATGCCCTAGAAGGATTTCATGTTATGAGTTCGGGTATCGGGCCAGAAGGTTTAGACATTGCCCCAAGAAGATCAAATGTTATAAAGGTCAACATATCAATGGATCGAGCAATACGTTGAAAAAGAGGACAATGCACTAAAGGGTCGAACGAAGTGCTGAATGAATCAATGACATGTTGGACAACATAGGATTTATGCTTTATAATTTATTATGTCTTGATTGAAGTACTTTAGGTCTTAATTAAGTTAGTTTTGGGTGTAACCATGCTAACTCAATTAATGGCCTATTAGGCCTTAATTATGATTGATTTGAGCCTATTAGGAGGCTCATTTCACTGATCTAGAAGGTGGTATCCCTAGGGTAAGAAAAGTACTATTTTGTACCTTTTTGGGTTCTTGAGTGGTGGTACCATCAGCTGTCAGTGATAGTACCACCAGACGGTGGTAGTACCACTAATCGGTTATAGTACCACCTATTATGGGTGGTGGTACTGCTAGAGCCTAGATTTCTAGGCTCTGTTCAATGGTGGTACAACCTCGTGTTGGCAGTGGTACTGTTAGTACCACAAAATCTCAAGAATTTAAATTTTGGCTCTAAGATTTGAAGCCATTTAGGGTCTATAAATATTTCATGTATTCTTGCTTAGAAGAGCAAGAATAAAGATTTGAAACTTATGTGAAAATCCTGTTAGATAGTTGAGTTTCCTTCTCCAGAAGCTTAGAGGTTGTTCTAAGGAAGAGTGTGAGGGAATACTCGTAAAAGAGGGTTGTAAAGGTTCTCTCCTAAGCATGAGAAAATGAGAAATAGTTGTAAGGGGTGGTTGATCATGGCCCATTGGAAAAGATTAGTATTGGAAGCTGGTGGCCTCAACGGATGAGGAATCGAGAGTGTATATAGGTCACGTGGATCGAACCACTATAAATTTGGTTTGCATATCTCTTTCATGCTTTTTATTCTTATTACTACTAATTCACTTGCTCACAGCTCTTATAAATATTTCCAAATTTAACATATTCTCGAAACAGGTTTGATCGAATGAAGGTTTTCACATCGACATGTTTTTAAGGAAGCACTAACTCAACACCCCAAACTACCCCGTCACTCCTCCCCTCCCCCCCCCCCTCTTTAGCCTATTAATATTGAGTCTCATCTAATGAGAATATGGGCTAATTTGATAACCTATATCTAATCCTCTACTCACTGAGACATCCACCATATGTGTATGACCCATCATAACTTCTTTTGACTTAGTGAATTATTATCCCACTCAACTCATCTACTATAGAAGTACAAGACCACTACACCATTGTCCCCAAATGATACAGGGGTCCAAATCCATTAGACCTGTTTATTATCAATTACTGTGTATCTATAATCCATCATCTATCTCATATCTCAGAGACTATATATTGGACACGGTATTGTCAGGCCACAAACGGAATCCGTCTAAGTCTCGCTCAAATCGGAGTCTTCCAGAGAACTTCTCTCTCAATCTGAATGACCCTAGTCAATTTGTTCGAGCAAGAACACACTCGGATATTCTTTTCATGATATTGAGAGTGGATGATCCTCTATTGACACTTAATAGCCTTCGTAAGGTTGGTTACCAATCCCGATAACTGGCTTTACCAGATCTGAAACTTTCCAAACTTGTAAGTTTGACGTCAAAGAAAAGAGTACTCAAATAAGACATTGTTGATGTCTCAAGTCTAAGGACTAGACACACAACTAGGACTATGAAACTACTATCTAACATTAGGTATTATTAACCATACAACATTCCATAATGGAATCAATCAGTAAACTCATTCTTTAATGAACATCTTTACTATATCCTAAGTGTCCCCACATAAGTAGATATGAGACTAATCGCGTTTATCATATGAATGGGTATATATTACATCGATATGTCCGATTATCTCGATGTCACTCTTGAGTAATCTATGACTAAGATTGTTTAGGATCTATATTTAAAGATGAATCAGTCTCATATCATAATCTCATTATGACATATTTCCCATTCCACAAAATTAAGGACATTACAATATATATATGCACTAGATAATATATGTAAGAGTATACCAATAATAATCATAAGCAAAAAGATTACGCAGCATATCATACATGCCATCACTGTAATATCCCTTATTTTAAAAATATTTATAATGATATATTTTAAATTATTAATGATGATATGTTTAATAATAGATTATTTATGAGGACCTATTTATAAATTTAAGGATTTATTCAATAATTTTTTGATTAAATAAATTTTATATTAAAAGTTTATTGCTAGGGGTGCCTCTTTATAGTGTTGGATGATGAAGCTAACAATAAATATTCTTTAATTTAAGCAACAGGGTCGATCACCTTTCAAGCAACAGGTAGATCAAAAGCTCTTGTGCGTTCGAAAATGAATTTGAGTTTAGAAAGCTCCTATCTTGTGCATCGGGCAATAAGTAGTAGAGCTATAGGTAGAGCCATTTCTTTCTTTATAGTTGAAAATATTATTACCATTTATTTCCTATACTATAGTTGAGAGTGCTCTTACTACATACATTATTTGAGTGAAGAGTGCTGCTACTACATTATTTGGATTGAAAGAAATGACTCTACCAATCCTACATAATGTCTTTATCCTTGATTACATC
The DNA here is from genome assembly GCA_021527575.1 of Ensete glaucum. Classification (NCBI taxonomy): domain Eukaryota; kingdom Viridiplantae; phylum Streptophyta; class Magnoliopsida; order Zingiberales; family Musaceae; genus Ensete; species Ensete glaucum. Next base: position 28,531,760 of record CM038559.1, on the reverse strand, counting down.
TCATTTAATATAATTTTGAAAGATTTATAGCTTAGAATATGATATCTCTCCCATTCAGCTGTAAATGTATGAATATATGAAATTTAAGAATTCTGACCTTTCTATCTTATTTTTACAATAACTTTCTGTAGTGAACTCTGATTTAGGCAAAACCTTTTTTTATCCAAAAGTAAATTTGTAGATATTTCATTTGATACCAAAAGTGAGAATTTTAGAGTTTATATGACTATCTAAACTCTTATTTCAATTGACCTTGAAGAATCTGTAAAATAGACTTTGTACTCTCTGACCTTTTAATACTAAATTTCTTATAACTTTCTATTAAAAAATCTAATTATGGTAAAAACCTATGTTATTAGCAACTAAATTTATATATCTTTCTATTGATACCTTGATTAAAAGATTTAGATTTTAAATGACTGCCCATATCTCTATTTCAATTAACCATACAGATTCTGCAAAATAGGGACCATAATTTTTGACCTTTTGATACTAAACTATTTATAACATCCTGTTGAGAACCCTGATTAGAGCAAAATATATTTTACTAGAAACTAGAAACCTAGATCTTTCTTTTGATATATGGATTGAAATATTTGGAATACAAATACTTATCCAGTCTCCTATTAAATTCGATCCTACAGATTCCACAAAACATAGCTTTTATTCTATAAAATTTGGTTACCAAATCATTTGTAACTCTTTGTTAGAAGCTATAACTTATATAATACTTATTCTATCTAAAACTAGAATGATTTCTAATTACACTTTTTATGAGTAATTTAAAGCATGATTGTCTATTCATATAATTTATGAAATGTGCCTCTTAAATTCTACTAGAATTTAGCCTTTGTTGATTTTGCCTATTCTTATTCACTCCTTTAGAAATCAATTTCTAGCTAAAATCCATACTTTCATTGAGCTTTATATTATTGGTTTGAAATCTTGAATACTCTTGTCCTTAGATATTTTGCATACCTGAATCAGTTATGTGACATTTATGTTTGTATCGTATTATTTCGTTTAGGCGCATGCATGTTCGTTATTTCGCATGTGCTTCCGATATATACTATTTTATTGCTTATGTCCTTTTATACTCTGGTATTTGTGGGATATTATAAACCTTTGCCAGAAATGGTAAAGGGTATTTAGCTTAGAGCCAACTATGCTTTTGCCGGACTCCATTGACTTCACTCAAACGTGGGTGGATGGAGCTCCCAGATATAGGAGGGAGACTTATGTTTGGTGGTCATTTAGTGAAAAATGATCCACATTATGTTTGTGATCCTACTTCACCCTCTATATTTTTGATATGATATCCAAAGCATTACTTATGAGTTTGTTTGTGCACTTTGGATAAAAATGAAATGAATGTAATGTTTGATATGATATTTGAGCTTCTGTTCCTTAATTGTTCATTTGATAAGCTTTGAGATTATTTATACACCATTGATATGCTTCGACATATGGCCTATGTATCTTTGATAAGCTCCGAAATATTTCATTTGCCATTGATATGTTTCGAAACATTTCATGTCTTTGACATGCTCCTAAATGTTTCGAATGCCATTGTTATATTCTAAAATATTTTATTTACTATTGATATATTCCAAAAACATTACACATGCCATTGATATATTCTGAAATATCCTATGCATCTTTGATATACTCTGAAATATTTCTTATTCTCATTGATATGTTCTAAAATGTCCTATGTATCATTGATATGCTCTGAAATATTTCATATTCCCATTGATATATTTTTTACATGCCCTATGTATCTTTGATATGCTCTAAAATATCTTAAATGCCCTTGATATTTTTTGAAACACTTTATACATCTTTTTGAAATGTTTAACATTCTAATTGATATACTACTTGACATTCTTATGCCTTTAATATGCTCTGAATCATTTCACATTCCATTAATATATTCTGAAACACTTTATACATCTTTGATAAGCTCTGAAATATTTTGTATTCTCATTAATATACTCTGAAATATTTTGTTTGTCATTGATATGTTGCTTGACATTCTTATGCCTTTGATATGCTCTGAATCATTTCATCTGACATCTATTGATATACTCTGAGATGTTTCATATGACATTTGACATATTTCGAGATATTTTAGACCAATATATGGTCCAACTACTATGCGTTTATTGTTATGATCAAAGTATGTTCGAATGGAATGACGTGTGATCATGTATCTATGGTTTCTTATACCCTTTCCTTGTTATTTGATATCAAGTTTATTTTGAAAAATATCCTTCCTTGTCTTGGATATGTTAGTCACTTGGTGAGCTATATATGCTCACTCTATTGCTATATAAATTTTACATGTTAGCTTGTCACTTACAAAAAAGTTAGAATGAGCTGAGATATTGAAAAGCTATGTAGATTTTGGGCAAGTCTTATTGGGAGATATTGTATAAGAATATTTTGTATGTAATAAAATATTATAGATAATTTCAAATTAATGTATCTTGTAAGATGGTTGGTTTTGCATTCGAATTATATTTTGTATATAACAATCATATGAAGTGGTGGAAGATGGTTGGTTTTGCATTCATATAAATTTCTAAGACTAATGGTTTTATGAGTGTGGTTAATATTTTTGGTTAAGTTAATTTTGAGTTTTGTGGATTATCGAGTGATGTGGTGTAAGGTTTATAAACTAAACAGGTTTTATGAATGAATGTGAATGATCTTTGAATGTTTTTTAGTGTCCTTAAATGTTAGTTTGGATCTTGGGTGTGGATTGTTAATAAATTATAATGTATTTTTAATTTATGATCGGTTCATGCCTTTCAAATGTAATAAATTCAAAATTGGCTTGTAGGGCACCTGTAACTAGCAATATCTCACTTGACCTAAAGCCAATCACTTGTAACTAGCAGGGCACCTGTAACTAGCAATATCTCACTTGACCTAAAGCCAATCACCTACATGTCTGATCCCCGTTATACCTTTGTAATGCTCAAAGATAGTTTGAGCCAGTGGCTTTGTCAATAGATCTATAATGTTATCTTCAAAAGGAACTCTTTCTATTTGCTACATCTCTAGGCCATGAGATCTCTAATCAGTTAGAACCTCCTTAGAATAATTCTAATGAGACCTAGGTTCCCTTGCCAGAGCTATCACCCAATTGGTGTCGCTATATATGTGAATTGAGACCAAGCTGCTTGGTACGATTCCCAAATCCCTTATGAACTTTTTCATCCACACCCCTTCCTTTGTTGCTTCTACTGCAGCACTATACTCTGCCTCTGTGGTCGAGTCAACAGTAGTATCTTGCTTGGAACTCTTCTAGCTTACTGTGCCTCCATTCAGGATGAAGACATACCCTAAATTCGACTTTCTATCATTGATATTAAGCTACCTCCTATGTATACTAGTAAAAGATCCTTAGTCATTCTAAAGTACTTAAGGGATGCATTTGATAGGACCCTAGCAGGGTTGAGTACTAGTCGACTGAGTCATGATTACAATAAATCTTGATTGGCATGTAATAAACCCAGATTAGCTCACCACCTTTAATTGAGAAAGTTAGCTAGAGTTTGGTGGATCCAAGTCCTACTAAGTTTAGGATTCATCTAGGAGAGTTTCACTTAAAGTAGGAGTTCAATTAGGAGTTCTAAGTAGGAGTTCAATTAGGAGTTGGATTAGAGTCCCTATAAATAAGGGTGTAACACTTTTGTTTTGATCAATAAAACTTCAGCCACGTTTCTTCAACTCTTGGAGCTGAAACCTATGAGGCTAATCTCCTATAGAGATCGAGGAGGGTCGATCCCCTACAGAGATCATTTATCCTCGATAGTTACCCTTGAGGTTCTATCAATCTAATATTAGAGTAGCGTTCTTGGCGTCTTGCTGTTCTTCCGCCACCTACCACTTCCATCTCCATCTATATCTGCGGTAGTCGACCCCTCTACTATCGCTGCCATCATTGTCATCATCTGCTATAACCGACCCTTGTGGTGTTGCTGCCATCTACATCTACAGCCGACCCTAGTATTGCATCTTCATTAGTTGCAATCCTTACCTGCTACTGTATCTTTATTCGTTGCCTACCTCTGCATCTATCTTTATCTATTATTGCTATTGTTACCTTTGTATATTACAACCATCTTCGTTGTAATATTGTTGCCATATTCATATTGCTGCCATCTTCGTCGCACCCACCTCTTGCTATTGTCGAACCATCTCCATTGTTACTGCCACAACTAGCAATCCTAGGGCAGCCTTCTAACCCTAAAATGTTACTATCATAGTCCTTTTTTACCCCCTGGAATCGACCCTAATAGTATCCATATACCATGGCCTTCTAACCTTAAATCATTACCACTACTGTCCTTGGCCCATATGCCGATCTATCCCCTTGACTCATCAATATAAGAAGAACCTAAACATCATAGATTTATAATCTTATGCGATGGCCTAAGATGATGCAATTGACAGTGAAGCTTGAAGCCTTTGAGGCCCGTATGAAGGACAGATTATGTGCACTCTTCGAAGAGTTCAAATTACACTGATCAGAGAGCCCAAAGAGATCTTAGTGTGGAAAAAGTTCAGATCACAAAGAGAACCAATCAGCGAAGGGAGATAAAGCATAGGACTCCATATACCCATGCATGAGGGTGGACTTCCCTAGATGTGAAGATGAAGATCCAACCGGGTGGATCTCGTGCATTGAATGATATTTTTGCTTCCACAAGACTCTAGAAGTACCAATGGTTGACATCATTGCCATACGCCTCGAGGGAGATTCGATCCAATGGTATGACTGGTTCAAGTATACTCACGACATACCTACATGGAGGCAACTTAAAAGTGAGTTGTTGGTCTGCTTTGGACCATCAGAGTATCAGAATATAAATGACCAACTCATGAAGATTCATTAAACCTCAACCATCCAAGATTATCAAACCAAGTTTGAACAACTTTTGAACCAAACATGTGATTGGTCAGAAAAATAATTACTAGGGACATTCATTGAAGGATTAAAGTCAGAGATTAGATGTGAAGCTAAATCATGACAACCATATACATTGATGGCGGCCATCTCCTTCACCCACATCTTAGAGGAATGGCCGAACAACGATGCCCAAAGGACCAAGATCATAAACCGACCAACAACCATCAAACCTTCAACCTCACCTACTGCCAACCGAACCTCTCAACCTAAGAAATTAACTTGAGAAGAAATCCGCGAAAGATCTGCGAAAGGACTATGTTGGTATTACGACAAACCACAGAGTCGAGAGCACCGTTGTAAGAAGGGAAGACTTTTAGTGATTGAACTGATTGAGGATCTAGAACTTGTACAGAGGAAGAACCATAGTTAGTCGTCAGCATAGTATATGCCCTAGCTGGCTACGTGAACCCATAAACCATGAAGATCCATGGATTCCTCAAGCACCAGTCGATTACTATTCTTATCGACATCAAAAGCACCAATAATTTTATATACAACAAGGATGCTGCCTCATTAACTCTCTAGGTTAAAGATTGCAGTAGATTTGATGTGAATGTTATAGATGGCCGAATCATTTATTGTAGCCACAAGTGTTCATGGGTGTAACTAGTCATGTAGGGCTAAGAGATCACTGTAGACTTCTTCCTTTTGCCATTGGATGATTACGAAAATGGTGCTTGACATCGAGTGGCTGTCTACTCTAGGTGATGTTTCCTAGAATGTTTTCAAATTACTTATGAATTTTTTCAGCCATAAAAAACAGGTGATCCTATAAGGAAAATGCGAGGGTGAAGTTTCGACTGTTTCGACATAATGCATTGAAAGGGTGCTACATAAATCACATGTCGGCTTCTTAATCCATTTTCAAGGGCTGTAAACTAAAGAACCAATGATGAATGAAGATCCAAACCTCTCCTCTTTGCTTACTAAATTTTTAGACATCTTTGCTGAACCGAAAAAATCTACCCCCTACCCATGATCACCATATATCAATCCTGCATGGAAAACCACCAATAAATGTTCGGCCATAGAGATATCCTTTTCTTTAGAAGGTCAAGATTGAGAGAATCATCCAAGAGATATTGGAAACATGGATCATATGATCAAATGTCATCCCCTATTCTTCACTGGTGCTCCTCGTATGAAAGAAGGATGGAACATAGCGAATGTACATGGATTACCAAGCCCTCAACAACATCACCGTCAAGAACAAATACCCGATCCATGTGGTGGATGAATTACTCGATGAACTGAAGGAAGCATAAGTTTTTAACAAACTGAATTTGTGGTTCGGATACCATCAGATTTGGGAGCACGAGGAAGACATATCAAAGATCGCTTTTTAGACACACAATGGCCGCTATAAGTTCCTGGTAATACCTTTCGACCTAACCAATGCCCCTTCCACCTTTCAGAGCTTGATGAATGACATTTTTTGGGTTAACCTTCAGAAGTTTGTTATGGTCTTCTTCGATGATATCTTGATTTTTAGCTCCTCCCTCGAAAGCCACCTCTCACACTTATGACTTGTTATGATGATTCTCCGAGAACACACCCTTTTGTCAACCAGTCAAAGTGTAGTTTTTTATAGAGCAAGGTGAAGTACCTGAGACACATCATCTTGAAGGAAGGAGTAGCTTAGGTAATACAAAGCTAATCACTACTAAAAATAATTAAAGCGCTACGAGGATTTCTAGGGCTAATCGGCTACTACCGCAAGTTTGTGAGGGATTACGGCAAGATCAGTGCCCCCCTCACATCATTATCGAAAAAAGATATCTTCTTGTGGTCGGATGAAGCAACAACAGCCTTCGACACCCTCAAGGTTGCAATGATGTCTACATTGGTGCTAGCACTACCCGACTTAAACAAGGTATTCATGATCGAATCTAACACATCGGGAGCCGTTCTAATGCAAGATGGATGACCCCTAGCCTACACTAGCAAGACTCTCTCCCCATCTTATCTAAAGCCATCATGTGTACATGTGATATGATGTGTACATGTGATGTATGATGTAGATAAATAATCATGAGCCATGTGATATGACCTGTGTACATGTGATTATTATTATTATTTGGGCCTGCGAGCCATTTTAATTTTTCTTGTTTATTGTCAGGCCTGCGTGCTTGTGATTATTTTATAATTATATAGAGAGGTATGATAGGAACGTGGAGATGACAATGGGACCCATGATGCCATGACAGTTGATCATGACACATGGTGATACGACGAGGATCCGACGGAACTAATGATAATGAGATCAATGATCAAAAGTTATGGAGATGCATCGATACATACATAGATCCTATTATGAGTAGTTAGGCCCATTGGCTTGGGCTTAATCATATTAGGTGATGACTCATGATCATCTGGTGTGATTTACATATGTCATATGTGTTATACACCTACTATATATATATATATACATGCGATGTAGATATATATTAAATATATATGTGTGTGGCATACATATTAGGAGACTGATATAAAATAAAAACCCATCGTATGATAATAATAAGTCAGAGAGCGTGAGACAATAAGATTGACCCACGTAACCTTCTATCATTATAGGAAGAAATTAAATCACGATATAGGTTGAGTTGGTTGAGTCATTCGAGGCTTACCTATTTACGTGATCGAGATCTTGCCTATAACATAGAGATGTCATCGATGAACTGAGGACATAGTATGCTTGGTCGAGTCACTCGAGAGTATATCATCGAATCAAACTCATCTTATAACGATGGTGATGACTTAACTAAATTTTATAATTGGTCGAGCAGTCAAGACTGTTAGGATCAATTGGCACTAAGAGAGGGGTGGGTGGGTGGCAGGGGTAGGGGTAGTGTGTGAATTTATGCAAGAGAAATAGTGCTCTTTTAGAAACTTTCTTTCATAAAATAGAGAGTAAATAACGAAAGCATTTCTTTATATTTTGACAAAAATGATATAAAGTCGATTTGAAAGAATGAGAGAGATTATGGCTCATATCTAAATAGAGAGAGATTAAGGGCAATCAAATATAATAAGTAAAGCAATTAAAGCACACTTACATTTATAGTGGTTCGGCCTCAACCGGCCTACGTCCACTCCCCGAGTCCTCCTCCTTGAGGCACACCGGCATCCACTATCGATCTCCTTTGGGTGAAGACCAAACCCTTACAACTTAAGCTTATAAGAGAGACAAGAATTTTACAACTCTAAGCTTACTCTCTTCCGCTTTTCTTTTTCTTACAATTCACACAAGTTTTTCATAGAATTTTGAACCCAAAATTATTGTATATAATGCAAGAATACTTGGGGTATTTATAGGCCCCAAATGGCTTCAGAATTTGGAACCAAAATTCAAACATATCCGAAAATCTGGGTATGGGCAGTTTACCCATCGGTGCTGATAGTGCAGCTACCGAAAGCATGTTGAAAATAGGGTACGGGTGGTGTAGCCGCCGAAAGCACCCTGAAAATAGGGTATAAGTAGTTCAACCATATTCCTGGGCGATTCAGCCATTGTCAGATGCTCGAAAACCTGAGCGACGGTGGTACACCCGCTGCTTACCAACGGTTCAACCATTGGAATTTCTGGAAAAGTAGTTCCCTCCATTTTTTAAATTCCTAATTGAACCTTATGCTGACCAATCCTTTAGTCAACCAATTGAGCTCAAGCTCAATTAGGACTCAATCCCTAACTATGACTCATTGATGACAACCACAATGACCATTAAGCTAAATAATGACCTATCTCCCACCAATCCAATAGTTTCCGACATTCTTGCGGTAAGTCTTATGGTCTTCTTCTGGCGATCTCCCAGCGTGTTCTCAGTGAACTTCTCGATCCCTTCGGCGAACTCCTAATGAACTCCATGGCGAGGTCCCACTATATCGTCTGAACCTTAGCTCGATGCCCAAGTATGATCTTGGCCTAACATTTGGTTATAACTCAATTCCTTCATCATAGTTAGACCACAATACTTCCTCTAACACACATATATTAGATTAAATACTCATCAATTGATTTTATCATCAAAATATGAGATTCAATAGAGACCATGATGATCTAGATGTCGAGCATGACGGGAATCATAAGTAGTTGTGATTGATAAGAGTTGCTTACCTTTTAAGCTTAGTGTAATTGGTCAAGTCACTCGAGGTTGCACTAGGACGCCGATTGGATTCCGATCCCCACTAGAAGTTTAACGAAGACTTTCATTTTATATGCCGAGGGTGTCGCATGAATCACTAGGAAAATAGTGGGAGTATAATAAGATATAAGTCCATATCTTTATAATAAGATAGAAGTCCATATCTTAATTAGTTTTTCTATAAAATCTGTATGTGTTATTAATTTACGCTACAGCTTATTTATCTATTGTAAACCCCTTATGGCATACTTGATGCTAATCACCTCACTGGTCCAAACTACAAAGATTGGCTCCATAATTTAAAAATTATTCTCACGATGGAGAAAATCCTTAATACAATTATGCCCACGCTGAAAGAAGGGGCAGGCAAGGATGAGATCACTCACTATGTTAAGTATATAGATAGTCCTAGAGGATAACCTATATGTGTTGAATTTTAGATTTTGATGATAAAATCAATTGATGAGTGCTTGATCTAACAAGATTGTTAGAGTTGATTGATGTAATATTAATTATGATAGAGAGATTATTATAATTAGAGGTTTGGCCAGAGTCAAGTCTAAATATTGGGCCGGGGTTCGGACAATGCGGCTGGGAACTCGCGTGGAGTGTGTCGGGAGCTCGCCAAGGGTATTAGGAGCTTGCTAGGATGGCACAAGAGAGTTCATCGGAAGAAGACCGAGACTCACTGGAAGATTATCGAGGGTAGCTGAAAGGCTTGCTGGGAGTTGGGAAGGTCTTGAAGTGGATTTATAGCCATATTGATTGTAATTAATTAAGTTAGTTAGAGTCGTGTTGGTTTAACCACGAAGGTGAAAAAGAGTTACAGATCATGTAATATCCTTTATTTTCAAAATATTTGTAATGATGTATTTTAAATTATTAATGATAATTTATTTAATAATAGATTATTAGTACGGACCAATTTATAAATATGAGAATTTATTTAAAAGCTTATTGCTAGGACCTAAATATAAAACTTAAAAGTTTGATATGAATTATGTAAGATTCAAATAAGTTATAAAAAAAGGGTGATGACATATGTCATTACCTAGTTAAAAGTGATGCCACTTATGCATATGCTTAGGTGACACATGTGCACCTTACATACCACCTACAACTCATATATTAGCTTAAAAAAAAATAGCAATTAGAGAAAAAAGGGATTGTTGTAACATAAACTTGTGAAGGAGAAGAAGAAGAAGAGAAGGAAGAAGAGAAGGAAGAGGAGAAGAAAAGATTTGGGGGTTTTGAGACTTGAATTAAATCCATATTTAGGATCAAAATTGCAAGGGCAAGTGCTCTAACCCTGTCTTACATAATGACTTATCCTTTTTCTACTGAAATTTATCCTTGTTCTTACCTTGATTATAAGGAAAATTTGGGATAAAACCAAAATCTCTTTTGTTGGCTACTTGTGAATTTGTAATTTTTTTTATTATGACCTATCTGCCTTATTCAAGTTATAACTTTTAGTACAGAATTATGATGTGAATAAAACTTAGTTTTTTCAAAAAAAGATTCATATATCTTTCTTTTGAAATAAAGTTTGAAGAATTTAGAGTTTATTTGCTGGCCCAAATATTTATTTTAATTGAACACATGAAATCTGTAAAATAGAGTCTATAGCTCCTGACCTTTCATCACGGTATTACTTATATCTTTCTGTTGGAGTCTCTGATTTATGCAAAACTAGATTTTAGGCTCATAGATCTTTCATTTGATATCAGGATTGAAAGATTTGGGGTCTAAATTGCTAGTTACAGGTGCCCTGCAAGCCAATCACGTGAGTGATGGCACGTGTGACATGCTGTGTAATCTTTTTACTTATGATTAATATTACCATATTCTCACATTATCTGTTACATATATATTATGATATCCTTGGTTCTGTGTAATGAGAGTCGAATCGTGATGATATCACGATAATGAGATCGATTCACCTTTAAACATAGATCCTAAATAATCCTGGTTATAGGTTACTCAAGAGGGATATTGAGATAACCAGACAAATCAGTTACTATATACCCGTCCATATGATGGAGGTGGCTGGTCTTATAGCCACTTGTGTGGAGACACTAAGGATATAGTACAGATGCTCATTAGAGAATGAGTTCACTGATTGATCTACTTATGGAATATTGTATGGTTAATGATACCTAATGTTAGATAGCAATTTCATAGTTCCAGTTGTGTATCTGGTCCTTAGACTTGAGACACTAAGGATGCCTTGTATGAGTACTCATTTCTTTGACGCCAGACTTATAGGTTTGGAAAGTTTCAGATCTGGTACAATTGGTTATCGGGATTGGTAGCTAACCTTATGAAGGTAATTGAGTATCAATAGAGGATCATCCACTCTCGGTATTACGAGAGGAATATCTTATATGTGCTTGATTAGACAAATCCTTGGCCAGGGTCATTTGGATTGAGAGAGAAAGAGTTCTCCGGGAGAATCCGATTAGAGCGAGACTATGGAGGATTCCGTATGTGATCTGACAGTACTATATCCAATATACGGTCTTTGAGATATTAGTTGGATGAGGGATTATAGATACATGATAATTGTGGATATACAGGTCCGATGGATTTGATCCCCCCTGTACCATCTAGGGACTATGGCGTAGTGGCCTAGTACGTCCATAGTCGATGAGTCGAGTGAATTATTATGGGGATAATAATTCACTATATCAGAAGGAGTTCTGATGGCAGTGACTCACGGCTAGCTCGGTATCAGGCCTAGAGGGTCACACACATATGGTAGATGCTTCAACAAATAGAGAATTTGATAGAGATCCAATTAGCCCCTATTATCATTAGATGAGATCCTAAGCTGATGGGCTCCTTGATTAAGGCATAGTTAAAGGCCTAAGGAGATTATTGGATAGAGATCCAATAATACAAGGTTAGTGAGTTATTGGATGAAGATCCAATACCCACTAAGGCAAGAGCCCTAGGGTTTTGGTGGCTCTCTATAAATAGGAGGAGAGACTCATATTTGATAGGCTGCAGCTTTAGCCACCACCTCCTATTCTCCTCCCTCCCTTTGTGCAAGAGCTACGAGATTAGATTGGAGGAGTTCTACTGCAGAGATCCATCGTGTGGATATAGCTAGGGAGGATGATGCTTGACCTCCTTTATCTTCTCCATCCGGATCTGAAATACAGGGATATATGATCTTCCTAGGTAAAATTAATCTCTTATAAATTACGATTTCATCGATTTTTGCATTTTTCTCGTAACCCCAATCTTTTGCATAACGATTTGATCTGCATGGAAAATTAATATTTTGTTTTGATTTCCATTGCACATGTGATGCACTTGCTAAGGTTTCCTAACATAAATGATTATTAAAATTTCTATTTTGTTAGACCTTACGGATTCTATAAAATAGGGATCATAATTCTTGACCTCTGGTTGCCAAATCATCGATAACTCTTGGTAGATACCTCAAATTTATATGAAACTTATTTCATTTGAAATTAGATTGATTTAGCTTTTTAAAAATTCCATTTTTGAGTAATTTAGAGTATATTTGATTGTTCAAAATAACTTTGAGATGTGTCTTATGAATTCTACTAGAATAGTGATTGTATCAGTTTTGTCCATCCATTTCAAAACTAAATTCTTTGATGCTCTTGCTTTTGATTTCCTTATATATCTAAATATGTTATGTATTAATCAATGTCACATCATATTATTTTATTTAAGTGCATGCATGATTTATTGTTTCGCATGTGCTTCCAATATAATCCAAATTCATTGCTAATGTCCTTTTGTACTATAGTGTTTATGGGATATTATGGATCTTTGTTAGAAATGGTAAAGGGTATTATGCTTAAAGCATGTGATGCCCTACTTCTATTAGATGGTCATCCACAAATGGATGGATCATATTATGTATGTGATCCTACATCACTATCTATATTTTTAATATGATATCAGATCATATTTTGTCTGTGATCTAGTTAAAATCTTTCTTCTTTAGAGCCTTATATTATTGCTGTAAAATCTAATGTACTCTTATTCCTTATTTCTTACTTATCTAAATGCATATTATGAATGTTTATGTATTCATCATATTATTTCATATTTGGCACATGTATATTTGATTGTTTTACATGTGCTTCTGATATATGCCAATTGTGTTGCTCATGTCCTTTTGTACTAGTGTTTGTGGGATATAGTGTAGACCTTTATTAGAAATGGTAAAGGGTATTGTGTTCAAATGCAGCTATGCTCTTACCGGCCCCACTGACTTCACCCAGACATGGGTGGATAGAGCTCTCAGACGTGGGAGACTTATGTTTGGTGGTCATTCAGTGATGGATGTTTTATATTATGCTTATGGTCCCACTTCACCTATATGTCTTTGATATGATATCCAAACTATTGCTTATGAGTTTATTTCTACACTTTGTATAAGAATGAAATGAATGTTATGTCTGATATGATACTTGAGCTTCTATTCCTTAATTGTTCATTTGATAAGTTTTGAGATTATTCATACACCATTGATATATTCCGAAATGTCCTATGCATCTTTGATATGCTCTGAAACATTTAGTATTCCCAATGATATATTCCAAAATGTCTTATGTGCCTTTGATATGCTTCGAATCATTTCATATTCCTTTGATATGTTTCGAAACACTTTATACATATTCGATATGCTCTAAAATGTTTTTTTATTCCTATTGGTATGTTTTGAAAATATTTTATATATCTTTGACATGCTCCTAAATGTTTCAAATGCTATTGTTATGTTTCGAAATATTTCATTTTCCATTTATATGTTTCAAAAATATTTTTTGTCTTTGACATGCTCCTAAATGTTTCAAATGCCATTATTATATTCTGAAATATTTCATTTGCTATTAATATATTCTGAAACATTTCACACACCATTAATATGTTCCAAAATGTCGTATGCATCTTTGATATGCTGTGAAATGTTTCACATTCTCATTGATATGCTCCAAAATATTTCATTTGCCATTGATATGCTGCTTAACATTCTTACGCCTTTGATATGCTCCGAATCATTTCACATTCCGTTGTTATGCTCCGAGTTATTTTATACAACATTGATATGTTCTGAGATATTTCACACTAATGATATGCTCCAGCTACTCTTCCTCTACTGTTATGTTCGAATAAAATGATTTGTGATTATGTTTCTAACGAGATGCACTCTATGGATTCTTACACCCTTACCTTGCTATCCGATTTTAAGTTTGTTTTGCAAACTATCCTTCTTTATCTTGGATATGTTAGTTACTTCCTGAGCTCTATATGCTCACCTTGTTGCTATATAAATTTTACAGGTTAACTTGTCACTTATAGAAAAAGTCAGGATTGAGCTGAGACAGTTGGAAGCTATGTAGATTTTATGTAAGTCTTGTTGCGAGATATTGTATAAGAATATTTTATATGTAATAAAATATTATAGATAAATATGAATTGATGTATCTTATAAAAAGGTTAGAATACCTCTCACTGTAGAATCTTTGAATATTAAGTTTTATAATGAAAATGGTTGGTTTGGCATTCATATAGATTTATGAGACAGATGGTTTTATAAGTGTGGTTAATATTTTAGTTAAGTTAACTTTAAGTTTAATGGATTATCGAGTGATGTAGTATAAGATTTATAAATTGCATAGGTTTTATAAATAGATGTTGATCTTTGAAAATATTTAATTAGTCTCCTCAAATTTAGTTTGGATCCTAGGTTCGGATTGTCAATGAATTTTAGCGTATTTTCAATTTATGATGGGTTCATGCCTCTCAAATGAGGGGGTGTGACAGATTAGACATGCACCTAGGATCAAGATTAGGTATCAGGCTAACGTTTGGACGATGCGGTGAGAGCTCACTAGGAGTTTGCTAGGACTTCGCCAAAGGTATCGGGAAGATTGCTAGGAATACGTCGGGAGATCGCTGGATGAAGACCGTGAGACTCACCGTAGGGAATGCTGGAGGTTGTCGAATTGTGGGAGTGAGGTCGTAAGCTTGATGGTTTTGTTTGATTGTAATCTTTAAGTCATAGGTTAAGATTAAGTCATAAATGAGTGTGATTTGAAAAGAATTCAAATCAACTCAAAGAGGCAATCAGGTCCACGAAAGGGGAGTGATTAAGCTTAGGTTGAGCTTAATTGGTTGACTAGAGAATTGGTCAACATGTGGTTTAAGTCGGGATTGGAAAAGTAAAGGAAATCACTTTTCTGAGATTTTCGATGGTTGAACCACTAGTGAGCTGCCATGTACCGCCATCGCCGAGGCTTTCACGTGACTGACGACGGTTGGATCACCCAGGACCGACAGGTAAACTGGTTATACCAAGTTTTTGAGCGGCTACACCACCGGTGTGCAGGTTGCTCATATTCATTTATGGTCTAAAGTAAGTTTCCTGAAGTTAGAACATAAGATTTGATGAGGCGATCAGATCTTATGACTTCGTTAAGAATGAAGATGAGTCTTATGTATATAGGAAGGTAAGTGGGAGTGGTATCACCTTCTTGGTGTTATATATAGATGATATCCTAATCATTGAGAATGATGTAAGAACGCTTTCCACAGTAAAAGCTTGGCTATCTAAAAACGTCTCCATGAAAGACTTGGGGGAAATATCCTATATTTTGAGATCTGGATCTATAGAGATAGATCCAAGATGATGTTTGGCTTATTCCAGTTTAAGTACATAGACTCTGTTGTCTAAAGGTTTGACATGAAGAATTTAAAGAGAGGTTTCATACAGATGAAATATGGAATATCACTTTCTAGGAGTATGTCCCCAAAGACTCCTGAAGAAAGAGCAGACATGGATCTGATACATTATGCCTCATCGATATGGTCTATCATGTATGTAATGTTATATACCAGACCTGATATAACGTATACTCTGAGTGTCACGAGCGGGTATCAAGCGGATCTACATTTGGAATACTATAAGGCATAAAAGTGTATCATTAAGTACTTGAGAATGACTAACAATCCTTTTACTAGTATAAAGAGGAGGGCTACACAAACTTTGAGTTTCCAGTTTGACATTGATGATAGCAAGTTGAACTCAGGGTATATTTTCACCATGAATGGAGCATTAGTAAGCTAAAAGAGTTTTAAGCAAGATACTACTACTGACTTAACCACAAAGACAAAATATATTTCTACAATAGAAGTAGCAAACGAAGGGGTGTGGATAAAGAAGTTAATTAGGGATTCGAGAGTTGTACCGAGCAGCATGGAGCTAACTCCCATATATAGCAACACCAATGAGGCGATAGCCTAGCAAGGGAACCCAGGTCTCATCCAAATTATTCTGAGGAGTTTCCACCTAATTAGAGAGATCATAACCCATGAAGTATAGTAATGGAAAGAGTTTCATTCGATGATAACATTGCGGATCCACTGACAAAGCCGTTGGCTCAGATTGTCTTTGAGCGTCACAAGGGTTTGATTGAGATCAAACACATAGATGATTAACTTTAGGTCAAGTGGGAGATTGCTGGTCACAGGTGCCTCGCAAGCCAATCATATGAGTGATAACACATTTGACATGCTACACAATCTTAGGGTTCTATAGAGGAAAGAAGATCGATAGTGAAAGCCGACGACCTCGAGAGTGGACGTAGGTCGAGATGACCAAACATTATGAATCAGTTTACATTTCCTTTCTTGATTTTCCTTAATATTGCTAATTGATTTACTTTACTCACTACTTATATTCACACTTTCACATTAAACATATTTCTGATTCATATTCTCATTTAAACTTTTTCAAATCGGATCTTTTTATGATAGTACTAATTTAATTCTTGGTTGAGGGCTATATAAACTTGAGTTTCCAGTCTGATATTGATGATCACAAGTTGAACTCAAGGTATATTTTCACCATGAACGGAGGATTAGTATGCTAAAAGAGTTTTAAGCAAGATACTACTACTGACTTAACCACAAAGGCAGAATATATTTCTACAATAGAAGTAGCAAAAGAAGAGGTGTGGATAAAGAAGTTAATTAGGAATTCGAGAGTTGTACCGAGGAGCATAGAGCTAATTCCCATATATAGCAACACCAACGGGGCGATAGCCTAGCAAGGGAACCCAAGTCTCATCAAAATTATTTTGAGGAGTTTTCACCCAATTAGAGAGATCATAGCCCATTTGACGATAACATTGTGGATCCATTGACAAAGCTGTTGGCTCAGATTGTCTTTAAGCATCATAAGGGTTTGATCGGGATCAAACACATAGGTGATTGGATTTAGGTCAAGTGGGAGATTGTTGGTTACAGGTGCCTCGCGAGCCAATCATCTGAGTGATAGCACGTTTGACATACTACACAGTCTTGGGGTTCTATAGAAGAAAGAAGATCGATAGTGAAAGCCGACGACCTCGAGAGTAGACGCAGGTCGAGATGACCAAACATTATGAATCAGTTTACATTTCCTTTCTTGATTTTCCTTAATATTGCTAACTGATTTTCACATTAAAATATTTCTGAGTCATATTCTCATTCGAACTTTTTCAAATCGGATCTTTTTATGATAGTACTAATTTAATTCCTGGTTGAGGGCTACACAAACTTGAGTTTCCAGTCTGACATTGATGATAGCAAGTTGAACTCAGGGTATATTTTCACCATGAATGGATGATTAGTAAGCTAAAAGAGTTTTAAGCAAGATACTACTACTGACTTAACCATAAAGGCAAAATATATTTCTATAATAGAAGTAGCAAAAGAAGGGGTATGGATAAAGAAGTTAATTAGAGATTCAAGAATCATACCGAGCAGCATGGAGCTAATTCCCATATATAGCAACACCAACGGGGCGATAGCCTAGCAAGGGAACCCATGTCTCATCAAAATTATTCTGAGGAGTTTCCACCCAATTAGAGAGATCATAGCCCATGAAGCATAGTAATGGAAAGAGTTTCATTCGACGATAACATTGTGGATCCACTAACAAAGCCGTTAGCTCAGATTGTCTTTGAGCGTCACAAGGGTTTGATCGAGATCAAACACATAGGTGATTGACTTTAGGTCAAGTGGGAGATTGCTGGTTACAAGTGCCTCGCAAGCCAATCATATGAGTGATAGCACGTTTGACATGCTATACAGTCTTGGGGTTCTATAGAGGAAAGAAGATCGATAGTGAAAGCCGACGGCCTCGAGAGTGGACGTAGGTCGAGATGACCAAACATTATGAATCATTTTACATTTCCTTTCTTCATTTTCCTTAATATTACTAACTGATTTACTTTACTCACTACTTATATTCACACTTTCACATTAAACATATTCTGATTCATATTCTCATTCGAACTTTTCTAAATCGAATCTTTTTATGATAGCACTAATTTAATTCCCTCCCCCAGCCCCCCAGCCCCACCCCACCCCCCCCCTTAGCGCCATTACGATCCCAATAGTTGGTATCAAAGGCAAGTTCTCATAGTTAGACTAACACCAAAGTGAGTTTTAATGGTTTTTTCTAACAATACGAGGGTTACTCTATCACTCGTCCTCCTATATTCAATTCGGATGGATTACACTTATTACAAAACATGAATAAGAATTTCTTGATTTCTATGAATTTTAATTTATGGAATGTCATTGAAAGTGGTTTACAAAAGTCATTTGATCTAATGAATGAATGAAATGATATTGAAAAGAAAATATTTTCCTTAAATGCTAAAGCTATGAGCACTTTATTTTATGATTTGGATAAAAATGAGTTTAATTGTGTTTCTAATTGTGACACTGCACATGACTTTTGGCACACACTAAAAGTTACTCATGAAAGCACAAATAGAAGAGTAAAAAATTAATCTTTTGATACATAATGAACTATTTAAAATGAAGCCAAGGGAATCCATTGATAGCATGTACACCATTTTACGGATGTTGTCAATGGTTTAAAGCTCTTGGTAAATACTATACTAATCTTGATCTAGTAAACAAAATTTTAAGATCTCCAAAATATTTAGATCCAAAGGTAACGGCTATCCAAGAAGCAAAGGACTTGAATAATTTTCCTCTTGAAGAACTCAAAGGGTCTTTAATGACCCATGAAATGACTTATAAAATAATTGATGAACAAGAGGAAAACCTTCCAAACAAGAAGAATATTGCACTAAGAACCAAAGAAGATTACTTTAGCAAAAGCTTAAGTGATGATGATAATTACATAAAACTCCTTATAAAAAGACATAAAAACTTGGTGAAAATGAATAAAACTCATAAGAATGAACCTAAAAAAGATATTATAATATGATGAATGCAATAAGCTAGGGCACTTCAAAAATAAGTGTCCATAATTGAAGAAGAAGACTCATAAGAATGAACCTAAAAAAGATACTATAATATGATGAATACAAGAAGCCAGGGCATTTGAAAAATGAGTGTTCACAATTGAAGAAGAAGTTGTCGATCCAAAAGAAGAAAAAATTATTCAAGGCAACGTGTGATGAATCAAGTATATTGAAGATGAAGAGTAAACCAATGATGATAACATGGCAAACTATGCATTGATGGCCTTCGATGATGAGGTATATGACTATGACCTTTAATAATGAGGTATATGACTCTCCCGAAATATCTTTTTCTTATGATGAATTACTTAATGCATTTCATAATTTATTTGATGATCTTAAAAAAGTTGGTAAGAATCATAAGTTGCTAAAAGTATCTCTCTCTAATAAATTTGATAAATTAAAAAATAAGCATGACAATTGTATGTTAACATCTTGCACAAAATGTGAAGATTTAAATTCACTAAAAAAGAAAATATGTTATTACAATAAACTTTAGAAAAGTTAAAGTTAGAATTAAATTATTAAATATGATTCTTGCTAAACAAGGTAGTGGATTTAGAAAGGAAGGTATTAGATTTATAAGTAATGGTAAACATCAAAAGTCAAATAGATTTGTAAAAAAATCCACACTACATATTCCCCCTAAAGATAAATATAATTTTTGTGGAAGTTTTGGTCATTATGCTTATACTTGCTCTTTCAAGAATTATACCTCTCATAAATTAGTTTGGGTTTCTAAAAGAACAATCAATGATTTGATACCAAAAGCAAAGAGAAGTAGATCTAACCATGAATGACCCAAAGTTAAATGAGTACCTAGAGCAAACTCCTCTTTCTTGTAGGTATGTCTCCATCAAGAGCTTGGAGCAAAAGATGATATCATGATAGTTGATGCTCAAGGCACATGATCAGAGATCCAACACACTTCTTAAAGCTCAATAGTCGAAACGGAGGATATATTACCTTCGAAGATAACTATAAAGGAAAGATTATTGATATTTAAAAAATTTATAACAAATCAAATCTTTTGATTAAAGATGCACCTTTAATAGATGATTTGAAATATAACTCATTAAGCATTAGTCAACTTTGTGATAAGAGATATAATATTAAATTTGAGTTTAATACCTACATCAATGACATACCATACAAGAATAAATTCAAGCAATAATGTTTAATATTGATGATTTTCATGATGAAATTTATTTTTTGATTTAAACGATGATGCATGGCTTTGACATAGGAGATTAAGACATGCAAGTATGAAATTAACCTAAAAAATTAGAACTAAAGAATTTTAATTATTTTCTATCCATATTATTTTTAGTAAATTTTTTGAAGATAAGAAAAATGGTTTTGATGATGATTTTAAATTTTATTAGACTTTTTTGAAAAGAATCATGATCTTTCACTTGACTTCTTGATATTTTTGACTTAAGATCTATCTTGTATAAATCATGACCTTTAACTAATTATTCTCCTATGACTCCTTTTGGTATTTATTAAGAAGGAGATTTATTCAAACAAATCATGATCTTAACTTCTCAATGTTTATAACTTGAGATTTATTTTATATGAATCAAGAACTTTTACTATTTATTCTCCTATATATTTTTTCTTTTACTAAAGAGGAGATTCATGTTATTAGATCATTATCTTGATTTCTGGATGTTTATGATGTGAGATTTATGTCATATGACTAATTTGTATTAATTTATTGGCACATTGATGTAAACAAAGAGAAGTAGCACCATGATAAAATGATATACTTCTCTTTTTTATATAATGACAAAGGAGGGGAGAAAAGTAGTGGCTTACTCATTTTTTTCATCTTTATGTTGAAGACAAAGGGAGAGAAGTAATGGTAACTTTTTGATGATATAGCACTCATATGCATATTGTATTCGATGACATTAACTTATGATATTCGTTTGAGATGTGCAACTATTCCAAACTATAGATATGATGTGAAATTATGCTTATGATTCTTGCAATAATCACTATTGAAGGTTACTATAATTAATGATTGAAATTGTTTTCACTTGAATTCAAAGTGTTGGAAGGTTATCATTTTTCTTTAAAAATTTAATTTCATTATGGCATATAGATAGGGGAGATTAGTTAAACTTTGTCACCAATTAGTTGTCATCATAAAAAAAGGGGAGATTGTTGAATCCTCAATTTTGATGATAAAATTCATTGATGAATTTATGAACTGATATGCTTTCAAAATAAGTAACGCGGGAAAGACTTTGAACACTGACACGAACTATTATAGGGCAAATTATCGAAGCAATAGAATCAAACATTGGGCCGAAGGAGTATCATGTCAGAGATTGGATATCGGGTCTGTTAGGATTAACTGACACTGGTGAGGGAGGGGAGGGTGAATTAGTGCGTGTGGTGAAAACCTTAATTTTAGAAATACTTGCTCGAAATAAAACCAAAAATTGAAAGCATTTCATTTAAGTTGAGTACATGAGCAATTAAACTATGAACAATGCCAAGTTACTATCTTGCTTAAGGAAATCTTGTGCAAGAATAGGTAAATTCAAAAAGGAAAGTTAAGGAAGGCTCACAATTTATAGTGGTTCGACCAAAACTTAGCCTACGTCCACTTTTCAGAGTCCTCCTTGAGGCCTGCCGGTGTCCACTAATAATCTTTTTCGAGTAAAGATCAAACCCTTACAAGTCTCTCCTTTCATATATTCAAGAGAGAAACCTTTTACATAATTTTCTCACTTTTCTTAGATTTACTTTTACGCTTTGAAGCATTCAAGAGAAGCTCTCAAATTTTATAATAATTTTCACAAGAATTTTCTTCATTTTTCATTCACCATCCTTACTTCTCCAAGAAAGAAAACTTGGGGTATTTATATACCTCAATTTATTTCAGAAATCAAGCCAAAATCTAACAAATCCCAGAAAATCTGGGTACTGGCGGTGCTACCGCCAGCACCGATGGTACTACCACCGAAAGCACCCTTAAAACAGGGGCAACGACGATACTACCACTGAGAATCCCGCAAAAGCCACTTTTTTCATACTTTTATGTACCTGACTCGTACCTCATGTTGATACCTTCCCAAGTCAATGAAATGATTAACCTAAGCTCAAATCTAACCCAAAATGGACATAGTTGTCTCACATTAAGTTAATTTGAATTTCTTCTAAATCTAACTTAATTTGGACTCTAAATTAAACCAATGCTAACTATGACATACTAAGGTATACAAATACAATCAATTTAACCAACATGTCAAGTGACCTTCCTAACTCCCGGTGATCTTCCTAGCAACCTCCGATGAACTTTTGGTGAGTCTCGGTCATCTTTTAATGAACTGCCAACACATTCCCGGCAAGCCCCCGATCACCCTTGGTGAGCTCTCGGCGAACTCCCAACAAGCCCCGATACTTTCGGTGAGCTTTTTAACAAGATCCTAACAAGTTCCCACTACTTCGTCCGAACCCCAACCCGATATTTGAACTTGACTTCGGCTCAACATCCAATTGTATTGCCTTGTCGTAGTTAATCCTGCATCATTCATCTCTAACACACAGGTTAGTTAATAAAACCCAACAATTGATTTTATCATCAAAATCCGAGACTCAACAATCTCTCCCTTTTTGATGATGACAACTAATTAATGATAGAGTTAACCTTAACTCCTCCCCCTATGTAAATGCCATTGGATAAAACAAACTTGAATTCAAAAGAACCCAACACTTTTGAATTCAAGCATGATACCATTCATGACAAAATCTTAAAATATTCATCTTCCAACTCAAAAATTTAGTATAAATCATACATTCATGATATAACAACAATTTTAAACATTTTAAAGACTTTAAAATAATAAATAATTTCTCCCCCTTAAATCATCAATCATTTCTCCTAATTTGTTATCTACAAAAAAGGAGAAATACCTATTTTAACATTTCTCATTAATATTCAACATTTATCATCAATATACCTATATTTACTCAATGAAAACCATAGTGGAAATGTGTTTAAGTGTAGAGATATTTGTAATAGTGCAAGTAAAGATAATAGATAGTTAAATAACAGAGCAATGAAGTTAAAGAGCAAAGAAGAGGAAGCAAACCGATTTTATAGTGGTTCGGTCTCATGACCTACATCCACTTCCCGATTCCCCCTTTGTTGAGGCCACTGGCTTCCACTATTGATCTTCCTTCAATGGGTGATGATCAACTACCCTCTTATAACTCTATTATCCTTTTATAGGTTTAGAAGATAACATTTACAAGACTCAAAGCTCTCCCTTAAACAAAAAACTACACAAGATGAAATGAGGAGAAGCTCTCAATTACAGTAGTGTTTTCATAAGATTTTTGCTCTTAATTGATTGCATGACTCAGGCAAGAAAGGGTGGGGTATTTATAGGCCCCAAATGGCTTCAAAAGTGGAGCTAAAAATTAATTTTTAAGTAATCCCAAGGTGCTAGTCCCGAAAACTGCATTCTAGGTGGTTCTGTCACTTAACATAGTCTGGGAGACCTTATCTGGGCGGTTCAACCACCTGACACACCTTTGAAGATTGTGTCGTCTTAGAGACCGTATCTTCGAAGACCGTATCTCATCTGACCTTAGGTTACTGAAATGACTTTTATAATAATTTTAAATCAGCCCCAATTAAGGCCTAATGGTCTCTTAATTGAGTTAGTAAACACTAACTCTCATTATGATGCTAACTACAACTCTCAACACACTTGTCTCGGAGAACTCCTGGCATCCTTTCGATGAACACCCAGCGAGCTCTTGATTTTCTTTAGTAAACTCCCAGCGAATTCGCAGCATTCTTCCGGCGAGCTCTCGACAACCTGTCAGTGAACTCCCGATGAACTTCCTGGCAAACTTTTGGTGAGTTCTCGACGAGCTCCCGATTTCCTTCGGTGAACTCCCAACAAACTTCTAGCATTCTTCTGGAAAACACTCGGCGAGCTCCCAACAACTTGTCGGTGAACTCCCAATGAACTTCCTGGCAAACTTCTAGTGAGTTCTCGATGAGCTCCCAACAACATCATCCGAACCTCGGCTAACCTCTAACGAACTTTCAACGAGCTCCCATTGCGTTGTCCGAACCTCAGCCCGATGCTCGAACTTGACTCGGCCCAACATCTGATTGTATTTCCCTTTATTATTGCAGCTAATTCTACATCATTTTCTTTAACACACAAGTTAGATCATAAAACCCATCAATTGATTTCATCATCAAAATCTAAGATTTAATAATCTCTCCCTTTTTTATGATGACAACCAATTGATGACAGAGTTAACCTTAACTCCCCCTATGTATATGCCATATGATAAATACAACAAACTTGAATTCAAAAGAACCCATCACTTTTGAATTCAAGTATAGTATTTTCATAATTGAATCTCCATGGTACCATACATTATAAAATTTTCAAAGCATTTATTTTCTTGGTATCACATAAAAATTTTAATCATTATATTCACAATATAACAATGTCATCAATTATGATATAACATTCATTTCAACTATTTCAAAGATGTTAAAATATCTCTCTTATGTCCTCAATTATGTCATTTCTCCCTCTTTGTCATCAACAAAAAGGAGAAATGCTCAATTTATATTTGAACATTTATCACAAATATCTATCATTTAAATATTTATTATTTTTAAATATTTATAAAAAATATTCAAACATACCAATTATCATTTATCATCAATATACTTGCCCTCCCCCTTTTGTCATCAAAAAGGAGAAATGTTTAATATAACTTTTCTAAACAATTGTTCAAAACAAATATTAATTATATGATAAAATTTCAAACACAACATTTATCATATGTCAACAATCATGCTGTTTCTCCTTGTTATAAAAAAAGAGAAATATTCACCACACATTTGAATACTAAGTGCTCAATACGTATGTCAACACATTTATCATAAATATTCATTACACAAAGAAAGAAATCTAGTCCATTCTCCCCTTTAGTAAAAAAAATAGAGTTTAATCTATTTAATATCAAGTTGTTTTCTTTGCCTTTGTAAATAAAATAGAAGAAGAAGAAGGGGAGGGGGTGTCAAAGATCCAAAAATAAATTATTAAGAAGGGGATACATATGAAAATATTCATAAATCCAAGAATCAAAATATTGAAAGAGACCTCATAAGTCTTATCACAAGAGAATTTTAACTTACATTGTTTTCTTTTATAAATGTCAAGAAGAAAGAATCAAGTGAAACCATTTCAATGGATAGCACAAAAAGTTGAGAAATGTGAGAAAAATATAAGAGCTACTCATATCATCTCATGTAAATATCAAGAAATCCTCAAAGTCATGATAGCAAATCATGCATTTAGAAGGTTTTTCATATCTAATTTTCTTCAAGCAAATTGTTCCTCATTTAATGATTTTATTATAAGATAGCAATTTTATCTCCCCTTTTGGTCATTGTAAATAATGAAAATAAGTCTTAGGA
This sequence comes from Ensete glaucum, assembly GCA_021527575.1. Classification (NCBI taxonomy): domain Eukaryota; kingdom Viridiplantae; phylum Streptophyta; class Magnoliopsida; order Zingiberales; family Musaceae; genus Ensete; species Ensete glaucum. The sequence goes on along the minus strand of CM038559.1, from coordinate 28,505,849 downwards.
GAGTAAATAATCTTAATTTGTTCAAGGTAAATCTTAATACATATAATTCATTCATATAATTCTTCTTAATAAAATGGAAGAATGATCTTAATTAAAAATCTCAAATTATAGTTGTTAAGATCATAAATCTATTTTTTATTAAAAAGAAAAAATCATAGAGGTTAAAGATAATTTTCATAAAGGATAAGTCAAGTAAAGAAGTCAACCAGAAGTTTAAAAAAATCATTCAATTTTCAACTCATCATAAATTTAAGAAATATTAATTTGATGATATACCATACATGAATATAAGGAAGTCATAAATGAATCATATTATGAAGGATATTAATATCAAATCATGAATACCAAAAGATATAATTTAATTTGACATATTTTCTTTTAGGTCAAAAAAAATTTTATGAGATTACATAATAAGAAAGATATTGTTTCATATAGATATTTTTCTTTAATAAAACAAAAACATCCTAGTGAACAATCTTGATTTATATAAAGTTCTCAACTTATAATTTTCAAGATGTCAAGATCATGATAAGACCTTTTTTATGGTACATTGTATAGGAGAATTTTTTTTTGATTTATATATAAAAAATTTCAAGTTATCAAGATCATAGTTCTTAATGAAAATCTTAAGTTATAAGATTATAAGTCTCCTCTTTGATAAAAAAAATTATAGAAGTAAAAAAGATGATTCTCATATAAGATGCCTCAAGTCAAAAATTATGAGAAAGTTCATGATTTGGTTGAAAAAAAAAATCTCATTCAAATTTCAATTATCAAAATCATTTTTGTAGTTCAAGAGATTCAATAATAATCATAACACTTTCTCTCTTACTAAAAACTTGATTGAGAAATTTTTAAATAAAATTTTTTCCTCTTTTTAGTTATTTTAATCTATGTGATTTGTTTCATATAAAGTTTCGTTCACCTTTTATGCCAAATCCGATTGTCATTTAAATTCTAGTTTCATCTAAAAAGAAATCATCAAGATCGTTAAAATAAGTAAAATATTTTTAACCTTTTAAAACTGAAAATCAAGTATCATTTCCAAAAGAAATCATAAAATATTTTTAAACAAAAACTTTGATTTATTACAATTTCAATGTATTTTTAATTTTTCAAAATACTAGACAATGAAGCATGATTTTTCTTTCTTTTTTAATAATGTTCTATGCTTAAATTTTTTCATTCAATAATATCCATTTAATCATACAACCCATATTTCAAGTTACTACTTCAACATTATCAAAGCCATTACAATAACACATCAAAATGATAAAACATCTTCAAAGCAAAAATTATGTAATGGTAAAGCATCATGCAAGGTTTTATGTTTGGTGTATGTATTGTATGATGGTGCTACTTCATGCATTTAATCAAGTTTACTAACTAATAATGCATGCTCTTGAGTTGGTTACTTACCTCATTGTGGTTGGCCACAAGTGCGAGATCTTCTAATTCTTTTTTATTATGTTTTTCATCTTCGGCACCATAACTTCTTGCATTCATGCAACAGGTTTGTCCATTTTAAGGTTTTTGATCATATTCATTAAATTTATTGATTCTTTTGTCAAGAGTTCATGTCCAAGGTTCTCATCACTCAAGATTTCACTCGAGGAGTTATATATTCTCTTTAGTTCCAATTCCTTCCTATTCTTTAGAAGATATTCTTGGGTTATCATTGTTAAAATTTTCTTGCTCTTAGGGATGTATTCTTCTTGTTCATTTTTGTAAGATATTTCATTTAATGATTTACTTAGATTTAGTGTGCTTTTATGTGTTAATTCTAATGTATGCCAAATTTCAAAAGCTGAATCATAAGAGGAAATCCGATCAAATTCATTTTTGTTGAGAGTACAATATAAGGCTTTCATAGTCTTGGCAGTTTAAAAAAATATTTATTTTTCATAATCATTCCAATCATTTATTGGATTAGATGACTTGAAAATATTTTTCAATAATACATCATAAATCAAAATCTATCGAAATAAAAAAAATGTGCATTCGAATTTTCTAGGATGTGTAGTCTATCCCATTGAACATAGGATGACTTATGATAGAAAATTCCTTTTGATTACTAATAAAAGCTATCTTATTTGGATTTTAGGCCAAATAGAGAGAAACGTAGCTCTAATACCAATTGTTATGATCAAAACAACACTAAGAGGAGAGAGGGGTGGGGGGTTGAATTAGTGCTAATGAGAAACTTCGTCGATTTAAAAATTTTGCTTAATGAAAACCATATAGGAAATGTGTTTGAGTATAGAGATATTTACAATAGTGTAGTAAAGATAATAGATAGTTAAATAACATAGCAATGAAGTCAAAGAGGAAAAAGAGGAAGCAAATCGATATTATAGTGGTTCAATCTCGTGACCTACGTCCACTTCCCGATTCCTCCTCCATTGAGGCCACCAGCTTTCACTATTGTTCTTCCTTCAGTGGATGAAGATCGACTACCCTCTTGCAACTTTATTCTCCTTTTATAGGTTTAAGAGATAACCTTTACAAGACTCAAGGCTCTTTCTTAAACAAAAAATTATATAAGATGAAATGAGGAGAAGCTCTCAATTATAATAGTGTTTTCATAAGATTTTTGCTCTTAATTGCTTGCATGCCTCAGGTAAGAAAGGGTGGGGTATTTATAGGCCCAAATTGCTTCAAAAGTGGAGCTAAAAATTAATTTTTAAGTGATCCCGAGGTGCTAATATCAAAGACTATATTCTAGGCAGTTTCGCCACTTGACACAACCTGGGAGACTATATTTCGGGCGGTTCAATCACCTGATAGTTTAGGAGATCGTGTTTGGGCAGTTCAACCACCTGACACACTTTCGAAAACTATATCGTTTTGGAGATTGTCTCATCTGACCTTGGGTTACTGAAATAACTTCTATAATAACTCCAAATCAACCCCAATTAAGATCTAATGACCTCTTAATTGAGTTAGTAAAAACTAACTTTCATTATGATGCTTATTACGACTCTCAACACACATTCTTCATTGTTCGATCGTCACTCAGTGAACTCCCAACATTGTTTCGGTGAACCTCCAGCGAGCTCTCGATTTCCTCGGCGAACACCGAACGAACTCCTAGCAATCTTCCGGCGAGCTCCCGATAACCTATCGGCGAACTCCCGACGAACTTCCCGGTAAACTTCTGATGAGTTCTCGATAAGCTCCCGATTTCATTTGGCGAACTCCCAATGAACTTCCAGCATTCTTATAGTGAGCTCCCGACAACCTGTCGGCGAACTCCCGACGAACTTCCTGGAAAACATCTGGTGAGCTCTCGACAACATCGTCTGAACCTCGGCCAACCTCTCCGACGAACTCTTAGTGAGCTCCCATTGTGTCATCCGAATCTCAGCCTGATGCTTTAACTTAACTTTGGCCCAACATCTGATTATACTGCCCTTTCCTGTCGCAGTTAATCCTACATTATTTTCTTTAATACACAAGTTATATTATAAAACTCATCAATTGATTTCATCATCAAAATCCGAGATTCAACACATCACATTACAAATAAAATAGTATGACATGTCATTTCTCCCCCTTTTGTTATAAAAAAAATTTAAAATATTTAGCATATAATTTCTAGGCAAACGTTCAAGACAAATGTTCATCATAGTTCAAATTTCTCTCCCTTTATTATCAATAAAAAAGAGAAATATTGATTACATTTTTAAACACTAAATGTTTAACACAAACATGCAGTACATGAAGAATTTATTTAATTGCTCCCCCTTGGTAAAATAAGATGAAGGATAGAATTTCCTCATCAAAATTTTTTTCTTCTCCTTTCCAAATAAAATAGAAGTAAAAGAAAAAGAGGGGGGGTGTGAAATTAAAGATCCAAATATTTAGTGTCTTAAAGATATTAAGTGGGGGGAGGGATATTCAAAATATTTATAAAGGATCATAAAAATATCTTCACAAAGAAGAGCTTTTAATCTCAATCTTATAAATGTCAATTTCAGAGAGAATTATTTTGAAGGAGAGCTAAAAAATCTGAGAAATCTAAGAGCTACTCATGCATTCATCTTATATAAATTTAAAGTAATTTAAAAAATCCAAAAAATAGTAAATCATGCATTTGAATGGGTTAACATTCCTAGCTCTCTTCTAATTAAAGTCAAATTGTTCTTCATTTAATAGCACGGTTGTTAAGATGTCAATTTACTCTCCCTTTGTAATTATTAAAAAAGGAATATGATGATATAATTTTTCTTTTTACAACCATATCTTAATTATGACCATAAGTATAAAGAGATCATGTTATTATTAAGGATGCAAGATCAAATTGTAAGTACCAAAAGACATGATTTCTTTTAAGAAATCTCTCTCCTTTTTTTGTGAATAATGAAAATGAGTCTTAGGAGATTAAATAATCTTGATTCATCTAAGATAAATCTTAAGACACCTAATTCATTTAAGTAAATCATTTTAATAAAATAGAAGAATGATCTTGATAAAAAATCTCAATTATAATTATTAAGATCATAAATCTCCTTTTTATTAAAAATAGGAAATCTTAGAGATAAAAAAATGATTTCCAAAAGGGATAAGTCATCAAGAAAATTTCATTCAATTTTCAACTCATCACAAATTTAAGAAATATTAATTTGGTGATGAAGTATGAAAGAAAATCATAAATAAATCATGTCATGAAAATATTAATATTAAATCATAAATACTAAAAGATATGATTTAATTTTGATAAATCTCATCTTAGATGACAAAAAAGAATTCTTAAGATATCAAATAATAAGAAGGATCTTCATTTATCAAGTTATAAAAATCAAGATGATGAGTAAGTTGCGAAGGAGAAAAGATAAAAGATCTTGATTCATGTATAGGAAACTTCAATAATATAGTTCATAAGAAGAATCTCTAGTTATTAGATCATAAATCTCCTAAATAGTAACTGATAAGAAATATTATAGAAGTTATCATTTTGATTCTCATAAGAGATTTCTCAAGTCAATAAATCATGGGAAGGTTCAAAATTTAGGAAAGTAAATTTTCATTCAGGTTTCAATCATAAAAATCATATATGTAGTTTAAGAGATATAAATGGTATCACTTTATCTTTTATTGAAGACTTGATAGAATATAGATAATTTCAAAAAGAGTTTTCCTCCTTTTTAGTTGTTTCAGGTGATTTGCTTCAAAAATGCTTTCTAAATCAATGGATTATCATTTAAGACCAAAAATTAAATATCATTTCCAAAGAAATCAACAAGATCATTAATACAACATATTAAAATAATAAAATATCATAAAAAATTGATTTACTTTGATCAAACATTTAAGTGGGTCTAACTCTTTACACTTAGTGCAATGGGTTGTCATGCTCATTTCCATATTTTTATTTATTTTAAATTTAAATTCGAAATTAATCTATCATTCAATTACACAACCTACTTTTGGTCAATATATAACTCATCTAATATCTTAATCATTCATGCCAATAATTTTTAATCTTTCATCAAAATCTCTTTTTCCATAAATTTTGACTTAGATAATTTTACATGAAAAATAACTAAAGTCTCCTCTCCTTTTTTATATTATTATTTTAATTCATTTTTATATAAGCTTGCTAAAGTTAAAGCAATCAAGATAAATTATAATAATAAATCATCAAAAGATTCATTACCAATAATTTTATTTTCAATAGTTTTTATTGTTATTACTTAGGCTAGTGAGCTTGAAAGAGTGTTTGATTTCAAGTCATGTGCCTTAAGCATTCACTTTCAAAATATTTTTTAGTGCTTCTATCCTTTTTAAGAGATAACTTTATAATATGGGAGGTTTTGATTTAGGTACCCATTTGAGTTTGGATCCCTCATAATACGTTCTTCCCATTTTCTCTAATGGCTTTAGGTCATTTATGGTTCCTTTAGGAATCCAAATTAATTTATACGGACTGTATTTCTTAAATGAACACTTATAAGCAAAGTGTCCATATCTATGATAAAAAATATATCTATTTTCGGGCTTACAGTGTAATGTGGGTCTTCTAATAAGGGTAGTTGGATTTTAATGAGTATTACTCACAATGCTAATAACTTCATTATAATATGACTCTTATCAACAAGATTATGTTTGAAGACTTATTGTCTATCTTAAGCCTTTTTAGAGTATGTTGTAGTATGTCATTTTCTTGTTTAATTACCTCTAGTAACTCACATTTAGAATAAGAAATACATGATGCTAATTCATCATTCAAAGTTTTATATTTACAAGAAAGTAATGTATGATCTTTTTAAAGTGATTTATAAGTTCTGCTAACCTTTTTATATTCATTAAATAATTCATGGAAGACATTTAATAATTCATCAAAAGTAAAAGAGACATTGGAGGAATCACTTACCTCATTGTTGATGGCCATAAGCACGAGATTCTCCACTTCTTCTTGGTTGTGCTCTTCATCTTCAGAGCGTCTCGGCTTCTTACATTCATAGCAATAGGTTTTGTTTATTTTAAGTTCATTTTTATATTTTTTGGTTCATATTCATTAAAATTTTTGATTCTTTTGTCAAGAGTTCAAGTTTATAGTTCTCGTCACATGAGGTTTTACTCGAGGAGTCATCTATTGTTCTCAGTTATAGTTCATTCATGTTCTTTGGAAGGTGATATTCTTCTGTTCTTAGTTCAATATCCTTTATATTCTTTGGAAGGTCTTGTTCTTGTATTCTCAAAGTAATTTCCTTTATGTACTTTGGAAGGTGTTCTTCAAATTCATTTTTACAAGACTTTTCATTCAATGATTCATTTTGTTTAATCATACTTTTATGTGTCATTTCTAATTTATGTTAAATCTCAAAGGCTAAATCATATGTAGAAACCCGATCAAACTCATTTTATTTAAAACAAAAAATAAAGCATTCATAACTTTGGTATTTAAAGAAAACATGTCTTCTATGATCATTCTAATAATTTATTTGATTGGATGACTTCTAAAAATTATTTTTAATAATACACCATAAATCAAAATATAGCAAAATCAAGAAAATACGCATTCAAATTTTTCAAGAGGTATAGTCCGTCTCATTAAACATAGGAGGACTTATGATACATCGACCCTGGTTAATGCCATAATAAGCCATTTACTCACTTGAGTATTAATCCAAAGAGTATAACATGACTTTGATACCAACTATTAAGATTAATTGGCACTGGGGGGGGGGGCTGAATTAGTGCTAGTATTGAAAACCTTCGTTTTAGAAATACTTGCTCGAAATAAAATCGAAAATAGAAAGCATTTCGTTTAAGTTGAATACATGAGCAATTAAACTATGAACAATGCTAAGTTACTATCTACTAGTTATAGGTGCCCTGTAAGCTAATCACATGAGTGATGACACATGTGACACACTACGTAATCTTTTTATTTATTATTATTATTGATATATTCTTATATTATATTATTTATTATGTGTATATATATATATATATATATATATATATATATATATATATATATATATATATATATATATATATATATATATATATATATATATTGTGATGTCCTTGGTTTTGTGCAATGGGAATCAGATCATGATGAGATCACGATAATAAGATCGATTCACCTTTAAACACAGATCCTAAATAATCCCGGTCATAGGTTACTTGAAAGGGACATTGAGATAATCGGACAGACCGGTTTACTATATACCTATACATATGATGGAGGCGGCTGGTCCCATAGCCACTTGTGTGGAGATACTAAGGATATAGTACATGTGCTCATTGGAGAATGAGTTCGTCGATTGATCCGCTTATGGAATGTTATATGGTTGATGATACCTAATGTCAGACAACAATTCCATAGTCCAAGTTCTGTATCTGGTCTTTTGGCTTAATTAAGACACCAAGGATGCCTTATATAAGTACTTATTTCTTTGACGCGAGACTTACAGATTTGAAAAGTTCCAGATCTGGTACAACTGGTGATCGGGATTGGTAGCCAACCTTATAAAGGTAATTGAGTGTCAATAGAGGATCAAACACTCTCAATATCATGAGAGAAATATCCCATATATGCTTGCTCAGATAAATCCCCAGCCAGGGTCATTTGGATTGGGAGAGAAAGAGTTCTCCGATAGAATCTGATTAGAGCAAGATAAAGTGATTCCGTATATGAGCTAATAGTACCATATCCAATATACGGTCTTTGGAATATTAGTTGGATGAGAAATTATAGATATATGATAATTGTGGATAGACAAGTCCGATGGATTTGATCTCCTATATCATCTAGGGACTATAGTGTAGTGGCCTAGTATGTCTATAGTCAATGAGTCAAGTGAATTATTATGGAGATAATAATTCACTATATCAGAAGGAGTTCTGATGGGAGTAACTCATGACTAGCTCGGTATCGGGCTAGAGGTCACACACATATGGTAGATGCTTCAGTGAATAGAGGATTGGAAAGAGATTCATCCAATTAGCCCTTATTTTCATTAGATGAGACCATATGCTGATGGACTCTTTGCTTAAGGCCCAATTTGAGAGCTAAGGAGATTATTGGATAGAGATCCAATAATGCAAAGTTAGTGGATAATTCGATGAAGATCCAATACCCACTAAGGCAAGAGCCCTAGGTTTTGGTGGCTCTTTATAAATAGGAGGGGAGACTCATGGTTGATAGATTACAGCTTTGGCCTCCCCCTCCTATTCTCCTCCCTCCCTCTACTTAAGAGTTGTAAGATCAGATTGGAGGAGTTTCACTGTAGAGATCTATCATGTGGATACCGCTAGAGAGGAGGATGCTTGACCTCCTTTATCATCTTCATCTATATTTGAAAATACAAGGATATACGATCTACTAGGTAATCAATCTATCACATGACATAGTTTTATCAATTTTTGTAGTTTTCTCATGACCCCAATCTTTTGCACGATGATTTGATTGACATCGGAAATTAAATTTTATTTTGATTTTTATTGTGCATGTGATGCTCTCGCTGAGGTTTCCCAACAATGGTATAAAAGCCAAGGTTTTCGTGTGAAAGATTGGTTTTAAACTATGTGTGACGAGATTGAATCATGTATGATCGTTCTATGTGTTCTTACTACATTTTTGCAGTGAACACAGTGAGGAGGGGTGGCTAGCCATGGCCATGCCACCTGCAGAGGTGGCCACCCATGGCCAGGCCGGTTGCAGGGGCAGTTGGTTGTGCCAAGGCTCGTTGTAAGGGGGTGGCTGGAAGCCCATAGGTAGTTGCCTGCAAGGGTAACAACCACTCGCAAGCACGACCGGCAACGGCTAGCCCACAGGGGCAGCAACCCATAGGTGGTCGCCCACAAAGACAACAGCCCATAAGGGGTTGCCGCCAACAAGGGTAGCGACACCGACCGTAGGGGTGGCCACCCCTTGGCAGGGTAGCTATCAGTAGGCAAGGGTAGCCACTGCCTATGTAAGGGCAATGGCGGTGATGCAGTGAGGGTAAAGGAGGGCTAGGGCATCTTTTTAAGAAAAAGATGATTATGCCCCTCAGAATCGAGAAATTCTAACTCTATCCTATTTTACAGAATTTCTTAAATGCCCTCTTCAATTCTAAAAATTTCGAGCATTGTCCTCTCATCTAGAATTTTAAAAATACCCTTAACAATTCTGAAAATTATGAGCATGTCCTGATTTTAAGAAAAATAAGTAATTAATAGTTTAATTAATTATTACATATATCTAGTAATCTTACATATGATATGAAGCATGTGATGTATGATGTAGATGGATGATCATGAGCCATGTGTTGTGATGTATGTAATTGTGATTATTATTATTATTATTATCATCATCATTGGGGCCTACGAGCCTTCGGTTTTCTTATTTATTATCGGGTCTATATGTCTGTGATTAATTATAATTACATAGAGAGGTGAGACGGGAGCATGGAGGTGACAACGGTACCCATGATGCTGTGGCAGGAGATCATGACGCATGGTGATGCGACGATCCGATGGAATCGATGATGATGAGATCAATAATCATAAGGCATGGAGATGCATCGATGCACACATAGATCCTATTGTGAGTGATTAACCCTATTAGCTTCAGCTTAATTATATTAGGTGACGGTTCATGATCATCCGGTGTGGCTTGCATATGTGATGTGTTAATACACCTACTATATATATATATATATATATGCATGTGATATAGATAAATATGTATGTATGTGACATGACATATTAGGAGACTGATATGAAACAAAACCCCTCATATGATAATATTAAGACCGTAAGCATGAGACAATAAGATTGATCCATATAGCCTTCCGTCGTTATAGGAAGAAATTGAATCACGACATAGGTTGAGTTGGTTGAATCCCTCGAGGCTCACCTATCTATGTGATCACGTTCTTGCCTATGACATAGAGATGTTATCGGTGATCTGAGGATATGATATAATTAGTTGAGTCCCTCGAGGGCATATCATCAAATCAGACTCATCTTGTAACGATAATGATGACTTAACTGAATATCATGGTTAGTGGAGTCCCTCGAGACCATGATGATTCAGAGGCCAAACATGATAGGAATCACAAGGAGTTATGATTGGTAAGACTTTCCTACCTTTTGGGCTTAATGTGATTGGTCGAGTCCCTCGAGGTTGCACTAAGACGTCAATTGGATCTCAATCCCACTTAGAGTCTGTCGGAGACTTATGTCTCATATGTCGAGGGTGTCACATGATTTGCTAGGAAAATAGTAGGAGTACATTAAGATAGAAGTCAATATCTTAATTAGTATTTTTTATAAAATCTACATGTTATTTACTTTTGCTATATCTTATTTTATTAGAAACATGTTGCTTACAAACCCCCCTGCGTGGCATACTTGATACCAATCGCCTCACTAGTCCAAACTACATGGATAGACTCCATAATTTGAGAATTATTCCATATTGGTAAAATATTACATGTTGGTCTCCATGACTCTTGAGTTACAAAGCAATATAAGATAATGGATGCAGATTCTATCCTTCTTCATCTCCGTCAGCTATTTGAGAAACAGGAAAGAACTCAAAGATATGAGATATCCAAGAGACTCTTTCAAGCTAGGATGATTGAAGGGACATCAGTTAAGAACCATGTCTTAAAGATGATAAAGTGGATCGAGAAACTCACAGATCTAGGAGTAGTCCTAGAGGATAACCTATGCGTTGATCTTATACTTTAGTCCCTACTATATTTCTTTTCTCACTTCATCATGAATTTTAACATGAGCAAGTTTGAGATGACTCTCCCTTAGCTCCTCAATATATTGAGGAAAGCTAAGAATGCCATCAAGAAGGAGAAGCCACTTCTCTATATTAGTGAGACCAATAAGAAAAGAAAGGCCAACAAGACCCCTAAGAAGGGCAAAGGAAGACTGGGTAAGGTAAAGGTTGCTAAGAAAGACCTGACAAAGGACAAAGGATAATACTTCCATTGCGGCCAAGATGGGCATTGAAAGAGGAACTGTAAGGACTATCTTACAGATAAGGCAAAGCATAAGCTTGGAGAAGCTTCAGGTATATTCATGATCAGTCTCCACTTATCAGATTTTGATGATAACATATGGGTGTTAGATACCGGAGGTGCTTGTCATATCTGCGATTCATTATAATTTCTAGCAAGATATAAGAGATTGGCCAAAGGCGAGATGAACCTCAAGATGAGTCATAGAGCAAGAGTTACTATAGTTGCTATTGGGGAGGTCACCCTACATCTGCTTGGTGGAGCTATTATTCAATTAGATACATGCTATTTTGTTCTCTCTATTATCAAAAGAATTATTTCTATCTCTTATTTGATAATTAGTGGATTTAAATTAGTTTTTTAGAATAATAGTTGCTCAATAGTTATGGATGATGAGATCATCACTAAAGGGACATTAATAAATGGCTTATATATGTTAGACACTTCTCCACACATCATGAATATAAATATGTCTAAGAGGAAAAGAGATGAGGTGAATAATATATACCTATGACATTATAGGCTAGATCATATACATGAGGGAATGATTTAAAAGTTATTGAAAGATGGATAATTAGATCCATCTGACTATAAACCTATGCAACTTATAAACCTTGCCTTTATGGGAAGATGACCAATTCTACTTTTAGTGGAACTAGAGAGAGAGCCACTGAGTTATTGGAACTCATATATAGTGATGTATGTGGTCCCATGTCAACTCAGGCTATATGTGGTTAATCATAATTCATTACATTCATTGATGATTTCTCTAGTATGGACATATGTACTTGATGAAGTACAAATCTGAGGCTTTTGAGAAATTCAGAGAATATAGGAATGAGGTGGAGAATCAAATTGGAAAGAGTATTAAGACTCTTCGATCATATTGAGGAGGAGATTACTTGAGTATAGAGTTCACCCATTTCCTCAAGGACAATGAGATTCTATCCCAGTGGACACCTCCTTATACATCTCAGCTCAATGGTATATTAAAAAAGAGGAATCACACACTATTAGACATGGTGTGATTCATAATGAGTTTCACTGACCTACCCGTCTCATTTTGGGTATACGCCCTAGAGACCACAACTTACCTTTTGAACAGAGTTGCATCAAAATCGGTAGTTTCTATACCATATGAGATATGGAAAGAAAAAAAGCTTGATCTTAAGGTGGTTAAGATTTAGGGCTATCCTGCCCACGTTAGAAGACACAACCCCAATAAGTTGGAATCAAGGATAGAACAGTGCATTTTCGTAGGATACCCCAAGGGAACTTGTGGGTATTATTTCTATCATTGCAAGGACCAAAAGGTCTTTATTACTAAGAGATGGTATCAGAGCCAGGTTTGAGGATCACTAAGTCACTAAGACATATGGATAGATATATCATATTTCAACTATACGTTGAGGTTTAGTGATTTTATAGAGTGATTGAGAAATAAAAATTTTCTTTTGATGATTTTAGGAAACAAGAATGACGAAGTCATTAGGTCCTTTTGTGGCTGATCAATTAAGCAGAATTATGAAAACCCTTGAGGCTATGATACATGTGATGCAACAGCAAGTCCAACAAGGAGGAAATGATAAAGCTGGAACATCAACTCAGGTTGGATTGGGAATATAATAGTTTAAAAAGCTTAGTCCTCTAAGTTTTAGTGGTGAACATTGTTCCAATAGTGGCTGAATAATGGATGATGCGAATAGAGAAGATATTTGATGTCTTAAATTGTCTTGAAGATCAAAATGTTCCTTTTGCCGCTTTCATGAAGGGGAAGTTGAACATTGATGGAGAACAACAAAGAGAATCAATGAAATCAGGCATGAGCTCATTACTTGGAAAGTATTCACAGAAAAATTTAATGATAAATATTTTCTAGATTGTATAAGGGAGCAGAAGGAATTGGAGTTCTTAAATCTTATATTGGGAAACTTGACTGTAGCAAAATATGAAGCTAAATTCACTAAGCTATCTAGATTTGTCACTCACATGACCGATGATGAAATTAAGAAGGCAAAAAGATTTGAGAGAGGTCTAAGACCAATGACAAGGAGTCAGATATCAGCCTTAAAACTTCCTTCATATGCTGATGTGGTAGAAAGGACCTTAATTATTGAAAGAAACTTGGAGGAGATATAGGAAATTATTGGTAAGAACTATAAGGATAAGTTTACAAGCAAAAGTAAGAGAGTGAATAAATATGAAAATAGTAATAAGAGGATCAAGATGTCAAGATTAGAGAAGGAAAAGCCACCTCAGAGAACTCAGTCATATGTAAAATGTGGATATAATCATGAAACAAGTAAGTGTTTTCGGGTGACTGGAGCTTGTTTTGCTTGTAGAAAACTAGATCATAAAGTAAATGATTGTCTACTGAATAAGAAGAAAGAGTCATCACCACCTAGAACGATAGCTCATGCTAGAGTTTATACAATCACTGAACATGATTCTCGGGCTTCTAAATCAGTAGTCGAAGGTATTATTCATGTTTCTAATAAGAATGTAAAGGTTTTATTTGATCTCGGGTTAAATCTATCTTTTGTTTCATAAACTTTTGCTTGTACTTGGGCATACAACCTAAACCATTAGATTATGAGTTATATGTAACTACTGCAGTTGGGGATACTTTGACATCAAACTTGCTTTATCCGTCTTGTTTGATTTTTATCAAAGAATATGAACTCCTTGTTGATTTAATCCTCCTAGAGATTCAGGGCTTTGATATTATGCTTGGTATGGATTGGCTCTCTTCCTATCATGCTAGTATTGATTGCTATACAAAAATAATTATTTTTTGCATACCAGATCATCCCATCTTCTATTTTAAGGGTATTAGGCATGACTCACTTCTTTGTCTAATATCGTCGTTTCAAGCTCATCGATTTATGCATAAGGGTTGTTCTTGCTATATTTATATGTGTAAAGGAGAATTTAAATCAAGTAGCTCATCTAAATGAAATTTTGGTAGTCAGAGAGTTCCCTGATGTTTTTCCAGATGACTTGTCTGGATTACCTCCAGATAGAGAGAGTGAATTTACTATTGATATTGTCCCTGGAACAACACCAATATCCAAGCCTCCCTATAGAATGGCATCACTCGAGCTAGAAGAATTAAGAAACCAACTATAAGAACTATTAGATAAATGTTTTATTTGACCAAGTGTTTCATCATGTGGATGCTCTAGTACTGTTAGTTAAGAAGAAGGATGGGACATAGAGGCTTTGTATTGATTATAGATAATTGAACTAAGTGACGATAAAAAATAAGTATCCTCTACCTAGAATTGATGATTTGTTTGATCAATTACATGGTGCACAAGGTATTCTCCAAGATTGACTTGAGGTCAGGTTATTATCAATTGAATATAAAGAAAGAAGATATCCCTAAAATTGCTTTCAGAACTCGGTATGGTCACTATGAATACGCAATAATGTCTTTTGGTTTGACTAATACCCTTGCAGCTTTTATGGAATTAATGAATAGGATATTTCATCCACTCTTGGATAACTGTGTTATCGTATTCATTGATGATATATTAGTGTATTCAAGAAATGACCTGGAGCATGAGGAGCACTTGAGAAATGTATTGTCAATACTAAGAGAAAAGAAGTTGTATACACAGTTCAGTAAATGTGAGTTTTGGTTAAATGAAGTTACCTTCTTAGGCCATGTGATTTCAGATAAGGGTATCTCTTTTGATCCGATGAAAGTCAAAGTAGTAGTTAAGTGGGAAGCACCAACAAATGTAACTAAAGTTAGAAGTTTCTTGGGTATGGCAGGTTATTATAGGAGATTCATGGAGGGATTTTCTCGAATTGCTAACCCCCTCACCAAGTTAACTCGAAAGAATGTGAGATTTGAATGGGTTGATGAATGTGAACAAAGTTTTTAGGAGTTAAAAAGAAGATTGACTAGTACTCATATTCTCACAATTCCCAATGGTAATGAAGGATTTGTAGTTTACACTGATGCTTCAAGGAAGGGCCTTGGATGTGTTTTGATGCAAGAAGGGAAAGTAATTGCTTATGCTTCTAGACAACTGAAGAGTTATGAACTAAATTATCCAACCCATGATTTAGAGTAAGCAGTAATTATTTTCGCACTGAAGATTTGGAGACATTATTTATATTGGCGGACGTTTGAAATATTTACCAATCACAAGAGTCTAAAGTATATCTTCACTCAAAAGGAGTTAAATATGAGGCAACGAAGATGGATAGAATATTTAAAGGATTATGATTGCACCGTTCGATATCATCCGGGTAAAGCCAATGTTGTAGCTGATGCACTTAGTAGAAAATCTGTAAATTTTATGGCTAGTTTGGTTGTGAAACAATGAAAATTATTGGAAGAAAATGGTGATGAGAAATCTATTAGTAATGAGCAAAACTGAAAGATATTGATGGCCTCTATCCAGGTTTAATTTAATTTCATTCAACAAATTAAAGAGAGACAACTATGAGATCCACATTTAATCCACTTGAGGAAAGAAGTAGAAAAAGGATCAAAGCATGGTTTTCATGTTTCTAAGGATGGCCTGTTGAGAATGGGGAATAGAGTATGTGTTTCAGATGACCCAGATATCAAGGATCAAATTCTGAAGGAAGGTCATAGTTTCAAATTCACCTTGCACCTAAATAGCACAAAAATGTATAAAGATCTTAAAAGTCATTACTGGTGGGAAGGCATGAAAAAAGAGATTGCAATATATGTATCAAAATGTTTAACTTGCCAGCAAATCAAAGTTGAACACCAAAGACCTGGAGGTTTGTTACAACCTTTAGATATTCCTGAATGGAAATGCGAAAGTATCACCATGGATTTTATTTCAGGTCTACCCAGAACCTCTAGAAAGCATGATGCTATATGGGTGATTATTGATAGATTTACCAAATTGACATATTTCCTACCGATCAATATGACATATTCTATGGATAGACTTATTAAATTATATATAGGTGAAATAGTAAGGCTTCATGGTATTCTAAAGGAGATCATATCTGATAGGGACTCCAGATTCCTTTCTAAATTATAAAGAAGATTACAGGAATCTATGGGCACTAAAGTCAAATTTAGCATTACTTATCACCCTCAAACTGATGGGCAATCAGAAAGAACAATTCAAACACTTGAGGATTTGCTTAGAGCATATATCATGGATTGGAAAGGTGAGTGGGATAAAGATATTTCTCTTATTGAGTTCACATATAATAATAGTTACCAATCTAGTGTTCAGATGGCCCCTTATGAAGCTTTGTATAGGCGTAAGTGCAGAACGCCTATTTGTCGGGAGGAAGTTGGCGATAGAAAATTGTTAGCACTCGATAAAATGCAGGAGACTACCGAAAAGATTCAAGTTATAAGAGAAAGACTAAAGACTACTCAAAATCATTAAAAGAGCTATGCTGACAATAGAAGACAAGAAATTGAGTTTCAAGTGGGGGATTTTGTATTCGTGAAGGTCTCTCCTTCCAAGGGCATGATAAGATTTGGGAAGAAAGGAAAGTTAAGCCCTAGATTTATTGGACCATTTGAGATCCTTACGAGGATTGATTCTATCACTTATAGGATTGCCTTGCCACCATCCTTGGGTCGTATCTATGACATATTTCATACTTCAATGCTCAGAAAGTATATACATGACCCTTCTCACATCATTCAGTATGAGTCGATTGTAATCGATCATAACTTATCTTATGTGGAAGAACCTATACAGATTATTGATAAGAAAGAAAAGATACTAAAGAATCGGGTCATTTCTCTAGTAAAGTGATATGGAGGCATCCTTCTATGGATGAAACAACTTGGGAACTAGAGGAAGAAATGAAGAAAATCTATCCTCACCTTTTTGTCAATGAAGGTGTGATAAATTTAGAGGACTAAATTTTTATTTTAAGGGGGGGAGTGTAATATCCCTTATTTTTGAAATATTTAAAATGACATATTTTAAATTATTCATGAGGACTCATTTATAAAATTTAAGGATTTGTTTATTAATTCTCTTGATTAAATAATTTTATATTGAAAGTTGATTGCTAGGGACCTAAGTGTAAATTTTTAAAAAATGAAATGAATTGTAAGAGATTCACATTAAGTTAAATAAAAAAGAAACATAGTGAAGACATATGTCACTATCTTGTTTAAAGTAGTGCCACTTGTGCATATTAATGGATGACACATAAGCACATTGCATGCATGTTTGTCACCTATCAACCTATATGTTAGCTTAAATAATTAATAATTAGAGAAAAAAAGAAGTGGGGGGGATGGGGTGTTTTGGCTGCAACGTGAACTTAAGGAGAAGAAGAAGAAGACAGAAAAAGAAGAAGAAGAAGAAGAAGAAGAAGAAGAAGAAGAAGATGACGAAAAAGAAGAGAAGGAAAGAAAAAGAAATTTGGGGATTTTGAGATTGTGATGTAATCCACACCTTTGAGACTACAATATTCAAAGGCAAGTATTCTATCTTCTCCTACTGAAATTTATCTTTATTTTTTTCTTGATTTATTAAGAAAATTCTGAACTAATCTAAAATCTTTTGTTGGCTGCCTAAGTATGAATCTGTAATATTATCAAGATTATGGCCTATCTGTTTTGTTCTTACTGTAACATTTAGTACAGATCTCTGATTTGGATAAAACTTAGTTTTTATAAAAATAAATTCAAATATCTTTCTTTTAAATTTAAGCTTAAAGAATTTAGAGTTTATTTGCTAGCCCAAATGTTTATTTCAATTGAGTATACAAAATGTATAAAATAAAATCTATAGCTCATGAACTTTCATCACTATATTGCTTATATCTTCCTGTTAGAGATCCCGATTTATGTAAGACTTAATTTGTTACCTTTCTATTGAACCTGAGATTGAATGATTTAGAGTCGAAATGATTGTCAAAACCCCATTTTTATGGACCATATGAATTATGTAAAGTAGGGACTATGATTCCGGACCTTTGGTTGTAAAACCATCAATAACTCTTTGTAGAGACTTTCAATCTGTATGAAACTTAGTACAGACCTCTGATTTGGATAAAAATTAGTTTTTTCGAAAATAAATTCAAATATTTATCTTTTGAACTTGAGTTTGAAGAATTTAGAGTTTATTTGCTAGCCCAAATATTTATTTCAATTGAGTATATGAAATCTATAAAACATAATATGTAGCTCATGACCTTTTATTGCTATATTGCTTATATCTTCGTGTTGGAGTTCTCGATTTAAGTAAAACTTGATTTATTAGAAATAGGCTCTTATACCTTTATGTTGAACCTAAGATTGAATGATTTGGAGTTGAAATGACTGCCAAAACCCCATTTTGATTGACCATATGAATTATGTAAAGCAGAGACTATGATTCCAGACCTTTGGTTGCAAAACCATCAATAACTCTTTGTAGAAACCTTCAATTTATATGAAACTTACTTCGTGTGAAACTAAATTGATTTGGTTTTTTAATAACATCTTCATTGAGTAATTTGGAGTATTTTTATCATTTAAATAACTTTATATTTTGCCTTCAGAATTCAACAAGAATAGGGATTATATCAATTCTGTCTATACTTGCTTCTTCCATTTCAAAACTGAAATCTCTAATGCTCATGTCCTTGACTTTCTTATACCTCCTTAATATGCTCCGAAATATTTTATATTCTCATTGGTAGACTCAAAATATTTTATTTGCCATTGATATATTGCTTGACATACTTATACCTATGATATTCATCCAACTTCAAATGTGACACACGAGCTTAAGTTTGATATTTATTCCTTTGACATGTTCCGAAGTATTTCATATATTATTGATATGCTCCTAAAACTTTAAATGTCATTGATATATACCAAAATGTCTTTGATTGCTATATATGCTCCAATTATCTTCCCAAATTATTATGGATTTAAGTATGCTTTGAACAATATGAACCTTGTGGTTATGAATCTGATTTGATGCTATATGTGAAGACTTTTGTATTTCCTACCTTGCACTCTTATATTAGGTTCAATTTTAAAACACCTTTCCTTACTCTGAACCTGTTTGATACTTACTGGGCTTCTTAGCTTACTCTATTGCTATCTAATCTTCTTCAGGTTAGCTTGGCATTTATTAAAATACTTGATACGGGGCTAAAGCAACGGAAAAATAAGAAGTTCTTGGGCTAAATGTTCATTTGATAATATGTTATCATTGTATGTGTACACCTTGGATCTAAAGTAAAGTTGTAGACATATTTTGAGGAGGGATAACTATATAATGGTTTTAAAACTATCCTCTTGTTTGGGATCTTGAATGTTAAACTTGTTGTATAATATATGAATTGGTGGTGTATGGTCGTTTTCCAAAGTCATATGGATTTTATCGCATTAGTGGACCTTATGAATGTGGATTATATTTAGCTGCATTGGTTTTGGATCGATTTTATGATTTATTAAGAGAATGTGAAGAGATTATAATCTGCACAAGTTTCTATAAAAGTGATTGAATGACTGCATGTTATTCTTAGTATCCTCAAATGATTGTTTGGATCCTAGATGGATTATATTGTTGTTATTAATCTTTTTAGATTAGAGTCACACCTCTCGAATGTGATATAATTCGGCCGAGGGGGGGGGCATGACACAAACTCTTGATCACCTTCGGTAAGCTCTCGTCGAACACCCAGCAAACCCTCAATCACTATTGGTGAGCTCCCGACGAACTCCCAGTAAGCCCCTTATACCTTCGGCGAGTTTCCGATGATCTCCTAGCAAGTTTCCACTATTGGATCTCATATTTTGATGATCAAATAATTGATGGTTTGTTGATCTAACCTGTGTGTTAGAGTTGATTGATACAAGATTAACTATGATAGAGAAAGAAAATTACAATCTGATGTTGGGCCAAACTCAAGTCCGGGCATCGAGTCGGAGTTCGGACGATGAAGTGGGAACTCGTTGACTCACCAGAAGTTTGCCAAAGGTATCGGAAGCTTGTCGGGAGTTCGCCAAAAGCTCGCCAAAGGTGATTAGGAGCTTGCTAGGAAGCCATCGGGAGTTCATCATAATAAGACTAAGAGACTCACTCGAAGATTATCGGGGGTTGCCAAAAAGCTTATCATGAGTTAGGAGGGTCTTGTTGAACTTGATGGTTATAATGGTTGTAATTAATTAGTCATAGGTAACATTGGTTAGGTTTGAGTCCTACTTGTGTTAGATTGGAAAGGAATCTAAATTAACTTAAGTGAAATAAATCGATTCCACACTTAGGTTTGGATTGAGCTCCGATTAAGCTCAATTGGTTGACATGGAAAGGGGTTAACTAAAGGTACAAGTCAGGATTAAAAAAGTAGAGAAAAATACTTTACTAGGATTCCCGGTGGTTGTACCACCAGTGGATGGTGGTTGTACCATCCAGGTCAATGGTCATACCGCCCAGGTTGGTGGTTATACCATCGCCTGTTTTGTTTTCTGGGTAGCTTTCAGCAATAGTACTATCAACGATTATACCACCCATACCCAAATTTTCTAGATATGTTTGAATATTTAGCTCTAATTTCTAATACAAATTGAGTATATAAATACCCCAAGATTTTTTGCATTGAGCACACCACTTTGGGCAAGAAATTCTATGAAAATTCGTATGCTAAAATTATGCAAGAAAAAGAAAAGGGACAAGGGAATGAGAACAGGAGTTGTAATTCTTATAAAAACTCCCTTGTGAGTTTATAAGGTTCCTCTCCTGCTCCTGAGCTTGTGAAGATAAGAGTGGGAAGTATAAGGATTTGGTCTTCACCCATCAGAGATCGGTAGTGGACATCGGCGAATAGGACTTGGGGAGTGGACATAGGCCAAATTGTTATCGAACAACTATAAATCTGTGAGCCTTCTATTCTTGTCTTGATTTAATTAATTTGAACAAAGGCACGAGCATCATCTTTCAACTTAATCGTTTGCTTGTTCGCTTTCAATGAAGTTCAAGAAACGCTTTCGATTTCACTTGATGGTTATAATGGTTGTAATTAATTAGTCATAGGTAACATTGGTTAGGTTTGAGTCCTACTTGTGTTAGATTGGAAAGGAATCTAAATTAACTTAAGTGAAATAAATCGATTCCACACTTAGGTTTGGATTGAGCTCCGATTAAGCTCAATTGGTTGACATGGAAAGGGGTTAACTAAAGGTACAAGTCAGGATTAAAAAAGTAGAGAAAAATACTTTACTAGGATTCCCGGTGGTTGTACCACCAGTGGATGGTGGTTGTACCATCCAGGTCAATGGTCATACCGCCCAGGTTGGTGGTTATACCATCGCCTGTTTTGTTTTCTGGGTAGCTTTCAGCAATAGTACTATCAACGATTATACCACCCATACCCAAATTTTCTAGATATGTTTGAATATTTAGCTCTAATTTCTAATACAAATTGAGTATATAAATACCCCAAGATTTTTTGCAT
This sequence comes from Ensete glaucum, assembly GCA_021527575.1. Classification (NCBI taxonomy): domain Eukaryota; kingdom Viridiplantae; phylum Streptophyta; class Magnoliopsida; order Zingiberales; family Musaceae; genus Ensete; species Ensete glaucum. The sequence goes on along the minus strand of CM038559.1, from coordinate 28,483,947 downwards.
TGAGCACACCACTTTGGGCAAGAAATTCTATGAAAATTCGTATGCTAAAATTATGCAAGAAAAAGAAAAGGGACAAGGGAATGAGAACAGGAGTTGTAATTCTTATAAAAACTCCCTTGTGAGTTTATAAGGTTCCTCTCCTGCTCCTGAGCTTGTGAAGATAAGAGTGGGAAGTATAAGGATTTGGTCTTCACCCATCAGAGATCGGTAGTGGACATCGGCGAATAGGACTTGGGGAGTGGACATAGGCCAAATTGTTATCGAACAACTATAAATCTGTGAGCCTTCTATTCTTGTCTTGATTTAATTAATTTGAACAAAGGCACGAGCATCATCTTTCAACTTAATCGTTTGCTTGTTCGCTTTCAATGAAGTTCAAGAAACGCTTTCGATTTCACTTTATTATTTTAAGCAAGTTTTTCGAATCGAGAATTTTCATCATACTTGTACTAATCCATTCACCCCCCCTCTTAGTGCCAATTGATCCTAACACCCATTGCATCGTCTGAATCCCAGCCCAATGCCCAAACTTGACTTCGGCCCAATACCTGATTGTATTGCCTTGTCATAGTTAATCATGTATTAATTTCTCTAACACATAGGTTAGATTAGAAAATCCACCAATTGATTTCATTATCAAAATATAAGATTTAACAATCTCCGTCTTTTTGATGATGATAATTAGTTGATAACAGGAGTTAACCTTAACTCCCACTATGTAAACTCAATACAATAAAACAAACTTGAATTTAAAAGAACCCAACACTTTTGAATTCAAGCATGATACCATTCATCACAAAATTTTTAAATATTCATCTTCTAGCTAAAAAATTCAGCATAAATCATACATTCATGATACAACATCAATTTTAAATATTTTTTCCTTTTAAGTCATCAATCATCAATACATCAAAGATTTTCAAAACATATATCCATTCATCATGAAATAACATTCCTATATCAATTTCAAATTCTCCCCCTTAAATCATCAATCATTCATTTTCCCCCTTAAGTTATCAATCATTTCTCCCCTTTTATTACCAACAAAAAAGAGAAATACCCATTTTATTATTTTTCATTAATATTCTATATTTTTCATCAATATATCATTTCTTCTCCTTTGTCATCAACAAAAGGTAAAATATTGAGCAAATAATTAAAACAAATGTACATCATATTTTAATTTTCTCCCTATTTGTTATCAACAAATGAGAAGTATTGATTACATATCTAAACATTCAATACATGAAAATTTTATTTTGTTGCTCTCCTATAGTAAAATAGGATGAAAGGTAGAATTTTCTCATCATAAATTTTTCTACCCCTTTGTGAATAAAATAGAAGAAGAAATGATAGAGGGGTGTGAAAACAAAAATCACATATAATGAAAAGCTTTTAATTTCAATCTTATAAACATAAATTCTAAAAAGATTATTTTGAAGATGAGCTCAATATTTAAGAAATACAAGGGCTACTCATGCATTCATCTTATATAAATTTTAAGCAATTCAAAAAATCTAAAAAAAAAAGTAAATCATGCATTCGAATAGGTTAACATTTCTAGCTCTCTTATAATAAAGTCAAATTATTCTTTATTTAATGGCTTAGTTGTTAAGATATCAATTTTCTATCCCTTTGTGATCGTTAAAAAGGAATATGATGATATAATTTTTGCTTTTACATCCATATCTTAATTATGACTATAAGTACAAAGGGATCATGTCATTTAGGATAAAGATAAAATTATAAATACCAAACGATATGATTTTTTTCAAGAAATCTCTCCCTCTTTTTTTGGTAAATAATGAAATGTGTCTTAGGGGATTTTAAATAATCTTAATTCATCTAAGATAAATATTAAGACACCTAATTCATTTGGATAAATCTTTTTAATATAATAAGAAAATAATCTTAATAAAATAAATCTCAATTATAATTGTTAAAATTATAAATCTACTTTCTATTGAAAAAGAAATCATAGAGATTAAATGTGGTTCTCATAAAAGGATTAGTCAAGTTAAGAAATTAAGGGTACAATGGGAGCATCACATGCACAGCAGAAATCAAAACAAAATCAGTTTCCCACATAGATCAAATTGTCATACAAAAAAGTAGATTGCAAGAAAGCCACAAAAACTGAAAAAACTACGTCATATGATAGATTGATTACCTAAGGAAATTGTATACCCCTGTATTCCAGATCCGGATGGAGAGGATGAAGGAAGTCAAGCGTCTTCCTCTCTAGCGGTATCTACACATGAATCTTTACAGCGAAACTCCTCCAATCTGATCTTACAACTCTTGTATAGAGGGAGAGAGAAGAATAAGAGGGGGTGGCCAAAGCTACAGCCTATCAACCATAAGCTTCCCCTCCTATTTATAGAGAGCCACCAAAACCCTAGTGGTCCTGCCTTAGTGGATATTGAATTTTCATCCAATTACCCACTAACCTTATATTATTGGATCTTTATCCAATAATCGCTTTAGGCCTCTAATTGGGCCTCAAGCAAGGAGCCCATTAGCATAGGGTCTCATCTAATGAGAATAGGGGCTAATTGGATCTCCATCCAATCCTCTATCCATTGAAGCATCCATTGTATGTGTGTTAACCTCTAGGTCTGATACCGAGCTGGTCGTGAGTCACTCCATCAAAACTCCTTCTAATATAGTGAATTATTATCCCTATAATAATTCACTCGACTCATCGACTATGGACATAATAGGCTACTATACTATAGTCCTCAAACAGTACAGGAGGAACAAATCCATCAAACTTGTCTATCCATAGTTACTGTGTATCTATAATCCCTCATCCAACTAATATCCCAAAGACTGTATATTGGACATGGTTCACATACAAAATCCATCATAGTCTCACTCTAATTGGATTCTCCTAGAGAACTTATTCTCTTTCAATCCGAATGACTCTGGCCAGGGATTTGTTTAAGCAAGCATATATGGAATATTTCTCTGATGATACCGAGAGTGGATGATCCTCTATTGACACTCAATTGTCTTTGTAAGGTTGGTTACCAATCCTGATAACTAGCTGTACCAGATACGAAACTTTCCAAACCTGCAAGTTTAGCATCAAAGAAATGAGTACTCAAACAAGGCATCCTTGGTGTCTCAAGTCTAAGTACTAGATACACAACTAGGACTATGAAATCACTATATGATATTAGGTATCATTAACCATACAATATTCCATAAGAGGATTAATAGTGAACTCATCCTCCAATGAACACCTATATTATATCCTTAGTGTCTCTACACAAGTAGTTATGAGACTAGTCACATCCATTATATGGATGAGTATATAGTATATTGGTCTGTCCAGTTATCTTAATATCTCTCTCGAGTAACCTATGATCGAGATTATTTAGGATCTGTATTTAAAGGCGAATCGATCTCATTATCATGATCTCATCATGATGTGATTTTCATTACACAACCAAGGACATCACAATATATATATGCATTAGAAACTTTTCAAATCTGTAAGTCTAGTGTCAAAGAAAGGAGTACTCATACAAGGCATCCTTGGTGTCTCAAGTCTAAGGTCCCGATACACAACTAGGACTATGGAATTACTGTTTGACATTAGGTATCATTAACCATATAGCATTTCATAAGTGAATCAATTAGTGAACTCATTCTCCAGTGAGCACCTGTATTATATCCTTAGTGTCTCCACATAAATGGCTATGAGACCAGCCGCCTCTATCATATGGATGGGTATATAGTACACCGATCTATCTGGTTATCTCAATGTCTCTCTTGAGTAACCTATGACCAGGATTATGTAGGATTTGTGTTTAAAGGTGAATCGATCTCATTATCGTGATCTCATCACGATCCTACTCCCATTGCACAAAATCAAGGACATCAAAATATATATATATATAACAGATAATATGAGAATATGTCAATATTAATCATTAGCAAAAAGATCACATAGTGTGTCACACGTGCCATCACGCATATGATTGGCATGCAGAGCACCTGTAACCAGCAATCTCCCACTTAACCAAAAGCCAATCACCCATATATCTGATCCCTATCAAACCCCTGTGACACTCAAATACAATCTAAGCCAGCGGCTTCGTCAGTAGAACTATAATGTTATCCTCGGATAAAACTCTTTCCATTGCTATATCTTTTTGGGTTATGATTGCTCTAATCAAATGGAACCTCTTCAGAACAATTCTGTTGAGACATGAGTTCCTTTGTTAGAGTCATCGTCTTGTCGCTGTCATAATATATAGGAGTTAGCTCCACACTGCTTGGTATGACTCTCAAATCCTTGATGAACTTCTTTATCCAAACTCTTTCCTTTGTTGCTTTTAATGTAGCAATGAACTCCACCTCTATAGTCGAGTCAGTAGTAGTATATTATGTGAAACTCTTCCAGCTTACTACTCCTCCATTTAGGATGAAAACAAACCTTGAATTTGACTTGCTATCATCAATATCAAACTAAAAACTCGAGTCTGTATAGCCCTCAACCTGGAGGCTACCTTCTCTATATATCAGTAAAAGATCCTTAGTGCTTCTCAAGTACTTAAAGATATACTTTACTGACTTTTAGTGTTCTAAACCTAGATTTGTATGATACATGCTCATAACAAACAGAGCATATGCTATATCAAGCATGGTACATAGTATCGCATACATGATAGACCCTATCATTGAGGCATAAGGTATCTTATCCATATATGTTACTTCTTCAGGAGTCTTTAGGGACATACTCCTAGAAAGTGATATTTCATGTCTCATTGGTATGAGACATCTCTTGGAATTCTCTATGCAAACCTTTTGATAATGGAGTCTATATACCTAGACTGGGACAAGCCAAACATCCTTTTGGATCTATCTCTATAGATCCGAATTCTCAAAATATAAGATGCTTCCCCTAAGTCTTTCATGGAGAAGTTTCTGGATAGCCAAGCGTTTACTGTGGAGAGCATTCCTATATTATTCCCAATGATTAGGATGTCATCCACATATAGCAACAAGAAGGTAATAGCACTCCCACATACCTTCCTATACACACAAAGGTTATCTTCATTCTTAACAAAGTTATAAGATCTTATCAACTCATCAAATCTTATGTTCCAACTTTAGGAAGCTTGCTTCAATCCATAAATAGATCTAAGTAACCAGCATACTTTATCTGGACTCACTTTGGATACGAATCCCTTTGGCTGTATCAAATACACCTCCTCCTCGAGGTTGCCATTGAGGAATGTCATTTTGACATCCATCTGCCAGATCTCATAGTCATAGTGTTCTGCAATGGCCAAAATAATTCTAATGGAATTAAGCATGGTTATAGATAAAAGGTTTCATCATAGTCAACTCCTTATTTTTGATGATATCCTTTAGCTACCAGCCTTGCTTTATAGGTCTCTATCTTTTCATCCACTCCGATCTTCTTCCTGAATATTCATTTACAGCCGATATATACAATACCCTCAGATGCATCCACAAGGTTCCAAACCTTGTTAGAGTACATGGAATCCATCTCAGAATTCATGGCTTCTTACCACTTCCCAGAGTCTATACTCATAATAGCCTCCTCGTAGGTCTGAGGATCAACATCCTAAGAGTCATCTCCATTGATATGTCCCACAAATGTTTCAAGAGGGTGAGATACTCTACTAGGCCTATGTAATGTTAGAATTTGTGTGTTAGGTACCTAAACAGACTCAGGCTCTAGAATGGTGCTTGAGCTAAGTTCTCCAACCTCGCTTAATTCTATATCACTTTCACTATTTCTACCAAGAATGTGTTCCTTCTCAAGGAACACGACTCTCTTGGCAACAAAGATCTTTCGATCTTCGGGATGATAGAAATAATACCCCATAGTCTCATTAGGGTATCCCACGAATGTGCACCATTCTGTCATTGATTCTAACTTGTCGAGGTTGTATCTTTCAACGTGGGCAGGATAGCCTCAAATCTTAACCACCTTAAGATCGGGCTTCTTTTCTTTTCATATCTCATATGGTGTAGACACTACTAACTTTGATGAAACTCTGTTTAGAAGATAAGCTGCGGTCTCTAGGGCATATCCCCAGAATGAGATGGGTAGGTCAGCGAAACTCATCATAGACCGTATCATGTCTAACAGTATGTGATTCCTCCTTTTTGATACACTATTGAGCTGAGGTATATAAGGAGGTGTCCACTGGGATAGAATCTCATTGTCCCCGAGGAAATGGGTGAACTCCATACTCAAGTACTCTCGTTCTCGATCTGATCAAAGAGTCTTAATACTCTTTCCAATTTGGTTCTCTACCTCATTCCTATATTCCCTGAATTTCTTAAAAGCCTCAGATTTGTACTTCATTAAGTACACGTGTCCGTACCTAATGAAATCATCAGCGAATATAATGAAGTATGAGTAACCATATATAGCTTGAGTCGACATGGGACCACATACATCACTATGTATGAGTTCCAATAACTCGGTGACTCTCTCTCCAGTTCCACGAAAAGGAGAGTTGGTCATCTTCCCACGAAGGCAAGGTTTGTAATTTGCATATGACTCATAGTCAAATAGATCTAAGTATTCATCTTTCAGCAACTTTTGAATCCTTCCCTTATATATATGACCTAGCCTATAATGCTATAGGTTTGCATTATTCACCTCATCTCTTTTTCTCTTAAACATTTATATTTATGATGTGTAGAGAAGTATCTAACATATATAAGTCATTTACAAGGGTCCATGTAGTGATGATCTCATTATCTATAATTATTGAACAATTATTATTCTCAAAAACTAATTTATATCCACTTATTGTCAAACAAGAGATAGATATAATATTATTAATAATAGAGAGAACAAAATAGCATGCATCTAATGCAATGATAGCTCCACCAGGTAGATGTAGGATAACCTCCCTAATGACAACTATAGCAACTCATGCTCCATTGCCCATCTTGAGGTCCATCTTGCCTCTGGCCAGTCTCCTAGGTTTTGCCAGAACTTATAATGAATTGCAGATATGATAAGCACTCCTTGTATCCAATACCCATATATTATCATGAAAATTTGACAAGTGAAGACTGATCATGAATATACCTGAAGCTTCTCTAAGCTTCTGTTTCGCCTTATCCACAAGGTAGTCCTTACAGTTCCTCTTCAAATGCCTATCTTGGCCGTAGTGGAAGCACTGTCCTTTGTCATTTGCCGAGTCTCTCTTGAAAACCTTTGTCTTACTTGGTCTTTCTTTACCCTTGCGCTTCTTAAGGGTCTTTACTAGCCTTCCTTTTCCTATTGGTCTCATCAATATAGAGAACTAACTTCTCTATCTTGATGGTGCTCTCAGCTCCCCTCAACATATTGAGGAGCTCAAGTAGAGTCACCTCAAACTTGTTTATATCAAAGTTAATAATGAATAGTGAAAAGGAATCTAGGAGGGACTGAAATATAAGATCAACATACAGGTTATCTTTTAGGACTATCTTTAAAGACTTCTTTTCGACATAGCTAAGAAAATAACGGAAACTTCACTTACTCAATTCTTTATCTTTGTAATAGAATTACCTACAGAAGATCCATCTTTATAAAAGAATTTAAGTGCAAACTCACTAACGGAAGGAGAACAGGAACAGAAAAAAATAGCACAAACAAGGAGTTCAATTCGCTAGCAAGTTTCTTTCTTTATAACCTTTAAAGCGAGGGATAAGTGCAATTGAACTGCTAATTCATTCGAGTCGCCAACACTTGAAACCTTACTAGCACCGTTAAGATACTAATTGGAAGTTGTAAGATATCGTACTTCAGAAGGAATTGATTCTATCAAACTAAAGTCAAGTTAACCAGAATGATTATATGCACAGTCGATCGAACAAAACAAAGATGAGTTCTCCGGGGTTAACTGATAGGTGCTATTAAAGGACTATGTGGTTGAGCATACTAATACTTGCACATCAGATTTGTACACCGGTGGTTGATTATGTTCTTTCTCTTTATTCTATGTTTATTACTATTGGTAGTCTACCACTGTATGTGCTACAACGTACCCATGAGTTGAAGAGGGCAGCCTAGAAGCAAGGAAAGTCATACTCTATCTCGGGCATAGGGGAATTAAAGAAAGGGAGGATAGGCGGGTAGACATTAGTTAAATATGTTGGCATAAAAAAAATATAATCATGCAAACTATTATGCGGAAAAAAACTATTACGCCAGGATTGAAATTAATAATACTAGATCTATTTATGATGCGTACCTTTAGATGCTATCTGATTGAGATTTAATTAGATCTTCAAGAGCACTGCCCATCGGATCTGAATAACGTCGAGGTATTGATCTGCAAGAGGAACTAGAATCGATCTAGACCCCTTCTCCTCTCTTCCTATCCTTTCACAAGACCACCTTAAGTGATGATTTTAGGAGATCAAGAGGATAACCGTAATCTCTTGATCTATTCATCCCTTTGCAATTCTTTGTTGTGTCGTGCATATTCGTGCCATAGTTTTAGAGTAGGTCCTGTCTATTTATAGATAAGAGCAGAGGCTCTAGGGTAAGTAATTAGGAGACTTCCTTCCATCAAGAGCATCCCCTAAAATATCCCAATATAATATGGACTTTATTTAATATTGGCTAATATCTTTTATCGGAATCCAAATAATCTATAATATATCTTATTCAATTAATAAAGATCACATAACATTCTCCCACTTGGCCCATTAATTGATAATATATAAAAGATATCTAAAATCAAAATAAATAAAAGAAAATTTATTTTTAAATAATTTTATATAATTGGATTCTGAAAATTTTGAAAAATCATTTTATACATGGCCATGATTTTAAAAATAAGCCAATAAGTCCAATAAGCATAATAATACTATATCCAGTCCAACTATCAATGTGAGTCATAGTGGTTGTATGTCATCAATGCCACATTTCCTTCTATGTACTACAACTATTAGTTTTTTCTTATATAGTCTATAATGACCCCTGTAATTTGTCTTGTCAAGACAATCCTATTTCTTACATTCAACCATAATATGCATAAACATAAATACAAACAGGATAGCAGAAATAAATAACTTTAATTATGCAAAAAGAAATGTCAATAATAGCATCCTTTATGGCTCCTCACAAGACTCATTTTAAGAACATGTTCTTTAAATGTTTTACACTGCAAAGCTTTAGTAAATAGATCAGTAATCATCATAGTGGTGCTCAAATTTTCAATTGACACTTGTTGTTTCTAGACTCTTTCTCTAACCACCAAGTACTTTATCTCAATGTGCTTGGAACCACTAGATTACTTGCCATTCTTAGAGAAAAAAACTGCTGCAGTATTATCACAAAATATCTTCAGCGGCTTGGCAATTGAGTCGACCACACCAAGTCCTGAGATAAAATTTCGTTGTCATAAAGCTTGATTTGTGGCCTTAAAGCATGCCACGAACTTAGCTTACATCGTAGATGATGCAATAAGTGATTGTTTTACACTTTTCCAAAAAATTGCCCCACCACCAAACATGAACACAAATCCTGAAGTGGATTTCCTGCTATCGAGGTAATTTATAAAATCAGCATCTAAATATCCCGTTACTTCAAGCTGATCTAACTTCCTATATGCTCATAATCTTTTGTCCCTTGCAGATATCTCATTACTTTCTTTGTATCTTTCCAATGTTTCATTCTTGGGTTACTTTGGTATCTACCCAACATTGCCACTGCAAAACTGATATCTGACCTTGTACAGGTTTGAGCATATAATAGACCTCCAATTGCGCACCCATAAGGAATATTCTTCATTTGATCCATTTCTAAGTCATTCTTCGGGCACTGATTTTGGCTGAATTTTTCACCTCTAGTAATAGGTATATCATTGGCTTTACAAAGCTGCATATTAAATCTTTCCAAGATACAATTAATATAACCTTTCTGAGATAATCCTAATAAACCTTGAGATCTGTCCCTGAATATCTCGATGCTAATAATATAGGATGCCTCATTCATATCAACCATCTTAAAGTTCTTATTGAGAAATATCTTGGTTTCATGCAACAAACCATGATCACTATTGAGAAGCAATATATCATCCACATATAAGACTAATATAATAAACTTACTCCCACTAACCTTCAGATATATACACTGATTAACAGTATTTTCCTTAAATCCGAAGGAAGTAATGGTATCATGAAACTTTATATACCATTGTCTGGAAGCTTGTTTAAGGCCATAAATGGATTTTTTAATTTTGTAAGCCCAACTTTCTTTTCCCTTTTCTATGAATCCTTCAGGTTGTTTCATATAAATTTCCTCATCTAGATCTCAATTCAGAAATATTGTTTTCACATCCATCTGATGTAACTCAAGATCATAATAAGCTACTAATGTCATTATGATTCTCAATAAGTCCTTTCAAGAAACTGGAGAGAATGTCTCATGATAGTCAATGCCCTCTTTCTGAGAAAACCTTTGGCCACAAGTCTGGCTTTATATCGTTCGATATTACCCACCGAGTCACATTTAGTCTTAAAGACCCATTTACAATCGACTCTTTTACAATTATTGGGCAATTCAATGAGTTCCTAGACACCATTTTGGTCCATTGATTTTAACTCATATTACATTGCATTATACCATTTTCAGAATCATTACTTTCTATGGCTTGTGAAAATGATAAAGGGTCTCTTTTTATTCCTATATCAAAATCTGATTCTTGTAGATATACCACATAATCACCAAAAATGATATGTTTCCTTTTTCTTTGAGATATTCTCAAATCTGCTAATTGTGATTATTCTACAAGACTATCAGCGGTGACATCAACATCATGTGAGAATTCATCAAAGTTATTTTGTTGTTCACCCTCATCAATTCTATCATTGATTTAAGGAACAATAATTTCTTGAATATGGGATAATATAGGAGAAGAAGCCTGAATCTCCTCAATATCAAAATTAATCCTTTGAGATTTTTGACTCCCACTGATTTCACAATTTTCTAGAAATTTTGCATTACCAGATTTTACTATCCTCATATTATGATTAGGGCAATAAAATCTGTATCCCTTGTATCTTTCTGGGTAATCAATAAAATATCCAAAAATTATTTTTGGATCCAATTTTTTTTCATGTGAATCAAATACTTTTATCTCTGCATGACACCCCCAAATATGCAAATGTCTCAAATTGGGTTTCCTACCAGTCCATAACTCAAATGGAGTTGATGGAACTAATTTACTAGGAACCTATCCTAAGAGCATCACCCCATATTGACTCAGGTACAAAGGAATAACTCATCATGCTCCTAATCATATAAATTGTAGAAATAAAACATGTGTCTTTCAGATCCATCAGATGACCTGTCTCTAGGCGTAAGCGGTAAGTACCTACTTATACCACTTTTGCTTTGAGATGATTTACTATAATTATGAATCTTTCATGTTCTTTTGATTTTCGGATTGAAAGGAATCCCTGCATATTATTAGTAACATGAGTTGAAGCACCAGAATCAATCCACCATGTATTAGAAGGAACTTCTACAATGTTTGATTCAAAACATATAAAGGTTTAGTTTATACCTTTTTTTTCGAACCAAGTCCTACATTTAATACAATCCTTCTTTACATATCCTTTATTGCCACAAAAGAAGCACTTTACTGTAATAGTTTTCTTTTCAATAGTTTGTCTAGCACTTCCAAACCCGACAAATTTGTTCGATGGATAATGTTTTAATTTTCTTTTCTTGTTACTAACTCCTCGAGTAGTTGTCAGTATATTATATGAACTTTCTTGCTTTAATCTTAATTCTTCCTGAGCACACATACTAGTTAACTCATTCAAGTTCCACTTATCCTTATTTGTATTGTAGTGAATCTTGAATGGGCTAAACTGGGAAGGAAGAGAATTAAGAATGAACTACACAAGGAAAGATTTTTCAACATTCATTCCCAACGTCTTAAGTTTTGCAGCTTTGTCAGCCATATTAAGGATGTGATCCTGAATTCCTCGAGTACCATCATATTGAACTGTAGTCGGTTCTTTCATTAATGTGTCAGCCAATGACTTATCAACAGATTTAAATCTATCTTCAATAACTTTTAAATATTCACGTGCGCTAGATGCAACCGGTAATGAAGTCTTTATATTATTTGAAATTGTCATCCTTATGAACATAAAACTGAGCCTATCAGATCTTTCCCAAGCCTTCATTTCATTGACTTGTTCATAGTACTTTTATCAGTTAATTCTACGGGCTTTTCAATAAGCAATACCAAATCAAGATCTAGTACGCCCAATATAAATTACACATGCTCTAACCATTCTAAATTATTTGATCCAGAGAGCACAGGGACACTAGAAGCATGATAATGTATGGACGAGAATACCATTGCAGAATATAAAATAACATTAATGCTTTAAGTTTTATCAAAATATGATAAACTATTGATATCATCAATATTTAACCTTTGGGTAAAAATATTGATATATCTAGTGTTCATACAAGATCATTTATGGAAGACCGATATCATCCTTCTGAAATAGTTTTGCTACCTTTGGGTATACAATTCTAAATTGTAAGGATATCCAAAACAATATTATCCTACCCCATCACATAATTATTTGAAATAGATTATCCTTTGTGATTATCTAAATCTCCTAATTATGTATATAATTTTAAATATTATTTCTTTAATGTCATTGGGGACTTGTTCGTTAATGTAATTTTATAAATCATTGATCTAGGCCACTTTGGTGACTATAAGACCAATACAGTAATATAAAATATAAATTAAATTGTCCTATGAATAACAAGACTTTAATTGTATTTCATATCCTATAAGCCTACCATCCCAGGCTACTTTGGCAGCTACCAATTAGGTATAACATAAGGAGATGAACTACAAATAATATTCATCAAGTTCATTTAAACTAATTTATGCTGAGACAGTTCAATAATAGTATAACAACCATAATAATTATTGAACACTTAATCAGCAGTAAAAAACTCATATGATAACTGTAATCATGATAATACATAAATCATAAATTTATGTGAAAAATAAATATGATTTCATAATTACTAATATTTGCATGTAGATAACTGAATAAATATCCAAAAACCAATAATTAGATTTAATACATGCAATTAATAATTCATATGAGAAAACTATAAAGAAATAATAATTTATATTTTTTTACTGATTAATTTTATTTAATTGGAGAAGCCCATAAGTCCAATTAAATAAATTACTCAAAAATAAAATATAGTTATTGAATAATAAAAAATATGATCATAATTAAATCTTATTAGATTATATATTGATCAATTTTATAATTGAGAAAATAACCAAAATTTCTCAATTTTATAATGACAAAATTGTAATTCTAAAAAAATATATATTATAGATTTTTTTAAATTATAGGATTAATAAATCACAAGGGTAAAATCATAAATAAACCTACTCAGCCGAAGGGTAAAACTATAATTTTGGTGAATGGCAAAACTATAATTTTTTTTAGCATAATGGCAAAACTATAATTTTATGATTCAATGGCAAAACTGTAATTTTATTAAGAAAAAAACCCTAGCCTCCTCATCTGCGTCATGCGCTTGTGTGGCTAGTCTTGTGATTGTAACTCTTGATTCTGACCTACGCGCACGGCATGCATCACATCTTGGCGTCGAGGTCGTCACTTGTGCGGCCTCTCATGACGCTTGCCACTCAGCGCGGTCGGGCGATTCACTGTGCGCTTCGCAGTAGTCCAAAAAAAAAAATACGGTAAGATTACTGCATTTATTTCACGATGCACAACGATCAGGAATCGTTCGCAAGCAAACGATTAAAATTAATAGATAGGAAAACAGATCAATAAGATATTCAGATCAATGCATAGTAAATAAAAATAATAGATCTAATATTTTTTTATCTCAAAACCTAGGCTCTGATATCAATTATTGACATAAAAAAAACTAAAATCATGCAAACTATTATGCGGAAAAAAACTATTATGCCAGGATTGAAATTAAATAATACTAGATCTATTTACGATGAGTAACTTTAGATGTCATTTGATTGAGATCCAATTAGATCTTCAAGAGCACCGCCCATCGGGTCTGAATAATGTCGAGGTATGGATCTGCAAGAGGAACTAAAATCGATCTAGACCCCTTCTCCTCTCTTCCTATCCTTTCACAAGACCACCTTAATTGATGATTTTGGGAGATTAAGAGGATAATCGTAATCTCTTGATCTAGATCAAGAGGATAATCTCTTGATCTATTCACCCCTTTGCATTTCTTTGTTGTGTCGTGCATATCCGTATTATGGGTTTAGAGTAGGTCCTATCTATTTATAGGTGAGAGCAGAGGGTTTAGGGTAAGTAATTAGGAGAGTTCCTTCCATCAAGGTATCTCCTAAAATATTTCAATATAATATGAACTTTATTTAATATTGACGAATATCTTTTATCAAAATCTAAATAATTCATAATATATCTTATTCAATTAATAAATACCACATAATCTTACAAAATAATGAAATAGCAGTTACGCATTGGTTTTACTCTGTACTATTAGTAGCTGGGTTCTCCTACTTTTATATATATATATATATATATATATATATATATATATATATATATATATATATATATCATCGTTAAAATGATTATGATGTTATATAATTCATGAGCCAGGATCATAGGATCATACAGAAATTTAAATACATATAAACACACATGTAATGCTATTTTCATTATTTCCTTGACTTCGATAAAATTAGTGATGATGATGATATAACTAAAGCCCACCTTCCAATAAGAAAAACATCTATATATTTTCCCTAGAAATAAATAATAATATTAGAGGAGAAACAATAATATTTATTTCTCAGCCTTATGTATACTAGCATGAGATAATGGACCACGATGGTCACGTCACCAATCCAATAAACAACGAGAGAATTGTGCAAGAGGATGAGAAAGGATAAGATAGTTACTTTACATCTCATTTTACTATTCACGTAGACTTGAAGTGGACATTATTTTGCACCTAATTAATGGGATAATCCAAAGGTAACATCGGACTAACATTGCTCTTCTAGTGTAGAGGTCATAAGATGAAGAGAAAGAAGAAGAAGATGATGATGATATCTTTCATTTTCCCACCTAACACCATAATTGGATGGTGATGCACAAAAAAACTATTCCAATTAGTTCCCCATTTCCACTAGGCATTAGGGTCACAGATCGAGATCAAGCCTATCCAACCACTAATTTAGTTTGTGACCTAAACGAGAGAGAGAGAGAGAGAGAGAGAGAGAGAACAAAAGGTAACACTTGGTATCTTAAATATGGAATACATTATGATCACACATACAGCAGAAGTATGACAACACCCAAATGCATTAATTCATAGAGGAGAACAAATGAGCTGATGATGATGATGACGACGATGATGCGGCACAAACCTCCACATGAGAGGCTTTCTTATCTACAGTTTCCATGTTCCACCAGTGACGTCCAGCTTGAGGAAGAAGAACAGGAGGAGGAGGAGGGCTTCACGCACTGCTCCTGAAGGAACCCAACGCCTTGGCACCGCTCGCTCTCAGGACGTATTGGTGGTAGGCTGCAGCTATGGCAGCTCCTATGGCCGGCCCCACCCAGAAGATCCACTGGAACCAAGAAAGCAAGCACACAAAAAACACTTCATTGACCTCCTAAAACAACTGCATGATCACTCCTGTAATTGTTGTTAAGTGTAGGGGGGATGGAGGTTGGCGTTCCTTATATAAGGACTTTTAAGAGCAGAAAACGAAACATAGATCACTGGAGGTGGCACCTGGTCATCCCAGGCCTTGTCCTTGTTGTAGATTACGGCGGCTCCGAAGCTCCTCGCCGGGTTGATGCCCGTGCCCGTGATCGGGATCGTCGCCAAGTGGACCATGAAAACCGCGAATCCAATCGGGAGGGGAGCCAAAACCTGCTATATGTGATCGTGGTACAAAACCAAGCAGGATTGACATCAATAACAAGCTCATCTTTGTTTCCGACCAATATATGAAAAGAAGAAGAAGAGGGTGTTGAAAGTTACGGACCGGGACGTGGGAGTCGCGAGCACTGCGCTTGGGGTCGGTGGCGGAGAAGACAGTGTAGACGAGGACGAAGGTGCCGATGATCTCGGCACCGAGGCCGGTGCCCTTGGAGTAGCCGTCGCTGAGCTCGTTGGCGCCGCCGCCGTAGCGGACGAAGTAGGCCGTCTGGAACCCCTTGACGAGGCCGACGCCACAGATTGCCCCCAGGCACTGCGCCACCATGTAGAGTAGGGCGCGCACCAGCGACACCTTGCGCGCCAAGAACAGCCCGAACGTCACCGCCGGGTTGATGTGCCCACCTGCCGTGCATCGCCACCACTAACACCGTTAGCCAAGTCTGTGTGCTTACAGCGTGGAACACGAAGGGAAGGAACAAGAAGAGACCGGAGATGCCGGCGGTGCAGTAGACGAGGATGAAGATCATGCCGCCGAAGGCCCAGGCGATGCCGAGGATGCCGACGCCGCTGCAGGCCGCGTCGGTCGGGTTCACGTTGGGGTCCGACTGGTGCTTGTACCCGATCACGGTCAACACGGTGACGTACAGGAACAGCATGGTGGCGATGAACTCCGCGATCGCCGCCCGGTACAGAGACCATTTGGTCAGCTCCTCCACGTCGACGAGTGGCGCCGGTGGCGGGTCGGTGTAGTCCTTGGCGCTGTACTCTCCCTGCTCCGCCACCTCGATGTCCTTCGCCATCTGCAACGTACTAGAACACGATACACCACTACCACAGTTGTGTGCGTTTCCAGGGAGGGAGACTTGAAGCTATTTAAAGCCATTGGGAATGATGAACAGCCGCAGATTAGGTTTCGCATTCTGCATTATTTTTTACTCTTTTTCTTTCGATTGATTGCTGTCTTAAGTTAGAATTTGCCGGCCATGACCGACTAAAACCCTTATCATTATCACCAGGTCATCGTCACGATTCACCAGCCCTTGTCGTCCCCACCCCGCACTACTGCATGCGTGGCTGTCGCGAGAGCCAGCCAATCCCTCACGTGGTCCACCACAGTGCCTGCGAGGGTGATCGGACTGTCGCAAGCATTTGTATGAGTGAGTGATGCTGTGCATGGAAGACAACCTAGTTTACTGGTAAGGCTCTTCCATCATTGGCACCAAGGGGAGCAGGTGAGAGGCACAGGAGAAGATGCTTGTAAGGAGCCTGAGACAAGCACTATCGTGCGCCGTGGACTTTGGACTCGACCACAAAAGAAAGTGATGAGTGACTCACTCGGTGGAGAGAAACTGGTTTTGACATGACTGATTAAAAAGCAAGCTTTGAATCCAAGCAAGAACAGAACGGTGATTACCCCAACTTTCTTGATCACAAAAAGTATATGATTCATGCATACATGAAATGGGCAATTTCTTGTCTCTCTCATTCACTAAATTAATTACCTTCTTTCTCTAACCGGAGGATTTTTCATCATACACATCCAACATATAAAAAAAGTAAAGTTTGAATATGGAAGTAAATGATACCCAGCAGCAAACGAAACGTCTTTTGCTGGGAAACCAGAGGAAGGCTGCCGCGTGGGTGAAGGGAGGCCACAAATTTAAGAAACCAGAGCGTGGGAGGGCGACGCGTGGATTGGATCTGCGGCGGCGATAAATGGAGTCTCTTCTTAGATATTGCTATTGGTTTCTTGCGTCGGTAGATTAATTGATCTGTGGCTCACGTCGAATAGACGGTGAAGAAGACTTGGCATGATTCATGTCGCCAATCCCATCTCCGTCCCTTTCGATTCTAGAGTTGGCCATATGATACACAATAATCTTCTGCGTGATCTGCATACTATTATTATACCAAAAATTGTCATCCTCTCAAATCATACCAGAAAAATTGTAATTGGTGGCCAATCATATTATGTTACATTGCTCGCCCAAGTGAAGGCTATACCAAAAAAATTATATTTCCTAGATGCATGTATGTGGGGGAGTATTTACTATTTGATGGTAGTTAGCACTGTATAACCGATGATAAAATTCAACTAAAAGTTGTTTTGGAAATGTTACTTTTTAGTTACTGATTAGAAAAATAATCTAGATCTTTATTTTTTATTTGTAGGGATAAGATTGTGTATATTGATTCTTCATAGATGTTGTATTGTATTAATGGAAGATTCATATAATAATTTTATCCTTTTAATATCGTTGTATGAAGTCTGAAACTGATAACCCAACCTTAAAAAACAAAAATATCACCACTAAAGAATTGAAATTCAATGTTCCATCATTAATTTATGCAGCCGACCAAAAATTCGAAACAGCATCCCGCAATTTGAGTCACATCAATTTCAAATAATTATTTAGCATTC
Organism: Ensete glaucum; assembly: GCA_021527575.1. Classification (NCBI taxonomy): domain Eukaryota; kingdom Viridiplantae; phylum Streptophyta; class Magnoliopsida; order Zingiberales; family Musaceae; genus Ensete; species Ensete glaucum. The sequence continues at coordinate 28,465,546 of CM038559.1, read as the reverse complement.
TATATTGCTTGTGTCACACAGCTCTTATCTATCAGGCTGTCGTCTGATCTCATAGTGTTAGGTTGTTGCACTCACCATTTATCTTTGATTTCTTAAGAGATAAGGCAGACTCCATTAAACAATTTAGTTGATGATAAGAAAAACAACTTTGAATCAGCTCCTTGAAGGTTTGCACTGGAGGAATCTTTTTGATACAGCTAATTTTTGTCCACTCTAAGAGATAGGCTAAGCCTGTAGTTTATAAAGGACAAGAAGTCTGCAATGATAGACCATAAAAGAATTAGGTGATTGATTAATGATTATGAGATTAGTAGCTATTTGTTACCTGAACAGCCTGTTGTAACTGAACGAGAAGATCTCGTTCATCAATTGAGAAAAATCTTCCCTCAATCATGTATAAATAAGTATTGTAACAATGAATGAAGTATCTCTTTTGTTCCTTACCTCTATCTCAAACATGGTATTAGAGCCGCTTGCTTAGAGCAAGCTCTCTTATCGTTGTCAAACGACAATAAGCTTCCATCGTTTCCGGCCATATGTAGATTCTGTCATTGACTCCTACTCATCTACTATCATGACACATCTATCTCCTTTACCGATGAAACCAACGAGATCAGCACCAATCTCTCGGCATCATCTGTCCCTTTTCTGCGAAGCCGCAATCATTGGACAACTTCTCACAGCGAGCATTGCTATTCTCCTTCTCGTTGGAATAGATCTCCTAAAACCCAATGCTAAGACTAAGTAACCGACACTAACACGTTCTCTACCGAAATCCCCCAACACGGATCCCACCCCGGCCACCTCCCCGGTCTCCGACCCCACCAACGCTCCAACATCCTTAGAATCCTTGGCATCTGCGGTATCTGGCCCCACAAATGCTCCCGCAAATGTGGCGCCTGTGAATGCTGTGTCCTGCGACAGCCCAGGGCCTCGTTGCTTCCTGCTGACAAACGATAGATTTTGGTCACAGCCCTCTTCTTCAAGTCGCTTCTTCCTTCTATCACCTGCAATCGTCACTGCCGATTGCAACCATCGAAACAGAGTAACCATTACTCTGTTTCCTTTTGCCTTTCTCTATTTTGCTAAGATTGGCCTAGCAAAATTGTAGCGCATAACCAGCGACGCGCTTCTGCAACCGCTCTTTGCAGTGACCACCTTGAGCACCTGTGACTGCCACTTGTGCTTCTCATCTCTCAAAGCTGCCACCTTCTGCCAGCGATGTAGTGCTATAGCAAACCTTTGTTCATTACTATCAACTCTATCTCTGAAATCATCAACACAATCTAAGAAGATGGTAAAGTCGTACCTCTACAGTAACATGCACTTCCTGACAAGGAGAGATCATGCTTCACAGGATTCTTCTTACTTCAAGAGTTTGGCTGCTTCTTCCAGCTATAAGAGTTTGCCTTACTGAACACAACCCTATCTTCTTCTCTTAGTTGGATCTTCCCACACCTCCAACCCATCGTTTCATGACAAGCTACCTGTGTCTTCTCCACCTCGCATTTTGCAGCTTCAAAGAACAACCTTACTGTACCAGGCGGCTGCAAAGGTTCCCAAACTGATTTTTTTTCTTTTTTTGAGGCTGTATTGTGATTTGAAGGTGGCCATGTTGACTGCTTGTGAGCCCAGCAACCTGTGCCATCCATGAATCTTCCTTGCCTAGGTAGTAGTCGAAGACAAGAACAATGTGACACACTCATTGATCGCCATTGAGTCGCTGCTGTTTGCCTTCTCCATACTCCTTCGCATCAGCGAGAAGTCTTAACCCAACATATCTGCACCTTCTCCTCTGACGATAGTGATCCACTGATCGTGGGTTGCTTACCTTCTCTTGCTCGCGGCCTCTACGGCTCTGTTTTTTAGCTACTTTAGGAGAGCTTCCAGTTGGTGACCTCGACGAGCGGATGAGTTCTTCCCAGCAAATGTACTATAGTTGCTGCAACAATTATCTCTGCGAAGGAAGCAACAGCTCAAATAGCAGTGGTTCTGGTTTGTGGTTGTTGCTTCTTATCAACCAACCTCTGCCACCATTGTTGTTTCCGGACTCCAGCCGATGCCATCGGTCTTCTTCCCTCTCCCAGATTTCTATTGCTACTATACCACAGATCTGATTCAAAGTTGATTCTGGCAGACTCTGCAGTCTCAAGCGACAACCACTTTGGTATTCTCCCAAGCTTGCAATACTAATATCACGCATCTACATCTAAAGGATGTACCTCTATGGTTTGAACTCTTCATTTTCGGTTCATACCTCATCACTTTGCTTCCTTTGTCACCTATTTCTTGAATGCGACTTGTGTCATTTTTCTGCGTTCTTCTCTCACATTCTTGACTACCACCTTTGGTGAGTCTTCAATGGCTTCTTCATCTACCTCTGATATTCATACTATGTTTCCTGCTAGCACTTTCATTTCCTCTTCATACTCCGAACCTATTTCTATAAATGTTGCCTCTCTAATCCCCTTTAAACTATCTAAATGTGGCAATTATATGTCCTGAAGAGCTCAGTTTTCTAATCTTCTATTTGGTTATAATTTATTGGGTTATATTGATGGTTCTCTTATTTATCCATCAGCACTAATTTATGTTCCAAGAGAACCTAACCCAGTGTCAAATTCTACATATAACTGTGGTTATGCCAAGATCGTCTTATTCTCTAAGCAATTCAAGCCTCTGTTGATGGCTTTATCACCCCGCTTGTGTCCTCCTGTACTACTGCTACGGAAGCTTGGACCAAGTTACAAACTACATTCGCGAATCGCTTGAGGACTCGCATGCTTAGCCTACTCTCCAGCCTTATGCACTTAAAGCAAGAGGGAAGCAATATTGCAGAGTGCTTACAACATATCAAAATGATTATAGATGACCTAGCTTTGATAGATCATTCTCTAACTGATGAAGAGGTTATCCTCCACATACTTAATGGACTGGGTGCAGAATTCAAGGAACTGGTAGTAGTGCTTTGAGCTCGCGACTCTTAAATCTCCTTTAAAGAACTTCATGACAAGTTAACATACTTTGAAAATTACCTGAAGCGTCGCGATGTGCCAGTAGGATCTCCTATCACTGCTCAATTTAACCACAAATCCAAATGGCCAAACCGCAAATACAATAAGCATGCTTCAACAGGTGTGGCCAACTTACCTCCTATGGGCACAATACCGCTTGTTCCCCCTCCATAGTCTCCAACCTTCAACCATCATCAGAATACTTCCTTCCGGCCATGTCGTCCTCCTCCTGCATTTCATCAGCCTGTCGTTTGCCAGTTGTGTGATAAACTCGGTCACTCTACAAATGTTTGCTAGTCTCGACCTCGTCTTCCAGCTCCATCAACCTTGCCTTAGGCGAATGTCATGACTACTCCATCTGCAAGTCAACCCAATTGGATTATGGATTCTGGCACTTCCCACCATATCACTTCCGATCTTTGAACTTATCAATCCACAACAACTATGGTGGCAACAAAGATATTGTCATCGATGATGGTAAAAGAATTCCAATCATATTGTCATCGATGTGCACCCTATATTAACAGAAACCTTATTTTTGTCTCACAGTTTTGCCAACAAAATCATACCTCTATTGAATTCTTTCCTGATTATTTTGTTGTCAAGGACTTGAGTATGGGGGCATCCTTAGTTCATGACCCGAATAAAAACAACATCTATGAATGGTCGTCAGCCTTGTTTCTCACTAGCCCTACTGCGAACTTTTCCATTACTGCTCCAGTCGACATTTGGCATCAATGTCTTAGTCATCCCTCGACCTCTATTCAACAAAAATTACTTTCTAGCTATTCTATTCCTGTTTTTAAATCTAATAATGTCATTACTCATTGTGATGCCTGTCTTAGCAATAAGAGTCATCAATTACCTTTTGGTGCATCTTTTATTTCCTGTTCTAAACCATTTGAGCTTATTTATACTGATGTTTGGGGTCCTGCATCAGTTGTCTCCTTTGATAAGTTTAGATTCTATGTTACCTTTGTAAACTATTTTACAAAGTATATATGGTTATATCCCCTTCGTCAGAAGTCTAACGTCACTATTGTCTTCTCCAACTTTAAGAATTTAGTCGAGAATTACTTTCAGACTTCCATTAAAACTATCGATTCTGATGGTGGGGGTGAATATCAAGCCTCTGCATCCCAGTTGTCCACTTGCGGTATTCAACATCTCAAATCCCCTTCATACACTCCTCAACTGGTTGGTTTTGCTGAATGTAAACATCGACATGTTGTCAAAACGGGCCTAACACTGCTTCATCAGGCTTCCATGCCATCCACTTTTTGGTCTGTAGCATTTCAAACTATTGTTTACCTTATTAATCGGATGCCTACTCTAATTCTATAATATCAATCACCATTTGAAAAGTTATTTTATAAACGCCCCAATTTGTAGACATTAAAAGTATTTAGTTATCTATGTTATCCATGGTTACGTCTCTACAATTCTCATAAACTGTAACCTTGATCTCACCCTTGTATTTTTATTGGATACTCTCTAGAATATAATACATACCATTGTTATGATTCTTACACTGCTAAAATCTTTGTTTTCAGATATGTTACTTTTGTAGAGTCTGACTTTCCCTTTTGGGAACACAAGCACTCTGTCATCCCATTGGATTCTTATGACACCTTTTCATCCTCTTATGCATCTCCATTGGATCCATACTCTTTTATTACCTCTGTTCCATAATCTTCTCTCTCCTCACCTTCGGCTCCACTTCTTCCTGTATAATTACCTCTAGAACCGGATCCTTTATCTTCACCTCGCCAGGAAACTTCTGTGGTTCTTCAACCTGACTCAAATAGTAATAATCCTCTTTTTTACCCCCCAATCCTATTACAGCCTCCCGACATCCAGTGTAAACTTGTTCTAAGAGCAGTATCTTTAAACCACGTCAGGTTCTTGACTTACATACTAGCACTGAGCTATCCTTCGACTATGTTAAACCAACGTCTTTTTCTCAGGCCAAAAAATCTCCATATTGGCGTAAAGCCATGTGTGAGGAGTATAATACTCTCCTTCATAATGCTACATGAACCCTTACTCCTTTTAACTCCATACAAAATATTATCAGGTGTAAGTGAGTCTTTCAAATTAAGTGACATCCTGATGGTTCTATTGCCCATTATAAAGCTTGACTTATGACCAAAGAATTTCATCAATGACTTGGTGTTGACTACACTAAGACATTCAGTCCTGTCGTAAAGCCCACTACAATCCGGATCATCCTAGGTCTGGCAATCTCCAACTGTAGGTGCTTACGCCAATTAGATATTAACAATACATTTTTACAATGGACTCTCACTGACGATGTCTTCATGGAGCAACCTCCAGGATTTTTACATCCTCAATATCCATGACATGTCTGTAAACTTCACAAGGCCATTTATGGACTTCGTCAAGCTCCACGAGCTTGGTCACTACTTATCTTTAGTTGGCTTTATCAACTCCAAGTCTGATGTCTCCCTATTTTTACGTCAATAACATGGGGGCACCATCTATCTTCTAGTCTATGTCGATGATATTGTTGTCACAGGTGACAATCCTATAGAAGTTCAAGCATTTATCATGTTATTGGTTAACCGATTATCTCTTAAAGATTTCAGCAACCTGAGTTATTTTCTCAATGTCGAAGCTACGTTTACATCCTCTGGCCTCTTCATTTCACAGAGAAAGTACATTCATGATTTGTTATTAAAGATGAACATGCAAGATGCAAATGAGGTCACCACTCCTTATCTGCTGATGAATCGGTGAAATTATGTGATGGCACTCCTGCTACAGATCCTACTCGGTATCGACAGGTAGTTAGCTCCCTTACAATATCTCGCTCTTACCCATCTAGATATCTCCTTTGCAGTTAATAAGTTATCCCAGTTCATGCATCAACTATATACTTTACACTGGACTACTATCAAACGTATTTTATGTTATTTTAAGGAGACCATCGATCATGACATTTTTCTTCACAAACACTCTCCCTCTCAGCTTCATGCCTTTGTCGATGCAGACTGGGCCGACAACATTGATGATAGAACTTCTACATCAAGGTATATCATTTTTCTTGGTGCTAATTCGATTAGTTGGAGTTCTAAGAAACAAAAGACAATTGTCAGGTCTACTACTGAAGCATAATATCGTGCTATTGCCATTGCTACTGTCGAACCTAATTAGATCACTAACTTACTTACAGAGCATCACATTCCCCTTACTTCTATGCCTATTATTTATTGTGACAACATTGGTGTTACTTATCTTTGTACTAATCCAATTTTCCACTCCTATATGAAGCATATTGCTATTGATTTTCACTTTGTGTATGATCAAGTCATCCCCTAGTAGCTCCGTGTTTCTTATGTCCATATGGTCGATTAACTTGCAGACTCCCTCATGAAGGCTCTGACTCACAAACTCTTTTTCTTGCATCGATCCAAGATTGACGTCCTTGACAGAAGCTCGATCTTGCAGGGGCATGTTAGCTGAATAACCTTCTATAATTGAACGAAAAGATCTCATTCATCAGTTGAGAAAAATCCTCCCTCAACCCTGTATAAATAAGTATTGTAACAATGAATGAAGTTTCTCTTTTGTTCCTTACCTCTATCTCAAACACTATCATCATACGACTATAATTTTCTGGCCATTCTTCTGGTGGAGTATGATTTTGAACTTTCTTTAATAGTTTTCCCCATATAAGATCAACTAATAACACCACAACAACATAGTTTTGATCAAAACACAAGAGGCCAATATTGTACAACTTTACGTTATGGTTGAGACGTCAACACAACTCGATTCCATTCGATTCGATTCGAGTGCATAAGGTAGTCCATGTGACTTCTTGAAGGGGGGGGGGGGGGGTCTTCCTAACTCGACCCCTTCGAAGATCAAGTCAATATTCAATGGAGTTGATAGAGTTTTCATAGTTTGAAATTTGACCTCTAGAGTTGACTAGGAGGTCAGGTTTTATACCTGCAATCGAGAGTCGATCGTATGCGGTGTATTAATGGCCATCAATACTTCGAGAGGCTAGGGCGATGCATTCCGCATGGTGTGGGTCGACCAGCATGGTCTCATACCGTGCGACACCGTTTTGAGAGTAGCGTCATCCTGTACATTCCCATTGCCCTAGGAGTGGCGCCAGAATATGTCATATCATTCTTTCCCCCTCAAGAGGCATGACTTGGGTTCCTCATGGAGGCCCTTGAGGCATGACTTGGTTCTTTCGTTGGCTAGGTCTGTGATCCCACTAATGTGTGGGTTCTCATATTGTAGTTCCCGTTCGGGCCGAGTGACCTGCCTCCATTTCACCTATCTATCACTATGAGCCTCTCATTTGGTTGGGATTCATAGTTCGATATACATTGACCGAGATGCATAACTAGGGTGTTAGACTAATCGAGATGAATAACTCGGGCACATAATCGATCGAAATGTGTAACTCGGGCACATAATCGATCGAAATGTGTAACTCGGGCACTAGATTAATCGAGCAACATAACTCAGGTACTAGACTGACCGTAACATATAACTCGGGTATAGGACTGGTCGAGAAGCGTAACTCGGGCACTAGATTGGTTAAGCAACGTAACTTAGGCATTGGATTGGTTGAGCAATATAACTCAAGCATAGGATTGGCCATGAGGCATAACTCGAGCATAGGATTGATCACAAGGTGCATAACTGGGGCACTAGTTGACCAAGATGCACAACTCGGCACTGGTAGGCTGAGATTCACAATTCAAGCTCATGACTAGTCGAGATAAACAACTCAGGCTCTTGATTAGTCTTAAGGCATAACTCGGGCTCGTGACTAACCAAAATGCACAACTAGGGCTCTTTGGTTGGCAATAGGCATAACTCGGGCACTGGTTGGCCAAGATGCACAACTAGGGCTCTTTAGTTGGCAATAAGCATAACTCGGGCACTGGTTGGCCAAGATGCACAACTTGGGCTCTTGACTGGCCAAGATGCCTACTCGGACACTAGTTGGTCGAGATGTACAATTCAGGCTCTTAGCTAGCCTAAGATGTAGCTCAGGCTCATGACTTGTCGAATGCATAACTCAGGCTCATGATTAGCTGAGATGCACAACTCAGGCTCTCGACTGGCCCAAGGCATAATTCAGGCTCGTGACTGATCGAGATACCTAACTTGGGCACTAGTTGGTTGAGATACATAATTTGGGCTTTGGACTAGCCCAAGGCATAACTCAAGCTCGTGACTTGCCGAAATGCATAACTCGGGCTCATAACTTACCAAGATACATAATAAGGACTCATGATTGATCGAGATGCACAACTCGAGCTCTCAATTGGCCCAAGGCATAACTCGATCTCGTTACTGGTTAAGATGCAAAACTCAGGCTCATGATTGGTTGAGATGCACAACTCAAGCTCTAGACTGGCTCAAGGTGTAACTCAAACTCGTGATCGGCTGAGATGCCTAACTCGGGCATTGGTTGACTGAAATGCACAACACGGGCTCTTGATTAGCCCAAGACATAACTCGAGCTCATGACTTGTCAAGATGCATAATTCAGCTCATGACTAGCCGAGATGCACAACTCAAGCTCTTGATTGGCCCAAGTTGTAACTCGGGCTCGTGACCAGCTGAGATGCATAACTCAGGCACTCGTTGACGAAGATGCATAATTCGGGCTCATGACTAGTCGAGATGTACAACTCGGGCTCTTGACTAGCTCAAGACATAACTCAGGCTCATGACTTGTCTAGATACATAACTCGAGCTCATGACTGGTCAAGATGCACAACTCGGTCTCTTAACTAGCCCAAGGTGTAACTCGAGCTTATGATTAGCCGAGATGCATAACTGAAGCTCTTTGACTGACCCAAGGCATTAGTCGGGCTCGTGACTAATCGAGAAACATAACTCATGCATTGGTTGACTGAGAGGGACCTTGCATTTTTTAGTCTCGTCAGAATTACCCCTTAATAGGAAACACCTTATGTTTTTTTCTTTCATATGTAGCTCCATCATGTTGTGATGGGGTTTCGTAGAGGGGCCTCTATTATAGAGGACTTGAGAGGTGGTAGAGGGAGCCTTAGAAGCGATGACTTAGGTCAGTCGAGCCTCCTCCTTAATGGCCCTAAGGGTTGTCCTCAGGATTGCTCCACATGGGGTCTCTTGTGATCTTCATACTTCCATGCCAGCAATGACGTACTGATTGGTGTGCTGGAACATCTCAAGAACGATCACCAAAGGTCTTTCAACTAGCGGTAGAAGAATCTTACGAATCATAAACCCATTTGGAACACTACATGATTAGCAAGGAAGGGGTGGGTGTTGGGGACCCCTCGAACCTCGTTAGCAAAGCAAGAAATAAATGGGAGAGGGGCTCATCGTCCTTCTGGCTTAGGCCAAGGAGCATGGCCGTGGATGTTTTAGGTCATGCGTTGATGAAGAAGTTAAGCTTGAACTCCCTTGTGAGCTGATAAAAATATAAGACTGGGAATGGCCTCAGCCTTCTATAGGACATCTGAGGATGGCCTCAAAGGGTGGTGGGAAAAGCTCAACAAATCAGATCTTCAGAGGTGCCATATAGGGTTATTTAGGTTTGAAAAGCGATGACGTGCTCTACTAGGTGAGAGCCACCATCATAGGCCTCCAACGTTGGTAGGTAGAAGTTGAGGGGAATTGGTTTGTCTTTGATCTCTTAGACGAAGGGGGATCCTACTAAGGTACCCTTCCCTAGCTCTTTCTTTAATTTGTGGAACTCCCTTTAGACCTCATCTAGACACTGGTTGATCAAGCATAAATAAGCCCTAAAAGAGTCTGTCGAGTTAGATGACAAGGTATCTGGCTCGGTGCAACTTAGAGTGGTGCGTCAAGGGCCAGTGGTGCTACATTCAGCCATCCATCTCGGATCTCCCGACTGCTCCTCGGGCAGCAGGTGGGTGTCAACAGATCTAGGTTGTTGGCCAATTGGGAAAGGGTCCTATACATGGTGAAGAGAGTTGGCTAGGGCACAGGCAATAATTGTTGGGGTGGGGCTGTCTGCTGAGCAAGCTAGGGAATAAGGGGGATGATTATCTACATCATCCTCGCTAGTACTTGGACTTAGTGGTGAGGCTAAGGAACGCCTCAGATGATGTGCTTTTGTCCACTACTAGTTCCAGAAGGTGAGAGCCTAGGATCATTGAATAATCACCAATAGCGGCTCAAGGTCAGGACCGAGGTGTTTCAGTCCACATGTAGAGGAAGAGGTAATTGCCCTCCGAGTCTGAAGGCGTGGTGGGCAATGGGCAACTCCTCTTGAAGGCACTCGCCGAGGTTGCTCGGTTGTGGGAGTTCTTGCAACATCGGACCCTCCTTCTAGAACCAAAAATATTATGCAACTTTATGCCATGGTCGAGATGTTAGCACAATTTGATTCGATCCAAGTGCCTAAGGTTGCTCACATAACTTCTTGGGTGAAAGAGGTTGGCGTCGGGTTAGGTCATGGTGTTATGCGCTAAACTGACTCAAGGTAGAGCTGGGAGTCGATCTTTTTTCCTTCTGCATTATTTCCTACAAATAAGTCAAAGTTGAGGGGGTGTCTTCCAAACTCGACCCCTCCGAAGATCAAGTAAGTGTCTGACGGAGTTGAGGGAGTTTTGAGTATTTGAAGTCCGACCACTAGAGTTGGCCAGAAGGTTGGCTATTATACCTGTGGCTGAAGGTTCGTCGTATGCGGTTTATTAATGGCTGTCGATGCTTCGAGCGATTGAGCTATGTACTCTGCATGGTGTGGGTCGACCAGGACAGTATCAAACTGTGTGGCACCACTCCACGTGTTCTCAAGTGACTGCACGCCATGCTGCATCATCCTGTATGGTCCCGAACTATCATAGACAGAAACATAAATAGAGTGTTTGATGTAATACTCATGTATATTGTAATATCCCCTATTTATGAAATATTTATAATGATATATTTTAAATTATTTATGAGGACCCATTTATAAATTTGAGGATTTATTTATTAATTTTTTGATTAAATAATTTTATATTAAAAATTGATTGCTAGGGACCTAAATGTGAATCTTAAAAATATAAAATAAATTATAAAAGATTCATATTAAGTTAAAAAAATAAAAAAAGCATGGTGAGGACATGTGTCATTATCTTGTTTAAAGTGGTGCCACTTATGCAAGTGTATATGTGACACATAACCATATTACATGCATATTTGCCACCTATCAATTCATATATTAGATTCAACAATTAATAATTAGAGAAGAAAGAGTTTTGGCTACAATGTAAACTTGAGGAGAAGAAGAAGAAGAAATAAGAAGAAGAAGAAGAAGAAGAAGAAGAAGAAGAAGAAGAAGAAGAAGAAGAAGAAGAAGAGAAGGAAAGAAGAAGAAAAAATTTTGGGGGTTTTTAGATTGTGATCTAATCCACACCTTTGCAATTAAAATATTTAAAAAAATATTTTATCTTCCTCCTACTAAAATTTCTCTTTGTTTTTACCTTAATTTATGAAGAAAAATTTCGAACAAATCTGAAATCCTTTGGTGGCTGCCTAAGTGTGAATCTGTAATAATTTCAAGATTATCACCTATCTATCTTGTTCTTGATGTAACTTTTAGTACAGACCTCTGATTTAGACAAAACTTAATTTTTTCAAAATCTTTTGAACTTGAGTTTGAAGAATTTGGAGTTCATTTGTTAGTCCAAATGTTTATTTCAATTGAGCATATAAAATCTATAAAACAGAGCCTATAGCTCCTGACCTTTCATCACTATATTGCTTATATCTTCCTGTTGGACTTCCTGATTTATGTAAAACTTGATTCATTAGAATAGGCTCATAGATCTTTCATTTAATACTAAGATTGAAAGATTTAGAGTTCAAATGACTATCAAAATTTCTATTTTGTTAGACCTAATGGATTCTGTAAAATAGGGATCATAAATCCTGACCTTTGGTTACGAAATCATCAATAACTCTTTGTAGAGACATTCAATTTATAAGAAACTAATTTCATTTGAAACTAGATTGATTTAGATCTTCATCAATACTTTTTTGAGTAATTTAGAGCATGTTTGATTATCTAAATAACTTTATAATTTGCCTTCTGAATTCTGCCAAAATAGGGATTGTATTGATTTTGCCTTTATTTGCTCATTTCATTTCAAACTAGAATTCTATGCTCTTGGCTTTAATTCCTTTACATATTGATATATGTTAAGTATTAATCAATTTCTATCTTATATTATTTCATATGGTGTATGCATGATTCATTGTTCTGCATGTGCTTCTGTTAAATGTCAAATTCATTGCTCATGTCCATTTGTACTCTAGTGTGTGGGATATTCTGGACCTTTGTCAGAAATGGTAAAGGGTATTGTGCTTAGAGATTATGATGCTTTACTTTTGTCTGATGGTCATCTAGAAATAGATGAAATATATTATGTATGTGATCCCATATCACCACTATCTATGTTTTTGATATGATATGATATCATATTTTGTTTGTGATCTAGCTAAAGTCTTTCTTCTTTGGAGCCTTACATCATTGCCTTGAAATCTTACATATCTTATTATTATTTCTTGCCTATCTGAATGCATATTATGAATGTTTATATATTTATCGTATTATTTCATATTTGGCACATGTATATTTTTGTTGTTTCGTATGTGCTTTTCATATATGCCAATTTTGTTGCTCATTTCCTTCTATATTCTGGTGTTTGTGGGATATATTCTGGACCTTTACCAGAAATGATAAATGATATTATGTTTAGAGCAAGCTATGCTCTTACCGGCCCCACTGACTTCACCCAGATGTGGGTGGATGGAGGTCCTAAACATGGGAGACTTCTGTTTGTTGGTCATCCAGAAATAGATGTACCATATCCTGTCTGATCCCACTTCACACTCTATGTCTTTCATATGATATCCAAAGTATTGGTTATGAGTTTATTTGTGTGCTTTGGATAAAAATGAAATAAACGTTATGTCTGATGTGATACTCGAGCTTCTGTTCCTTACTTGTTTCATTTGATAAGTTTTAAGATTATTCATATACTATTGATATGCTTTGAAAATACGTCCTATGCATCTTTGATATATTCTAAAATATTTTCATTTATTATTGGTATGTTTTAAAATATTTCATATATCTTTTACATGCTCCTAAATGTTTCAAATGCCATTGTTATGTTCTGAAAGGTTTCATTTGTTATTAATATATTCTGAAACATTTCATACATCATTGATATGTTATGATATGTTTTGTATTCTCATTGATATGTTTCGAAAGATTTCGTTTGCCATTGATATGCTGCTTGACATTCTTATGCGTATGATATGCATCCAACTTAAAATGTGACATACGAGCTTAAGTTTGATATTTGTTCACTTGATATGTTCAAAAGTATTTGATGTGTTATTGATATACTCCTAAAACTTCATGTCATTGATATATACCAAAATGCTTTTCATTGCTATATATACTCTAATTACTTTTTCAAATTATTATGGGTTTAAGTATGCTTTAAAACTTGTGGTTTTAAAACTGATTTGATACTATATGTGAAAACTTCTTTTACTCCCTATCTTATATTCTTATATTAGGTTCAATTTATAAATTACCTTTCCTTATCTTGAACTTGTTTTATACTTATTGGGTTTTTCTATTGCTATCTAATCTTTTCCAGTTTAGCTTGGCATTTATTGAAATACTTGATATGGGGCTAAAGTAGTGGGAAAGTAAGAAGTTCTTGAACTAAATCTTTATTAGATAATATATTATCTTTGTATGTGTATACCTAGTGTCTAAAGTAAAATTGTAGACATATTTTGAAGTAGGGTAACTATGTAATAAAATAGTCTTAAGAGTACCCTCTTATTTGGGATCTTGAATGTTAAACATGTTGTGTAACGTATAAAGTGGTGGTATATGGTTATTTTCAAAGTCATATAGATTCTATCATATTGGTGGACTTTATGAATGTAAATTATATATAGTTGCGTTGATTTTGGGTTAGTTTGTGATTCATTAAGAGAATACGAAGAGATTATAATCTGCATAGGTTTTTGTGAAAATGATCTAATGACTCCACATGTTTTTCTTAGTATCCTTAAAAGTTTGTTTGGATCTTGGATGTATTATGTTGTTGATAATATTGTTGATTTTTAGATTAGAGTCACACCTCTCAAATGTGATATAATTTGTGTGGCGTGATAGAGGTGGTATCAGAGCATGATTTGAGGATTACTAAGACATACTGATAGATATATCATATTTGAAATATACATAGGTTTAGTGATTTTAAGAATGACAAGGTCATTAAGTCCTCCTGTGGCTGATTAGTTAAGCGAAATTACAAAAACCCTTGAGGTTATGACACATGTGATGTAACACAGCAAGTCCAACAAGGAGGAAATAATAAAGCTGGAGCCTATTTTGCTTGTGGGAAACTAGATCACAAAGTAAAGGATTGCCCACTGAAGAAGAAGAAGAAGCCATTGCCACCTAAAATGATAGCCCATACTAGAGTTTATGCCATCACTGAATAGGATTTTTGGGCTTATAAAACAGTAGTTGAAGGTATTATTCATGTTTCTAATAAGAATACAAAGGTTTTGTTTGATCTCAGGTCCAATCTATCTTTTGTTTCACAAACCTTTGCTTGTCATTTGGGTATTCAACCTAATATGTAACTACTATAGTTAGGGATACTTTGATAACAAACTTGCTTTATCTGTCTTGTTTAAAATATATAATTTAAAATATATCATTATAAATAATTTACAAATGCCTTCATATCACTTTAACTAGAGGAATGACTCGATTCCTTAAGATATTTTATTTCTTATCAATAATCTGTATAGGTTTTTCCACATAAGATAAGTTGTGATTGATTATAATCGGCTTATATTAGTTAAAGCTTCGATCCGTAGCTTGCACTAATTCCTCTAGTTAAAGTGATATGAAGGCATTTTTATCCCTTATTTTTGAAATATTTATAATGATATTTTTAAATTATTTATGAGGACCCATTTGTCAATTTGAGGATTTATTTATTAATTTTTTGATTAAATAATTTTATATTGAAAGTTGATTACTAGGGACCTAAATGTAAATCTTAAAAATATAAAATGAATTATAAAAGATTTATATTAAGTTAAAAAATAAAAAAATATGGTGAGGACATGTGTCACTACCTTGTTTAAAGTGGTGCCACTTATGCATGTGTATAGGTGACACATAAGCACATTGCATGCATGTTTGCCACCTATCAATCTATATATTAGCTTAAACAATTAGCAATTAGAGAAGAAAGGGTTTTGGCTGCAAAATAAACTTGATTTATATGATTTATGAAGAAAAATTCCGAATAAATCTGAAATCTTTTTGTTGGCTGCTTATGTGTGAATCTATAATAATTTTAAGATTATATCCTATCTGCTTTGTTCTCACTATAACTTTTAGTACAGACCTCTGATTTAGACAAAACTTAATTTTTTCAAAAATATATCTTTCTTTTGAACTTAAGTTTGAAGAATTTGGAGTTCATTTGCTAGCCCAAACATTTATTTCAATTAAGCATATGAAATCTATAAAATAGAGTCTATAGCTCCTAATCTTTCATCATTATATTGCTTATATCTTCCTATTGGAGTTCCTGATTTATACAAAACTAAATTCATTAGAAAATAGATCTTTCATTTGATACTATGATTAAAAGATTTGGAGTCCAAATGACTATCAAAATTTTTATTTTATTAGACCTTATATATTCTATAAAATAGGGATCATAATTCCTGACTTTTAGTTGCGAAATCATCGATAACTCTTTGTAAAGACATTCAATTTATATGAAACTAATTTCATTAAAAACTAGATTGATTTAGCTCTTCATCAACACTTTTTTGAATAATTTAGAGCATGTTTGACCATCTAAATAACTTTGTAATTTACCTTCTAAATTCTGCCAGAATAGGAATCGTATTAATTTTGCCTCTATTTGCTTATTTCATTTCAAACCAGAATTCTATGCTCTTATCCTTGATTCCTTTACACATTGATATATGTTAAATATTAATCAATTTCTATCTCATATTATTTTATATGGTGCATGCATGATTCCTTATTCTGTATGTGCTTTTGTTAAATGCCAAGTTCATTGCTCATGTCCCTTTGTACTCTGGTGTTTGTAAGATATTATGGACCTTTGCCAGAAATGGTAAAGGGTATTATGCTTAGAGCTTGTAATGCTCTACTTCTGTCTAATAGTCATCCAGAAATGAATGTACCATATTATGTATGTGATATCGGATCATATTTTGTTTGTGATCTTACTAAAGTCTTTCTTCTTTGGAGCCTTATATTATTGCTTTAAAATTTTACGTACTCTTATTACTTATTCCTTGCCTATCTGAATGTATATTATGAATGTTTATGTATTCATCATATTATTTCATATTTGACACATGTATATTTTCGTTGTTCCATATATCTAATATATGCCAATTTTGTTGCTCATGTCCTTTTGTATTGTGGTGTTTGTGGGATATATTCTAGACCTTTACTAGAAATAGTAAAGGGTATTGTGTTTAGAGCCAGCTATGCTCTTGTCGGCCCCATTGACTTACCTAAACATGGGTGGATGAAGCTCCCATATGTGAGAGACTTTTGTCTGTTGGTCATCCAGAAATAGATGTACTATATTTTGTCTGATCCCACTTCACCCTCTGTGTCTTTGATATGATATCCAAAGTATTGCTTATGAGTTTGTTTGTGTGCTTTAAATAAGAATGAAATAAATGTTATGTCTAATGTGATACTCGAGCTTTTGTTCCTTACTTATTTTATTTGATAAGCTTTGAGATTATTCATACACCATTGATATACTTCAAAAATATGTCCTATGCATCTTTGATACATTCTGAAATGTTTTCATTTATTATTGGTATGTTTTGAAATATTTTATATATCTTTAATATGCTCCTAAATATTTCGAATACCATTGTTATGTTCTAAAATGTTTCATTTGTTATTGATATATTCTGAAATATTTCATACATCATTGATATGTTCCGAAATGTCGTATACCTCTTTGATATGCTTTGAAATATTTCATATTCTTATTGATATGCTTCAAAAGATTTCATTTGCCATTGGTATGCTGCTTGACATTCTTACGCGTATGATATGCATCCAACTTAAAATATGATATACGAGCTTAAGTTTAATATTTATTCACTTGATATGTTCAAAAGTATTTGATGTGTAGAATTTCATGTCATTAATATATACCAAAATGCTTCTGATTATCATATATGTGAACCTTGTGGTTTAAGTATGCTTCGAAAGAGATGAACCTTGTGGTTTTAAAACTAATTTGATGCTATATGTGAAAACTTTTATACTCACTACCTTGCATTCTTATATCAGGTCCAATTTGTAAACACCTTTCCTTGTCTTAAACCTGTTTGATACTTGCTGGGCTTTTTAGCTCACTCTGTTGTATCTAATCTTCTCTAGGTTAGTCTGACATTTATTGAAATACTTGATACATGGCTAAAGCAGTGGGAAAGTAAGAAGTTCTTAGACTAAATCTTTATTAGATAATATGTTATGTTTGTATGTGTATACCTGGTGTCTAAAGTAAAGTTGTAGACATATTTTGAAGTGGGGTAACTATGTAATGGTCTTAAGAGTATCTCCTTGTTTGGGATCTTGAATGCTAAACTTGTTGTATGAAGTGGTAGTATATAGTTCTTTTCAAAGTCATATAGATTCTATCATATTGGTGGACTTTATGAATGTAAATTATATATAGTTGCATTGGTTTTGGATCCGTTTTGTCATTTATTATGAGAATACGAAGAGATTATAATTTGCACAGGTTTCTGTGAAAGTGATCGAATGACTCTGCATGTTTTTCTTAGTATCCTCAAATATTTTTTTGGATCCTGGATGGATTATATTGTTGATAATATTATCGATTTTTAGATTAGAGTCACACCTCTCAAATGTGATATAATTCATGGGGCATGACATATTGTCACGGACTTAGTTGAATTTGCCTAAGTCGTGCGGCACTCCCGAAGACTTAGCTGAAATTACCTAAGTCGTGGAGCAACCTTGCCCACTATTCCGGACTTAGTTGGGATTACCTAAGTCATGAAACGCCCAACACGTTATCTGTCCGCAAAGGGTCAACCCTCTTACAACCTCTTAAGGTCCCGTAGGACCTGCAAAGAAGAAGTTGATTAGCTTAGAGGCGAGCGACGAACACATCCTGACGTCTCGCAAAGCGGAAAGCTATACAAGCAATTTGTCGAACACCTTGAGTGCAGCAAAGAAAAGAGAGAAAGAGCGCGAAATAGGACTTTGGAGGGTTGTAGAAACGGTCGTAAGTCCACAAACGATGGTTCCCAAGGTATCGGACGCAAGACAAGTTCAATTGCTGATGAACGCCTACGCCCGACATATATCCGGAACCCCATCCAGCCCAGTGCCACCCAGGGGGTTCCAAGGTGCTGAAATGGCTGACATTTTGCACTACTCAGAAAGGTTGCCGCAACACACGAAAAAGACCCAAAAATAGGGTTGTTTTGGCTCCGTGCAGTGAGCGATCGTTCTGTAGCCTTCTACACTACTTTGGCTCATATTTCTTAGGTAAAAAACACATAAACTCAAAGCAAAACAAGCTGCTAAATATATGTACAAGCAAGAAAAAGTGACGAATGGTTCAAGGAGCAAAGGCATTGTGGTTGAGCGATGACCGTTCGTGACATTCTCCCCCACTTAAAATGTCGACGCCCTCGTCGATGCTTGTTGGTAGGCTTTGATGCGAGCTTCTTCATGTCGTAGGGTGTCTTCTGGCTCCCAACTGGCTTTTGTTTGAGGAAGCTTTTGCCACTTCACTAAGTACTCTATTTGCTGCGCTCTATTGGGTAGCTTTATCTTACGATCCGCTAGAATAGTTTCAACTCGCTTCGTAGAGGCTCGGTGGGGGTAGTTGAGTTGGAACATTTTGAGAATCATCTCGCGGATCTGAGTGGTAGGCTTTCAAGTTGCTCGCATGGAAGACATTGTGAATTCTGAACCATGCTGGCAGTTGCAACTTGTATGAGACATTGCCTACTTTGCTGATGATTGGGAAAGACCCTTCATACTTGCGTACCAATCCTTTGTGCACTTTGTGTCTAAAGAACTGGAGTGATGTTGGTTGGAGCTTCACCAACACCATGTCACCAACTTTAAATTCTTGTGGTCGCCTTCCCAAGTCGCCCTTCTTCATCTTTTGGTGCATTCTTCAAGTAAGCCCGTGCAATATCTGCATTGCGATGCCATTCCTTTGCGAAGTAATAGGCTGATGGGCTACTCCCCGTATAACCAATAACCAGGGTATGAGAAGTTGATGGTTGTTGTCCCGTAATAATCTTAAATGGGCTCTTGTTGGATGCAGAGCTCCACTGCAAGTTATAGGTGAATTGAGCTATGTCCAACAGCTTCACCCAATCTCGTTGGTTGGCACTCACGTAGTGCCGAAGATATTGCTCCAAGAGCAAGTTAGTTCTCTCTGTTTGAGGGTGGAGGCTTGTGGAGAAGTATAATTTAGATCCCAACAACTTGAACAACTCAGTCCAGAATCGTTCCAAGAACCAAGAATCCCGATCACTAATGATGTTGTGTGGGACTCCCCAATACTTAACCACATTCTTCATCATCAACTTAGCCGCATGTAGGGGTGCCACAATGAATGTTGCATACTTCGAAAATCGATCAACTACCACGAGTATCGATCCAAGTCCCCCTACTGTGGGCAAGCTTGATATGAAGTCCAAAGAAATGCTCTCCCATGGCCTTTCTGGTATGGGCAGCGGCTCTGATACTCGTGGTAGATGATCGATTTTCGAAGTATGCAATATTCATTGTGGCACCCCTACATTGCTCAACGGAGGAGGCAGCTAAGTTGATGATGAAGAATGTGGTTAAGTATTGGGGAGTCCCACACAACATCATTAGTGATCAGGATTCTTGGTTCTTCGAACGATTCTGGATTGAGTTGTTCAAGTTGTTGGGATCTAAATTATACTTCTCCATAAGCCTCCACCCTCAAACAGAGAGAATTAACTTGCTCTTGGAGCAATATCTTCGGCACTACGTGAGTGCCAACCAACGAGATTGGGTGAAGCTGTTGGACATAGCCCAATTCACCTATAACTTGTAGTGGAGCTCTGCATCCAACAAGAGCCCATTTAAGATTATTACAGGACAACAACCATCAACTTCTTATACCCTGGTTATTGGTTATACAGGGAGTAGCCCATCAGCCTATTACTTCGCAAAGGAATGGCATCGCAATGCAGATATTGCACGGGCTAACTTGGAGAATGCAGCCAAAAAGATGATGAAGTGGGCAGACTTGGGAAGGCGACCACAAGAATTTAAAGTTGGTGACATGGTGTTGGTGAAGCTCCAACCAACATCACTCTAGTTCTTTAGACACAAAGTGCACAAAGGATTGGTACGCAAGTATGAAGGGTCTTTCCCAATCATCAGCAAAGTGGGCAATGTCTCATACAAGTTGCAACTGCCAGCATGGTTCAGAATTCACAATGTCTTCCATGCGAGCAACTTGAAAGCCTACCACTCAGATCCGCGAGATGATTCTGAAAATGTTCCAACTCAACTACCCCCCACCAGAGCCTCTTACGAGAAGCGAGTTGAAACTATTATAGCGGATCGTAAGATAAAGCTACCCAATAGAGCGCAGCAAATAGAGTACTTAGTGAAGTGGCAAAAACTTCCTCAAACAAAAGCCAGTTGGGAGCCAGAAGACACCCTACGACATGAAGAAGCTCGCATCAAAGCCTACCAACAAGCGTCGACGAGGGCATCGACATTTTAAGTTACGACATGAAAATCGATCAACTACCCATCATTGGTCATCCATGCTTTCATGATCGGGATTAGGCCTTCCCGCCTCTTATAGTTGCTTGTGGTGTGACCCCCCATGACTGTACCAGAAATGCTGCAGAGGGCCAACCAGTACATCGCCGTCGAGATTCTGATGGTGGAGAAACGTGAAGATCATAAGCACCCCCGGGCTGATCCCTCTCGGGGCCCACCCCTTGGGCTCCCAAGGAGGAGGACAGAGAGAGGCGAGTATACTGTTCCTTGATCACTAATATCCCGCTCAACTCCACTCGAACTGAGATTTTTCTCCAGATCCAAGAGAAGGGACTCCTCAAAACTCCCAACCCAATGAGGTCTCAAGCCGAGGACCAGGACCGCAAACGTTGTTGTTGCTTCCACCATGACTACGGTTATAATATCGATGAGTGATATGATTTGAAGAACCATATCGAGACCTCATACGTCACAGCCACCTCGACCTCTTTTATCAAGCAAGATCCTTTGTGTGCAACCTCTCTGAGTTGGTAATGTCGATGGGTGTAATTTGTATTTGGCTTTATAAAGTATTTTCTTAAGCAGTTGCTTGTGGATCGCGTGGGAATTGCTTCTTCTGGCCTGTTTTCTCCTTTTTGTAAGTCTATGGGACTTTAGGAGATCTCGGGAGGGCTGACATTTGCAGACGGACACGTAGGGGTGTCGCACGGCTTAGGTAAAATCAGCTAAGCCCGTGATAATGTGGTACATAATGAAGTCTCGCGAATCATCCCTCCGTCCAAGAGGTCCTATGGAGAGGCAGGTATACATCATAGTGGGCGGCCCGACCATGGGTAGCGTTAGCTCCTAGACAAGGAAAGCCTATGCCCGTGTGGAAGTTCAGAAGAGGCCCTGACCCTGAAGCAATCCTGGGATTACCTTCGATCACGACGATGCCCTGGTGGTCACGGCCCGCATTGCAAATACCCGTGTCAGGCGCATAATGATAGATACAAGGAGCTCCACCAACATATTATACCTAGATGCTTTTTACAAGCTCGGAATGACTAACTAGGACCTCATCCTCATGACTTCAACTTTGATAAGGTTTACCGATGACGTGATAACTCCAGTAAGCATTGCAACTCTCCCTATAACTTTCGGCGACATGCCAAGAACCAAGACCCTCATGGTTCCTTTTATGGTGGTGGACCTCCCCTCAGCATACAACATGATCATCGGGCAGCCAACCCTCAACAAACAAAGAGCAGTCATCTCCGTATACCACCGCAGCATGAAGTTCCCAACCAACATGGGGCCGAGAGAGATCAGAAGCAACTATTAGGACTCTAGCTAGGGGAGTCCTAATTTAGTTTCATGGAAGAGGACAATCATGTAAAATCTAAGAGATATTTATGTAAATCGTATCTAGCCGACCCCTATTAAGGAAAGTAAGGAGGTTGGCTAGGTTAGGATTACTTGATGAAGATATTTGAGGAGAGAGTAAGATACATGTTATCTTATTTAACCACCCCTTATCCTAGTTAAAGAGGGGTTAATTGAGAAGGGGTTAAATTAGAATAGGATTAGGAAATAATAAAGCAATCGGCCACCGTTAGATAGACCGGTTGGTGGTTGGGCTTAGAGTTGCATTAGAAGTTGCTTTAGGAGTTGGTTGAGGGTAGAAGTCTTGAAGTAGGAGTTCTCTTAGAAATTAGGGATTGAAGGCTTATAAATAGCCTTGTGATTATCCACTTTTTATCATGAATAGATCAATCCTTCTTTAGCCAATGGCTTAAATACCAAGGAGGGAGGAACCCCAATAGAGTTCCAATGAGGCAGATCCCCTATAGAGATCACCCCAAGCTTAGAATCTGCAAGGGTTGTAACAGCAACCCATGAGAGTCAAGGCGGTGCTACCTAGCGACAATGATCATCCCTAAAAAGAGAAGGAGACTCCGGTTACCAACCCCTGGGAACCTTATAGACCCGACACTCGACCCGAGCCCACTGAACCAATACTGGAAGTACCGCTGGAAAAGGATCACCTAGAAAGGACTGTGCGGGTCGGGTCAACTATACCCGAAAATCAACACATCCAGCTCATAGACTTCCTTAGACGCCATTCCAACATCTTCGCCTAGTCGATGAGCGACATGTCAGGCATACATCCACATATTGCACAGCACCAACTGAACACCGCCCTGGGGCTCGCTCGATGGAACAGAAAGTTCACCCTCGACCAGCAAAGTTCACCCTCAACCAACAAAAGGCCATTGAAGAAGAAGTAGATCGACTATTTATAATGGAAATTAGGTACCCAACTCGGTTATATAATGTAGTTCTCATGAAAAAGGCTAATAGAAAATGGCGTATGTGTATTGATTACACCGACCTAAATCGGGCTTACCCTAAGGACTATTATCCACTACCGAGGATTGATCAACTGATAGACTCCACCTCCGGGTATGAACTCCTCTCCTTCATGGATGCGTTCTCAGGATACAACCAAATCTGAATGGCCCCTCAGGATCAGGAGAAGATGACCTTCATCACACATCGAGGAACCTACTGTTATAGAGTAATGTCGTTCGGACTAAAGAACGTTGGAGCCACTTACCAGAGAATGATCAACCAACTATTCAAGGAACAATTGGGCAAAAATATGGAAGCCTATGTTGACGACATGATCATCAAAAGCAAGCAAACATAGACACACCACGTGGACCTCACTGAGACATTCTGAACCCTTGTTATCCCATCCCGCAGGTGATAAAGCAGAATAAAGACTTCAGTTAGGGCCCCGAGTGTGAGTAAACATTCCAAGAGCTCAAGGCCCACCTCGTGACCTTACTTTGGATGTCCTCAGTCAACCCAGGGCACGGAGGAGCGGTACCCTCCAATAGAGAAACTCGCTCTCGCCCTAGTCCTCACGGCCAAGAAACTAAGGCTAAACTTCTAGACCCACACCATCAAGGTAGTCACTGATCAACTGCTATGTCAAATTTTCTCTAAATTTGACACAGGGTGGATGCTCAAATGGTCAATAGAGCTCAATGAATTTAACCTGGAGTATGCCCCTAGGAGGGCATTCAAAGCCCAAGCTATTGTCGATTTCTCCTCAGAGCTGACCGCGCTAGAGCCCCGCCCCCCCAAAGGAAGCTTACATGGACCTCCACATTGATAGATCAGCGAATTCCTTTAGGGGAGGAGCTGGGATAGTCCTGACAGACCCCGACGGGCAAACCTGGGAACATGTCGTGCGCTTGAAATTTTCAACTACCAACAATGAAGCAGAATACGAGGGTTGCTGCTCAGACTATGACTGGCCATCGAGCTACAAATAGAACACTTAGAGGTGTTCATTGACTCCTAATTGGTCACCGGCCAAATTGACAAAAGAATCGAGGCTCGAGAATCGAACATGGCCCGCTATCTAGTTGAGGCTCGTCGGCTGATAGGTATGACTAAGTACTTTAAAATCTTCAAAATCTTGTGCCTCGAGAATACTAGGGTCAACACCCTAACCCGATCGGCCTCTGCCGACATAGCCGACGAGTTGCCAACCATTCCCAGCCTCTGCCAACTGATGGTCACCACTATTGAAAAGGCAACCACGATCGCTCATCCCGACTGAAGGGAGGAAATGCTACACTATAAGAAAGATGCGACTCTCCCGGTGGATGAAGCCACCACCCATCAAATCGAAAGAATTAAAGCATGGCTCAACACCATCAATGGGCGCCTTTACAAAAGAGCTTTCAGCTAGCCCCTACTATGGTGCTTATCGAAATCTGAGGCTGATGTTGTGCTTGTCGAGGTCCATGAGGGGATATGTGGTGAACATATCGAAGGGCGTACCTTAACTTTCAAGATCCTCCACCTCGAGTATTATTGGCCGATCATGTAAGCAGATGCAAAATCCTATGTCCAGAAGTGTGTGGAGTGCTAGAAACATGCCCGTATTCTGATAGGACTCCAGCAGGGTTGAGTCCTAATCATCTTAATACTAGTCAATAAAAAACCCTGTTAGATTATAATAAAGTCACTCCTATCTTATAAAGGAGTATGGCTAGGGTTTAGATTATCCCTTAGGGCTTAGTAGTTGCCCCCCCCCCCCCCCCCTTATGGGGCAAGTCAACCAGGGTTTCCCCCTGCTTAGGTCAGCCAACCTAGCCGCCCCTTGTTCCTCTTAAGGCAGGATGGCTATAGGAGGGGTAAAAAGATAATTTCACTTAGACAAGTGCCCCCTTAGGCTAGGACATTGATCCCTCTTTAAGATGTAGCTGCCCCCCTCTTTTAATCAAGTAATTATCATCTTTAATTCAGCATTTGTGCCGAGTCTAGGAGGGAGGAGCCCCTATAGCGTTCTAAGTGTTGATCCCCCTCAAGGATCAAAATCTATAAGGCTCCTTCTGGGGTCTTATCATCTGGTATCAGAGTAGAGATCTTACTGCCCCTGTAGCTATCATCCATGCCTCCACCTTCCCAAGAAATTCCCATAATTGCTATGACACGCGCCTCCACCTTTCACCCCAGCCGCAGATCAAATCAATCTGTCGTTGCCCCTGCATTTGATCTAGAATTCTAGTATATTTTTATAACTCACGCCTCTTCAATACTATAAGATCCTTCATATTATATATGGGAGAAGTTTTCTAAAGTTTTCTTGCTGTAATTTTTTACTATCGTAAACGTTATCATCGTTGTGAAGGTGAAACTCTCAACCGATTATTGCTTCTTGAAACTAAGCTTTTAATCATCCTTTTTAGCTGAAACATTTACACAATTTCATATATCATCTTAGCTTTCATCTAAGACTAATCTTATGAAAAAACTCCTTCTGGATCTGGACTTACAACACTGGGATTCCTCATTGCATAGTACTAAAATTTTACAACACAGAATATGCCTTTGGTCGATTGGCCTCTTGAAACTGAACTTTTGTTCATCGTTTTTAGCTAAAATATTTTCACAATTCTCAAGATCAAGTTAGCTTTCATTTAAATTTGATTTCATGAATAAACTCCTTCTAGAACCAGTTTTCTTGTATGATTTTTCACCATCATGCAGTTCTAGAATTTTACGATGAAGGAATCGGCCTTGCATCTTTTGCCCTATTTTTCTACCATTATCCTGCCAAAATTTCATCAAAATTCCTATTGGTATTGACAACATCTACTAAACCAAGGGTTTCTATATAATTTTCTTAAACTTTCCCTTGGAATTTACATTGAGAAATCATCATTTCTGTGATGTAAAAACTGGTTCAGTAGGACAGCACATCGCAGCACTACTTTTCACCGAATTCTATCAGATTTAAGTGCTATTTTTTGTGGGATTTTGGACTCTCCTTTCCTTATCACTAAATTCTACCATCCTTACTAAAAACTCTTCTAAATGTTACCCTAAACCGAATCCAAATAGCCCCCAAATCAGCCACCCAAATCAGCCTACTTCCTTATCGATCCACTTACCTTTTTAGAAAATTTTCCTTACCGAGACACCTACTTTGCTGCCATCTATCCCAGATCTAAAATCTATTTTCCTAACCTTCATCTACTGCCATCACATCCCTAAAATCATATCAATTTGTAACCTAAACTCCACAAAACCATAGCCCCAAATCTGCCCTAAACCGCAGTCTACTTCCACCAAAAGAGATCCACCTTCCAACCGACCACCCCTTCTCCAAAATTCCCATGCCACTAACCTGATAATAAAAAAAAAGATCTCAATATTACAGATCTTGAGGCATATACTATGGCATCAGAGAAGGCTATTGATGCAAAACTTGAAGTCTTTGGAAACCGCATGGAAGAGAAGATGCGATCCCTTTTCGCTGAATTCAGCATTGGCCAACTGTCGAACCTGAGGAAATCACAACATGGAGAAACTTCAGATTGGTGAGACAATCCTCAAGAATATTCCCACATCATCTTTGATCTCAATAATTCATGCATGAAGGTTGACTTCCCTAGATGAGAAGGAGACCTGATCGGGTGGATCTCATACGCGGAGCGCTATTTTTGGTTCTATCGAACCGTCGACGCCACATGGGTAGAGATTACTGCCATCCACCTTGAGAAAGATGTTATTTAGTGGTTTAATTGGTTTAAGCACACCCATGGAGGACTCTCTTGGCAGCGATTCAAAGAATGACTACTAGACCACTTCGGACCAACCGATTTCAATAACATCAATGGACAATTGGCAAAGATTCGTCAAACCTCTACAATACAAGAATACCAAATAAGGTTTGTGTATTTATCTAACCAAACTAAGAATTGGTCTGAGAAATAACTTTTAGGTACTTTTATCGAGGGCCTAAAGTCGGAGATCCAAGGAGAAGTAAAGGCGTCGCAACCGTATACTCTTATGGTAGTTATTTCCTTCGCGCGTATCTAGGAAGAACAATTGAACCACGAGGTATGAAGGACAAGAGTCACTCCCTGACCAACCATGCCGAGGCCTAAGGTCCCCTCTACTACCATCCAAGCCCCTACACCAAAAAGTTGACAAGAGACAAGCTTCGCGAATGATCGGCCAAGGAGTTGTGTTGGCATTGCGACGAACCATG
Source organism: Ensete glaucum (assembly GCA_021527575.1). Classification (NCBI taxonomy): domain Eukaryota; kingdom Viridiplantae; phylum Streptophyta; class Magnoliopsida; order Zingiberales; family Musaceae; genus Ensete; species Ensete glaucum. Next base: position 28,438,089 of record CM038559.1, on the reverse strand, counting down.
GAGTCGCAAACATCATTGCAAAAAGGGTTGGCTCCTTGTGATTGAACCAGCAGAGGATGAGGACAATGAAACATCTGAAGAAGCTCTTGAACCTAAAGAAGAAGCCATAGGGGAAGAGTCCCAACCGGCCAACTACGCAGTGCACGCATTGGTCGGTTATACTAACCCGCAGATGATGAAAGTTGGAGGACTTCTAAAATAGCAACTCATCACCATTCTCATTGACATGGGAAACACCAATAATTGCCTCAACAGTAAGGTTGTTATACATTTGGTGCTTTAAATCAAAGGTTGCAACAAGTTTGATGTAAAGATCGCCGATGGTCGAATCTTTAATTGTGACCAACGGAGCCCGCGGGTGAAACTACTCCTCCAACACCAAGAAGTGGTAGTTGATTTCTTCCTCCTACCCATCAATAATTATGAAGTTGTACTTAGGATTGAATGGCTCACAACACTAAATGATATCTCTTGGGGTTTTTCTAAATTAATCATGAAATTTTATTGTAAAGGGAGACAGGTCACGTTACGAGGCAAGCGCGGGATCCAAATTTTTATCGTTTCATTGTAATAATTGGAGTAAGTTTCATATAAAGCACATGGTGGATTCTTGATGCATAATCAATAGCCATCTACAAGGGAGAATGTACAAAACTTGGATCCTAAGCTTACCCTTTGCCTGAACGAATTCGCAGATGTTTTCTTGGAGCCGCATGAGCTACCCTCTAACCGACCGCATGACCACTACATTCCTATTTTACCAGGAAAATCTCTAGCAAATTTATGACTGTACCACTATCTTCACTTGTAGAAGAATGAGATCAAGAACATTGTTAAAGAGATGCTTAATACCGGGTGATTTGATTGAGCTGCAGCCCTTATTCCTCACCGGTGTTGCTAGTGTGCAAGAAAGATGGTACTTGACGGATGTGCATTGACTGTCGGGCTCTAAATGCCAGCACCATCAAGGATAAATATCTTATCCCATTTGTAGATGAACTCTTGGTGAATTAAAAGGAGCCCGAGTCTTCACTAAATTGGATCTCCGATCCGGATACCATCATATTCAGATATGCACTGAAGACATTCTGAAAACTGTATTCCGTACGTATAACGGCCACTATGATTTTATGGTAATGCCTTTCGGACTTATGAATGCTCCTTCTACTTTTCAAAGCTTGATGAGTGACATCTTTCAGAGTTTTCTATGCAAGTTCATATTGGTATTTTTTTGATAATATTCTTATTTATAGCTCTACGCTTGATATACATTTTCAGTACTTATGAACTATTCTAACGATTCTTCAGGAGAATACTCCTTATGTTAAACAATCAAAGTGCAACTTATTACAGCATAAAGTGGAGTATCTTGGGCACATTATATTAGAGGATGGAGTAGTGGTGGACCCGATAAAGATTGAGGCAATGCAAGGATGGCCGAGACCTACAAACATACAATCATTACGTGGTTTCCTTGGACTCACGGGCTAATACCAAAATTTTGTGAAAGATTATGGCAAGATTAATGCCCCACTCACATCCTTACTGAAGAAAGACTCCTTCTTATAGTCGGATAAAGCCTCTACAGCCTTTGAACGACTCAAGGCAGCCATGATGATGATGTCAGTCCTAGCACTGCTCGATTTCAATCGCACTTTGGTCATTGAGGACGACACGTCAGGAGTTGGAATTGGGGCTATTCTTATATAAGATGGTCGACTCCTAATTTACACCGAGGCTTCCCCCACACTTTGTACGAGGTTTTTACAAGGGATACTAATTACTACCAAATTTAAAATATGGTTGGATACAGATCCATGGCACGAAAGAGGAGTAAAACTAGAAGAATTGCAATCCATGCTCATGCCAGATTGGGCTCTCATCATCGTGAACCATACCGGAGGGCAGTCACCATTCTAGAGGAAAGATTGGCTATCACTAAAGACTAACTATATGGCAGCACATGTAAAGAAGAAACGGCCTCCCGACAAACTTTAGAATGGATGAAAAATTGAAGATCGAGTTTTCTACACCTCCAACCCGATCAACAGGAAACTCAATCCTTAATGAAGTGGTCTCCCTATTTCTTTGGGCCTTGTAAAATTGAGGATCACATTGGGGCACTAACCTGCAGATTAAATTCGCGCACCAAATCAAGATTACAGTTGATCCGCTAGGTATCCTACCTCAAATGGAAATTTAAAGAAGACGACTCAGCCCAAATCCTTCCAACTAACATCCCAGCTATGAGGAGGTCGAAGTTCAGCTAATGATAGCATGTGAGTCGCATGAGGAGTTGAAGATCTAGTTTTCAGAGTTTATGGACCCTCAGCCTTGAGGATAAGGTTGATCTGAAGAGGACAGACTTGATAGGACTCCAACAAGGTTGAGTCATAATCATCTTATTACTAGTCAATAAAAATCCTGTTAGATTATAATAAAGTCACTTCTATCTTATAAAGGAGTATGGCTAGGGTTTAGATTATTCATTAGGGCTCAGTAACCACCGCCCCCCTTACTAGGTAAGTCGGCCAGGGTTTCCCCCTGCTTAGGTTGGCTATAGAGCCAACCTAGTTGCGCCTTGTTCCTATTAAGGTAGGATGACTATAGGAGGGGCCAAAAGATAATTTCACTTAGACAAGTGCCCTCTTAGGCTAGGACTTTGATCCCTATTTTAAATGTAGCTGCCCCTCTCTTTTAATCAAGCAATTATCATCTTCAATTCAACCTTTGTGCCAAGTCTAGGAGGGAGGAACCCGTATAGTGTTCTAAGGGTTGAAATCCCCCTCAAGGATCAAAATCTATAAGGCTCCTTCTGGGGTCTTATCACATTCCTTGCCAACCAGCCTTGCCACTCTCCTTGACTCACTGCGCTTGGCCTTTTGCGTAATGGGGATGGATCTCCTTGGCCCGTTCCAACAAGCTGCGAGGCAGTGCAAGTTCCTAATCGTCGGGGTGGACTATTTCACTAAGTGGGTTGAGGCTGAGCCCTTGGCCTCAACCACTGAGAAGAGATGGAGAATTGCATCTAGAGAAACATCATAATGAGGTTCAACATCTCGAAGATCATAGTCACAGATAATGGGACACAGTTCAACAACCCTAAGTTCAAGGCTCTCTACCAAAACTATTGGATTCAACTGAAGTTCAGTTCGGTGGCTCACCCCCAGGCCAATGGATTGGCAGAGGTAATTAATAGAAGCATACTCAAATGACTCAAAAGATGAGTGGCAGGGGCTCTAATAGCCTGGGTTGAGGAGCTCCTCAGTGTCTTATGGGCTCTATGGACGATGTCGAAGACCCCTATGGGGGAGTCCCCCTATAGTTTGGCCTTCAGCACCGAGACGGTCCTCCCTCCCGAGGTGATCTTCTCGACACTAAGGATCGAGAACTTCACCACCGAAGCATCAGAAGCAGGCCTCAGGGAAAATCTCAACATGCTCGAGAAACGTAGGGTCAAAGCACACCTGAAGAACCTACATTACCATAGGGCAGTCAGCCCACTCTACAACAGAGAGACCTGGTCCTCAGGAGAGCCGAGGTCAGCGACCCTGGACACACCCGAGGAAACGTTACACTAAGATGGGAGGGACCATACCATGTCACCCGAGTTATCCGAGACGGGACTTACATTCTATCAATAATGGAAGGGAGGGCACTCCCTCAGACTTAGCATATGTCAAACTTGAAAAAGTTATATGTCTAGATGATAGACCAAAGACTCAATATCTTAACACAATCCGGATACTATAGTTTGAAAAGTAGTTTTATTGATGGGTGAGAAAACAAAATATGATTGACCAACTGATATAAAGGGGGCATTGACGCCTGACACACAGGACATTGTCTACTTCTCTGAAGGAGAACTATCATCGAAGGGTTGGCTGAGGTCCATTCTGACATTAGCACCCTTGGGGCACTCGATGAACGGGTCTTGCTCCACCTCTATCTCTGGAGGTTTCCCACGTAGCCACTCGAGCATCTCCCGGTGCCCAAACTCATAGCTGACCATCCCATCTTCTTGAGGCCCGACTCGAATCCTCGGGATGCCTTATAAGCGGCCATCGCCTTCGCTCCCTCACACTTCATCTCAACCTCGAGAAGTGTTGTCGCTTCGATTAATGATAGCACATCTCCTTCTAAACGAGCTCAATTATTCTGAGCCCCATCCAAGCTAGAGCGCGGAATCCCAACTTCCTCCTTCAACATCCTTCATTGGGTCTTGAGGGACTCCAACTCCCCTCGCAACTTATTGACGTCCCCCTCTAGTTCCTTTGCACGAGACTCAGCAGCCGCAACCAAATCCTAGTCAGCCCAACCCTTAAGCTCCTTGTTGGCAGCCCAAAGCGCCAGAATTCTCTCATGCTGGCTCCGACCCAGTTGATAAGCATCATGCACCCGGTCGATAAGAGCAGTAATAAAATGAAGCCCCTATAAAGAGAAAGAAAGAGAAAGCTCAGACAAAAGGAAAGAAAGAAGATAAAGGGAATAGAAGAAAGGGTGCTTACCTAGACGGCCGACTTGTTGGTCTGTTCATAAGCTCCTCAGAGGAGCATTCGTACGCCTGCTTTGCCAAGGTTGGATGCAAAGCCCCGCGCAAGTATTCCTCAGACAACGGACCTTCGATCCAAAACTAGCTGGACCTAGTGATGGCTGACCACCTCGGCTCTAGAGGGAGGGTCTTCACCCTCGGCAACCTTTAGCCATGCCATGATAGTGGTGAAGTACCTCTCCGTCCCCATGTGATCCTCCACCTCACACAGCTCTCGAAGGATATAACCTCGTTCTGAAGCCTCCTCCATTGCTATCGGCTTCTTTCCCTTTCTTGAGGGGACCCTAGTGGTACTCCCTGAAGCGTCTGCCTGATACTTGGGAGTCTCTCTCTGGCTACGCTTCCTCAGACTCAGCCCCAAAACTCATCAACGCTGGGGCGCTTCTCGGCCAGGGACTCAGTAGCCATTGCATAAGCAGACACACTAGTTATCGGGGAGGTCGTTGATCTGCTGCTCACCCCACCACCAGACTTTATCTTTCTGAGATTAAGCATTTCTACATAATAAGGTACGATCAGTAAAACACTTAACATAATGAGCAGATAGAAGAAACATACCCCGGGGGTCGGGCTGAGGCCCATCTCGGCCAACCAGGCCTCATTCATGTCCTTCACCCCCTAGAAGCATAAAGGATCCCCTAGAGGATCTCAATCAGCTCGATCTCATTGACCGAAAGAGTCAGGACTAGGTTATTCACCATCCGAGAAGTCCACTTGGTTGGGAAGCTCCAGCCCCCATGACACGAGATAAAGAAAAACTGTGACTTCCAGCCTTTGTTGCTGGAAGGCACACCGTCTACCCTAAATCCCGTATGAGCGATGAGATAATAACCGGCTTGTCCGCGGCTTAAGCAGAAATAAGCCATGAACAAATCCCGGGTCACCATTATGCTCGACCCAAAGCATTCCCATAGGAAAGCTACCAGATAGCGCTATGAATTGGGCGTCATCTAAGAAGGTGAAATCTGCCAACCTTTGAGGCACACCTCTATCAAAGGGTGCAGCGGGAACCTCAGACCCGCCTCGAGAGCATCAATCAATAGATTGAAGCCCTTCGAAAATGCGTCATAAGGACACTCCCCAAACAGGGGTGCATGGAGCTCGTACTCCGAAGGAATGAAATAATTCTTCCTCACTTCAACCAACCGACAAGTCATCACGGTCGAGTCTACATCAAAATTAGATCACATCGCCACTAGGGCATCTGTAGTCCCAGGGTCGGTCGGAGCCACACCCTCGAATATAGAGACAAGGGCGGATGACCTAGAATTCCTGGAGGGACGACTCAAAACCCTAGACCTATGGGTCGACATTTCAACCAAGCGAGACTCAGAATGAGAGGAGGCGGAAGACATCTGACCTGCTCAAGAAACTACCGGGGGAAAAGAAAGGGGAGGAAGGCCAAGAATGTGGGTGAAATCGGCACCAGAGACGATGAGGAGCAGTAGCAACAATAGGGAAGCAAACAACAACAACAATAGGGAAGCAATCAGCAACCAGAATAAGGGGAGACTACCAAAGAACCGGAGAGGATTAATACCTCACTCCCACGTCGGTTGCATTCTGTATCCCCTAAAAGTAGGATAGCTCATCATGATACTTCGTGTCCCACACTTGGTGAATTACTGCAAGGGACATGCGTCATCTCATAAAGTATCTCAGTCGACGAATGGATCGTTGTCAATCCCGAGGAAAATCTCCCCGTCGAAAGCTCACCCAAGGGCTTTCAGTCCCGACCATCTACAAGCGAGCTCTCAGCCTCGCCCAAGGGCTTTCAGTCCCGACCATCTACAAGCGAGCTCTCAGCCTCGCCCAAGGGCTTTCAGTCCCGACCATCAACAAGCAAGCTCTCAGCCTCGCCCAAGGGCTTTCAGTCTCGACCATCAATAAGCAAGCTCTCAGCCTCACCCAAGGGCTTTCAGTCCTGACCATCAATAAGTGAGCTCTCAGCCTCGCCCAATGGTTTTTAGTCTCGACCAACAACAAGTGAGCTCTCAGCCTCGCCCAAGAGCTTTCAGTCCCGACCATCAACAAGCGAGCTCTCAGCCTCGCTCAAGGGCTTTTAGTCTCGACCATCAATAAGCAAGCTCTCAGCCTCGCCCAAGGGCTTTCAGTTCCGACCATCAACAAGCGAGCTCTCAACCTCGCCTAAGGGCTTTTAGTCTCGACCATCGACAAGCAAGCTCTCAGCCTCACCCAAGGGCTTTCAGTCTCAACCATCAATAAGCGAGCTCTCAGCCTCACCCAAGGGATTTTGGTCCCGACCATCAATAAGCGAGCTCTTAGTCTTGCCCAAGGGCTTTTAGTCCCGACCATCAATAAGTAAGCTCTCAGCCTCACCCAAGGGTTTTCAGTCCCGACCATCAACAAGTGAGCTCTCAGCCTTGCCCAAGGGTTTTTAGTCACGACCATCAATAAGTGAGCTCTCAGCCTCACCCAAGGGGTTTAAGTGTAACATCCCTCATTTTTGAAGAAAAAAATATGTTTTGTGTTGTTTATAAGACTTAGTTATAACATTTGAGGACCTATTTGTAAAAGCCAAATGACCTAATCATAAATATTAATAATAGAATGACTAAAGTATAAAATACACTAAATAACAAATCTCTACCACCTCTACATATCTTACTTCGTCCCTTTGGAAAACCTGATAAGGCCTGAGTCGGTGAAGAGAAGAAAACAACAAAGAAAAAAAAAACATAAAGAGAGAGAAGGAAGAGGAGAAAAAAACATCGATTTGGGGCTTAGGGTTTTGTTTGCTCAAGATCCATTCATTTTAGATCAAAGGTAAGTGTTCTATCCTCTTATTTTGTCTTCTAATATGTTATCTTTGTTGTTTTGCCTTGATTTCCAAAACAAATTGCCGAATTCAGGACTTGCAAAGCTGAAATCTCTCTTGTCGGTTATAAGGTTTGAATCTGGAAAATTATCAAAGTCCTGACCCTTCTGCCTTGTTCCAGCTGTAGATTATTGTACTGATTTTAGATTTAGGTTTAACTTGTTTTATATGAATCTAGACTGATAGATCTTTCTTTTGACACTAAAATTGAAATCTTTGAAGTTCAACAGCCTATCCAAACATTTGTTTCAATTGATACTATGTAATATGTAAAACAGAGTTTGCAGTTTCTAACCTTGTGTTGGAGTCTCTGATTTATACAAAACTTAATTCTTTAGAATCTAGACGTATAGATCTTTCATTTGATATAAAAACTGAAATATTTGGAGTTTAATAGCCTGCCCAAACATTTGTTTCAAGTGGTACTATAAAATCTATAAAACAGAGTTTGCATATTCTGACCTTTCTAGACTAAATTATTTGAAACTCCCTATTAGTACCATAAAATTGTACAAAATAGGATTCATATAAAAGTAGACTAATATAACTTTCAAATAATATCCTATTTGAGTAATTTGAAGCATATTTGATTGTTTAAATAATTCATGCAATGTGCATCCTGAATTATGCCAGAGTAGAGCTTTTGCCAATTTTGTCTATTCTCGCTTCGCGCATGCTTGTTTCATTGTTTCGCATGTGCTTCCGATGCGTACTATCCTTTTGTACTTTGGTATTTGTGGGATAATGTGAATATTTACGAGAAATGGTAAAGGGAGTTACGCTTTGAGCCTACGATCCTGATAGCTTAAGTTCGGCCCAACCATTGGCCCAAAATGTTCAAGCTGGGAGTTAACAATAGTACACTCATCAATCCTTATAAGGCACTCATATGTTCCCACTGACCATAATGCTCAAGCTAGGAGTTAACAATAGTACACTTATCAACCATTATAAGGCACTCATATGTTCCCACATTTCTAATGTGAGACTAAAGAGTGTTACATTAAGTCTCGACCATCAACAAGCGAGCTCTCAGCCTCACCCAAAGGCTTTTAATCCCAACTATCGACTGATGAGCTCTCAGCCTCACCCAAGAGTTTGCAACCTCAAAATATCTCCAAGCAAGCCCTCAGCCTCGTCTAAGAGCTCGTCGCCCCCGGGATTCCCTAACAAAAATCTCTCACCCGGAAAGCTTCCTTTGAGGGGCCTTATAGTTGCCTAATGATTGCGTCAACGTCGGAGCTGAGACGACACAATCTCGAACACACATACAGATCACTTCATTATGTCAACCTTGAAGGACCCTTCCCCTCACCTTCGCAAACTCTTGGGGAAGCCTCCTCCCTAGGCAAGGAGAAATGATAGGGATAAAAGTAGTCCCCTTCCCAAACCGAATGATGTGGCCAAAGACAAACTAACGTGGAAAGAAGGGGTTGGCTGACTAAGCTCCCAAACTTACCCTCTGACACATATGAGTAACATGTCACGAACGACCGGATAAACCCAAGATATGATAGCATCAGACACTGCGCAGTCAACATCAAATCTCATAAGAACATAAGGAAACCACACGACAGGAGAACAGAAGCAACATGCAACTAACAGCATGAACAGCTGGCGATGGCGACGATGCCTGTAACACTAAACAGGCTAGTAGAGAACGCCAGAAGTATGATGAGATCGAGACATGACCAGTCGATGATATACGGGTATAAAAGGGGCACCCCAGGGGCAACTAGGGGGATCATTCTCTACTTCAATCCCAAAAGAAGAAGCTCCAACATCTGAAAGGAGACGTCAGACTTCACCATTCAAAATGACGCTAACTTAATCATCTAAGGGACCTCCAGACTTCCACAGAGACTTAACAGCTACAAGGAGAATGAAAGGGCATTCATAATACTTCACCAGGACTCCTCACCTAAATATTAATTCAGTAGTGATGACTACTTTATATTTTAGGCTCGATAGACATGATTTATTTTGTTGGGGGGAAGTTTCTTTTTCAGTCTTGAATAATGAAAGAAGGTTGGGGAGGAAAAGCATGGAAGAAAAATTAGGGATCTGTAGGTATAAATACAACTTAAGGTATCAATCTTTCACATTAGATGATGGATGAGAGTAACTTGATGGGAATAAAATAAGAATAAATTTTATATACAAACAAATACTAGCAGGTCGTCACACATAGTGGAATCAAATAGAAATCACAATCAAATGAATACTAAGATTTACGTGGAAAACTCCTTCAACTCGAAGGGTAAAAATCACGGGACAAGCCAAAGAAAATTCACTATCAAAATAATGAATATATAGATCTCAATGCTTCTTGCCCAAACCAAAGCAACAGCCACAAGAGAATCACAGGGATACAAGGACTATAATACTAAGCACAATATCCAAAACCTTCCCAAGAGATCACAGTAAGAATCCACTGCAAACTGATCTAACCTGAGATATGAATGATTGAGAATAGTCTTTTCTTGTCTTTGTCTTTGTCCTTACTTAGATCTCTTATTTTCTAGCCTCTACTATTAATCTGCAGTCTTCTTTCTCTCTCCCACATTTTCAACCATCGCTGCCCTCTTAGTCTTAACTCTAACCACCTAATATAAGTGAAGTTCTAGGTTGTGGACTTCACTAAAGCCCATTATGGGCTGAATCTGGGTCATCTGCCCATCTGCCCAACAACCTCCCCCTTCAGTCCATAAGGGAGGCTATCTTATGACTCCTCAATGTGAAGTAATGCTGATCAACTATTGACACATCTCTTGTCTCTCTTTCAGTAAAGCCTTTGTCAATATGTCTACCCTATTATCATCTGTGTGAATTTTTTAAAGTTGTAACTGCTTCTTTTTAAACACATTTCTGATCTAGTGATATCTGACATCTATATGCTTTGACTTGGAATAAAATATTGAGTTTTTGCATAAATGGATGGCACTTTGGCTGTCACAATATACCACATAGTTTTTTTGTTTCAGCCCAAATTTTTGTAAGAATCCTTTCATCCATAATATTTCTTTGCAAACCTCTATAGCAGTAATATATTCTACCTTTGTGGTGGAGAGAGCAATACACATTTACAATCTGGACTGCCATGATATAGCTTCCCTTGTAAAAAAATAAGTATAAAACCTAATGTGGACTTCCTTGTGTCAATATCTCTTGCCATATCTGCATCTGTGTAACCTGTCAACACATGTGGTCCACCTCCAAAGCTTAAACAAACTTTAGAACTTCCTCTGAGATATATAAAAATCCACTTCACTATTGCCTAGTGTTCTTTGCCTAGATTTGCAAGAAATCTGCTAGCAATACCCACTACATATATGATGTCCGACCTCATACATATCATCGCGTGCATTAAACTTCCAACTGCTGAAGCATAAGGAACCTTTTGCATTTTCTCCTTTTCCTCATCACTTGACGGACTCTGCTTTGAGTACAACTTAAAGTGACTTGCAAGAGGAGAAACAACTGGCTTTATATTACTCATACTGAACATATCCAATATCTTCTCAATTTTTTCTCCTGTGACAACAAAATCTTCCTCTTTTTTCTGTCACGAGAAATTTGCATATCTAGTATTTGTTTTACTGGCCCCATGTCCTTTATTGTAAAAGACTCACCCAATTTCTTCTTCAACTTGTCATTCATAAACATATCTTTCCTAAGGATATGTATGTCATCAACATAAAGTAAGAGAATAATAAAATTCTCACCAAACCATTTGATATACACATAATGATCTGAAGCTATTCTTTTGTATTTATTTTTAATCATAAATGAATCAAACTTTTTATACCACTGTCTTAGAGCTTGCTTCAGCCCATACAAGCTCTTCCTCAACTTGCAAATAAGATTTTCTTTACCTTTGATTTTGAAGCCTTCTAGTTGCTCTATATAAATTTTCTCCTCCAAATCACCATGAAGAAAAGTTATTTTTACATCTAACTGCTTAATCTCCAAGTCTAGATTAGCAGCAATACCAAGAGCAACATGGATAAAAGACATTTTAACAACATGAGAAAAAATCTCTTCAAAGTCAATACATTTCTTGTGACCAAAGCCTTTCATAACTAATCTAGCTTTATACTTTGGTTGAAAATAATATTATTCTTGAGTTTTCAACTTGAAAACTCACTTGTTCTTCAAGGCTTTACTTCCCTCTGATAGTTGCACTATATCATAAGTTCTTCTCTGCATAGCAATAAATCACTTCTTTTTCTGCTCACTTTCAACTGCTTCCTAGTAACTCTCTGGTTCACCTGCATTAGTAAGCATCACATACTCATCTGTAGAGTATCTTCTGGAAGGTTGACGTAGTGTGTAAGATATTCTTAACTAAGGTTCTGTGGGAACTTGCTCTATTTCTTCTTCTGCTCAACATGTCCTGCAAATATATCAACATCTGGCTTTACACCATCTTCCTACACATCTTTCCCATCACCCTGATATACTAGAGGAATAACTAGATCATAGTCTATAATTCCCTCTACATAAGTTTTAGCTGGTCCCTCCTTCTTCAAATCCTTAATGGTTTGATCCTCAAAGAACACAACATCTCTGCTTCTAAATAGCTTCTGATTTTCTAGATTCTAAAGCCTATAACCAAACTGATCATGTGAGTAACCAAGAAAAATACACTCTTTTGTCTTACCATCTAGCTTGGACCTCTCATTGTCTGGAACATGCGTAAATGCACGATAACCAAACACTCTTAAATGCCTATAGGAGACATCTTTCCCTAACCAAACATGCTTTGTAACATCACCATCTAGAGCTGTACATGGTGATAAGTTGATTACATCAACTACAGTCTTCAAAGCCTCATCCCAAAACCTTTTGGGTAGCTTGGCCTATGAAAGCATACATCTGATCTTTTCCATGATGGTGCGGTTCATCCTCTCTGTAATTATATTATGCTAAGGCGTACCAGGAACTGTCAACTCATGCTGGATGTCATGTGACCTACAATAATCATTAAACAATCCTGTGTACTCACCACCATTATCTGATCTTATACATTTCAATTGTCTTTTTGTCTCCCTTTCAACTCTAGCATGAAACTCCTTGAATATATTAATAACCTGATCTTTGGTCTTCAAAGCATAGGCCCAAACTTTCCTGAAAAAGTCATCTATAAAAGTAATAAAATAAAGTGCACCATTGATACTAGGAACATTAATAGATCCACTATGAGTTTTTATTCTCAAAGGACCACACACATCTGTATAGACATGGTCTAAGGCATGCATTTTTCTAGATAAAGCAGGACTAATAAAGGAAACTCTATATTATTTACCAACCAAATAATCAATACAAGGATTCAAACATGTACCTCTGAGGTCTGGCAATACCTCTCTCTTAGAAAGTTCTTGCAGCCCCTTCTCGCTCATGTGTCCCAGTCGTTTATGCCACAACTCCATGCTAAAATATTTCTCTATAGCATTCAACTACTCACTATAAGCTTAAGCCTGCAATCTATATAATGTATGAGATTTATTCCTATTAGCTATAATAAGAGAATCCTTACTGAGCTTCCACTGCCCTCTGTGAAATTTGACGTCCAAGTCTTCATCATCCAACCTTCCAACTAAAATTAAATTCAGCCTTAAGTCAACCACATGCCTCACATCCTTAAACATCAACTTGTAGCCAAGGTTGGTCTTTATATGGATATCTCTCATGCCAATGATGTCTGCTATGTCATAGTTGCCCATCTTGACAACACCAAAATTTTCAGACCTGTAAGGAGTAAAAAACTCCCTCCGTGGTGTAGTATGATAAGAAGCACCTGCGTTAATTATCTACTCGAGATTCTGGCACACACAAAAAAAAATATCATTAGAAGTAGACAAAATTAAATAATCACTACCTTGCACTATAGTTGTGATAATCTCTTTTGACTCTGTATGCTCTACTTATTTTTCCTTTTTTTGTTCTTCTTTGGTTACTTGTACTGATTCTTGTAATGTCATTTCTTACCATAATTATAGCAAACAATATCTTTTTTTGATCTTGACTTGCTTCTACCTAAGCGTAAACCATTTCTATCCTTTGACTTTGACCTTACTTTGTTCTCTGAGACAAGTGCCTATGAATTGATTTGAGAAGTTGCTGAATTATTTCTGCTCAACTCCTCATTCAACAAACTGTTTGTTACTTGACTCATTGTGACAATATCATATGGTGTAGAATTACTAAGGGAAATCACCAGTGTCCCCTAACTTTTTGGCAAAGAACTGAGAAGTAACAATGTTTGCAACTCATCATCAAGATATATTTTTATAGAGGATAACTGTCTAGTAATACTCTGAATTTCATTCAAATGCTAAGGAATAGAAATATCCTATTTATATTTCAAGTTCATAAGTTTTCTGATCAGAAAAGTTTTGTTGCCAACTGTTTTTCATTCATAAAGACCTTCTAACTTTTTCCAAAGAGAGTAAGTAGAACTTTCAGTAGAAACATGGTTAAAGACACTATCATCAAGCCACTAATAAATAAAGTCAATAGTTTTTTGATCTAATCTCTTCCACTCATCATCTGCCATAGTTGTGGGCTTTTGCACTATCCCCTTGCAAATGTTCATACAAATTTTTACAATACAAGAGATCTTTCATTCTTGGTTTTCATATCATCCAATTGTTTCTATTTAAACTAATCATGTGAAAAATATTACTGGCCTCCAAGTTCAAATATAGAAGATTAAATGCCACCAAAACTCTACTCTAATACCAATTGATAGGAATAAAATGAGAATAAACTTTATATACGAACAAATACTAGCAGGTCGTCATACACAGTAGAATCAAACAGAAATCATAATCAAATGAACACTAAGATTTACATGGAAAACCCCTTCAACTCGAAGAGTAAAAACCACGGGATAAACCAGAGAAAATCCACTATCAAAATAATAAATATATAGATCTCAAAGCTTCTTGCCCAAACCAAAGCAACAGCCACAAGAGAATCACAAGAATATAAGGACTATAATACTAAGCATAATATCCAAAATCTTCCCAAGAGATCATAGTAAGAATCCACTGCAAACTGATCTAACCTGATATAGGAATGATTGAGAATAGTTTTTTTAGTTTTTTGTTGTCCTTATCTTCTTCTCTTTCCTAGATCTTTTGTTTTATGATATCTACTGTTAATCTACAGTTTTTTTCTCTCTCTCACATTTTCGGTCGTCGCTACCCTCTTAATCTTAATCCTAACTAACTAATCTAGAATTTAGATTAATATATATATAATTTTAAATTATAAACTTTATTAAAATATATTATGAATTAAATCTGGATCATTTGTATTTATTAAAAACTATTATGAATTGAATCCATCTGCATAACATAACTCTCCTGATCAACGTTGCTGACATTGTTTTATGCATATTGGTGATTGTGCATGTTGTTGTCAAGAATTTATGCATAATATGTTCCACGTAGAAATTTTGCATCCACACCACATATCTCTCTCTCTCTCTCTCTCTCTCTCTCTCTCTCTCTCCATATTGTCACATTCAATATTGTAATAATAGGACAGTTTATTAGAAGAAGTCGATTTGTTTTATTTTTTATTACAAATATATTTTTTGTTTTTTATTTTATTTATCTTTGGGAGCCCAACTTCTTCGAAATTCTTTTTATCTTTCAATATCACCTCCCACACCCATCCACCCCCCTCCCCCAAAAAACAAAAAGAAAAATCATCCAGTCCATTCATAAAACTAAAAATTGAATCAGTTCGAGAATACAAAGAATAACTATAGTAAGAAAAATTAAATTCCAAATTTTAGTAAACATTAAGAAATTGCAAAATCACTTTGAATTGAAATCCTAAAATTTAAACCCGCATGATATTTAGACAAATATCTATAAAATCTTTATTTTTCTCTCAGATCATATATGCAAATGACTTATAGACTGACTTATTAATTTAAAATTACTTGTTTACATTTTTGATTTAACACTCATATAGTGCGTTGTAACACATTCCCTCGTCAATGTTCAACATCAGGAAGGCTTCAACACCTCATTCATGCAACAGTTTTCTATGCTAGTTGCCTCCTTCCTCCGTGAGTCCCTCCTTACCTTTCGTCCTCCACCGCGCACCAAGCAGTCTCGCCACATACTCTCTTTTCTCTATCGGGACCTTGGGCTTTCCTCGTCACGTGTAACGTTTCCCAAGTCTGTATATAATTATCGGCCGTGTCTCCGGTGGATTATCGGACCCTTGGGTCCCGATCCTATGTCCTATCACGTCACAGAGACAGCTGGACTGCAGAGTAGAGAGAACAGGGATGGGCCCCACCCACGTGGCGTCCAGCTTTACAGGATGTGAGATACGGCGTCCCACCATCACCGCTTGCTCGACACGTGGATTTCTCCTCGCAAGGATGAACCCGCTCGATTGATTTACCATTATAACCCTCCTCCTCGTGCCACGTCACTCTCCATCTCACCCTCGAATCTCTGGCCCCGCAGCTCATCCGACGGCCCAAAAAGGGCACATCTGACTCAACGGTAAGCTGTTCCTTCCGCTCACAGTAACCACACTTGAGATAGCCATCTTATCTGCGGAGCACCAGAACGGACAACACGCAACGCGATGCTTGGAGATGGGAACCGCCGCCTCGTGGCGGTCACGTAAATAAAGACACCATCTAAGGGCAGAACAGAAGAGAGAGAAAGCGGAGCCTTATCCACAAGCTCTCCCCTCGGTTAAACCTCTCTATAAAACCTCCCCTCCTGCGCGGAGGAACCCAAATATAGCAAAGAAGAACGTCTCTTGTCGCGTCGACCCCCGCCCCCTCCCGTTCTTCCAACTCTGCTTCTTCTCTCGTCCTCCAACACAATACAGAACAAGGACTGGGTTGTGAGGCTTAGCCGAGGCGAGGGATTTTTTTGCCGGGAGGGAAGAAAAGGGAGGACCTCATCGATCATGGCAGGGCGCAGAATGCAGCAGGCGGCGAAGCTCGCGGCGCACCGCCTCCTCGCGCCGCCGGCCGGTGTCGCTGCTGCCGGGTGCGACGCTGACGAGCTCGACGAGTCCGACGTCTGGGGATTCCCTGCCGAGCCGGGCCAGGCCGAGTTCGCGAAGCCGGTGCCGTCTTCCAAGCGCAGCAGGGGGGGACACCCCAGGGTAGGAGATCGCCCCGCCGCCGCCTCCTCCTTGCCGGTGAACATACCGGACTGGTCCAAGATTCTGGGCAACTGCTACGGCGGGAGAAACAAGAGCTCCAGAGACTGGTGGGATGAGGACGACGACGAGGACGTCGGCGGAGGCAGGGTGGCGGGGCCGGTAATTCCCCCGCACGAGCTGCTGTGCCGGAGCCGGGTGGCGTTGTTCTCGGTCCACGAGGGGGTCAGCTGCACCCTCAAGGGCCGCGATCTCAACCGGGTTCGCAATGCCATCTGGGAGAAGATGGGCTTCCAGGACTGACCACTTTGTTCGACCATGCGTGCATGCATGGATGCATGCAGTCATGATTTCATACGTATCACCGCTTTGGAGAGAGCAAAGAGATAGATTGCGAATGAGCGAGCTTTTTTGTCACCAAAACTCCCTTCTTTTTCCTTCTCTTTTATAATATATGGATCTCACCAAAACTCTCAGGATCTGATCAGATATTGCTTTTCTTTCCATTTTCTTGTTGTTATGATAAGGTTTATCCTGTGGATTAATTTTTGAAATCACTTTAATGGAGACCAGATTGGTTGAGGTAATGCAGTGTCCTGCTTCCGTGAGAATTTCCATCCCTGCCTCCATAATAGCAGACATAACAAAGAACTATTTTTGATCTGCACTCGACACATACATCTCCATGGGTTCATAGAGTTGTATGGTTCAGAATTCTATTCAAAGCAACCCATAATCTAAAGCACCTGTCCCCTGTTTGCTTTTGAGGTAGCAGTTCCACCTCCAAAAGTTGATCACTTTATGCTTAAAGCTGACTGCATTGTGGAATCTCAAATGGCATTTAGGTTGCTCTCTCTCTATCTCTCTCTCTCTCTCGCTGATCGCTAGAAAATGCCATGCTAATAGTGTTCATATTCCTGCTCTCTCTCTCTCTCTTTCTCTCTCTCTCTCTCTCTCTCTCTCTCGCTGATCGCTAGAAAATGCCATGCTAATAGTGTTCATATTCCTGCTGTGATATTGTCCCGCATCAATCTTTGTAGGTGGAAATGGACACCGTGAGAAAGTCACCATCGAGCAACAGGGAGAGTGGAGGAATCCATGGCCAACAAAGGGAAGGCCCCACGCGGAGGAGCAGTCTCTACAAGGAAAAGGTGAGAAAGGTGGACATGGTTTCATTATGGTCAAACTAGCGATGAGAAGAAGCCACTCGGAATATTCTTCTGATTATATATGCCAATGTCCTCCGTCGTTGATAGGATGGCAACATAAATTACTTCAACAAATTGATCGAAAGAAAAGAAGAAGACAAGTGGTTGATTGATGTGGTTGAAGATAGAGGGGAATAAGACGAAGAAAAAAGAGACTTCATTATTTCAGAACACCTCAGCAAAGTATTCATATCTATCTATTCCTGCAGGATAGGATACGTATCTCACCATTGACTTCATCCTTGCTGAAATTTATTAGATAATGCTGTATTCTATTAAAAAATAATTATCAATTAGAACTTGACCAAAATCTACAAAATAATATTTTTCCATTGTAAGACAATATAGCAGCAGCCCATTCGTAACAATGGCTGATATTATATGTCATTATTATTGATCCTTAGTGTTATGGAGGTCTTGTTACTCCGACGGATGAGTCAACTCAATGAGGTTTCTGTGTGCACAAGCTCATCTTCTTCGGATTGGGGGGTGGGGGTCATCAAGTCGGCCTCACCTTTCTACACAAAGACCCTGACGAGTTGTGGGTGCTCGATTTGGTCCCTCTTACACTTAAGTGAATGGATGAATCAGATTAACCGAATGCGTATATAGTTAGTTTAAGCCCCCTTTTCCCCGTGGCTGTTTGGGAAGTTTTTATACCTATGATCGAAGGAGTTGTTGTACAAGGTCATTACTGCTGCTATAGTGCCTGACTATGCCAAGTATAGCCTTTACGAGGTTCTTGGGTCTTTTGACAGCACCGCACGTCGTCAGCCGCGCTGTTAATCGCCCACCGTCTGTTGCACCATCGGTCGATCGGGGTGTCGGGTTTCTCGACTATCCTTGCCGAGGCCAAATCGACCTTTGATGTGGGCTTGTAGAGTCCAGGTTGTCATCCAACCTAGGAAGCCCCATAACATGGTAGGCTGACGTGGCTTGGGGGGGGGGGGGGCGGTGTGGTTTAGTTTCGTGTTTGAAAGTTGTTGGGTCCTACAGATGTGGTCAACCATTTGCTCGATTTAGCAGCATTGCCTATCGGTTGGTCTAGACTGATGATTCTCGGCTTGATGGTTCATCCAACCGAGCTGCTATTCTCGGATGGTCCAGCTTCTTGGCCGAGCTGTTATCCTCAGTGTTCCTAGTTGTCCAGTCGAGCTGTTGGTCTTTGGGCTGAGCTGTTATCCTCGGTGTTCCTGGCTGTCCACCAAGCTGTTGTTCTCGATATGCTTGGATGTCTGGTCGAGCCAAGTGGCTCAGGAGCCCTACCCTGATGTTGGCTGAGCAAAATGATTCGAGCAATTGGATCTGGTAGTGACCGATCTAAATGACTCGGGCGCCTGGAACTGATTGTGATCGAGCTAGGTGACTAGGACGCAAGAAGACTGATGATGGCTAAGTTAGGTGACTCGGTCACCTAGAACTGGTTGTTGCCGAGTTGAACGACTCAGGCAACTAGAACTGGTTTTGACTGAGCTAGATGACTTGGGCGATTGAAACTGGTTGTGAACGAGCTGGGTGACTCAGAAGAGGACTGATGGTGGCCGAGCTAGGTGACTTGGGCACTTGGAATAGGTTGTAGCTGAGTTGAGTGGCTCGAGCGACTAGAACTGGTTGTGAACGAGCTAGGCGACTCGAGCACAAGAGGACTAATGATGGCCGAGCTAGACAACTCGGGCATCTAGAACTAGTTATGACTGAGCTAGGCGACTCGGGCACCTAGAACTGATTGTGATTGAGTTGGACGACTCGGGCACTTGGAACTGGTTGTGACTGAGTTGAATGACTCAGGTGCTTAGAACTGGTTGTGACAGAGTTGGGTGACTCGGGCACTGAGAGTTGTGGCCGGGCACTGGAACTAGTTGTGACCGAGCCAGGCGACTCGAGCACCTAGAACTGGTTATGGCCGAGTTGAGCGACTCAAGCGCCTGGAACTAGTTGTGATCGAGCTGGGCGACTCAGGCACCTAGAGCTGGTTGTGCCCGAGTTGAGTGACTCGGGCACCTGGAACTGGTTGTGACCGAGATGGGCGACTCGGGCACTTGGAACTGGTTGTGACCGAGTTGGGCGACTTGGGCACCTGGAACTGATTGTGGCTGAGCTGGGTGACTCAGGCATAAGAGCATTGATAGTGGTCGAGCTAGGCAACTTGGGCACTTGGAATGTAGCTCACAACTTGCTCCGAGCCATGCCTTGGGTCACTTGTATTCTTACTCATGTGATTTAGTCATGTGGGCCTCCATTACACATGAGTCACATGCTTGTATTTTTACCCATGTGACCTGCTCATATGGACTGCACGTGGAATGAGACACACATCTGCATGCATGTTTGGTATGTGCGAATATCCTACATAACAATTGTTTAGGGCTGATGTGGCAGATCCACTATGTCGCTCATATTTATTGTCATTACAAGTTCCCTAAGCAGAGTTACTTTTCTATCTCAGGGAAGCAAACTATCGCCCAGGGGCCTTATACCCCTCCTCCTTGGTAGCAAGAGACCTCACTTGCATTCTCCCTCGCCTTCGTCTGCCATTTCAGCTTTTCTATTTTTTAATCTCTTCAGTCAATTGATCAGGTTGGATATCCTCCTCGGGTTCGTCCAGTGATAGGTTTGCTCCTTCCACTAGGTCGAAAGGAACAACGTCGGATGGTCTTGAGACCAGTGTCTTGGGGTCATCATCTTCAGGGATGCCTTCTCTGATAGATGCTAAGCCAGTAAGGGATCTTCAGGTCATGAAGTCATGTCATGACATCGTTTCGGTCATAACCGAAGAGTCCCTTGGGTTGATCCGAAAGCGCTATAACATTTCAAAAGAGTATGTCCTACAGGCTCCTCTGCCCGAGCAGTGCCCATACAACACTGAGTCCTTTGAGCTAAGTATCTCGGTAGACGCAACGAAAGTCGGCCTGTGCTTTCCCCTTCATCCCATCATCGTGGAATGTCTTAGATGATGGAGGATTTCTCTAAGTTAGGTGGCACCCAACTTGTGGCGTTACCTTATTGCATTTCTCGGTGAGTGTCGAGGAGCAGGTATTACTCTTACATGGACCCTATTTTTTGCATGTTTCCGCTTTGCAAAAGTCGGGGAGGCTACTACTTGACTGCCCGGGCTGGGTTTAAGGTTAGCAAAGTGCTGACCAACAATAAGGTTTGGAAGGCTTGATATTTTTTCATTAGTAATCCGAGTTCGGGATTTAGAGTTGATTGGTCGATTCATCTGATCAACAACATTCCACCTTTTTTTATCCAAGGAGGAGTCTATCATGGTCAATAAACTAAAGAGAATCCTTTCTCTCTCCCGGGCAATCTAGGATATAACAAACTGTGGCTCATCGAGGCGGGGCTTAGTCCCGCTTCTCGAGGTATAGTTGACTTTAACATTTATCATTTATGCTACTACTATCATAATTCTAACCTGTTGGCCGTGATATAGGTACAATGGATCTTGCTATGCACGGAATGCCCAAGATGTCAGGCGGGAAGAGTTCTTCGGCAGCTCGGGGCACCCGTTCCCCTCCGAAAGTGGAAGAAGTCCATGTGGAAGCCACTCCCAAGAGGACTACCAAGACACCAGCTCTAGAGCGGGAGGCTACTTCTTGACTTGGGAAATGGGTTAAGATGACGATGGGGAAGCACAAGTCCCGTCGCGGTGAAGGGAGCTCCCGGGCGGCGTCCTGGGGGAAGGAACTAGTGACTTTGATCGAGGAGGCTTCGCCCCCACCTGTCATCGACCTAAGTTGATGAAGAATTTATGCGGTACATCGGTCTACAAAGATGATGAAGGCTATTATGTCCTTCATATCGATGACTTGGCCCCTAAGGATTTAGACTCTGTTATGCGAGCTTTATGGCCTAACTTGACATATTCAGCAAAGGTTTAGGATAATTCACAAGCCGCCTCGGAGTCTTGTCCTCTCTTGCCTTCAAATCACCAAGTAACTACTAGACAAGTAACGATTACTGTTACATGGTAGAGCACTCGTTACGTAGTAGTCTCTTTAACTAGTCTCTAAGGCCTACTACCCTTTATCTCATTCTCACTGTCCTTACTTTAATTTTGATATCTATTACTTTAATGTTTATGCCCACCAAGCCCTATTCTATGGATCCATTCCAAGCCTAATTCCCTACTCCAATTCTTTAATTAGAGATATAGCCTTACATTCCTTTCTTTAAACCTTACTGAGCACCCGAAGTTGGCAAAGGAGCTCTACATTATGCCATCCGAGGTCCTGATGGCATAGGCTACCAAACAAATCATACTAGTAAGTCATGCCTCAACATTTAATGTTTGTGGTTCTTTCTCTCTGCCCTCTCTTTTTTTTTCATTCCTCCTCAGCTTGTAGAGGCACAATTACCAGATGGCCCTCTTGGACAGGGTTCATGACGTCGGTCAGTTGGTGACCATAATGAGCTATCGTGTCGCTAACCTGGAAGAGTAGATTCAAAAGCTGAGGGCCAAGGGGCACCTTGAACAACTGGCGGTAGCTGAGCAAAAGGCGGCTAACCTCAAGGCCGACAACAATAAATTGATGTCTCAACTGATTGAGACAATGTAGCAGCTAGAGCAAGCCAACAAAGAACTGAACGATGCTCGAGCCAATTTGGCTGACTCCCAATCCCAGTTGAAGGAGTAGCGAGCGAGTCGGCGGAAGGTGGACGGCGACCTACTGATGGCCATGAAAGAAAACGAGGCCCTAAAGATCAAGCTGCCTCATAAATGCATCACAAATACAAGGAGTCCACCAGGTTTGGGTGGGGACTGCGCCGAATAGGCCAGGTCTTATACGAGTATGGGTATCGAGTTGCCTTGGCCCGTTTCTAGGCTCAATATCCCAACCTGGAAGTCGACACTGACCCTTTCACCAAGAAATCGGAGGATAGCTCAGTGCCGATGGAGACTCACTAGGAATTTGACGAATCCCTTCCTCCCGAGGAGTAACTATTTTGTAACTCGAGATATGTCTCCTTTTTGTAAGTCAGAATGAGCATTTTGTATGTGACTCCCGACCTTTCTTTTGGGTCTTGGTCAAATTCTGAACTCATTTTTTGACCAATATCTTTTGTAAACACGTATTTTGATAAATGATAAATAATCTTTACTTATTTTTGACTCATGCGTAGAACTTCCCAAAATTAGATATGTGCCAGGTTCTGGATAGTTGTTTACCATCTAGACTCGCGAGAATGCAAGTGCATTCTCAAACAACTTTGACAACTCAGTATGGACCTTCCCAAGTCGGTGCCAGCTTGCCCCGGGCTTGGGTTGGGTTGCTTACCTTGGCTTTACGTAAGACGAGGTCACCCGTACTGACCTACCGAGGGCGTACTCTATGGTTGTAGAGTCTGGTGACAACCCTCTTGTATGCAAGTTCCCGTAGATGGGCCTCGACCTACTTTTCTTCTAACAGGTCGAGGTTTTCCCATAATTGGCCATTCGAGTTGTCCTTATCATAATACTCGGTTCTAAAGTTCGGGAAAACCACCTCAAGGGACAAGACGACCTCAGTTTTGAAGGCGAGGCTGAAGGGTGACTCTCCTATTGCAATCTTTAGGGTCATCCTTGATGGCCAAAGAATGTTAAGGAGCTCATCGACCCACGTCCCTTGGGTGCTAGTAACTCATTTCTTCAGGCCTTCCAAGATAGTTTAGCTAGTTTTTTCGACGAGTCCATTGGCCTAGGGGTGAGCAACCGAACTGAGCTTCAGCTGGATGTTGAAGCTTTGGCAAAATCCTTTGAACTTCGGATGTTGAACTGTGTCCCATTATTTGTGATGATGATTCTAGGTATACCAAACTGGGTGATGACATTCTTCCAAACGAAGCTTTCTACTTGCTTTTCTGTGATCGACGCCAATGGTTTGGTCTTTACCCATTTGGTGAAGTAATCAACTCTTACTATGAGGAGCCTTCATTGCCCCGAGGCAAGGGGGAATGGGCCGAGCAGGTCCATTCCCCATTGGGCGAATGGCCACACTATGTCAGATATTGACAAGGGTGTTGTTGATTGGTGCTGCACATGAGCATACCGCTAGCATTGCTCGTATCTTTGCATGTAGGCCTAAGCATCCCTGTACATTGTTGGCCAGTAGTATCCTTGTCTCAAGATTTTGTGGGCTAGCATGCGAGCACCGATGTGTTCCCCGCATATCCCCTCATGCACTTCGGCAAAGGTTGTCTGTGCTTCACTTGGGTGTAATCATCAAAGTAGGGGTCGGCTAAACCCTCTTCAGTAGAGGTGCCCATTGATTATGCAGTACCATGGTCCCATCCTTTTAACCCGACATACATCAGCTCCTCCTTCAGGAAGGATACCGTCCTCTTTGAATTGGAGGAGCTCCTCGACCCAGTTTTGCTCGGTTCCCACCATCACCACCTCAGGCGTGCTGATGGATGATTGAGTAATCCTTATTAGTTGGATGGTTTGCTCGTTAGTCCCCTGATCTGAAGCAAGTTTTGTTAATGTGTCTGCGCGTGAGTTCTCAGTTTTGACGATGGTGAAGTGGTGAAAAGTGTTGACCAATCGATGTGCCTCGACCAAGTATTTTATCATCATCTTGTCTCGAGCCACGAATTCCCCTTGGATCTGCCCAGCTACCAAATGGGACTTGGTGTAGACCTTGATGTCTTCCACGTGTAGTTCTGCAGCTAGCCTCAACCTGAAAAGCAACACCTCATATTCTACTTCATTATTGGTGGCTTTGAATTTGAGGCGAAGTGCTTGCTCATAGACCTAGTTCGTCAAGCTATCTATGATGAGTCTGATGCCTCCTATCTTAGCATTAGCCGCCCGTCCACGCACAACTTCTAAGCGGGGCTTGGGTTAGATGTGTTGCGTGGGGCTATGAATTCTACAACAAAGTCGGCCATCGCTTGCGCCTTAATGGTTATCCTGGGCACATATTCAAGGTCGAACTCTCTCAGTTCGACCGACCACTTTAGCATCTATCCTGCAATATTAAATTTAGATAAAATCTAATGGAGTGATTGGTTAGTAATTACCTTGATGGTATGTCCCTGAAAGTAGGGCCTTAACTTTCTTGCTGCTATGACCAAGGTGATAGAACCCCAGAAGGACCTCTATAGATTTGGACCCTTGAGGGGGATCAACCCTTTGAACGCTATAGGGGTTCCTCCCTTATAGATTCAGCACAAGGCTGAAATAAAATTTATAATTGCTTGCTTTCAGAGAGGAGGCGACTACATCATTATATAGGGATCAAAACCCTAGCCTAAGGGGGCACTTACTTAAGTAAAATTATCCCTCTACCCCTCCTATAGTCAACCTGCCTTAATAGGAACAAGGGACGACTAGGTTGGCTCTATAGCCGACCTAAGCAGGGGGAAACTCTGGCCAGCCAACCTAGTAAGGGGGCAACGACCACTAAGCCCTAAGGGCTAATCTAAATCCTAGTCATACTCCTTTATAAGATAGGAGTGACTTTATTACAATCTAGCATGGTTTTATTGATTACTTCTAGGGAGATTAGGACTCAACCCTATGGAGTCCTATAAAACCCGCCCTCTTAAAATCAGCCTTGTCCTCAAGGCTGAAGTTCTATGAACTTAGGGATTTGAGTATTTAGCTCCTCATCAACTTGGGTGTCAGTTGGAAGAACTTGAGCTGAGTCGTTGTCTTTAAATTTCTATTTGAGGTGGGATACTTAGAGGACTAACTGTAATTTTAATATTGTGCACGGATCTGATCTCCAGGTTAGGGCCCCAATATGATCCTCAATTTTACAAGGCCCAAAGAAATAGGGAGACCATTTTCTTGAGGCTTGAATTTCATACTGGTGGAGCTGGAGATGAAGGGGGACTTGATCTTTCTCAGGAAACTTTCTTTTGCTCCGGCGTTTGTAAGGGGGAAGTTTCTTCCTTACATGGGCTGCCACACGATTAGTCTTTAGTGATAGCCAATCTTTCTTCTGGAATGGTGACTGCCCTCTGGTATGGTTCAAGATGATGAGAGCCCAATCTGGCGTGAGCATGGATTGTAATTCTTTTAGTTTAACTCCTCTTTCGTGTCATGGACCTGTATCCAACCATATTTTAAATTTAGTAGTAATTAGTATCTCTTGTAAAAACCTCGTATGAAGTGTGGGGGAAGCCTCAATGTAAATTAGGAGTCGACCATCTTGCATAAAAATAGCCTAAATTTCAACTCCTGATGCATCGACCTCAATGACCAAAGTGCAGCCGAAATCGGGCAGCGCTAGGACCGACGTTATTGTCATAGCTACCTTGAGTTATTCGAAGGTTATGGAGGCTTTATCAGACTATAAGGAATCTTTCTTTAGTAAGCACTGATCTTGCCATAATCTTTCATAAAATTTTGGTAGTAGTCTGTGAGTCCAAGGAAACCGCGTAATGATTGTACGTTTGTAAGTCTTGGTAATCCTTGCATTGCCTCGATCTTTGTATCTTATGCTGGGGGACAGGATGTTCATTGTGGAGTCACTGTGCGGGAAAGATCCGGGGCATGCAGCTGGTAAGGTTGGTTCTGATGAAGGGAAGTGAGAACAAGAAGCCAAGCCACCCTTTGAAGCCTATCGTGATCAAATAGAAGCCCTAGAACACTCCATCCTCTAATATAATATGCCTAAGATACTCTAATTTACGCTATAAGAAGCTGTACTTTGACTGTTTAACATAAGGAGTATTCTCCCGAAGAATCGTTAGAACAGTTCGTAAGTGTTGAAAATATATATCAAGCGTAGGGCTATAAATGAGAATATCATTAAAGAATACCAATACAAACTTGCATAGAAAACTTTGAAAGATGTCATTCATCAGGCTTTGGAAATTAAAAGAAGCATTCGTAAGTCTGAAAGGCATTAGCAGAAACTCATAGTGGTCGTTATGCGTGCGGAATGTAGTTTTCAGAATATCTTCAGTGGATACCCGAATCTGATGGTATCCAGATCGAAGATCCAATTTAGTGAAAACTCGAGCTCCTTTTAATTTGTCTAAGAGTTCATCTACGAATGGGATAAGATATTTATCCTTGACGGTGATGGCGTTTAGAGCCTGGTAGTTAACGTACATTCGCCACGTACCATCTTTCTTGCGCACTAGCAACACCGGTGAGGAGTAAGGGCTACAGCTCGGTCGAATCACCCCGGTGTCAAGCATCTCTTTAACAATATTCTTGATCTCATCCTTCTGCAAGTTAGGATAGTGGTATAGTCACAAATTTACTAGAGGTTTGCCTGGCAAAATAGGAATGCACAGCCCACGCGGGCTCTAAGAAAACATCCATAAATTTATTTAGGCAAAGGGCAAGCTTAGAATCTAAGTTTTGTATATTCTCCCCCATAGATAGCTGTTGAATATGCACGAAGAATCCACCATGTACTTTGTGCAAAACTTTCTCTATTTGTTACGACGAAATGGTAGAAATTTGGCTCCCACGCTTGCCTCGTAACGTGACCTGTCTCCCTTTGCAATAAAATTTCATGATTAATTTAGAAAAATTCCAGGAGATATCACCTAGTGTTGTGAGCCATTTAATCCTAAGTATGGCATCATAATCATCAATGGGTAGGAGGAAGAAATCATCTACCACTTCTTGGTCTTGGAGGAGTAGTTTCACCTGCGGGCACCGTTGGTCACAATTAAAGATTTGGCCGTCGGTGACCTTTACGTCAAACTTATTGCAACCTTCGATTTGAAGCACCAAATGTGCAGCAACCTTACTATTGAGGAAGTTATTGGTGCTGCCCATGTCGATGAGAACGGTGATGAGTTGCTATTTTAGAAGTCGTCCAACTTTCATCATCTGCGGGTTGGAATAGCCGGTCAATGCGTACACTGCGTAGTTGGCCGATTGGGACTCTTCCTCCATGGCTTCTTCTTTAGGTTCAAGGGCTTCTTTAGATGTTTCATTGTCCTCATCCTCCACTAGTTCACTTATGAGTAGTCGATCCTTTTTGCAGTGATGTTCGTGGTTCCACGGTTCGTCGCAATGCCAACATAACTCCTTGGCCGATCATTCACGAAGCTCGTCTCTTATCAACTTTTTTGGTACAGGGGCTTGGATGGTAGTAGAGGGGGCAGTAGGCCTCAGCATGGCTAGTTGGAGAGCGACCTCTGTCCTTCATATCTCATGGTTCAATTGTTCTTCCTGGATATGCGCAAAGGAAATTGTCGCTATAAGAGTGTTGGTTGCTGCGCCTTTACTTCTCCTCGGATCTCCGACTTTAGGCCTCGATAAAAGTACCTAAAAGTTGTTTCTTAGACTAATTCTAAGTTTGGTTAGATAATTGTATTGTAGAGGTTTGATGAATCTTTGTCAATTGTCCGTCGATGTTGTTGAAATCGGTTGGTTCGAAGCAGTCTAGTAGTCCTTCCTTGAATCGCTGCCAAGTGAGTCCTCCATGGGTGTACTTAAACCAGTTAAACCACTGAATAGCATCTCTCTTAAGGTGGATGGCAGCAATCTCCACCCATGTGGCGTTGACGGTTTGGTAGAATCGAAAATGCGCTTTGCGCTTGAGATCCACCCGATTGGGTCTCCTTCTTTCCATCTAGGGAAGTCAACTTTCATGTATAGAAGATTATTGAGATCAGAGGTGATATGGCGATGTTCTTGAGGATTATCTTATGGATCTGAAGTTTCTCCGTGTTGTGATTTCCTCGGGTTCGACAGTCGGCCAATGTTGAATTCGGCGAAAAGGGATCGTATCTTCTCTAACATGCGATTTCCAAAGGCTTCAAGCTTTGCATCTAGATCTGATGCCATAGTATACGCCTCTAGATCTGTAATATTAATTTTTTTTTCTATTATTGAGTTAGTGGCATAGAAATTTTGGAGAAGGGGGTGGCCGGTTGGAAGGTGAATAAGTTTGAATGAAAGTAGGCTATGGTTCATGGCAGATTTAGAGCTACAATTTTGTGGAGTTTAGGCTACAAATTGGTATAGTTTTATGGCTGTGATAGTAGTAGATAAAGGTTAAGAAAATAGATTTTAGATTTGGGATAGATAGCAGCAAAGGTAGGTGTCTCGGTAAGGAAAGTTGGCTAAAAAGGTAAGTAGATCGATAAGGAAGTAGGCTGCTTTGGGTGGCTGGTTTAGGGGCTATTTGGATTCAGTTTAGGGTAATATTAGGAAGGATTTTTAGTGAGAATGGTAGGGTTTGAAGATGAGGAAAAGAGAGTCCAAGATCTCACAAAAAATAGCACTCAAATATGATAGAATTTGGTGAAAAGAAGTGTTATGATGTGCTGTCCTGCTAAACTGGCTTTATGTCGGAGAAACGATGATTTATTGACATAAATTCCAGAGAAAAGTTCAAGGAAATTATATAGAAACCCTTTGTTCAAATGTTGTTAATACCAGTAAAAAGTTTAACAAAATTTTGGCAGCATGATAGTAGGGAATTAGGGCAAAAGATGAAAGGTAGATTCCTTCATCATAAAATTCTAGAACTGCATGAAGGTCAAAGATTGCACAAAAGACTAGTTTCAGAAGGAGCTTTTTTTATCAAATTAAATCCAGATGAAAGCTAACTTGATCTTGGTAAAAATTTCAGCCAAAAAGGATAAACAAAAGTTTGGTTTCAAGAGGCCAGTAAATGGAAGGTAGATTTTGTATTGTAAAATTTTAGTACTATTGTAATAAAGAATCGTAATGCTATAAGTCCAGATCCAGAAGGAGTTTTTTCATGAGATTAATCTTAGATGAAAGCTAAGATGATCTATAAAATTATATATAAGTTTTAGCCAAAAAAGGATGATTAAAAGTTTAGTTTCAAGAAGCAACAATCGGTTGAAAATTTCTACAGTGTTTCGCCTTTGCAATGATGACAATGTTTTTGACGAACAAAATTTGCAGTGGATAAAATTTGAAAAAAATCTTCAATGTGTAAAGTAAGAAATCTTACAGTATTGAAGAGGCATGGATGATAAAAAATATACTAGATTTTCAGATCAAATGCAATGGGTAGCGGCAGATTGATTTGATCTACGACTGGGGTGGAAGGTGGAGGCACGTGCCGCAGCAATTATGAGAATTGCTTGGGAAGGTGGAGACATGGATGACAGCTACAGGGATAGCAAGATCACTGCTCTGATACTAGATGATAGAATCCCAGAAGAAGCTCTATAGATTTGAACCCTTGATGGGGATCAACCCTTGGAACGCTATAGGGGTTCCTCCCTCCTAGATTCGGCACAAGGCTGAAATAAAATTGATAATTACTTGCTTTCAGAGAGGGGGCAGCTACATCATTATATAGGGATCAAAACCCTAGCCTAAGAGGGTGCTTGCTTAAGTAAAATTACTTGTTTACCCCTCCTATAGCCAACCTACCTTAATAGGAACAAGGGACAACTAGGTTGGCTCTATAGCCGACCTAATCAGGGGGAAACTCTGGCCAACCAACCCAGTAAGGGGGTGACGACCACTAAGCCCTAAGGGCTAATCTAAACCCTAGCCATACTCTTTTATAAGATAGGAGTGACTTTATTACAATCTAGCATGGTTTTATTGACTACTTCTAGAGAGATTAGGACTCAACCCTGCTGGAGTCCTATCACAAGACTAGGACCAACTTTTCGACCAAAAATTAGCACTCCTCTAGGCCATTGAGGATGTGGTTGGAATAATATATAGGCCTTTCACCTTCCTTGTCGAGCGTCACCAAGATCGAGTTGACCGATGATGCAGATGTCGCCATATACAGCCTGAGGGGTTCTCTCGGAGAGACTGAGGCAAGTTGAGGTAATCGGGCGAGATGCGCCTTTAGTTCTTGAAACACCTCCTCACAATGCGGAGTCCAGCTAAAATTTTTAGCCTTTTTTAGAGTTCGAAAAAAGGGCTGAGTTTTATCCCCTGCCCGAGAGATGAACAGACTTAATGTCGCCAACCTCCCAATAAGCTGTTGCACTTCTTTGACCATCTCGAGAGACTTCATTTGAAGGATGGCTTCCACTTTTTGTGGGTTGGCATCGATCCCTCGGTGATGGATTATGAAACCGAGGAATTTTTTCGAGGTGACCCCGAAGATGCATTTGTTGGGGTTGAGGTGCATTCCGACACGTCGCATGGTTTAGAATGTCTCCACCAGGTTGTATAGATGAGTGTCTACTTTTTGACTTTTTACTATCATGTAGTCAACATAAACTTCCATGGTTCTTCCAACCTGATTTTTGAACAAGCGGTTTACCATTCTTTGATAGGTGGCTCCGACATTACTCAGCTCAAACGACATCACTTTGAAGCAACATGTGCCGATGTGGGTTATGAATGTTGTGTTCTCCCGATCCCGATGCACCATCTGGATCTAGTTGTATCCTGAGTAGGCGTCTATGAAGGAGAGCATCTTTACCTCGATGTGACATCGACCAATTGATCAATTCGAGGAAGGGGATAATAATCCTTCGAGGAAGCCCGGTTGAGATCGGTGTAGTCCATACACATCTGCCAACTTCCATTAGGTTTTTTTTTTTGACAAGTATAATGTTTGATAACCAGGTCGAGTATATGATTTCCATAACAAAATCAGCTTCTAGTAGTCATTCAACTTCATCTTCAATAGCTTTTAGCCGTTCGAGGGCAAACTTCCTCAGCTTCTGCTTGATTGGTCAGGCGTCGGGAGCTATATTGAGGTAGTGTTGAGCCACTTCAAAGTTAATGCTGGGCATCTCCCTCGGGGTCCATGCGAACAGGTCAAAATTCTTTCCAAGAAACTTTATTAGTTGAACTTACTGCTCCTGTAAGAGCGTCGAGCTGATCTTTAAGGTTTGGTCTGGCCGTTTTGGGTCAACGGTGACCTCCTTTACCCCTTTCATGGGCTCGGGGGTTGAGAGCAAGCTTGTTCGGCTCCCTTGGATCGACAGTTGTGGTCTATATTCTAGGTTTCTTTGGGAGCAAAGTCACGTTAAGTAACATCAACGAGATTCTCGAGGGTCACTTCGGGCTTTACCAACCCCAACACCAGTTGGAAACTTCATAGAACGGTGGAACGTTGATACAACTACCCTCGGCTTGTTGAGTGTAGGTCGGCCAATTATCGCGTTGTATGCTGACAGAAGATCGACCACCATGAAGGTAACTATTAGTGTTTTGGTCTTTGGCTCCTCACTGACTATCACCAGTAGGTTCGTTGTGCTAAGAGGGGAGATGGAGTCTCTTGTAAACCCTGTCAATGTGGACATTAGCAAAATCAAATCTTTGTTAGTTAAGCCCAACTTTTGGAATGTGTCAAAATATTGAATATCGGCTGAACTCCCTATGTCGATTATTATTCGCTTGACCCGAGCATTTGCAATGCGCATCGTGATGACCAAGGCATCATCATGGTTCGGGTACTCTCCTCCTTCAGGATATAAGTAGATCTCTGGGCTATGGTAGCGTCTTGGCCTTTTCTCGACCATAGCCCGGGGTAGGCTTTGTGTGCCGAAGAGCTATCTCCTCTAGTGGCTAAACCACCCATGATTACATCAATCTGCTTTTCAACTGACTCCATTGGATGAGGTCAATGATTTTTATTGTGGTGCCCTTCGGGGGTGGTTTTGTGGTCTCGGACATAGTCGAGATGCCCTTAGCTGATTAGGTCCTCAATCTCATTTTTGAGGTCACGACACTCCTTAGTATCGTGGTCGTATTCCCTATAAAAACAGTAATATCTTCCCCTATCTCGGTCCTCAGGGTGCATCTTGATTGGATTTGGGGGTTTGAGGAGTCCCTTCTCTCGTATTTGGAGGAAGATCTCAGTCCGCATCAAGTTGAGAGGGGTTGACAATGGTCTCGGCCGGTGAAGTTCTGACCCATCAACCTCCTCCTTGAGGGTGCTAAGGTTGGCTCTTGAGCTTGTTCCATTCTAGGGCACTTATGCTTCCCTCATTTGTCGACCATCAGGGTCTAGACAGCGATGTATTGGTTGGCTCTCTGCATCATCTCGGGGATCATGGTAGGAGGTTTCTCAACCAATGACCAGAATAACTTGGAAGGCCATAGCCCCATCAAAAAGGCCTAGATGACCAAGGAGGGATGCACGCTGGGCACCGCTCGAATTTCTACTGTAAATCGACCAATGAACTAAACAAGGGGCTCTTCCCTCCCTTGAGTAATGTCGAGGAGCAAAGCAGCAATGGGTTTAGGTTGGGTGCTTGCTAGAAAGTTTTGCTCAAACTCCCTCGTGAGCTGGTCGAACGAGGAGATTGAGGCCAATTTGAGCCGGCTGTACCACATCCAAGCCAACCCTCTCAGAGTGGTGGGGAAAACTCGACACATTAGCCCATCCGAGGAATCGTACAAAGCCATTTGAGCTCGGAAGGCTGTCAAGTGCTCGGTCGGATCCAAGATGTCATCATATGATTCTAGGGCAGGCAATCTGAAATTAGCCGGGATTGGCTTGTCTTGTATCTCAGGAGTAAATGGTGAGCCTCCCTTCGAGCTTTCGCCCATTTCTTCCTTCAACTTGGTGAACTCCTTTTGCACCTCATCCAATCATCTGTTCACTTGAAGAAGCTATGCTCTGAGGGAGCTGGTTGAGTCTGACGATAGAGTGTTGGGCTCCCATGGGGCGTGCTCCACCTCAAGGTGGTGTGTGGTCGATTTCCCGGGAACAACAAGGGGTTTTCCGATCAGGTTTTCGGCGGAGGGTCCTGCATCATAAGGGTGGGCCAAAACCGGCACAATACCCTCCTAAGGGTCTTCCTAGTTTGCCCATGGCTGCTGAGGCTCCGGCTGAAGGGGAGTCACCAACTGTGCCAATTGGGGGATGTGAGGGATGATGACCTATATCATCCCAATCAGTGCTTGGACCTGATGGGATAGGCCGAGGAAGGCCTCGACTAAGACCATTGGAGGCGAGGGATGTGAGACTAGGGGAGTGAGCCCTGGATCATTGAACAAATGCTAGTACCGGTCGGGGGTTAGTGCAGGTAGTTTTGGGTCTGTTGGCACGACTTAGAGGGCCAAAACTCCAACTTCGACTGGGGGAATCGGAGCCACAGCCTCCTCCACCGTACGACTTAGGAAAATGTTGGAAGGATGCTTTTGTGACATCAAGTCCTTCTTCTAGCGCCAAATGTTGTGGTGGTCTTGCAACATGGACTGATGAGTCAGCTCAACAAGGTTCCCACATGCATAAGCTTGCCTTCTCCGGATGTGTGTGTGTGTGTGTGTGGTGGGGTGGGGTGGGTGGGTGGGTGGGTGTTTGTTCAGGCCCGAGTTTAGGTCGGCTTGACCTTCCTGTACAAAGACCCTAGCGAGCTGTGGGCGCTCAGCCCAGTCCCTCTGATGCTCAAGTCCGTGGATGAACTAGATTTAACAGAATGAGTACAGAGTTCGAGCCCTCACTTCCCCGTGGTTGTCTGGGGGTTTTTTATACCTGGAGTCAAGGGAGTTGTCATACAGGGTCATTATTGCTACTACAATGCCTAACTATGCCGGGTATGACCTTTACCGAGTTCTTGGTTCCTCTGATAGTGTCGTAGGTCATCAGTAGTGTTGTTAGTCGCTCATCGTCAGCCGCACCATCGGCCAGTCGGCATGCTAGGTTTCTTGGCTATCCTTGCTGAGGCCATATCAGCCTTCGACGTGGGCTTGTAGAGTCCAGGTTGGTATCTGACCTGGGAAGCCCATGATGTGATAGGCTGACGTGGCTTCAGGGGTGGGGGGGGGGGATGGAAGGAATGATGTTTAGGATCAACAAAGAGAGCAAAATTTGGTTGTTGCTTGAACAAGCTTAACTCACTCATTATTTGAAACAACATTCAAAGTTATGTACAATTTTGGGAAGAGAGGAACTGCAATAAAAGTGTTAAGAGATAAAATTGTTGTAACTAATCTCTTCTCTTATTTCTATCATGCTATCCGTTCTTATTCCTTTCAAATTATACAAATTATCCAAAGGAGTCAACTACGCATCCTAGCATGCTCAACTTACTAATCTCCTCTTTGGATATGATTTATTAGATTATGTTGATTGATCTTTCAGTTGTCCACTAGCAATGATCGACATCTCGAGGACAGTAAGTCAAGTACCAAATTTGGAGCATAAATTATGATTACCTTAAGATCATCTCATTCTTTAAGCGATTCAAGCTTCCGTTGTTGGTTCTTTTGCACCACTTATATCTTCCTGTGGTCTTGGGGCTGAGTACAAAGAATTAGTAGTAGCAATACGGGCACATGACTCGTTGATATTGTTTGAGGAGCTATACAATAAGTTGACTGACTACGAGATGTACTTGGAGCACGAAGATAAGAAACTAGGACCACCTATCAGTGCTCAAGTAAGTCACAAATTAAAAAAAAAAGAGCAATCAGTTTTCCATGCCTGTCAACAAAGGTCTAGGCAAGGCACCATTTTCCCACAATCCAAGCGGCAAATTCGGTTCCCAATAGCCTTGGCATCCTACTCCCATACCTCAACATAGCAACATCAATTTTCAATAGCCCTGGCGTCCTGCTCCTATGCCTCAACAATGAATAGTCTACCAACCATGTGATAAAGTTGGTCACTCCGCTAAAGTTTGTCGGTCTCATCCTTATCCTTCTACAATCATGCCCCGAGCACATCTCATTGCTGCCCCGACTTCTGATCAACATTCCTAGCTTATGGACTCTGGAGCATCTCATCACATAACCTCAGATCTCTAGAACTTGTCTCTTCACAACAGTTATGGTGGTAACGATGATATCATCGTCGGTGATAGTAAGCAACTTCGTATTACTCATACTAGTTATTCGCATACTCTTAACTTTAAACTCGATGATGTATTGTGCGCTCCTCATATTAAACAAAATATTATTTCTGTCTCCCAATTCTATAAATAAAATAATATCTCTATTAAATTTTTTCTTGACTACTTTCTTGTCAAGGATCTGAATATGGGGGTTATTATTAGTTCAAGGCCAGAGTAAAGACAATATCTACTAGTGGCCATCAATCTCTCAACTCATTGCCTACTCCTTTGTTGCTGCTCTAATGCATGTGTGGCATCGTCATCTTGGTCACCTTTCTTCCTCAACTCAACAATGATTTTTCTCTTATTATTCTCTTCCAACTTTTAAAGCTAGCTCTATTGTTACTCATTGTGATGCATGTCTTAACAATAAAAGTCATAGACTACCATTTGAAACTTATTCTATTTCTTATACACAACCATTTGAAATTTTTTATACTGATGCTTAAGATCTTGCACCAATTATTTCATTTGATAAAAATAAATTCTATGTTATCTTTATTAACTATTTTACCAAGTATACTTGGTTTTATCATCTTCAACATAAGTCTGAGGTCTCTACAATCTTCCTTACATTCAAAATAATAGTGAAAAATATTTTTTAGTCCAAAAGTAAAATAGTTTATTTTAATGATTTGGGTGAATACCAAACACTAACATCATACCTATTAATCTGTGGTATTCAACATCTCAAGTTTCCCTCGTACACTCCTCAACTAGTTGGCTCAGCTTAATGCAAACATCGGCATATAGTTGAAACTAGTCTCATACTTCTCCATTATGCTTTCATGCCAACTATTTTTTGGTCTACAACCTTCCAAACTGCAATCTATCTAATTAATCACATGTCTACTCTAGTCCTCCACAATCAATCATAATTTAAAAAACTATTTTATAAATCTCCAAATCTTTAGAAACTTAGAAATTTTTGTTGTGTCTGTTATCCTTGGCTACGTCATTATGTATCACATAAACTAGCCCCAAGGTCAAAGCCTTATATCATTATTGATTACTCTCTTGAACATAATGCTTGTCGATGTTATGATCCTTTAACTCATAAGGTCTTTGTGTCTCGTCATGTTATCTTTGTAGAGTCATCATTTCCATTGCACCAATCTAAATCTTCTACTGTACCAACTACTCTAGTGAATATGCATTAGTGGCACATACCATTGTCCAATGAGCCTCCACAAAAATCACCTACTCCAGCATACATACATGAGTGGAGCATTCCTCTGGTACAATATCTCGCTTCCTCTTTTTATTCTCCTTCTTCTACATACATACCTCCTACCATATACATCTAATCTTCGGACACCCAATCACTAGCATTTCCTTCCCCAGCATCTATTCATTCCACCATCATCTTCTAAATCATTTGGACATCCCATGACAATGCACTCTAAAAGTGATATTTTCAAACCACGTCAGGTTCTCGACCTCAATACGGTTGTGACTCCCTCTGTTGAGACCTATGAACCTATCACGGTTATTCAAGTCCAAAAGTCTCCTCATTGGCACCAAACTATGTATGATGAATATGATGCCCTCTTTCATAACTTTACCTGGACACTTGTTTCATTTTATCTAACATAAAATGTCATCAGGTGTAAGTGAGTTTTTTAAGTTAAGCAGAACCCTAATGGGTCCATTGCTAAGTATAAAGCTCGTATAGTGGCCAAAGGCTTTTATGAACGTCCTGGTATTGACTTTACATAGACATTCAGTCTTGTTATTAAATCCATAATAATCCGACTGATTCTGAGTTTAGCCGTTTTAAAAGGCTGGCATCTGCGATAACTTGATGTGAACAATGCCTTCTTACAAGGAACATTAACTTATGATATTTTTATGGTGTGACCTCCTGGTTTTCTTCATTCTCACTATCCAAAACATGTATGTAAACTCCACAAAACTATTTATGGACTTCGTCAAGCTACACGAGCCTGGTATAAAGAACTTGGCTTATTTTTCATGTCAGTCGACTTCTCCAACTCTATGTCTGATACCTCCTTATTTCTCCGTCAATAACCTGATAATATAATATATCTTCTAGTATATGTGGATGATATCATTGTGATAGGTAATAACTTAATAGAGGTCACAATGTTCATTAAGAAGTTGGTCGCCCGATTTTTCCTCAATGATCTCGATCCCTTGAATTATTTTATGGGTGTGAAAGCAAATATCTACATCTTCGGGACTCTTTCTCTCTCAACAAAAGTATACTTAGGACTTATCAGAGAAGATAAATATGAAGGATACAAATGTTGTTTCAACTCCTCTTTCTATTAGTGAATCGCTTCGGTTAAATAACGACATTCATGCTATAGATCCTACATAATATCGATAAATAATTGACTCTTTATAATATTTAGCTCTCGTCCGCCCATATATCTCCTTTGTAGTTAATAAGTTGTCACAATTTATGCATAAACCGTCTATCACACATTGGTTAGCCGTTAAATGAATATTACGATATTTAGTTGGTACTCTTGACTATAACATATTTCTCTACAAAAACTCTCTACTCCAACTTCATGCTTATATTGATTTGGTTGGGAACTTTGATGATAGAACATCGATATCTGGGTATATATATCATTTTCCTAGGAGTCAATCTAATCAGTTGGAGTTCCAAAAAATAAAAGACAATTGCTAGGTCAACCACTAAAGCTTGAGTATCTCTCTATTGCAACTGCAAATGTAGAACTTAATTGGGTAATGAATCTATTCAAAGAACTTGACATTCACTCTTTTGTTACTCCTACAATGTACTGTGATAATGTCAGAGCTATCTACTTATGTGCAATCTAGTATATCACTCTCGTATGAAACATATAACATTGACTTTCACTTTGTACTAGATCAAGTGATCAATCATTAACTAGGTGTTTCTCATATTCATACAATCAAAAATTAAGTCCAAGATCGTGTCCTTGACAAGAGTATGATCTTACCGGAGCATGTTAAGAGATAAAATTGTTATAACAATATTAGTATAATAGTTAGACTATTGAGGGAAATCCACAACTCATAATCTTTTCACATATTCTCTTTTTTTATATAAATATGTATAAGTAAAGGAATAAACAATCACACTTTGTTTCTTTCTTAATCTATAAAAAAAAAACCCTCGACCCAATGTAAGAGATCCGGATGCACAACCACCAGACTAATCGATTGGGTGCTTCCTTGCTACCTCAGCTTGGACCTCTGCAAACTTGACATCACACCTCCTAGTTTCAGCCACAATCATGAACCATGACTTGTCTTAATTGATGATTTCAGCAAGAAGAATCATGATAATTATGATAAGAGAAAGTTAAAATCATTACCTTACAAGAACTCAGAATGAGCTCGAAACTAAATAACAGTAGCCTTCCTTATAAGAAGAAGACCAAAGTATTCTAACACCATCTTTCATTGTATCTGAATTATGATGTTAATCTCTGAAAAAAATTAAGATAGGCTTAATCAGGATATATAGTCTTCTGTTTTAGCTCAAAAACTTGCAACGGAGGGCTTCGTCCGTAAGTTTATTCCAAGAAACATTAAACTGATGAAGCTCTGTTATAATTAATTATACGTGAAAGTAACACCATAATATGAGAAACCAGCTAGTGTTTGATGAACTTCTGTTTCAACAGCATCATCCCAAGGAAGGTCACTGCACTGCACAGGAAGTCTTTCATGAAATAGTCAGAATTCATGCAGGTTATCATGCAAAAGAATTCAAGCTTAGAACAAAGATGAATTCAGTATACTTCACTATGATTGCAGGCTCCTGTAGAAGAATAGAATTTGTCAAGTGGCATGTAGTCGATTATCTGATATAGAACTTCTTTAAAAACTATTTTGTAGTGTGACATGTTAATTGGAAAGCATGAATGTTTAGTTTGTTTCTTGCATCTCAGCCAGATACTGGCTTCAATCATTTTTTACTTCATTTCGCGTCTCAGCCAGATAATATCAATCATCATCTCAGGGAAACTCAAAACAAAGTTGGAAATAAGATATTACTACTCAGAGATTGCAGGCTGCTGCGGTACCTTACATAGGCAGCAGGGAACAAAAAAAAAGAAAAATGTAGAAGTGCCAGACCTGATGCAGATCAGGAGGAAAGCAGGATACTCCTCTACAATTTATTCCGTCTTTTCATGGCCATATGTATATATACATTTATACGTGCAGCATCATTAGCTTATGTCCCCAATTCTTTACGTGTTCTACAGGGACACAGTTAAGGAATTTTTTCAATAGCATCAGCTTAAAGGGATTTGACAAGCATTCTGCCAAACTTGATGCTGATCCCGATGAAAAAAAAAAAAAAAAGAGAAAGATTTGCAGCTCAAAGCAAAAATGAATAATCCAATATGCTTCAGCGCTACTTAGAGTGCAGACTGCTGTAGAAGAATATAATTGTTAGGCTTGATGCAGATCATGACACAAAAGATGAACATGGGAACCTCAATGTTATTTGATGTCAGATCTGATGCAAATCTTGATGCTAAAGTATTGCGGCCTGAAACAAGGGTGAAAATAATCTGCTTCACTGCTATTTGCTTAAACAACAATTTGAAGCCAGAATTGATTCAGATACTGATAGAAAAGCATCTCAGATTGAAACAAAGATGACTATAAGATATTTCACAGGCATTTGGGATTGTGAATGAGTAGCACATCATAACAACAAGACCATGGCCAACTGTTTGCAGCATCTGCTTGTTTTGCTGCTGCCCATCAACTAAAGAACTCACAGAGAAAGATTGCCAAACACATGGTTGTTGATACTGATATAAACTAAGGAAAGATATATTAAAAAAAAATTATATCATCTATTCTTTATTTATATCTATTTATATAGAAGAATAAAATATTAAAAAGATAAGACCGTTGAGGATTTCTCTCAACAGCTTAGCTAAAAATTGTTATAGTAATCTTATCGCTTAACATGCCCCCGTAAAATTGTGCTCCTGTCAAGGACGTCGATCTTGGACCTATGAAGTGAAAATAGCTTACGGGCAAGTGGCTTCGTAAGAGAGTCTGCTAGTTGATCTACCATATGAACATGAGAAATACGTAGTTGTCGGTTGATCACTTGATCTCGGACAAAATAAAAGTATGTAGGTAGCTCCGATATTATCACAATATATGGTAAGAGTGACAGAAGAGCAGATGTTAAGTTCTGTAAGTAGATTCATCACCCAATTAAGTTCTGTAGATGCAGTTGCAATAGAGCGATACTCAGCTTTAGTGGTTGACCGAGCAACGGTCTTTTGTTTCTTGGAACTCTAACTGATTGGATTAGCGCCTAGGAAAATAATATACCCAGATGTCAATGTTTTATCATCAATCTTTCCAGTCCAATCATCATCAACATAAGCATGAAGTTGGAGTGGAGAGTTTTTGTAGAGAAATATGTCATAGTCAAGAGTACTATTAAGATAACGTAATACTCATTTAACTACTGACCAATGTGTAGTAGACGGTCTATGCATGAACTGGGACAGCTTGTTAACTGCAAATGAAATATCTGGGCGGGTGATAACCAAATATTGTAAAGAGTCAATTAATTATTGATATTATGTAGGATCCGTAGTAGGACTTCTATCATTTAATCGAAGCGATTCACCAGTGGAAAGGGGAGTAGAAACAACATTTGCATTCTTTGAGGGAGAATCTAGCGGCCAACTTCTTAATGAACATTATAACCTTTATAGAGTTATTACCGATTACAATGATATCATCCACGTAGACTGAGAGATATATTGTACTGTCCGGTTATTGACGGAGAAATAAGGAGGTATCAGACTTAGAGTTAGAGAAGCCAACTGACATCAGAAACTAGTCGAGTTCTTTATACTAGGCTCGTGGAACTTGCCGAAGACCATAGATAGCCTTGTGGAGTTTACAGATATGTTTCGAATACTGAGAATGAAGAAAACCAAGAGGTTGTTCCATAAAGACATCGTCAGTTAATGTTTCTTGTAAGAAGGCATTGTTAACATCAAGTTGTCATAGTTGCTAACGTTTTGAAATGGCTAAACTTAGAATCAGTCGAATTGTTGTAGATTTAACAATCGGACTGAATGTCTTTGTAAAATCAACGTCAGGATGTTGATGAAAGCCTTTGGCCACTAAACGGGTCTTATACCTAACAATGGACCCATCAGGGTTCCGCTTAACTCGAAAAATCCGCTTACACCCGATGACATTTTGTGCATGATGAAATGGAACAAGTATCCAGGTAGAGTTATGAAGGAGGGCGTCATACTTATCAGACATAGCTTGATGCCAGTGAGGAGACTTTTGGGCTTGAATAACCGTGATAGGTTCATAGAACTCAACAGAGGGAGTCATAACTGTATTGAGGTCAAGAACCTAACGTGGTTTGAAAATACCACTTTTAGAGCGTGTTGTCATGGGATGTCTAAGTGGTTTAGGAGATAATGGCGAAATGGGTGCTAGAGAAGTAATAGAACAGGGTGAGTCGGACTAAGGAATAGTAGTGGAAGTAGGTAGGGGTGAGGGAAATCTGGTGATTAAGTGTCCAAAAATTGGATGTCTGAGGCAGGACGTATGTATGCAGAAGAAGAAGAGGAAAAAGAGGGAGCGAGATGTTATATTGGAAAAGCACTCCATTCATAAATGTGAGTTAGAGTGGGTGATTCTTGTGGAGGCTCATTGGATAATGGCATGTGTCAGCGATGTATAATCAGCAGAGTAGTTAGCACAGTAAGAGATTTGGACTAGTGAAATGGAAAGGAGGACTCCACAAAGACCACGTGACGAGACACAAAGACTTTGTGAGTCAAAGGATCATAGCATCAGTAAGTATTATGTTCAAGAGAGTAACCAATGAAGGTACAAGGTTTTAACCATGGGGCTAGTTTATGTGATGCATAATGACATAACCAAAGATAGCATACACAACCAAAGACTCTAAGTTTCTGAAGGTTTACGGGTTTATGAAATAATTTTTCAAAAGGTGATTGATCCTGGAGGACTGGAGTAGGCATGCGATAATTAGATAGACTACGATCTGAAAGGCTGCAGACCAAAAAATAGTTGGCATGGAAGCATGATGGAGAAGTGTAAAACCAGTTTCAACTATATGCCGATGTTTACGTTCGGGTGAGCCAACCAGCTGAGGAGCGTACGGAGGAGACTTGAGGTGTTAAATACCACAAGTATTCAAGTATGGTGTTAGAGATTGGTATTCACCTCCACCGTCAGAGTAAACTATTTTAATGGTGGACTGAAAAATATTTTTCATTATTTTTTTGAAGGTAATGAAGGTTTTAGAGACCTCAAACTTTGTTGAAGATGATACAACCAAGTATATTTGGTAAAATAATCAACAAAGATAACATAAAATTTGAATTTGTCAAATGAAATACTTCGTGCAGGACCCCAAACATCAGTATATAAAATTTCAAACAGTTATGAGTAAGAGATAGAAGAATGTTCAAAAGGTAATCTATGACTTTTATTACTAAAACATGCATCACAATGAGTAACAC
The DNA here is from genome assembly GCA_021527575.1 of Ensete glaucum. Classification (NCBI taxonomy): domain Eukaryota; kingdom Viridiplantae; phylum Streptophyta; class Magnoliopsida; order Zingiberales; family Musaceae; genus Ensete; species Ensete glaucum. The sequence continues at coordinate 28,395,108 of CM038559.1, read as the reverse complement.
TAGAACTTGCTTTAACAGACAGAAGAGAATAACGTAAAAAAAATTTTTAGAGAGTTGAGGAAGAAGCGTGACCCAGACGATGATGCCACACATCTATTGGAACAACAATAGAAGAGTAGGCAGTGGGCTGAGAGATCGATGGCCACCGGTAGATGTTATCTTTACTCTTGCCTTGAACTAGCGATGCCTTCGTGCTCAGATCCTTGACAAGAAATGAGTCAGGAAAAAATTCAATGGACGTATTATTTTGTTTACAGAATTGGGAGACATAAATAAGATTCTATTTGATATGAGGAGCGCACAACACATCACCGAGTGTAAAAGTACGAGAATGCAAATTAAGCATTGTGGAACCAATATGAGTGATGGGATGTTGCTTACCATCATCGATGATGACGTCATCGATACCATCATAGCTGTTATGAAGGGACAAGTTCTGGAGGTCCGAGGTGATGTGATGGGAGGTGCCAAAGTCCATAACCCAGGAATGTTGATCAGAAGTCGGGGCAGCAGCAAGATGTGCTTGGGGCATAGTAGCAGAAGGTCGAGGACGAGACCGACAGACCTTAGTGGAGTGACCAACCTTATCACACAGCTGACAGACTATGTGTTGTTGAGGCATAGGAGTAGGTCACCAAGGTTGTTGATAGTTGATGTTGCTACCTGGAGGCATGGGAGCAGGACGCCAAGATTATTGGTGATGAATGTTGCTTCCTTAGGGCATAGCTTGTCCAAGTCCTTTGTTGATAGGTTTAGAATGTTGATTGTTCTTTTTTTTTTATTTTTGACTCACCTGAGCAGTAATAAGTGAGCCCAGAATCTTATCTTCACGCTTTAGATATGACTCATAGTCATTCAACTTATCAAATAGCTCCTCAAATGATAGCGATAAGTCATGTGCCCGTATTGCTGTTGCCAATTCTTTGTACTCAACTCCAAGACCATTAAGAGTGTGAACAAAAATTTCATTATCACTGAGGTGGTGCTCTATTAATGCTAAATCATCAATGATAAGTTTTATATATTAGAGATAATCACCGATGGTACTTCCCTCTTGTTTAGTGTTCATGAGTTATGAGAGGAGGCCGAGCATACGAGTGTGCGAACGATTAGCTAATGTAGTTTGCAACTTGCACTAGGCTTCAGCAGTAGTAGCATATGAAGATATAAGTGGTACGACGAAACCAGCAATAGAGGCTTGAATTGCTTGGAGAATGAGACGATCTTGACGTAACCATAACTTATACTTCGGATTTGATACTGGACTTGGTGCCCCTAGGATGATGATCATTTTTGGTGGACAACTGAAAGATCCATCAACATAGCCTAGTAAATCATAGCCAAAGAGGAGATTAGAAAACTGAGCACGCTAGGATGTGTAGTTTCCTCCTTTGGATAATTTAACGGGGATGAGGGTTGCAGCATTAATAGATATAAGCCCTGTATGTTGAGAAGCACTATTGCTTCCTACGGGAACAATAACTGGAACTTGAGAGGTAGAAGATGAATACATTAGGGGAGAGGATACCAAACACTATCGTTTTTAGGTCCGAAAGATGTGCGATGGTGAACGGCTTGTAGATCCGGTGTGTGCCAGAAAGAAGGCTGCAAGCTATGCAAATAGGCCACTATAGGAGGCAGTAGAGATATGAGAGAAGACTGCTGTTGCCGGGTAGGTGGCTAGGAGCAAATGTAGCAGCTTCCTACTCTTCTCTTTAACTCTTTAACCTTGACTGGGAGCAAAGGCAGACAGCAAAGGGAGGAGTTAATCAACCGTCGAAGAAGGGAATGAGCAACTGATGACTGCCAGCATTGGGAGATCGACGAGGCACTATCCACCGGAGGAAGAGGGCCGCAGCTGTGTGGAAACTAGAGCAAGGTACAACAGCTTTAGCAGCAGGTAGCAGGACAATGATGCAAGAAGATGTCGGTGCTCGCTGGGCACTGCCAAGGATGACCTCTGCGGACAATCGTCCTCTCCTCCACAGGAGAGGTAGAGGAGGAGGTCGAGAGACTGAGAGCCATGGTTGCGGCATTGGCGAGGCCGCGCAAGCGATTAACGTCGATCCGGCTAGGCAGAACCGGTGCGGTGCCAAGCTTGATGGGGAGACGAGAGTGCGCCCGCAATCGGGGACCTTGGCCAGCTTCACGAGCAGTAGAAGAAGAGACGATGCTGAGAGGTCGGTGCCGATCTTGTAGGTTTCATCGATAGAGGAAAGGCGCAGTTGGATAGCATCGTTGGTAAAGTCGTTACCGGAGGAAGTAGAAAGGCCTCTGGTTTGCTACTGTTTGCACGTGAAAGAAGCAATCGAGAGATGCGACAAGGTGCTGTCCAATAGAGGAAGAGGGTTGCGGCTATGTGGCAGCGGTGGCTGACGGTACCGGGGAAGGAGGTTACTGCTGATCGCGTAGAATATTTCTGGGAGGAATACGTCTCCAGCTTCCACAGATGTGGTTTTGCAGAAAAGGGACAGATGATGCCAAGAGATCAATGCCGATCTCGTTGGTTCCTATCGATAGAGAAGGCAGATGTGCCGTGACGGTAGATGGGTAGGAGTCGACGGCAGCTTCTACACGCAGCTGACAATGATGGAAACTTGCTGTTGTTTGACAGTGAGAAGAGAGCTTGCTCTAGACAAGCGATTCTAATACCATGATAGAAACTAAGGAAAGATGTATTGAAAACAAAGAAAAAAAATACATCATCGATTTTTTATTATAACTATTTATATAGAAGAATAAAATATAAAAAATAAGACTCTAGAGTATTTTCTCCTAACAGTTTAGCTAAAAATTACTACAATAATCTTATCGCTTAATACAGACTTGGGATCAAAATCAACAAAGAGACAGGATTTAATTTGCCTGAACAAATGGCAACCAAATCATCTTTTAACTCCCGGTGAACATTGTGAAGAATACATACAAATCGATTAAAGTTGCTCCAGAATGAACTCGTAGGAAATAACAAGAACCAGGTGCAATGAAACTGAGGGAGAGAGAGAGAGAGAGAGGCTGGCAATGAAACTGGTGGTGGTCTCCCATGTGGAGGAACAAGGGAAGTAATGAGACGGCTCAAAAAAGTAGGCAGATGGATGACCCCAGAATTGATGGGACAAAGCTTCTCACAATTTATGTCTTCAAGGGACCATTCCACTTAGAATTTTTGACCTGCATGACACCGTTGACGCCACCGCCACCGCCACCGCCACTACAACAACACACGCACATCCATCACAAGCACGTCAACTTAGACTTTCACCTGCATGACACCGGTGACTTTTCCATTCATCTCTCCACACATACACATACACACCAAAAAACAAGAAAAAAACGAAAATCCTCATCCCTTGATTGTTATTGGCCGAAAAATCACTTTATATTGTTGCATATTGTCTGTTTCGACTAATTCATTTCATGTCCAATAGAAATCTCAGGGCCTAATATCTAGGTGTAGAAGCATGGGTCAGCCCAATGCCCCCTCCTCAACCACATGTCCTTTTCTTATCCTTTAAATACAGGTGAGGTCCACCGCCCACCAACATAGATTTCAATGCCACATGCTTGTGGAATATAGCCTACAAAAGATTATTGTTCTTATACCATCAAAATTAAATTTGAAGGAAATTTGCTAATTACCGATGGGCTGTGAGCATTTGATATCATATAAATTTATTTTCATAAAACACATGATGATGAAAATAATTATAAAAATGGCAAAATTGCATACGCATACAAATGTCATGACTATCATATATAACATACCAAGATATCCCCAAATTAATGCGGCTTGTTTTGCTGCTTTATCAGGTCAACAAAACAGGTGAAAGAGAGCAGCAAGAAGAGAGTGAAAATAACAGAAGAGTCGACCCTTGCGTGGAGATGTGTGAACAAAAAGAGTCAAATCCCATTCTACTCCTGAGCACTAAATCTCATCATAATACCTTACTAATGTTATATCACTAATATAACGCATATACATACATGTTATGCATATTTTAGGAAGAGAAGCGAACTCTTCTCTCTCTCCCGCTCTCTTTCGCTAGATGATGACGCATGAGTAGATCTTTGGGTTCTTTTGATCTCTGACGAAGGAGGAGGGAGAGGAAAACCCTAGCCTTGAGTAGCGTTGAAGAGCTAGATTCCAGCGGAATCTCGTGGAAACCGCCGACGATCGCGGCGGAGTGGCCGGAGGAGCTGCCATTTCCGTCGGCGTCGGCCGATTCGGTGGAGCCGACGGAGACGGCTTGGGAGGGCTGGCTTTCACCTCCTGACGGCCATCGGAAGGCGATCTGCTTGGGGGCTAGTGGGCGAGGAAGGGGGCGGGACGAGGATGTACAAGAACCAGCTGCAGGAGCTGGCGCAGCGGAGCTGCTTCAACTTGCCGTCGTACACGTGCATACGGGAGGGGCCGGACCATGCGCCGAGGTTCAAGGCGGCGGTGAACTTCAACGGCGAGTTGTTCGAGAGCCCGAGCTTCTGCACGACGCTGCGGCAGGCGGAGCACTCGGCCGCGGAGGTGGCGCTCAACGCCCTCTCCCAGCGTGGCCCCTCCCACTCCCTCGCCGCACGGATCCTGGTCAGTACCTATTGACCTCCGCCTCCTCCCTCTTTTTCTCTTTATTTCTGACCCCCAAAACAAAAAAAAAAAACAAAAATCCTTTTCCTCTGTTATTTTTCTTCGATTTTATTCACTTCACGAAATCAGTCGGAAAAAGTTCGTCTTTTGCTTCTTTGTTTCGTACTTCCGTTTTCCTGTGCCATTTTCAGCATAAAAAGAGTTCAAAGAAAAGAAAGTTTGATTAGTTAGTAGAGGTGTTTTCTTGGGAAAATGGGAATCAAAATTGCGAACGAAAAGGAGATTCTTTCGTCTTGATTTGTTCTCATTTGACTGCTTTTTGCAACAAGTGAAAGCTTGGAAAGACGGGGACTTTCCAAGCTAAGTTTGACTCGCTTTCTTCTTTCTCCTTTTGCCCTTTTATGTTCCGATTTTAGTTAAAAATGCTTAATTGGAACGTCGACGGGTTCCTCCTCGAGATTCCCCGCTCTTGTTTCCCCGACGGGCCTCGTGGTTGTTAGGGTTTCGACTCAGCTCGTTATATCTCTGTCAGCATGGTTAAACTAGTCCGTTATGTTTCATTAATCCCAGTTCTGGGAGGAAAGCCCAAAAAAAGGGCATATTTGTCCCGGAACACTGATCATTGTTCTGGCTAATTATGTACTTCGGAAAAAGTATTATGGTAGACTCTTGATCTTTGTCTTATGGGGTTATCAACTTGTATAGATACCATATATAAGAAATAATTAATTACCTATTGAAGCTTAAGTTTAAAACTTCAATCGTTAAAGGTGGATGTCTTTCCAACCAAAATTTTGTTGTCCTAGTAGCTTAGTCTATTCCAATATGGTACAGGGTTCTGTATCTTGGTTAAAACATCTTATAGAAATATATAGTCAATTGATCTGTTTAGAAATTATGATGAAGTGGCAGACTTGTTGGGGATACTAGTGAAAACAAAAGATAGTAGTGAAAACATGTGGCAGATTGTTTTGAATTTTGGTAGCCACATCTGACCATACAAATGACTCATGCAAGCAGATCCCAGACGCTCAGTAAGAAGGCTATTGGAAATTTTCTTCTGGTCAGTGGCACTATTCTTTGGCATGCTGTTGGTGGAATTATTTTTGCGTCCAGTAATTTTTGTGTTCGTGTCTTGCAGCAACCTAGAACTGCTCAGTAGATTCATAGCTTTTGTTCTCCTCTAGGACCTACAAATGAGGAATTAAAGATGATTGTATGGGGATCACAAAGTCTTTGTTTGTGCTTAGAGATATTGTAAAATAGTCTTCTTCTCTCTTATACTTTTAGGTCTCACATTGCACAAGTAGGATTCAGGAATTGGTCCTCTTCTCGCTGAGGCCTATTGACTTCAGAAGGTTCCATAAATGGATGAAATCTATAATGGACAATTGATCATAAGTTGTGCTGTTCCTTAGGTTTACTATCACATTTCTACTTCATGGCGATCACAAATTCTTTATCTGTCTTTGAATAATGTGGAGGCTTATTTTGCATCATGGGTGGTGTAGATTGTACTCTTAAAATTCTGTCTTTGGCCATACCGGTTGAGTGCCTTCCAACACAGCAGTACTCTGTATATCAATATATGCATATTTCTTTCACTGTGTTGGTAACTTTGATAGGCTTATTTTGCATCAAGTGGTGTAGGTTATAATCTTGAAGTGAATTTAAACCTGAATAACGTGGTCCAAAAGAACCTCGATTGTAATGAATTTCAACTGGGTTACTAGAGCCAAACAAATGCCAAATACATCGGCTTTTATTCACACCAGGCATATCTTATCTAGTTCTAATTGCATATTCATGATTTCCTGACAATGATTATGATCTTTTAACAGGATGAGACAGGAGTCTACAAGAACCTCCTACAGGAAATTGGCCAGAGAGCTGGGGCACCATTGCCATCATATACAACAGTCCGTTCGGGACTTGGACACCTAGCTGTCTTTGCATGCACAGTGGAACTAGCTGGGATCACATTTTCTGGTGAACCAGCCAAGAACAAGAAGCAGGCAGAAAAAAATGCTGCTTTAGCAGCATGGTTATCATTGAAACAATGTGAGTCCTGTCCTTGTTTGACGAATTATTGCTGGCGTGTTACTTGGTTGAACTCCATTTATGATCTGTCCTTCCATCTTTCTGCTTTCTTTGCTTCACACAACAATGAGTATTTGCTGTTGCGTTATTTCTCGATTAAATGCTTGATAGGGTTAGATCCTTCTCCTTTGGGGGATCTGAAACCTTGAAACCCAAAAGCTTGAAGAACATGATGAGCACTATATTGACGTCACCACTACTACGATGATTTTCTAAACTAGAGGATTTGTGATTGCTCTTACGTCACAATACTTATCATCTTGTGATTAGGACTTAGTATAATTTAAATGATTGGAAGGTGAAGGATTTTGTTTAGTACTAGAAAAAGAAAGGGTTAAAATAAACTCTATTCTGAAAGCTCCTGGTCTTTTTTTTTCTCTTTTTTCTGAAGGTGTTCCATCAGAATTTAGAGAAGGTTAAAACAAGTCCATCCATTTTGATATATTATCTTTAGGGAAGTTCCTTATGGTTTGGTACATTTTGGTTCAGGAATCTTTGGAACTTCCACAACTGGATCCAGCTGCAGTTGAATTTCAGTAGCACTTCCTGGAATTGATTGTGTCAAATTTGTCAACATCATTGAGCTTTTGCATGTTTCAAGTTATCAGTATCTAATGTCTCTGATACTATCATCATGGCAATACAGTGGCAAAGGAAGCAGCAAGCTCGTCAATTGAACAGGAGAACAATGATGAGCAGGAGCAGATCACCATAGCTCGAGTTCTCCTCAACTACCGCCTGAAAGTAAATATGCCAATGGCAAACTACCCCCATGGAACTCCTTTCCCAAATAAGTTCCCAATTCAACTAGAAAAAAGACCAGCTTCGTTGCAGCCTTCTCCATCTGTATCAAAGATCCTACCTCTCATACGGCAAAAATCTGCTCCAAGAGTCCGTGCTACCTCCTCTGGAATAAATGATGCAACTCATTTGCCATCCTACCAGCAAGTAGAAAGCCAGAGTGTCCGGCCGCAGAAGTTCCCCATTGCTGGAGCAGCACCATACTTCTCAGTTAGGCACTTCAGCAGGCCTTGCCAAGGCATTGCACCTCCTGTGACAATAAGGACAGCGGTGCCAGTTTTTTCTGCCCCACCACATCCGCCAGCAACTACACAGGTGAGCCAGCTTCCCCCTGTTAACGGTCACACCCCAATCCGCGTGGCATCGCCAGTCCGCATTAGACAATCTGTGCCAGTCTTTGCTGCTCCACAACCAGTCCCACCTGTGACTTCGGTGATTCCAGCTCAGGTAAAGGAACCATTGTCAGTTGTGGCATCCTCTCCATCGACCAAAGAACCTGCATCGGTTAGTGCATCGGCCATTCCTGTTCAGTTAAACCAACCAGTGCCAGTTGCTGCAGCATCACCATTGAAGGAACCATTGCTGGTCGTTGCACCAGCTGTATCAGTTCAGATAAAGGAAGAACCATTACCCTCCAGTTAAGACACTGGAACCTTCAATCATGCTCATGGCCTGCCCTCCAATGTTGCCTTTGATTCAGGTGATGGACACTGTGGATGGTGATGATACAAAGGATCTGAAGGAGTCTGAATGTACAGCAATGGTGAGCTTGAAACGACCAGAGATCTGATGATGCCTGAGGTTGAAGGATCTTTCTGGATGTTCACATCCTTTTTTGTCACATCTTGCTTCTGGGATTGTGAATTATTGCTTTGCCTATAACTCTTTTAGTGTCTTGTAAAGGATACACTGCTAGGATTTCAGCCAAAATCTCGAACTTTAAGCCATTTCACTTGAAGGTGCTTAATGCATAGATCTTGCTTTTGAAGCTTCCACACCTTCGTCGGCAGGCAGCGAAGCTAGGAGATGCTTAATAGTTTGTCTAAATGTTCATAATCGTCCTTCGGCAGCTGGAATTCATGCGATCTTTATGGCTTGGTCTATAAGAAGTTATCTCTGTTGTTCCATGGTGGAGGATGAGTGAGAAAATAGACAGACTGCTTAAAAGCGCTGCAGTCATCTGGTACCTGCAATTGCACTTCGTGTTTCATCTTCCGTCTTGCTTTTCTGGAATGGATGCCTTGGCATGTCGGAGGTGCGAGCAGTAGAGCAGGAAGAAAGGTAATGGTGTCTCCTCTTCCTCTTCCTCGTGGTCTGCTGAGAAAGGAATGTCTAAATTTAATAAATAAGATTTAAGAAAATATATTAAAAGTGGTTGGAAATCTTAAAATAAGCATGTTCTTTTACATCATTATAACTAATTCACATATAGACTTATTTAGATTTATTAATATTGTAAGTTTAAAACATAATAAATATATTATGATTTTTAATAACTATAATGGATGTAATTATATATACTTTTTAGCATATAAAAATAATTATTTTAAATTTCTTATCAAACTTTGTAAATAAGTCCAAAATAAAAAGTGTGTTATAATGTCATATATTTAAAGTTATAATGGTAATGAATTTAGAAAATATAATTGTTAAATTATAGGACTGATTTAATTTTTACAATAAAGTCACAATAAATTAGAGCTATTAAGAGAATGAATAATGACTTACAAGAGATGTCTAGGACTATTCTCAATGAGCATAGTTTTTCTAAATCTTTTTAGATCATTAACACGTCTTACTATGAATATGATCTTTATAAGATCTCATTTATCTAAACTCCTAGTGAGTTATCGAATAATAAATGATCTAATATTTTATATTTTAAATTTTTTATTATAAATATTTTATTTTGAATGACAAAGATATTTTAAAAAATGTGATGCTAAATTTGATGAAAACATTTTTCTTAGATTACATTTCTATTTCTAAAGCTTATATAGTTTTTAACAAAACATCTTTAGTTCTTGAAGAATTTATTCATATTATTATTTATAATTTTTTAAACTAACAAAATTTATTTTGATGATGATTATTTTAAATTAAAAAATTAAATTTAAATGAATCTTCAAAGTAACTTATATTACATTTACTTCTAAATAAACCTTACCGAAGGAATGAAAATGTATGAATGCACATCTTAAAGATATAATTATTTGGATATATTAAAAATGTTCAAACTTATTCTTCTTTAAAATTTTATACAAATACTTTTTTTCTATATCAATTTAAGCCTAAATGTATTAATAATGCTTTTCAAAATGATTCATGAGTCTTGGTAATACAAAATATTTGTTTTTAGACTGAGTGATCATCTTATAATTGACATTAAATAAATCCTTAAAAATAAACAAGATGCACAAAATATCATAGTATAAAGTAAGACTAAATTAACCAAGAGAAGTTATAGATTATGAATAAACTAATTCTCTTGTGACTAGACATGAAACCATAAAATAATCGTTGCTTAAGCTTGATTTAAGAATTTAGATTATTTTAAATAGATATTAAGTGTTTTTCTTAATGATTTTATTTTAAAAAAATTATACTGAACAATAGCTCAAATTTAAAACTAATCTTTATGTAATCAATGTTTACAAATTATCTAAGGTATTAAAACAAACACCTAAAGCTTGATATGAGATACTTAATTATTTTTTAAATTAAAATATTTTTTAAAATAAAATCGAAATTATATTATTTATTAAATATTCTAATAAATAAATTTGTGTTGATATTATTTTTTTACTTTACTAATAAAGATAGTCATTTACCAAGATTATAAGTCAAAAATTAGAAAGGACTCTACTAAGTGAATTAATTTTTTTGAGTGTACAAATTAGACAATCTAATGATGAAAATTTTATTAGTCAAAATAAATGCACTTAACACTTAAGAGATTTAATATGAAAAACTCTATCCTCATCGAGACTCCAACGAGTACATCCACATGATGAATTCTTGACCAAAAAATTTATTGAGACATAATCATAAGTTCATTAAAACTTACTACTATCCGGCTATATTATATTTGGTGTAGGTCTCTATGCCAGGTTATAATTAAATCCCAAATAGCCTCACTTTAAAATTGTAAGAAGAATATTTAGGTATAAATTTAGAATAAATAGAAAAAGAAGCACTACAACTTGTCAATTATTAGGCCACATACATATTTTTTGATCGAAGCAAATATCATATTATGTATTACAATACAGACATATTATGTATAAATAATTTGGATAAAATATATCTTTAGAAAACTATGCATTCTGCTTAAAAACATTCATATAAAGTTGATAATACTGTACTATTTGAGGGACCTAGCGAGGGACCTAGTGAAAGGTTAGACGATGAATAAACTGGGTTTGAAATTTACTCAAGATTGATGACTCTTTGAGGGACCTAGTTAAAGCGTGACAATCGTACACACTTAAGGCAGCCATCTCCTTCGCACGACTACAAGAAGACAGGCTAACCCAAGATGCTTAGAGGACCAAAGCTGTTGCACGACTAGTAGCACAAAGACTCTCGGACTCATCTACCACTAGTCGGTCACCTCAGTCGAAAAAGTTAACAAGAGAAGGGCTTTGTGACAGATCAACAAAGGGCCTATGTTGGCATTGTAATAAACTATGGAGCTGAGACCACCATTATAAAAAAGAGAAACCTCTATTGATTAAGCCCACTAAAGAACCCAACCTTAAAGATATGGCTCTTGAGTCCGAGGAGAAGGATATGAAGGGCTGCTTGCACCTTTCATGCTCCACCATAGATATTGGACATTGATGGCTTCATCAAGCATCAGCCCCTCACCATCCTCGCCGACACCAGGAGCTCCAATGACCTTATAAATGACAAAAGAAAATAGGTGACCTTATATGAGAAAGGAGAGAACGAAGAAAAGATTATCTCGACACAGTGCTTGGAGAAGCTTGCTGAAATCTCAGGCACGTCCGCTGAACTGAGCCGACTCTTTCCTACTAGATTGCACGACCCCTATATGTTGGTCTTACAAGGGGAGGCACCAGCACATATTCGGCCATATTGCTATCCATATTTTCAGAGGATCGAAGCTAAAAAGATCTTCTAGGAGATGTAGGAGATACAGATCATTCGATCACAACCTTCCCTTGCAATGACATTTTATCTCAAAAAACTTTTACCTCTTTGTCTGCAGTGATAAGCTCTTCCTGAAGTGCCATATTCAGCTAAACCAGCTATGGTTTCTGATGTAGTGCTCCCTCATCTCACGCTACTTCTACGATTTCACCAAGGAGCAGACTATGATGCTAAAAATCTTCCCTGATGATGACCTTAGATCCATGGTCCACGATCGCAAGAAGGAATAGGAGAAAGGCATCTACATGACCCCCACAACCATGATTATATCTATATCGATCCTAGCATTACCTGAACGTGGTAATGTGTTCGTACTTGGAGTAGACACATCCAGAGTTGGGATCGATGTCACTCTTATGCAAGATGGTCCATGGCATGAAAGAGGAGTAAGCCCAAAAGAATTACAATCCATGCTCATGCTAGCACATGCAAAGAAGAAATGACCTCCCGATAAACTTCGAAATGAATGAAAAATTGAAGATCGAGTTTTCTTACACCTCCAGCCCGATTAGTAAGAAACTCAAGCCTTAAGGAAGTGGTCTCCCTATTTCTTTAGGCCTTGTAAAATTTGGGACCACATTGGGGCCCTAACTTGGAGATCAGATCCGTGCATTAGATCAATATTACAGTTGATCCGAGGTAATGCTTGGTGGATGCATTTCGAGATCAAGTGGGGGAGCAATCCAAGGCAACATCATATGAAGGCACACTTAGAGTCGATGTAGAAATCAAACTCAACAGAGGGCTGACCCATGGAATAGTGGACGCGAGGGCCACTATCAACTCAATGCAAATTGAGGAGTGAAGCGACTTGGGTGAAACTCGGTGAAGTATCTAAGCCGCATGAAGGGAGTCGACATAGAAGATGGAACATGGAGCGGAGGCACAGAGCTTTTCTTGGACATAGGTCAAGGGCATGAATTATTGTAGAGGCAAGAGTGAGATCACGTCGTTCCATGGGTTCTTCATTCTGATGGGACAGACTTATTTTACATGGTGCGAAAGATGAAGGGAGCTTCAAGGCATATGCAAGCTACCTCAGAGATACATTTGATGGAGTAACTAAGGTGATTCAACTTGCGGAGGCAAAGTTGGGATCAGGGGATCTTAGTATAGGGTAAGAGGACGCAGAGGCAGGTAATCTTGAAGAATATACCACAGTATTGCCATTCGAGTTGTCAGGAACAAGAGTCCATAGCAAGATTGTGCTGGTAGGGGATAGAGGCCCAAGATCCAAATAATGGTGCACCAACTCTAGCGAAGTCAAGGGACTTCAGGAGCTACTAGGCGATGGACTGTCCTAGAGCTATGCTTCATCCAGGTATGACCCAAGAGTGGGTGGACGAAGGGGAATTGCCAAGGGAGCGAATTACAAATCGGAGATGGCGGAGGCCCTACGATGTGTTGGCAAAGGCCACACATGGAGAAGTCATAGTCCGAGTTCATTACACGAGAATCTGTATGCAATGGAGATGTTACCAGGAGGCGACATGGTGCAGCGGATCATGATGAAATAGTTCGTGGCAATGCAATATAGGCAATCTTGTCCCGTGAGGGACAAGATCATGCAGAGTTATGATCAGGAGTTACTGGGAGCTCCACTTTGGTGTACAACACAACAAGAAGAAGGGCTATGGATTCAAGGAGTGAATGCCATAGTGCCGCAAAGGCGGGTCTTCGTGTGTGCATCGAAGCTTGCATTGGATGAAAGCCTTAGTCATCAGCGTATGGGAGCTGTATACCATCGAGGAAGAAGTCCAAGTGCAAGTACCAGTGAGTCCCATGGAGGGGGACGTGATCATGTGAATGATCAGGAGCTACTGGGAGCTCCACTTCGGTGAACAATGCAACAACAAGAAGGGCAGTGGATTTAAGGAGTGAATGTCACAGTACCACAGAGGTAGGTCTTCCGTGTGTATGCATCGAAGCTTGCATCAGATGAAAGCCTTGGTCGTCAGCATATGGGGGCTATGTACCACCGAGGGAGTAGTCAGATTACAAGTATCAGTGAGTCTCATGGAGGGGACTTGATTATACTAAGGTATAATCGGAGCAACTGAAGAGTTAGACTGCTTCAGTGCTCACATTCGCTTAAGGGAGCCCAACAAGTCAGAGGACAAGGCCGAGTAAGCGAACGTTGCTACCAAGGAAGCTAAGGAGAACAGAATTGGCATGAGCCCTACAACAAGATGTCGGAGGCCATGCATGAGAGTTGTAGTATGTCTTTCCATCGACCAAGGAGAACTACTAGGAGGACATAGTGGTGTCGAAGTAGGTGGTCGAAAGGGGCGAGGAAGCGACGATGAGTCCAGTGGGGCTCAGCTACCCAAAAACAAAGCGTCGGTTGGAAAGGAGATGGACTCAGAGGAGTGTCACAATACCACAGAGGCAGATCTACCGATCGCGAAAGAAGGGATGAAGATACAAGATAATGGATAGTAGTGCTATGGGCTTGGTAGCGCCATGGTACCGCAGATGCAGGACTTCCGTGAAGTCATCGATCCCTTACTCTCATGGAGGGAAAGCATTGATCGTAAAAGGGGCCGAGGAGGTGGAGAATGCAAAGGTAAACTCTAAGTACCAAGATAGGGCATAAGGGCAGAGGCTAAGAAACTTCATGAGACCAATGTCGATGGGCTTCTCATCAAGATAGCCGAAATTGAGGGACTTCAGGTTGATGCAGGAGTGCTCGACCAAGGAATGAAATAGGCAGTACACTATACTGTACCTTTCTACTTAGAGGAGTAGGCAGCAAAGGTGATGGAGAAGACGGTACAATCCCACATGCGACCAGATCTATCAAAGACTTACTCCAAGTTAGGGGACTCCAAGTTGGGGTAAACTTTTTTGCTCTTTTTGGGCAAAACTTCTTACATTCCAGAAGTTCAATAGCAGTGGGAAGACGAATCATAGTAGCTAACCCAACGTAAGGAGTGCAAACACTTTAAGTGCTTCAGAAGTGTGAGTAAAGAGCGGATGAATGTTAGTAACCAACTCAATGCATAAAGTACAAACTCGAGGAGGCAAGCGAAATCGAGTAACCTTTGCCTTCGAAACTCGAGAGAATGGGTGAAACCGAGTACCCCAATTCTCTTAACTCGAGGAGGTGAGCGAAGCCAAGTAACCTTACCTTCTCAACTATGAGGAGAATGGGTGAAGTCAAGTATCCCAGTTCTCTTACTTATCCAGCAGGGAAGCTCTGCACAAGTTTAGTGACCCTTCAAAGAAAGCTTATAGAAGACAATAGTTATCAAATCCTCACCATTGGTAATCAGTACTACTGAGAGTAGATTTTCCTCTTCATTTTCGAAAGCAGGAGTGATGCGAACATACTTGGAAGTGACAACTAATAGTGGAAGAAGGTTCAATGGGCAAACATTGTGGAGGAAGGACCTTAAAAACTTTGAAGTCTACAAGTTGATGCTCGTTAAAGCTCCAACAAGCATCTACTCAGTTTAAGCAATATGAGTATACTGGGATACTGGCGCATAATAATGCAGGTCTTTTCCTTCATCAGAGGGATCCACGAGAACCAACAAGGATCAGCACGACTCAGCCAACCCCACACCAGATTCAGTCATTGGTGAGTTGAAGCAGCATGGCGGATCAGAGTTCGACTACTCAACAACAGCGGTGGAGAGTGGCTAGGAGCCAAAGGGGCGTGTTGTAGCCAAAGCAGAGATTGAAGATTCAACAGAATGCGAGGAGATGCAGTGTCTATAGTGGCTTCGACGAGGACGTTGAAGGAATAAGTGGGGGAGAATGTCATGGACAATAATGTAAAGAAGGTGTTCAATGAAATGCTAGTGGTTGTCCATGTCCTTCGGTTTAGGTACATATATTGTACAATCAGAAGTGGGCTTGCAGTAGGCTTAGCAGTGCTAGTTTGATTTACTTTATGGCCAAGTTTGGCTTGTAAATACAAGTATTTCTTATAAGCACTTATGGGGACTTCGGTCTGTAATGGACCATTATCCTTTGTGTGCAACCTCTCTGAGTTTGTAATATCCATGGGTGTAATTTGTATTTGACTTTATAAAGTGTTTTCTTAAGCAGTTGCTTATGGATCCCGTGGGAATTGCTTCTTCTAGCCCATTTTCTCTTTTGTAAGTCTAAGGGACTCTAGGAGATCTCGGGGAGGGCTGAACTTTGCAGACGGACATGCATGGGTGCCACACGACTTAGGCAAAATTAGCTAAGCCCGTGACACGACAGACAATCACACGAGTGCGCACTTCGTCTTGTGTTTAAGGTGACCAACAACGAGGTAGAATATAAAGCCCTGCTGTGCGACTTACGCGTGGTGACAAAGCTAGGTGTAAAGGAGCTCAAAGCCTACAATGACTACCGACTAGTGGTCGGGTGCATCCGGAAGATCTGACCTGATAATGATAAAAGACCTCATTGTAGTGCAACAACTAACAACTAGATTCCAATATTTCATGCTGATAGGATGACACGGGAGTGCCTAATTTACTACAATTAGCTCAAGTAAATTGTTTAATCCCATGATATTCTCTATAACTCATAATGCTTATCTTAAAGCCTTTTATCCAAATCTCTTAAATAGAAAACAAAACTGGTCTCCCACCAGATCAAATCATTGTGCAAAAGATTGGGTCATGAGAAAACTATAAAAATCGATAAAATCACATATGTAATAGATTGATTATCTTGGAAGATCGTATATCCCTATATTTCCAGATCCGGATGAAGAGGATAAAGGAGGTCAAGCGTCCTCCTCTCTAGTGGTATCCACATGATGGATCTCTACAACAAAACTCCTTCAATCTAATCTTGCAACTCTTGCATAAAGGGAGGGGAGGGAGGAGAATAGGAGGGGGAGGCCAAGATTGCAGCTTATCATCCATGAGTCTCCTCTCCTATTTATAGAGAGCCACCAAAATACTAGGGGTCCTGCCTTAGTGGATATTGGATCTCCATCCAATAACCCACTAACCTTGCATTATTAGATCTCTATCCAATAATCTCCTTAGGCCTCTAATTGGGCCTTAAGCAAAGAGCCCATCAGCATATGGTCTCATCTAATGAGAACAGGGGCTAATTGGATCTACATCTAATCCTCTTATCACTGAAGCATCCACCATATATGTATGACCCTCTAGGCCCGATACCGAGCTGGCTATTAGTCGCTCCCATCCGAACTCCTTCTGATATAGTGAATTATTATCTCCATAATAATTCACTCGACTCATCGACTATGGATGTACTAGGCCACTACGCTATAGTTCCCAGATGGTATAAAAGGATAGAATCCATCGGACCTGTTTATCCATAATTATCGTGTATCTATAATCCCTTATCTAACTAATATCCCAGAGACCATATATTGGATATGGTACTATCAGGTCCTTCTGATTGCCATATATGCTCTAATTACCTTTTCAAATTATTATGGATTTAAGTATGCTTTGAATGAGATGAACCTTGTGGTTGTGAATATGATTTGATACTATATGTGAAAACTTTTGTATTCTCTACCTTGCATTCTTATATTAGGTTCAATTTGTAAATATCTTTCCTTATCTTGAACCTATTTGATACTTGCTGGGCTTCTTAGCTCACTCTGTTGCTATCTAATCTTCTTCTAGTTAGCTTGGCATTTATTGAAATACTTGATATGAGGCTAAAGCAATAGGAAAGCAAGAAGTTCTTAGGGTAAATCTTTATTTGACAATATGTTACCATTGTATGTGTACACCTTATGTCTAATGTAAAGTTGTAGATAAATTGTGAAGTGGGGTAACTATATAATAGTCTTAAGAGTATTCCTATTGTTTGGGATATCGAATGTTAAACTTGCTATATAACATATGAAGTGGTAGTATATAGTTGTTTTCAAATGATTGCTATTCTTAGTATATGCATGTTATTCTTAGTATCCTCAAATGATTGTTTGGATCCTAGATGAATTATGTTGTTGATAATATTATCGATCTTTTTATATTAGAGTCACACCACTCGAATGTGATATAATTCGAGGGCTGGGGGGGGGGGGTTGGTTGACACAGGCTATGTTCATTTAATATGGTTCTAGCCATTTCTTGTAATTTTTCTTTACTGCTTCATTTTATTATGGATTTCATAGAGTAGAGAAGTTATGGATATACCCATTTGATTCAAAAATTTTTTAAAGTCATTATTTTGAAATTCACCACCATGATCAATATGTATTGATGAAATCATACATCTTTTTTTATTTTAAATAATTTTATAAATTTTTATAAAATATTTAAATATATCACTTTTGTGTGTCAAGAAATATGTCCAAGTATATCTACTATAATCATCTACTTATAACGAATGCATATTTGCTTCCACTTAAACTTGTAACGTCAATTGGTCCAAATAAATTCATATGGATCAATTAAAGTGGCCTAGAGGTGCTTATTTGATTTTTTTTGCTTGAAGCTATTGTTTATCCATTTTCATAATTGACAAATATCATATACTTTATCTTTGATAAATTTTAGGCTAGGTAATCCTCTTACTAAATCTTTAGTTGAAATTTGGTTTAGAAGTTTCATGCTACCATGACCTAGTCTTCTATGCCACATCCAAGCATCATCATTCAATGGGGAAAAGTAAGTTTCATCACAAAACTTTTTAGCATTTATAGTATATACATTGTTGTTTCTTAAGACAATCAAAGATTTGTTCTTGTGTGGCAATTCAATTATGCATGCATTAGGTTGAAATTTAATCACATAACCTTTATCATATAATTGGCTAATGCTAAGCAAATTGTGTTTCAAGCCATCAACTAACAATATATCTTCAATCAAAAGGTTTAATGTGTTACGTATGGTTCTTTTTCCAATGATTTTACCCTTATTGTTGTCTCCGAAGGTGATAACTCCTTCACTTAAACTAGTAAGCTTAGAAAAATAAGTTGGATCTCCGATCATGTGCTTTGAGCATCCAATATCAAGGTACCATTTGGTGCTCCTAGCTTTAGTTTGGAGACAAACCTACAAGAAAGATGATTTTAATTTAGGTACCTATTATACATTAAGTCCTTTATGAAGAATTTATTTTTCTTTTCTAATAGTTTTTGATTGTTTGTAGTTCCTTCGGGAACCCAAACTAATTTGTGAGGACTATAATTTCTAAATAAATATCTGTTGGCTTTATGTCTTAATTTTTCACAAAAATTATATTTAACTTTTGATGGTAAATTTAAGGTAGGTCTTTAACAAAAATGGTTAGCTTTTGTTGAGTGCTACCATCGAGGCCTATACCATTTTTTCTATTAACATAATCCTTATTAGCAAAGATCATATTAAGAGATTTATTCTTTATTTCAAACTTTTCTAATGTTCGTTTAAGCATAATATTTTTCTCTTTAATATTATCTAGCATTTCACATTAGAGCAATGATTATGTGATGATAATGTATCACGTATTTAATCAAATTTACTAACTAACAAATCATGTTCATTCTTAAGCAACTTATAAGATTTACTAATTTTTTTAAATTTATCAAATAATTCATGAAATATATTTTATAATTCAGTAAAAGAAATACATAATGAATCACTAACCTTATCTTGGATCGCCATTAGAGTATAGCTGGCTACTTCTTCCTTGTTATGAACTTCTTAATCTGAAGAGTCTAAGTCATCCCACATTACTGAAAAAGCATTCTTGTGTGGCGCCTTCTTCTTCAATTGAGGACATTTACTTTTAAAATATCCTGATTTTTTACATTCAAAGCATATAACATTATCCTTTTTTGATTCATTTTTGTTTTTATAACTTTTATTCTTTTCATAAACTTTTTAAATTTTGTAGATAATAGTGTAATATCATGGTACTCATCACTTGAGGTTTCACACTTGGAGTCATCTATAATTCTTAGTGCTACATCCTTCATGTTCTTTGGAAGGGGCTCATCAAGCTCATCGTGAGCTTTATAGTTCAGTTCGTATGTCATGAGTGAGCTAATAAGTTCTTCAAGATGCAAGTTATTTAAATCTTTGGCCTCTTGTATAGTAGTTACTTTAGGATCCCAACTTTTAGGTGGAGATCTTAAATTTTTACTCATAAGTTCAAATATGAAAAATATTTTCTAGGTACTTTAAGACTATTGATGATATCCATGAAACGGGTGTATATATCTCTAATGGACTCACTTGGTTTCATTCTAAATAATTCATAACTATGAACCAAAATATTAATCTTAGATTCTTTAACTCTACTAGTGCCTTCATGTGTGATTTCTAATGTATGCTAAATGTCATAAGCAGTTTCATAAACAGAAACTCGATTAAATTCATTTTTGTTGAGAGCATAAAATAAGACCTTTGCATTCAATGAAAAAGCCTTTTTTTTTTCAAATTCATTCCATTCATTCATTGGCTTAGAAAATTTCTCAAAACCATTTTCTATAATATAACATAAATCAAAATCCATGAAAATTAAGAAAATTCTTATTCTAGTTTTCCAATAAGTATCATCCATCCTATTGAACATGGGTGGACGTGAAATAGAATGTCCCTTATTCTTACCGAAAAAAGTCATTTACTCACTTGGGCTTTAGTCCATTGAGTAACACTTGGCTCTGATACCAATTGTTATGATCAATTGGTACTAAGAGGGAGGAGAGAGAGCGCAGGGTTTCGGGGGTGGGGGAGGGGTTGGGTTGGGGGAGGATGAATTAGTGCAAGCGAAATAGTGATCGATTTAAAAATCTTACTTTCATAAAGTAAAGAGTGAACAATGGAAGCTTCTTTTAATATTTCGATAAAACTGATTAAAATACGATTTGAAAGAAGTAGAGAGATTGAAGCTCGATTTTAACTATAAGCAAATTGAGAGCAATAGAGAGTAATAAACAAAGAAAGTAAAGACACTTACAATTATAGTGGTTCGGCCTCAACCTGGCCTACGTCTACTCCTGAATCCTCTTCTCCGAGGCCCATCGTCATCCACTATCAACCTTCTTTGGGTGAAGATCAAACCCTTACAGCTTCCTCTCTCCTTTTCTCAGGATTACGAGATAAACCTTACAACCTTACAAGAGAGATTTACAAGTATTACAAGACTTTCCTCACTCCCCTACCCCTTTTCTTTTTCTTACAAGTGTAGCACATAATTTTTTCTCAAAATTTCTAGACCAAATTATTGTGTGAAATGCAAGAAAACTTATGGTATTTGTAGACCCTAATTGGCTTTAGAATTTGGTGCCAAAATTTTAAACGCACTAAAAAAAAGTCGGGTACGGGCAGTACCATCGCCGACGCTAGCAGTGCTGCCGTCGAAAGTAGCCTGGAAAACAGGGCGACGATGGTACAACCGTCAGCCTGGGCGGTACAACCACCATCCTTTGGCCATACAATTGCTGGGAATTCTAGAAAAGTGATTCCCTCCACTTTTTCAATCCCGAATTGTACCTTATGTTGACCACTTCTCAGGTCCACCAATTGAGCTCGACTTGAGATCAATCCACTCTTCATAGTGGACTCGGTTAGCCTCACTTGAATTAATTTGGATCATTCTAAATCTAACTCAAGTAGGACTCAACTTTAATGATGCTAACTATGACTTAATTAATTACAATCAACATGGCCAATAAATCCATTCAAGACCTTCTAAACTCCCGACAAGCATTTTGACTACCCCTAATAATCTTTCGTCAATTCTCAGTCTTCTTTTGACAAACTCCCTTGCACTATTCTGGTAAGCTCCTGATACCTTCAACGAGTTCCTGACACACTCTAGGTGAGTTCCCAATCGCATTGTCCTCACTATGGCCCGATGCTTGGATGTAACTTTGGCCAAACCTCTGATTGTAATTTTCTCTCTATCGTAGTTAATCCTACATTAATCAACTCTAATAATCTTGTTAGATTAATAATTCATAAATTGATTTTATCATCAAAATCTGAGATTCAATAGTATATAGTGATGTATATAGTCCCATATTGTCACGAGCTTAGTTGATTTTACCTAAGTTGTGCGGCACCCATGCATGTCCATCCACAAAGATCAGCCTTCCCCAAGATCTCCTAAGGTCCCTTAGGACTTACAAGAGAGAAAACGGGATAGAAGAAGTAATTTTAATGGGATCCACAAGCAATTGCTCAAGCAACCACTTTATAAAGCCAAATATAAATTACACCCATGGACATTACAAATTTAGAACGGTTACACACAAAGGATAATGGTCCATTACAAACTGAAGTCCCCACAAGTACTTACAAGATACACTCATATTTATAAGCTAAAATTGACCATAAAGCAAACTAAACTAGGTCTGCCAAGCCTATTGCAAACCCACTACTTGCTGTATAAGGTATGTATACAAATCAAAGACACAGACAAACAGGAATATTTCATTAAACACCTTGTTCATATTTTTATCTGTGACATTCTCCCCCACTTATTTCTTCGACGTCCTTGTCGAAGCCACTTTAGACGCTGCATCTCCTCACATTTTGCTTAATCTTAAATCTTTTGCTTTGGATGCAACACACCCTTTTGACTCACAACTGCTCGCTGTCGTTGTTGTTAAGTAGTCAAACTCTGATTCGATATACTACTTCAACTCACCGATCACTGACTCTGGTGTGGGGTTGGCTGAGTTGTGCTGATCCTTGTTGACTCTTATAGATCCTTCTGATGAAGGAAAAGACCTACCTTATTATGTGTCAATATCGCAGTATACTCATATTGATTAAAGTGGATAAATGCTTGTTAGAACTTTAACGAGCATTATCTTACTGACTTTGAATTTTTTGAGATCCATCCTCCATAATATTTGCCCATTGATCCTTCTTCCACTTTTAATTGTCACTTCTAAGTAGGTTCTCATCATTTCCACTATCGATTAGCATTCAATTAAAAAATAAAGCGAATAATATACTCTCAGTAGTACTGATCACCAATAGTGAGGATTTGACAACTATTATCTTCCATAAGCTTTCTTTGAAGGGTCACTAAACTTATGCAGAGCTCCTCTGCTGGATAAGTAAGAGAATTGGGATACTTGACTTTACCCATTCTTTAAGAGTTGATAAGGCAAGGTTACTTGGCTTTGCTTACCTCCTCGAGTTAAGAGAATTGGGGTACTCAGTTTCACCCAATCTCTTGAGTTGAGAAGGCAAAGGTTACTCGATTTCACCTGCCTCCTTGAGTTTGTACTTTATGCATTGAGCTGTTTACTAACATTTGCCCGCTCTTTGCTTACACTTCTAAAGCACTTAAAGTGTTTTTAATCCTTGCAATGAGTTAGCTACTGTGAGTCACCTTCTTACTATTATTGAACTTCTGGAATGCAAGAAGTTTTGCTCGAAAAGAGCAAAAGGTTTACCCCAACTTGGAGTTCCCCAACTTGGAGTAAGTCTTTGATAGTTCTGGTCACCTTTGGAATTATACCATCTTCTTCATCATCTTTGTTGCATACTCCTCTGAGTAGAAAAGGTACAACACTATATACTGCCTACTTCGTTCCTTAGTCGAGCACTACTGAATCAACTCGAAGTCCCTCATTTTTTACTATCTTGATGAGAAGTCTGTTGACACGGGTCTTATGAAGTTCCTTGGCCTTTGCCCTTTTGCCCTTTCTTGGTTCTTGGAATTTGCTTCTGCATTCTCCACCTCCTCGGCCCCTTTTCGACCCATCTATGAGAGCTAGGGCTCGATGACTCCACAGAAGTCCTGCCTCTGCGGTACCATGACACTGCTAAGCCCATGGCTCTACTATCCGTTGCCTCACCTCTGCAGCACTATGACACTTCTCTGAGTCCATCTCTGTTCTAACTGATGCTATTGCTTTTGGGTAGCTGAGCTCCTCCGAACTCGTTGTCACTTCCTCGCCCCTTTCGACCACCTGCTTCAACACTACTATATCCTCCTAATAGTTCTCCTTGGTCGATGAAAAGACAGACTGCAACTCTTATGCATGGCCTTTGCCATCTTATTGTAATGCTCGCACTGATTATGTTCTCCTTAACTTCTTTGGTAGCATCCTTCACTTACTCGGCCTTGTCCTCTGACTTGTTGGGTTCCCTTAAGCAAATATGAGTACTAAAGCAGTCCAACTCTCCAATCACTCTAACCAAACCTCTGTATAATCAAGTCATCTCTATGAGACTCACTAGTACTTGCAATCTAACTTCTTCCTCAATGGTACACAACCCCCATATGCTGATAACCAAGGTTTTTCATCTAATGCAAGTTTCGATGTACACACATGGAAGACCCGCCTCTATTGTACCATGGCATTCACTCCTTGAATCCACAGCCCTTCCTACCATTATATTGTTCACCGAAGTGGAGCTCCCAACCGTTCCTGATCATTCACATAATCACGTCCCCCTCCATGGAACTCATTGGTACTTGTACTTGAATTTCTTCCTCGGTGGTATATAGTCCCCATATGCTGATGACTAACGCTTTCATCCAATGCAAACTCTGATACACACATGAAGACCCACCTCTACGGTAACACAATATTCACTCCTTGAATCTATAGCCTTTCTTCTTGTTGTGTCATATACCAAAGTAAAGCTCATAATAGCTC
Organism: Ensete glaucum; assembly: GCA_021527575.1. Lineage (NCBI taxonomy): Eukaryota > Viridiplantae > Streptophyta > Magnoliopsida > Zingiberales > Musaceae > Ensete > Ensete glaucum. The sequence continues at coordinate 28,370,905 of CM038559.1, read as the reverse complement.
CTGATCATACCTCCACATGATCATGTCCCTCACGGGAAATGTCAACATGTGTTGCATTACCACAAACTATTCCACCACGATTCTCTGCACCATGTCACCTTTTGGTGATATCTCCATTACATATAGATTCTCGTGTGATGAACTCGGACTATAGCTTCTCCATGTGTGGCCTTTGCTAACACATCATAAGGCCTCCGCCATCTATAATTTTTAATTCGGTCCCTTGGCAATTCACCTTCATTCACCTACTCTTAGGTCACACTCGAATGAAGCATAGCTCTAGGAGAGTCCGTCGCCTAGTAGCTCATGAAATCTCCTGACTTCGCTAGAATTGGTGCGCCATTATCTGGATCTTAGGCCTCTATCCCCTACCAGCACAATATTTGCTATGCACCACTTGTTCTTGACAACTCGAATGGCAACACTATAGCATATTCTTCAAGAGTACCTGTCTCTACATCATCTTACCCCGTGCTAAGGTCTTTTGATCCCAACTTTGTCTTCGTAAGTTGAATCACCTTAGTTACTCCATCAAATGCATATCTGAGGTAAGGTGTATGTGCCTCGAAGCTCCCTTTATCTTTGGCACTATACAAGATAAATCCCCATCAAAAAGAAGAACTCATGGAATGACATGATCCCACTCTTGTCTCTATAAAAGTTCATGCCCTTGACCTCTATCCAAGGAAAGCTTCGTGCCTCCGCTCCATATTCCATCTTCTATATCGACTCCCTTAATATGGCTTGGATACTTCACCAAGTTCTATCTAAATCACTCTGCTCCTCGATTTGCATTGAGTTGATAGTGGCTCTCGCGTCCACCATTCCACGGGTCAGCCCTCTATTAAGTTTGATTTCCACATCGACTCTAAGTGTGCCTTCATAGCTCCCCCACTTGATCTCGAAATGTATCCACCAATGCATTACCTCATTCGAGATCATGTGATAACTCCATGTCACCCACTTGGTCCTTTGAGCTTTGTGGAGATATTGCCTTGAGGAACTCTTCCTCGATATATGTGGTCTGTTGCACATGATTCTCTCTCTAGAGAACAAGGACTTATCCCTCCTGGATATCTGTCCTATTGGAGCAACTTTACTCTTTGCATTCTTCCCATTGGAAGTTTCGGAGACCACCATCCCCTTTAGACTATTCTGTCTTGCTGAATAACTTGTGTCTTATTCTGTCCTTGTAAATGCACTTGCTAAATTATGACTCTTAGCCAATATAGTCCCCACTGTACCCTTCAAGGTCTAGCAACGTGCTGAACTTGTTGCAAACTTTAGCCGCCTACGGACCTTTCCATGCCGAAGAGAAAGTTCTGATGCTCCATGGTGCCGATTCTGATGATGCCTTAGGATGGCTACGAACACTCCATCATCCATGTACAAGCCCTTGTATGAGTACTGAATCCTTTGAGTTAGCAATTCCCCTCATCTCTGTGAGCTTTGCACAACTCTTTCGGTCGTTGCGTAACACCTCCCATTTTGCATGGTCTTATCTTTCACCAAGCGGCCCCTTGCCTGGAATACTATCAAGTTTGGTTACCAAAGTCGAGCCATAGCTCAAACTCGACTATCCCAATCTGTGTGCGCTACGCATTCTTCTTCGCTTGCTTGTCCTCGTGATGCCTCTCGTGCAAAGGGTTGGTCATTCCTCTGAATGCCAAACCTGGATGTCCGCTCCTCTGAGTGACTCCTTTCCCTACATCTCAATGTTCATTTCCCCCAAATATTTGCGTATGTTAGCTGTCCTCTACACAGCCTAGATAGGTCCCCTATATTTGTATGGTGAGTGTTTCTGTGTGTGCTTATCCTACTCTGAAACCATAATGTTATGGGCTTAGCTGATTTTTGTTAAGCCGTGCAGCACATGTACGTATCCATCCATAAAGGTCAGCCTTCCTCGAGATCTCCTAGGGTCCCTTAGGACTTACAATGGAGAAAATGGGCCAGAAGAGGCAATTCCAATGGGATCCACAAGCAACTGCTCAAGCAAACACTTTATAAAGTCAAATATAAATTACACCCATGGACATTACAAACTCAGAATGATTGTACACAAAGGATAATTGTTCACTATAGACTGAAGTTCCCACAAGTGCTTACAAGACACACTCATAATTACATGCCAAAATCGACCACAAAGCAAACCAAACTAGGTCTGCCAAGCCTACTACGAGTCTGCTACTTGTTGTATAAGATATATATATAAATCAAAGACACGGACAAACAGAAATATTTCATTGAACACCTTGTTTATATTTTGTCGGTGATAATGTCGACTCGGGCTATATGTTATATTACTCATACTTTATTACATTCACTGATGATTTCTCTAGGTATGAATACATGTACTTGATGAAGTATAAATTCGAAGCCTTTGAGAAATTTAGGAAATATAAGAATGAGGTAGAGAACCAGATTTGAAAGAGTATTAAGACTCTTCAATTAGATCAAGGAGGAGAATACTTGAGTACAAAGTTCACTCATTTCCTCAAGAACAATGGGATTCTATCCCAGTAGACACCTCCTTATACACCTCAGCTTAATAGTGTATCAGAAAGGAGGAATCGCATACTGTTAGATATGGTGTGATCCATAATGGGTTTCATTGACCTACCCGTCTCATTTTGTGGATATGCCATAGAGACCTAGCTTACTTTCTAAACAGAGTTCCATCAAAATCGATAGTGTCTATACTATATGAGATATAGAAAGGAAAGAAGCCCGATCTTTAGGTGGTTAAGATTTGGGGCAGTCTTACCCATGTTAGAACACACAACCCCGTCAAGTTGGATTCAAGGATGGAGCGATGCACATTCATGGGATACCCTAAGGAGACTTTGGGGTATTATTTCTATCATCCCGAGGATCGAAAGGTCTTTGTTGCCAATAGAGTTGTGTTCCTTGAGAATAAACACATTCTTGATGGAAACAGTGAGAGTAAGATAAAGTTGAGCGAGGTTGGAGAACCTAGTTCAAGCACCATTCCAGAGCTCGAGTTTGTTTAAGTACCTAGCACACAAGTTACAACTTTGCGTAGGTCTAGTAGAGTATCTTACCCTCCTGAAAGATATGTGGGACATATAAGTAGAGAGGACTCTCAGGATGTTGATTCTTAGACTACAATGAGCCTATTAGGAGTATAGACTCTAAGAAGTGGCAAGAAGCCATTAATTTTGAGATGGATTCTATGTACTTTAACAAGGTTTGGAACCTTGTAGATGCACCTGAGGGTACCATACCCATTAGTTGCAAATGGATCTTCAAGAAGAATATCAGAGTAGATGAAAATGTAGAGACCTACAAGGCAAGACTAATAGCTAAAGGATATCGTCAAAAGCAAAGAGTTGACTATGACGAAACCTTTTCAATTGTAGCTATGCTTAAATCCATTATAATTCTTTTAGTCATTACAACACACTATGACTATGAGATCTGGCAGATGGATGTGAAAATAGCATTCCTCAATGGTAATCTCGAGAATAAGGTGTATATGATACAGCCAGAGAGATTTGTATCCAGAGATAGTTCAGATAAAGTGTGTAGGTTGCTCAAGTCCATATATAAATTGAAGCAAGCTTCCCAAACTTGGAACATAAGATTTGATGAGACAATCAGATCTTATGACTTCACTAAGAATAAAGATGCACCTTGTGTGTACAAGAAGTTAAGTGGGAGTGCTATCACCTTCTTAGTGCTATATGTGAATGACATCCTAATCATTGGGAATGATGTAGGAATGCTCTTTACAGTTAAGGCTTTGCTATCTAGAAACTTCTTCACGAAGGACTTAGAGGAAGCATCATATATTTTGGGGATCCGAATCTATAAAGATAGATCTAATATGATGCTTAGCTTCTCTCTATCCAAGTACATGGACTCTATCGTCAAAAGGTTTGGCATGGAGAATTCCAAGAGATGTCTCATACTGATGAGACATGGAATATTACTTTCTAGGAGTATGTCCCAATGACTCCTTAAGAAAGCGCAGACATGGATAGGATAACCTATACCTCAGTGATAGGGTCTATCACGTATGCTATGTACCAGGCCTTATATAGCATATGCTCTAAGTGTCGTGAGTAGGTATCAAGCGGATCTATGTTTGGAACAGTGGAAGGTAGTAAAGTGTATCCTTAAGTACTTAAGAATAATTAAAGATCTTTTACTAATATATGAAGAAGGTAGCCTCCAGTTTGAGGGCTACATGGACTTAAGTTTTCAATCTAACATTGATGATAGCAAGTCAAACTCAGGGTATATTTTTATCTTGAATAGAGGAGTATTAAGGTAGAAGAGTTCCAACCAAGATACTACTACTAACTGGACAACAGAGGCAGAATACATTTTTGCAGCAAAAGTAGCAAAGGAATGGGTGTGGGTGAAGAAGTTCAGTAGGGATTTGGGAGTCGTACCGAACAACATAGATCGATCCCTTATACTATGACAGTGATAGGTCGATAACTCTAGCAAGGGAACTCAAGTCTCATCAGAATTATTCTAAGGAGGTTCCAACTGATTAGAGCGATCATGACCCGTAAAGATATAGCAATAGAAAGAGTTCTATCCGAAGATAACATTACAGATCGACTAACGAAGCCGTTAGCTCAGATTTTTATTTGAGTGTCACAAGGGTCTGATATAGATCAGACACATAGGTGATTAGCTTTAGGTTAAGTGGGAGATTGTTGGTTATAGGTGCCCAACATGCCTATCACATGAGTGATGGCACGTGTGACACACTGCGTGTTCTTTTTTATTAGTATTATTATTGACATATTCTAACATTATATTATATATTACATATATATATATTATAATTTCCTTGGTTCTATACAATGGGAATCGAATCATGATAAGATCACGATAATGAGATCGATTCATATTTAAACACAGATCCTAAATAATCCTGATCACGGGTTACTCGAGAGGGACATCGAGATAACCAAACAGACTAATGTATACCCATTCAATATGATGGAGGCGAATGGTCTTATAGCAAGTTATGTAGATACACTAAGGATACATATTTATCTATATAGATAAATGCATATTTATTATCACTTAAACTTGTAATGTCAATTAATCCAAATAAATCCATATGGATCAATTGAAGTAGCATAGAGGTGCTTATTTGATTTTTCAGCTTAAAATTACTCTTTATTTGTTTTTCTAATTGACAAGTGTCACATACTTTATATTTGATAAAATTAAGATTAGGTAAGCTTCTTACTAGTTCCTTGGTAGAAATTTGGTTTAGAAGTTTCATGCTAGCATGACCTAGTCTTTTATGCCAAATCCAAGCATCATCATTCAAAGCCGAAAAATAAGTTTCATCATAAGATGTTTTAATATCTATGGTGTATACATTATTATTTCTTAAATCAATCAAGGATCTATTTTTGTGTGGCAATTTAATTATGTAAGCATTAGGTTAAAATTTAACCACATATCCTTTATCATATAAGTGACTAATACTAAGCAAGTTATGTTTCAAGTTATTAACTAACAACAAATCTTCAATCAAAAGGTTTGATGTGTTACCTATTGTTCCTTTTTCCAATGATTTTACCCATGTTTTTATCTCCACCTCCTTCACTTAAGCTAGTAAGCTTAGAAAAATAAGATGGATCTCCGGTTATATGTCTTGAGCATCCACTATCAAGATACCATTTGGTGCTCCTAGTTTTAGTTTAGAGACAAACCTACAAGAAAGATATTTTTGGTTTGGACAATTTTACATTGGATCATTTATAAAGAACTCTATCTTTCTTTTCTAAATGTTCTTTGTCATATGAAGTTCTCTTGGGAACCCAAACTAGTTGATATGGACTATATTTTCTAAATAGACATTTGTTTACCTTATGTTCTAATTTACTATAAAAATTATACATGATTTTTGGTGACACATTTAAAGTTGGTCCTTTGGCTTTTGTTGAACATTACCAACAAAGCCTATGCCATTTCTACTATTAATATGACCCTTATTGGCAAGGATCATATTTAGGGATTTGTTTCAGGTTTCAAATTTTTCTAATGTTGTCTTAAGCATGATGTTTTCTTCTTTAACACTATCTAGCATCTCATATTCAGAACATGTGTTATGTGATACTAATGAATCATGCATTTCATCAAGTCTACTAACTAATAATTCATAATTATTCTTAAGCAACTTAAAAGATTTGCTAAGTTTACTAAACTTATCAAACAAATTATGAAACATGCTTAATAATTCTAAAAAAGAAACACTTAATAAAGCACTAACCTCATTTTAGATCGCCATTAGAGTATAGTTAGCAACTTCATCTTTGGAGTGGTCTTCTTTATCCGAAGAGTTTGAATCATCCTAAGTGTCTGAAGAGCTTGAATCATCCTAAGTGGCCTCTAGAATAGTAGTTACTTTAGGATCCCAATTTTTAGGTAAAAATCTCAAAATTTTACTAACTAATTCAAAATTTGAAAAATATTTTCCAAGTCCTTTAAGGCCATTGACGATATCCATGAAATGGGTTTACATGTCTTTAATGGACTGACTTGTTTTCATTTGAAATAACTCATAATTATGAACTAAAATATTTATCTTAGATTCTTTTACTCTACTAGTTCTCTTGTGTGTGACTTCTAGTATGTGCCAAATATCAAAAGTGGATTCGTAAACGGAAACACGATTAAACTCATTCTTATCAATAGCACAAAACAAGGCATTCATAGCCTTTGCATTTAAAAAAAATTCTTCCTCTCCAAATCATTTAGCTCATTCATTAGCTTGGAAGATTTTTCAAATATATTCTCAATAATATTTTATAAATTAAGGTCCAAAGAGATAAGAAAGATACTCATCCTTGTCTTCTAGTATGTGTAATATATCCCAGTGAACATGGGAGGATGTGAAATGAAATGTCCCTCATTCATACCAAAATAAGTCATTTACTCAAGTGTGTGTTAATCCAATGAGTAACTACTTGCTCTGATACCAATTGTAAGGAATAATTGGCACTGGGGAGGGGGGTTGAATTAGTGTAAGTGTAAATTTTAATTTTAAAGAAAACTTTTCACTTTAAGCAAGAGAGACAAATCGAAGGTTTTCGTAATAAGTGAATAATTCGAAGAAAATTATTGAGTTACTTGCTTAAAAATGACTTAAGAGGAAATAAATAAATCCCAATAAAAGATAATCAACGTTGCATGAAGTGCTTGACTTAAAACTTTGCTTTCAAGGAGTAAGTAACAAATCAGAATCATCTATTCAATAGAAAACGATTAAAGAACTCGGCAATTGCAAGTGAGTAATAAATGTAAGAATTAAAAAACACTCACACTTATAGTGGTTTGGCACCAACGGGCCTACATCCACTCCCGAGTCCTCCTTCTTGAGGTACACCAATATCCACTACCGATCTTCTTTGGATGAAGACCAAACCCTTACACTTGCTTACAAGGGAGATTTCAAGAACTTTCAAACTCTAAGCTCTCTTTCTTTTTTTTTTCTTACAATTCACACATAATTTTTTTCACAGAATGTAATCCCTAGAATTGTTGTATGGAATATAAGAAAATTTGAAATATTTATAGGCCCCAAATGGATTTAGAATTTGGAGCCAAAAAATAAACTCACCCGAAAAATCTAGGTACGAGTAGTTCACTCGCTGACCTCGGCAGGTCAACCACCGAAAGTGCCTAGATTCTTGGGTACGAGTGATTTAGCCGCCCAGCCTGGGCGGTTCAGCTGCTTACAGCCACCCGAAATCCCGAGTGGTGCCAGTTGAACCGCCGCTCACCAGTGGTTTATCCGTCGGAATCTCCGAAAAAGTTGTTCCCTCCACTTTCTGAATTCCGACTTGAACCTGATGTTGATCAATTCTTTGTTAATTGATTGAGCTCAACCAAACCCTATACTAGACCCGATTGCCTAATTGAGTTAGATTTGGATTTCATCAAAATCCAACTCAATTAGTACTTAATCCCTAACTACGACTCAATGATTACAACTCTTAACGACCAACAAGCTAAACTAAGACCTAACTCTCACTAATCCGGTAGCTTCCAACATTCTTATGGTAAGTCTTCTGGTCTTCTTCCGATGATCTCTCGGCATGTTCCCAGCGAGCTTCCTGATCCCTTCAGCGAATCTCCTAGCGAACTACCGACGAGTTCCCACTACATCGTCTAAACCTGGCCCGATGCCCAAACTTGATCTTAGCCCATCATTTGGTTGTAACTCCATTGTTGTTGTCATAGTTAGACCTACAATTTTTCCTGTAACATATATGTTAGATTTAAACACTTATCAATTGATCTCATCATCAAAATCTGATATTCGATAATCTCCCTTCTTTTTATGATGATAATTAATTAATGACAAGAGTTAATCCTAACTCCCCCTAAATTCATACCATAATAAAGAAGGCTTAAGTTCAAGAGAATCATACACTCTTGAATTCAAGTAAATCAAGGTAATATTTCAAACAAATCATATTTCAAGGATACTCATATATTAATATGCTTTTAAATTTATAAAGTCATCAACTCATCAAGGATTTTTATTAATTTTAAATATTTAAAAATTTCAACTCATCAAGGATTTTCATAAACTTTAAACATTTGAAAATTTCAACTCGTCAAGGATTTTCATGAACTTCAAAACATTTGAAAATTAAAACTCATCAAGGATTTTCATGAACTTCAAAACATTTAAAAATTTCCCCTTAAGTTATTACATAAGTCATCAAAATCTATTTAATTACGTAAGTCATCAACATCCATTTTTCCCCCTTTGTCATCAACAAAAAGGTAAAATATGGGGCTAAAAATTTTAAGGCATATGAGTTTTTGCTCCCCCTTTTTAAAATATGATTGAGTCATAAATAATTTTATTCCTCTTGAGAATAAGAAGGAAAAAAAATAAGAAGGGAGTTATAAAATATCATTAAACATAGTTCTTAATTTTATAAAGGTGAATTTTGAAGATAAACTCAAAACTCCAAGACATTCAAAGAGATTCAAAAGTTTACGAGCTACTCATACATTTAAAATCATCTCATATAATTTCAAGCAAATATAACAAATAAATCCGTAAATTAACAAAATCATCAGTATGCAAATTTTCTCTCCTTTTTGTGAACAATAAGATAAACATCTCATGGGAATAATAAAATAATTTTAAAAATATTATAATAAAGAAAAATAACTCATTTTCATGAAATCAAGTAATTCATATATTTTCATTATTTAGCGTTCCAAGTTCTCTTCTAATAAAATCAAATTGTTCTTCATTTAAGGGTTTTATAAAAATATCCGCTAATCAATACTTAGTGTTAATAAATTCCAAAGAGATATCTTAATAATTTACATGATCCCTTATAAAATGATGATATCAATATATTTGGTTCTTGAATGTTGAATAGGATTTTTGGTTAAACATATAACACTTGTATTATCACACTTTATAGGAATATTTTTCAATTTTATTCCATAATCTTCTAGCGTGTTTTTCATCCAAATGACTTAGGCACAATATGCACTAGCTACAATATATTCTTCTTTCGCAGTAGATAAAGCTACTGAATTTTATTTGTTAGAAGTCCAAGAAACAAGTGCATACCCTAAAAATTGATATTTTTCGGTAGTGCTTTTTTTATCTATTCTACATCCACCAAAATCGACATCAGAATATGCAATCAAGTCAAAATTCTTTGATCTTGGATACCATAATCCTAGTTTTGAGGTTCCTTTTAAGTATCTAAAAATTTATTTAACTACTTTCAAATGAGAGAGTTTCGGGTGTGATTAATACCTTGCACACAATCCAATACTAAACATGATATCCAGTCTAATAGCAGTTAAGTATAATGAACTTTTTATATCTCTATAAGGTTTTTTATCAAAGTTTTCTCCTTCATTATCTAAGTCCAACTTTGTAGATGTGCTCATGAGAGTGTTTAATGCTTTAGCATTTTTCATCCCAAATCAGTTTATCATGTTTAAAGTGTACTTAGTTTGACTAATAAAAATATTATCATTAAATTATTTTATTTGTAATCCTAAGAAGAATGTTAACTCACCCATTAGGCTCATTTCAAATTCTTGGCTCATTTCTTTAGCAAAAGACTCATAAAGATTCATTTATAGATCCCAAAATGATATCATCAACATAGATTTGAATAACAAGAATATCATTTTCAAAATACTTAAAAAAATAATATGGTATCAACCTTGCCTTTTGAAAATTTATTTTAAATAAGAAAAGAACTAAGTCTTTTATTTTATACCAAGCCCGAGGGCTTGTTTTAATCCATAAAGAGCTTTTGTATGTTTGAAAACATAATTAGGAAGAAGGTTATTTTCAAAATTGGGGCAAAGGCAAATCTAAAACCATTTAGAAAAACACTTTTAACATCCATTTGAAACAACTTAAAATTTTTAAAAGAAGCAAAGGCAAGAAGCTCTTATGGTTTCAAGTCTAGCCACGAAAGCAAAGGTTTCATCATAATCGATTCCTTTTTCTTAGTTGAAACCTTTGGCCACTAATATAGCCTTGTTTCTAACCACGATACCATTTTTATCTTGCTTGGTTCTAAAGACCCATTTAATACCAATCACTAAATATTCATTAGGTCTAGGAACAAGCTCTTATACCTCATTTCTCTCAAATTGATTAAGCTCTTTATACATTGCATTAACCCAAGAATCATCTCTTAGGGCCTCATCAATGCACTTTGGTTCGATTTGAGAAAGAAACACAGCATTCACATAAAAATTTTGAAAAGAAGATCGAGTTTGAACTCATTTTGATATTTCTCCTATTATAAACTCCTTAGGATGATCATTCACATACTTCCAATCCTTGGGTAAGGATTTCGAAGAAGATTCATCCAAGTTACTTTTCGGAGTATTATCATTTAAATTCAAGTTACCAAGATCAACTTCATCATCAAAATCAATCTTTTTAAATTCCAAAAACTCATTAAAAATAATATGAATGGATTCTTCTATTATTAATGTTCTTTTATTAAAAACACGATAAGCTTTTAAAATAGAAGAATAACCTAAAAAAATGTCTTCATCGGATTTTACATCAAATTTACCTAAAGCATCCTTTTCATTTAAAATAAAACATTTGTAACCAAATATTTTAAAATAAGAAATATTGAGTTTTTTACCATTTTATAATTCATAAGGAGTTTTTATGAGTAATGGTCTTACAAAAATCCTATTTAAAATATAGTATGTCATATTAACGGCTTCGGCCCAAAAATATTTGGGTAGACTATATTCATTCAATATTATTTTAGTCATTTCTTATAAACCCTTATTTTTTCTTTCTACTACCCCATTTTGTTATGGATTTCATGGAGTAGAAAAATTATGAATATACCTATTCGATTTACAAAAATTTTAAAAATCAATATTTTAAAATTCTCCACCATGATCACTTTGTATTGAAGAAACCATACATCCTTTTTTATTCTAAACAATTTTACAAAATTTTGTAAAATATTTAAATATATCACTTTTATATATCATGAAATAGGTCCAAGTATATATACTAAAGTCATCCACTATAACAAATACATATTTACTACCACCTAAACTTGTAATGTCAATTAGTCTAAATAAATCCATATGGATCAGTTGAAGTGGCTTAGAGGTGCTTATTTAATTTTTTAACTTAAAACTAATCTTTATTTGTTTTACTAATTGACAAGTGACATATTCTTTGTCTTTGATAAACTTAAGATTAGGTAAGCCTCTTACTATTTCCTTGGTAGAAATTTGGTTTAGAAGTTTTATATTAGCTTGACCTAGTCTTTTATATCAAATCTAAGCATCATCATTCAAAGCCGAAAAATAAGTTTCATCACAAAATTTTTTAATATATATGGTGTTTACACTATTATTTCTTAAAGTAATCAAGGATTTATTTTTGTGTGGCAATTCAATTATACAAGCATTAGATTAAAAATTTAATCATATATCCTTTATCACATAATTGACTAATACTAAGCAAGTTATGTTTCAAGCCATCAACTAACAATACATCTTCAATCAAGAGGTTTGATGTGTTACTTATTGTTCCTTTTCCAATGATTTTACTCTTGTTGTTATCTTCGAAAGTAACATCTCCTTTACTTAAGCTAGTAAGCTTAGAAAAATAAGATGGATCTCCGGTCATATGTCTTGAGCATCCACTATTAAGATATCATTTGGTGCTCCTAGCTTTAGTTTGGAGACAAACTTACAAGAAATATATTTTTGATTTGGGTACCCATTTTACATTGGGTCCTTCATAAAGAACCCTATCTTTTTTTCTAACTATTTTTTATTATATTAAGTTCCCTTGGGAACCCAAACTAGTTGATGTAGAATATATTTTCTAAATAGGCATTTGTTTGCCTTATATCCTAATTTACCATAAAAATTGCACTTGATTTTTTGTGACACATTTAAGGTTGGTCCTTTAAAAAACATGGTTGGCTTTTGTTAAATATTACCAACAAAGCCTATGTCATTTCAACTATTAATATGACCCTTATTGGCAAGGATCATATTTAGGGATTTGTACCCGATTTCAAATTTTTTTAATATTATCTTGAGCATGATATTTTCTTCTTTAACACTATCTAGCATCTTATATTTAGAACATGTGTTATATGATACTAATGAATCCTGCATTTCGTCAAGTCTACTAACTAACAATTCATTATTATTCTTAAGCAACTTAAAAGATTTGTTAAGTTTTCTAAACTCATCAAACAAATCATGAAACATGCTTAATAATTCTAAAAAAGAAACACTTAATGAATCACTAACCTTATTTTGGATTGCCATTAGAGCATAGTTAGCAACTTCACCTTTGGAGTGGTCTTCTTCGCCCGGAGAGCTTCAATCATCCCAAGTGGCCGAAAGTGACTTCTTCTTGTGTGTTAACTTCTTCTTCAAATGAGGATATTCATTTTTTAAATGTCCTAATTTTTTATATTCGTAGCATATGACATTATCTTTCTTCAGTTCTTTTTTATTTTTATATTTTTTTAAATTTTTTAATAACAATGCAATATCATGGTCCTCATCACTCGAGGTTTCACTCAAAGAGTCATTTGTTGTCCGAAATGCTACATCTTTCCTGTTCTTTGGAAGGGGTTCATCAAGCTCATTATGAGCTTTACAATTTAGTTTATATGTCATAAGAGAGCCAATCAGTTCTACAAGAGGTAAGTTATTTAAGTCTTTGGCCTCTTAAACATGAGTTACTTTAGGATCCGAATTTTTAAGTAAAGATCTCAAAATTTTACTAATTAATTCAAAATTTGAAAAATATTTTCTAAGTGCTTTAAGGCCATTGACGACATCCATGAAATGGGTTTACATGTCTCTAATGGACTCACTTATTTTCATTCGAAATAACTCATAATTATAAACTAAAATATTTATCTTAAATTCTTTTACTCTACTAGTCCCCTCATATGTGATTTCTAGTATGTGTCAAATATCAAAAGCCGATTCGCAAATGGAAACACGATTAAACTCATTCTTATTAAGAGCACAAAACAAGACATTCATAGCCTTTGCATTTAAAGAAAAATTCTTCCTCTCCAAATCATTTAGCTCATTCATTGGCTTGGAAGATTTTTCAAATTTATTCTTAACAATATTTCATAAATCAAGGTCCAAAGAGATAAGAAATATATGCATCCTTATCTTCTAGTATGTGTAATCTGTCCCAATGAATATGGAAGGACGAGAAATAAAATATTCCTCATTCATGCCAAAACAAGTCATTTACTCAAGTGGGTGTTAATTCAATGAGTAACTACCTTGCTCTTATACCAATTGTTATGATCAATTGGCACTTGGGGGGGTGTTGAATTTGTGCAAGTGTAAATTTTAGTTTTAATAAAACAAATTTCACTTTAAGCAAGATAGACAAATCAAAGCTTTTTGTAACAAGTGAATGATTCGAAGAAAATTATTGAGTTACTTGCTTAAAAATGACTTAAGAGGAAATAAACAAATCCCAATAAAAGATAATCAACGTTGAAGGGAATGCTTGACTTAAAACTTTATTTTCAAGGAGTAAGTAAAAATCATAACTGTCTATTCAATATAAAATGATTAAGAACTCGACAATTGTAAGTGAGTAATAAATGTAAGAATTAAGAAACACTCATAATTATAGTGGTTTGGCACCAATGGGCCTACGTCCACTCCCGAGTCCTCCTTCTTGAGGCACACCAATGTCCACGACTAATCTTCTTTGGGTGAAGATCAAACTCTTACACTTGCTTATAAGGGAGACTTAAAGAACATTCAAACTTTAAGCTCTCTCCCTTCCCCTTTTTTTTTTCTTATAATTCACACACAATTTTTTTCACAAAATGTAATCCCCAAAATTATTGTATGGAATGCAAAAAAAACTTGGGATATTTATAGGCCCCAAATGACTTAGAATTTGGAACCAAAAATTAAACTCACTTGACAAATCTGGGTATGGGCAGTTCACCCGCTGACCTAGGCGGGTCAACCGTCGAAAGTGCCTAGATTCCTGGGTACGGGCGGTTCAACCACCCAGCCTGGGTGGTTCAGCCACTGACAACCACTCGAAATCCTAGGCGGCACTGGTTGAACTGTCACTCACCGGTAGTTTTCCCGTTGAAATCTCTAGAGAAGTGGTTCCCTCCACTTTTTGAATTTCGGCTTGAACCTAATGTTGATCAATTCTTTAGTCAATTGATTGAGCTCATCAACCTAAGCTCAACCAAACCCCATAGTGGACTTGGTTGCCTTATTGAGTTGATTTAGGTTTCATCAAAATCCAACTCAATTAGGACTCAATCCCTAACAATGGCTCAATGATTACAACTCTTAATAACTAACAAGTTAAACTAAGAGGGATACTGAGATAATTGGATAGATCAGTGTACTATATACTCATCCATATGATGAAGGCGGTTGGTCTCATAGTCACTTGTGTGGAGACACTAAGGATATAGTACAGGTGCTTATTGGAGAATGAGTTCACTAATTGGTCCGCTTATGGAATGTTGTATGGTTAATGATACCTAATGTCAGATAGTGATTCCATAGTCCCAATTGTGTATCTAGTCCTTAGACTTGAGATACCAAGGATGTCTTGTATTAGTACTCCTTTCTTTGACGCCAGACTTACAGGTTTGAAAAGTTTCAGATTTGGTATAGCTGGTTATCGAGATTGGTAGCCAACAATTAAGTGTCAATAGAGGATCATTCATTTTCGGTATCATGAGAGGAATATCCTATATGTGCTGGCTCAGACAAATCCCTGGCTAGGGTTATTCGGATTGAGAGAGAAGGAGTTCTCCAGTAGAATCTGAATAGAGCAAGATAAACTAATTTCGTGTGTGACCAGATAGTACCATGTCCAATATATGGTCTTTGGGATATTATTTAGATAAGGGATTATAGATACATGGTAACTGTGGACAGATAGGTCCGACAAATTCGATCCCCCTATACCGTTTGGGGACTATGGCGTAGTGGCCTAGTACGTCCATAGTCGATGAGTCGAGTGAATTATTATGAGGATAATAATTCACTATATCAGAAGGAATTCTGATGGGAGTGAATCACGGCCAACTCGGTATCGGGCCTAGAGGGTCACACATATATGATGGATGCTTCAGCGAATAGAGGATTGGATGAAGATCCAATTAGCCCCTATTCTCATTAGATGAGACCCTATACTGATGGGCTCCTTGCTTAAGGCCCAATTAGAGACCTTAGGAGATAATTGGATAGAGATCTAATAATGCAAGGTTAGTGGGTTATTGGATAGAGATCCAACACCCACTAAGGTAAGAGCCCTAGAGTTTTTGGTGGCTCTCTATAAATAGGAGGGGAGACTCATGGTTGATAGGCTGAGCTTTAGCCATCACCTCCTATTCTCCTCCCTCTAAGCAAGAGTTGCAAAATCAGATTGGAGGAGTTTTACTGTAAAGATCCATCGTGTGGATACCGCTAGAGAAGATGCTTGACCTCCTTCATTTTCTCCATTTGGATCTTGAATATAGAGATATACGATCTCACTAGGTAAAATCAATCTATCACACATTGTGATTTTATCGATTTTTTGTGATTTTTCTCACGACCATAACCTTTTGCATGATGATTTGATCTGCATGGGAAACCGGTCTTTGTTTTGATTTCCATTGCGTATATGATGCACCTGCTAAGGTTTCCCAACAATGGTATCAGAGCCAAGGTTTTCGTGTAAAAGATTGATTTTAAACTGCATGTGATGAGATTAAATTACATAGAATCGTTCTACGCGTTCGCAGCAAGAACAGCAAGGAGGAGGCGGTCGTCACGGCCACTCTGGGCCACCCATGGCGCCTACAGGGACCAGTGTGAGCCCCTATAAGGCGGCCATAAAACCCCTTGTAGGGTATGAGAGCGACCATGGCATGGTGGCGCTGTGGGCAATGCCTGTGTGGCGCTGGCCGCAGTGGAGATTGCCGCAAGGCCACAAGGGTAGCCCCAGTGCCACACAGGCGATCGCCAATAGGGGCAACGCCTGTAAGGTGGCGTCGCTCGCCCACAGGTCCGCCAAGGCGCAATGCGCCAAGGCGGGCCGCGCAGACATGCACCCACTTGCGTAAGGGCGCCGATCTTGAGGGGGCAAGGAGAGGGTTAGGGCATCCTTTTGAGAAAAGGATGATCTTACCCCTTTAAATTTCAAGATTTTCGAGGATTGTCCTCATGTACATAATTTCAAAAATGCCCTCAAGAATTTTAAAAATTCTAAGGACTATCCTCTCATCTAGAACTATAAAAATACTATTAACAATTCTAGAAATTTCGAGGACTGTCCTCTCATACAGAATTATGAAAATGCCTTTGACAATTCTAGAAATTCCAAGCATATCCTGATTTCCATAAAAATAATTAATTAAATAGTTTAATTAATTATTATATATGTCTAGTAATCCTACATATGATGTGATATACATTTGATGTATAATGTGGATGGATAATTATGAGTCATGTGTTATAAGGTTTGTAATTGTGATTATTATTATTATTATTAGGGCCTACGAGCCCGCGTTTTTCTCGTTTATTGTTGGGCTTACGTGCCTGTGATTATTTGTAATTACATAGAGAGGTGCAGTAGGAGCGTGGAGGTTACAATGGGACCCACGATGCCGTGGCAGGAGATCACGACGCATGGTCATGCGATGATCTGACGGAACCGATGATGATGAGATCAACAATCACAAGCATGGAGATGCACCGATGCACACATAGATCCTATTTTGAGTGATTAGGCTCATTGGCTCGGGCTTAATCATATTAAGCGACGGCTCATGATCATCTGGTGTGGCTTGCATATGTGATGTGTTATACACCTACTAGATATATGTGTGTGTGTATATATATATATATATATATATATATATATATATATATATATATATATATATATATATATTATATTTACATGTGATGTAGATATATATATATATATATATATATTAAATATGCATGTGTGTGACATGACATATTAAGAGATCGATACAAAAACCCCTACTAAGATAATATTAAGTCGATAAGCATAAGGCAATAAGATTGATCCACATGGCCTTCCATCGTTATAGGAAGAAATTGAATCACGACATAGGTTGAGTTGGTCGAGTGCCTCGAGGCTCACCTATCTACGTAATCGAGATCCTGCCTACGACATAGAGATGTCACCGGTGACCTGAAAACATGGTATACTTGGTCGAGTCCCTCAAGGGCATATCATCGAATCAGACTCATCTTGTAATGATGGTGATAACTTAACTGAACGATATGTTTGGTCGAGTCCCTAGAGACTATAATGATTCAGAGGTCGAACATGATGGGAATCACAAGGAGTTGTGATTGGCAAGAGTTGTCTACCTTTTGGGCTTAGTGTAATTGGTCGAGACCCTCGAGATTCCACTAAGATGCTAATTGGATCCTAATCCCCACTAGGAGTCTACCGGAGACTTCCGTCTCACGTGTCGAGGGTGTCGCATGATTCGCTAAGGAAATAGTGGGAGTACATTAAGATAGAAGTCCATATCTTAATTAGTATTTTCAGCAAAGTCTACATGTTATTTAATTTACGCTATATCTTATTTGTCGCTTACAAACCCCTACGTGGCATATTTGATGCCAACTGCCTCATTGGTCCAAAAGCTCTGTAATTTAAGAATTATTTACATAAGAGAAAATTATATATGTCCTTAACATAATTGTGCCCACGTTGGAGGAAAGGATAAGCGAGGACGAGATCGCTCGCTTTGTGAAGTATATAGATAGTCCTAGAGGATAACCTGTTCATTGATCTTATATTTTAGTCCCTACCAAATTCCTTTTCATTATTCATTATTAACTCTAATATAAACAAGTTTGAGATGACTCTCCCTGAGCTCCTCAATATGTTGAGGGAAGCTGAGAGTGCCATCAAGAAGGAGAAGTCAGTTCTTTATATTGGTGAGGCCAAAAAGAAAAGAAAGGCTAGCAAGACCCTTAAGAAGGGCTAGGGCAAAGAAAGACTAGGTAAGGTAAAGGTTGCCAAGAAATACCCAGGAAAGGATAAAGGACAATGCTTCCATTGTGGCCAAGATGGACATTGGAAGAGGAACTGCAAGGACTACCTTGTAGAGAAGGCGAGACAGAAGCTTAGAGAAGCTTTAGGTATATTCATGATCAGTCTCCACTTGTCAAATTTTCATGATAACACATAGGTATTGGATACTGAGAGTGTTTATCATATCTATAATTCGTTGTAAGTTCTGGCAAGACCTAGGAGATTGGCAAGAGGTGAGATGGACCTCAAGATGAGTAATGGAGCAAGAGTTACTACAGTTGCTGTTGGAGAGGTCACCCTACATCTACCTGGGGGAGCTATGATTGCATTAGATGCATGTTATTTTGTTCCCTCTATTATAAAAAAATATTATTTCTATCTCTTATTTGACAATTAGTGGATATAAATTAGTTTTTGAGAACAATAGTTGTTTAATAATTATGGATGATGAGATCATCACTAGAGGGACCCTTATAAATGGCTTATATATGTTAGACATTTCTTCACATATCATGAATATAAATATATCTAAGAGGAAAAGAGATGGGGTGAATAATGCATACATATGGCATTGTAGGCTAGGTCATATACATGAGGGAAGAATTCAAAAGTTGCTGAAAGATGGATACTTAGATCCATTTCACTATGAAACATATGCAACTTGCGAACCTTGCCTTCGTGGGAAGATGACCAACTCTCCTTTTAGTGAAACTAGAGAGAGAGCCACCGAGTTATTAGAACTCATATATAGTGATATATATGGTCTCATGTCAACTCAGGCTATAGGTGGTTACTCATACTTCATTACATTCACTGATGATTTCTCTAGGTATGGACACATATACTTAATGAACTACAAATCTAAGGCCTTCAAGAAATTCAAAAAATATAAGAATGAGGTAGAAAACCAAATTGGAAAGAGTATTAAGACTCTTCGATCAGATCGAGGAGGAGAGTACTTGAGTATTGAGTTCACCCATTTCCTCAAAGATAATGAGATTCTATCCTAGTGGACGCCTCCTTATACACCTTAGCTCGATGGTGTATCAGAAAGGAGGAATCGCATGCTGTTAGACATGGTGTGGTCCATGATGAGTTTCGGTGACCTACTCGTTTCATTCTGGGGGTACGCCCTAGAGGCTACAGCTTACCTTCTGAATAGAGTTTTATCAAAATCGGTAGTGTCTACACCATATGAGATATGGAAAGAAAAGAAGTCTGATATTAAGATTGTTAAGATTTGAGGCTATCCTACCCACATTATAAGACACAACCCCGATAAGTTAGAATCAAAGACAAAATTATGCATATTCATGGGATACCCAAAGGAAACTTATGGGTATTATTTCTATTATCCCGAGGACCGAAAGGTCTTTATTGCCAAGAGAGCTATGTTCCTTGAGAAGGAACACATTCTTGGTGGAAACAGTGGGAGTGAGATATAATTGAGCGAGGTTGGAGAACCTAGCTCAAACACCATTCCAAAGCCCGAGTCTGTTCAGGTACCTAACACACAAGTTCCAACTTTACATAGGTCTAATAGAGCATCTCACCCTCCTGAAAAATATGTAGGATATATCAGTGGAGATGACTCTTAGAATGTTGATCCTCAGACCTACGAGGAGGTTATTATAAGTATAGACTCTGGGAAGTGGCAAGAAGCCATGAATTCTGAGATGGATTACATATACTCTAACAAGGTTTGGAACCTTGTGGATGCACCCGAGGGTATTGTGCCCATCAGTTGCAAATAAATCTTCAAGAAGAAGATCAGAGTGGATGGAAAGGTAGATACCTATAAAATAAGGCTGGTAGCTAAAGGATATCGTCAAAGACAAAGAGTTGACTATAGCGAAACCTTTTCACCTGTAGCCATACTTAAGTCCATTAGAATTATTTTGGCCAATGCAGCACACTATGACTATGAGATCTGATAGATGGATGTCAAAATGGCATTCCTCGATGGTAACCTCAAGGAAGAGGTGTATATGATACAACTAGAGAGATTCGTATCCAAAGAGAGTCCAGATAAAGTGTGCAGGTTACTTAGATCCATTTATGGATTGAAGCAAGCTTTCCAAAGTTGGAACATAAGATTTAATGAGGTGATCAGATCTTATGACTTCGTTAAGAACGAAGATGAGCCTTGTGTGTACAGGAAGGTAAGTAGAAGTGTTATCACCTTCTTAATGCTATATGTGGATGACATCCTAATCATTGGGAATGATGTAAGAATGCTCTCCATAGTAAAGGCTGGGCTATCTAGAAACTTCTTCATAAAAGACTTAAGGGAAGCATCCTATATTTTGGGAATCTGGATCTATAGAGATAGATCCAAAAGGATGTTTGGCTTGTCCCAGTCTAGGTATATAGACTCCATTATCAAAAGGTTTGGCATGAAAAATTCCAAGAGACGTCTTATACCAATGAGACATAGAATATCACTTTCTAGGAGTATGTCCCCAAAGACTCTTGAAGAAAGGGCAAACATGGATAAGATACCTTATACCTCAGTGATAGGGTCTATCATGTATATGATGCTATGTACTAGGCCTGATATAGCACATGCTCTAAGTGCCATGAGCAGGTATCAGGCAGATCCAGATTTATAACACTGGAAGGCAGTAAAGTGTATCCTTCAGTACTTGAGAAGGACTAAGGATCTTTTACTAGTATATGGAGGAGGTAGCCTCCAAGGTTGAGGGCTACACAAACTCAAGTTTTTAATCTAACATTGATGATAACAAATCAAATTCAGGATATGTTTTTACCATAAATGGAGGAGCAGTAAGCCGGAAGAGTTCCAAGCAAGATACTACTGCTGACTCGACCACGGAGGCAAAATACATTACTGCAGCAGAAGCAGCAAAGGAAGGGGTATAGATGAAGAAGTTCATTAAAGATTTGGGAGTCGTACCAAGCAACATAGAACAAATTCCCATATACTGTGACAACAATGGGGCGATAGCTCAAGCGAAGGAACCCAGGTCTAATCAGAAGTCTAAGCATATTATGAGGAGATTTCATCTGATAAGAGAGATCATAGCCCATAAAGATATAGCAATGGAAAGAGTTTCATCTGAAGATAACATTGCAGATCCACTAACGAAGCCATTGGCTCATATTGTATTTGAGTGTCACAGGGGTCTGATGGGGATCAAACACATAGGTGATTGGCTTTAGGTCAAGTGAGAGATTGCTAGTTACAGGTGCCCTGCAAGCCAATCACGTGAGTGATGACATGTGTGACACACTACATAATCTTTTTACTTATGATTAATATTGGCATATTCTCATATTATATGTTATATATATTGTGATATCCTTGGTTCTTTGCAATAGGAGACGGATCGTGATGAGATCATGATAATGAGATCGATTCACCTTTAAATACAGATCCTAAATAATCCCGATCATAGGTTACTCAAGAGAGACATTGAGATAACTGGACAGATTGGTGTACTATATACCCATCCATATGATGGAGGCGGCTGGTCTCATAGCCACTTGTGTAGAGACACTATGGATATAGTACAGGTGCTCATTGGAGAATGAGTTCACTGATTGATTCGCTTATGGAATGCTTGACCTCTTTCATCCTCTCCATATGGATCTGGAATACAGGGATATACGATCTCCCTAGGTAAAATCAATCTCTCACGCATCGTGGTTTTATTAGTTTTTTATGATTTTTCTCACGACCACAATCTTTTGCACGATGATTTAATCTGCATAAAAAACTGATTTTTGTTTTGATTTTCACTGCATATATGATGCACCCACTGAGGTTTCCTAATAGGAAACCTATTTTGTTTTGATCTTCGGTTATATATGTGATATTCCTACTTAGTTTCCCAACAAGCAATACTGCTCGGGATCCAAGCTAATCGAGCAATGCTACTCGAGGTGGTCGAGCACTATTGCTCGAGAATTAGACTGGCCGAGTTATGCAACTTGGGTATGGATTGGCTTCCTGGTCCGAGAGGGTTAACTCGGGCACAGGAAGGGGATGATCTGATTGAATTACGCAGCTCGAGCATGGATTGGCTTCCTGGGCCAAGAGGGCCAACTCGGGCACAGGGATGGGATGATCCGATCGAGCTACATAACTCGAGCATGGGTTGGTTTCCTGGGCCAAGAGGGTCCGAGAGGGTCAACTCGGGCATAGGGAGGGGATGATCCGGCCAACTGTGCAACTCGGGCATAGATTCTCTTCCTTGGTTGAGAGGGTCAACTCGAGCACAGGGAGGGGATGATCCGGTCGAGCTGTGCAACTCAGGCATAGGTTGTGTTCCTAGGCTGAGAAGGTCAACTTGGGCACAGGGGGGATGGTCTGACCAAGCTACGCAACTCGGGTACGGGTTGGTTTCCTGGGCCAAGATGGTCAACTCGGGCACAGAGGGGATGGTCCGGCTGAGCTACACAACTCGAGCATGGGTTGACTTTCTGAGCCAAGAGGGTCAACTCAGGCACAGGGGGGATGGTTCGGTCGAGTTACGCAACTCGAGCATGGGGTTGGTTTCCTAGGCCGAGGGGGTCAACTCGGGCATAGGGGGGATGGTCCAGTCAAGCTACACAACTCAGGCATGGGTTGTCTTCCTGGGGAGTGAGTGTCAAATTGGTCACAAGGGGGATGGTTCGACCGAGCTACGTAACTCAGGCATGGGTTATCTTCTTGGGCCAAGAGGGTCAACTCGGGCATAGGGGGGAGATGGTCTGGCCGAGCCGTGCTACTTGACGGACCAATCCACGTGACACGCATGTGGTGGGCATTTGGATAGTATTGTTGCTACACGTGATAGATGATCACGTGCACGTGATCTGGATATGGCGGGAAGCGACCTAGACTTGGTGTAATGTGACTATTCTTAACATATGCAGTAGCATTTAATGCGGTTAGCATTAAATGTGGTCTCTATTAATGCATTTTTGCCTTGGAAAGGTTCATCATTCTACCTCGATTAGGCAAAGCACCACCCTTTAGTTCTATAAGTTCCTCTTTCTCGCTATGGAGCATCCATTCTTTTAGCTCTTACTTCTCGTTCCTATTCCTCATTCCTCATCAGACCGTGCCTCTCTTGATCACCCGCTTCTTCAGTTGATTCTTTTTGAACAGGTCAGGATGACCTCCTCAGATTCCTCCTCAAGTGTTAGGTCCATTCCCCCTGATAGATTGGAGGGGACAAATCTGAAAAACCCTGAGGCTAGTACTTTGGGATCATCCTTAGGAGCTTCATCCTTGATGGTTGTGAAGGCCTTGCGGGACCTGGAAGTCATGAAGGCATGTCATGACTTCAACTCAACTGTAGCCAAGGGGTCACTTGTCATGATTCGGGAGCATTATAGCATCCCAAAAGAGTATCCATTGCATGCTCTACTATCCGAGTAGTGACCTTATAGCCCAGGGGAAATGGGTCTGAGTATCTCGGTAGATGCTTTGGGGGCAGGGCTACATTTTCCTCTCCACCCTACTATTGAGGCATGCCTCCGGTGGTGGACAATTTCACTAAGTCAGGTGGCTCCCAATTTGTGGTATTACCTAATCGCATTCCTCGGGGAATGCCGAGGGGCGAGAATCACCCCGACTCAAAATTTATTTATGGCATGCATTTGCTTGTGCAAGAGTCAAGGTGGTTATTACTTAACCGCCTGAATTGGCTTCAAGGTCAGTGGGGCCCCTTCCGACAACAAGGGTTGGAAGACCTGTTACCTTTTTATTCATAGCCTGAAGTGGGGATTCGGGCTTGAGTGGTCAGTTGATCTGATTAGTAACATCCCACCATTTTTATTTGAGGAATCAGCCCTGATCGAGAGGGTAAATGGGATTCTTTCCTCTTCTCGGGTGATCCAGGAAATAACCGAGCTCTAGCTGGTTGAGGCAAGCCTCAGCCCAGCCCCCCAGGGTATGCTTTTCTCTTGATCATCTATTTGACGATTAAGTTACCAATGTTCTAACCTATCAGTCAGAATGCAAATACGATGAATTTAGCTAAACTCAGCGGGATGCTGAAGGTGCTAAGTGGAAAATCGGGTCCAAGGACTCGAGCTACCATCTCCTCACTCGAGGTTGGAGAAGTTCCGGTGGGGGTTACTCCAAGGGCCGCTTCCGCCCCAACCCCAAAGAGGCCAACATAAGGGTCGACACCTCAACTTGATGATTCCGCCTGCACACATAAGCGGGTGAAGATGACAACAGGGCGACACAAGTCCCGATGTGGTGAGGGAGGCTCTCAAGTGCATTCTAAAGGGAAGGAGCCGGCCACATCGAATGGCGAACCTATACAACCCTCATTCCGCCATCCAAAATTGATGAAGGAATTGTGTGAGACTACGATATGCAAGGACGACGAGGGGTATTATGCCCTACATATGACTGATCTGTCTCCTCGGGATCTAGATTTCGAGATGCGAGCCCAATGGAAGCTCAGAAGAACTTGGCTCGAGTCTGGGATCCTTCATCCCCAGCTGGCAAAGGAGCTATATTCACTACCATCCGAGGTGCTCCTTGCCCGGGCGACGAAGGAGATGGTTTGGGTAAGTGTTTCGATTTCATCTGCATCTTGTAGTTTTTTGGTTGACCCCTTGTCATGTGCAAGGTCACCACTATCAGATGGCCTTGTTTGACTACGTACATGACGCAGGTTGACTCATCACTATCATGGGTCACCGAGCAGCCAACTTCCAGTAGGAAATCAAAGAGTTGACGTCATGAGGTGGTCCAAAAGTAGTGGCTGTAACCGAGCAGCGGGTGGCCGACCTTGGAAAGGAGAGTGAGCAGTTGCAGGCCAAGCGAGATGAGGCGAGTTAGCGATTGGAGGCCTCAGATAAGGAATTGAATGATGCACCGAGCGAATTGTCTAAGGCCCAAAGGCAATTGAAGGAGCTATGAGCTAGAGGGCGTAAGGCGAACGACGATCTCCTGAAGGCCACGATGGAGCTGGAAACTCAATAGGCCAAACTGCTGAAAAAGTTGGTTGAAGATTACAAGGGGATAACCATGTTCAAGCTGGGTCTCCAATAGATCGGTTGAGTGTCATATAAATACAGGTATTGAGTCGCGTTGGCCTAGTTCCATGCTTGGTACCCAGGCTCCAAGGTCGAGGAAGACCCATTCACTCTTTGGCCCGAGGACGATTCGGTGCCGATGGAGACTGAACAGCCTTTTGATGATTCGCTCCCACCCAAGTCATAACTTCAAAAAAAATTGTCTTGTTTTAGGAGTCGGGCGACATTCTATAAGTTGATCGCCTGACTACTTTTGGTGTCTCGGTCGAACGAGGTCTGCTACATTTTGTAACCAACTTGCTTTATATTCAAGTGCTTCTATTAGTAGAATCTTTTCCTTCATCTCAATTCTGCAGTTGTGTCATGCATATAATTTCCTAATCTTTGATATATGCCACATCCTTGGTAGTTATTTTCCATCCATCATCACGAGGGTGCAAGTCCCTTCTCAGATGACATCGATGACTTAGTAGGGGCCCTTCCATTTCAAGGCCAATTTGCCTCGAGCTTGGGTCGGGTCACTGACTTCGGCCTTCTGCAGGACAAGGTCTCCTAACCCAACTTGCCGAGGGCATACCCTATGATTGTAAAGCTTGGCGACAGCCCTCTTGTAGGCTAATGCTCATAGGTGGGCCTGGCTCGTTTTTCTTCTAACAAATCGAGGTTCTCTCATAGTTGTCTATCCGAGGCTTCTTCCTCATACAGTTCGACCTAGAGGGTCTGGTAAACCACTTCGGGGGGAAGGACTACCTTGGTACCGAAGGTGAGGCTAAAGGGGGATTCCCCTGTTGGTGTCTTCGGGGTTGTCTGAGATGCCCACAGGATACTTGAGAGGTTGGCCACCTAGGTCCCTTGTGCTCCGACGGCTCTCCTTTTTAGTCCCTTAAGTATTGCTCGGTTTGTGAACTCAGTGAGTCCATTGGCTTGGGGGTGAGCGACCAAGCTAAACTTTAACTAGATCTTATGGTTGCGACAAAACACCTTAAACTTTGGGTTGTTGAACTGTGTCCTATTGTAAGTGATGATGACCCTTGAGATACTAAATCAAGTGATGATGTTTTTCCAAACAAACCCTTCAACTTGCCTTTCGGTGATGGATACCAAGGGCTCGACCTTGACCCACTTGGTGAAGTAGTTGACCCCGACTATCAAGAACCTACACTGCCCCGAGGCTGGAGCAAACAGGCCAAGGAGGTCCATTCCCCATTGGGTGAAAGGCTAAGAACAATCCGAGGTGGCAAGTAGTACTACTGGTTGGTACTGAACTCAGGCATGCCTCTAGCACTGCTCACACTTTTGGACATAGGTTCAGGAGTCTTGATGTATGGTCGGCCAATAGTATCCTTGTCTAAAGATGTTATACGCTAAAGTCTGAGCACCGATGTGCTCTCCACATATCCCCTCATGCACTTTGGCTAGGGTGGTTTGTGCCTCGGTCGGATGTAGACAATGGAATAGTGGTCGGCAGAAGCCTCTACGATAGAGATGCCCATTTATTAGGCAGTTCCATGCTTCCATCCTTTTAATCTGCCGAGCGATAGCTTTGTCCTCGGATAGAATGTCATCTCTCTTAAAGTGGAGTAGTTCCTCGATCCAACTGTGTCCAGCTTCAGTTGTGGCCACCTTGATCTATTGATGGTTTTGAGGATTTTGGAAATACATGGCGGGTGCTCATCCGACCTAGGTGTGGAGGCTAATCTGGCTAGTGTGTCTACTTGTGAATTATTAGACCGAGGCACTTTAGTGATGGAGAAGCGATGAAAAGCGCCGATTAGATGTTGTGCTTCAGCCAAATGCCTAATATTGACTCTTCCTGAGCCTCGAATTCTCTACTAATTTGACTAGTGATAAGCTGAGAGTCGTGAAGACTTTGATATCTTCCACAAGAAGCTCGGCGGCTAACCTCAATTCGAACAGGAGTGCCTCATACTCGGCTTCGTTGTTTGTGGCTTTGAAATCCAACCTGAGTGCATACTCGTATAGCCAGTCGAGGGGCCTTGAAGGATAACCCTAGCTCCTCCTTTTTATACATTGGTCGATCCATCAACATTCAGCATCCAAGTCGGGCTGGGTTGTGGTATACTTTTTGAAACAATGAGCTCCGAGATGAAGTCAGCTATAGCTTAGGCCTCTATTGTTGTCCTTGGGACATACTCTACGTTGAATTCGTTAAGTTCGACCAACCACTTAAGCATATGTCCTGCCAAATCAAATTTTGAGAGAACTTGATGGAGAGGTTGGTTGGTGATTACCCTGATAGGATGTGCCTGAAAATACAGCCTCAGCTTTTTTTCTTACCAGGACCAGGGCTAGAGCTAGCTTCTCTATTGGGGGGGTAACATTCCTCGAGGTCATTGAGGACGTGGCTAGAGCAATACACTGGCCACTATCCCTCCTTGCCGAGTTTTACTAATACCGAGTTGACCGTTGGCTCCAATGCTGCAAGGAAGATTCTGAGGGGTTCTTCGGGAGAGACTGACGTGAGCTACAGTAGGCGGGTGAGGTGGGCCTTCAGCTATTGGAAGGCCTCCTCACACTGAGGTGTCCAGTCAAAGTCCTTTGCACACTTTAATGCTCAGAAGAAAGGCAAACTTTTGTCTCCTGCACGAGAGATGAACCGACTTAATGCTACTAATCTTTCGATGAGTCGTTGAACCTCCTTAATGGTTCGAGAGGACTACATCTATAGGATGACCTCCACCTTCTAGGGATTCACATCGATCCCGCATTGATGCATGATAAACCTAAGGAACTTGCCTGATGTAACGTCGAATACACATTTGGCTGGGTTGAGCCTCATCCCAAAACTCCTTAAGGTCTGAAATGTTTTGGCCAAGTCCAAGAGATGAGTGTCGGCTTGTCGGCTTTTGACGATCATGTCGTCAACATACACCTCCATATTCCTCTTGACCTGGTCTTTGAACAAACGGTTTACCATCCATTAGTAAGTGGCTCCGACGTTCTTTAGTCTGAATGGCATGGCTTTATAGCAGTATGTGCCATGGTGAGTGATGAAGGCTCTGCTCTCTCAATCTCCTAATGCCAATTGAATCTGATTATACCCCAAAAATGCATCCATGAACAAGAGTAGTTCGTATCTGAAAGTACCATCCACCAATTGGTCGATCCTCGGGAGAGGGTAACATTCTTTCAGGCAAGCCCAATTAAGGTATAATCAACACACATATGCCAGTTCCTATTAGATTTGTTGACAAGTACAACATTGGAAAGTCAGGTCAAGTATTTGACCTCTATTATGCATCCTACGTCCAATAACCGAGTAACTTCATCTTCAATTGCCTTTTGTCGGTCTAGAGCAAATTTTCGGGGTCACTATTTCATAGGTCGGGCGTCTGGTGATATGTTGAGGTGGTGTTGAGCTACTTCTGGGCTAATGCCAGGCATATCCTTCAGGGACCAAACGAATATGATGGCATTCTTGCCAAGGAACTCCACCAGTTTGACTCATTATTCCTTTGGGAGTGTCGAGCCAACTTTTACGACCTTGTTTCGATGTTCTGGATTGAGGGGAGCTTCCAGCACCATTTCCACTGGCTCAGGATTTAGGGTGCTCCTATTTGGATTCTTGGGGTTGTCAAGCGTGGCCGAAGCCTTGGGATTCTTGGGCAGCATCGTTGTCGTCAGGTAGCATTACCTAGATTCCCGAGGGTTGCTTTTCGCCTCACCAACTCCTACTCCAGTTAGAAATTTGATTGTACTTTTTTTGTTCGGCCCTCAGCTTGTTGAGTGTCAATCGACCCATAATAGCATTGTATACCAACGGGAGTTCAACCACCATAAATGAGACAATCAATGTTTTTTTTGACCTCAGCTCCTCTCCGACTGTGATTAGAAGGGTCATCGTGCCGAGGGGAGAGATGGAGTCTCCTGTGAACCCTGTCAATGCAGATGTCATGGGAACAAGATCTTTGTCAGTCAATCCCAATCTTTGAAAGGCGTCAAGATACAAGATGTCAGCTGAACTCCCTATGTCGACCATGATCCTCTTGACTCGAGCATTCGTGATCCATGCCGAGATCACTAATGCATCCTCGTGATTTGGGTACTCTTCATTCCCCCGACCCAAAAGTGATCTTGGAATTACAGTCATGTCTTTATCTCTTTTTTACTGAGGTCGGTGCATATGCTTTGCGCACCAAGGAGTTGTCACCTCGAGAAGCAGGCCCACCGATAATGACAGTAATTTGCTTCTTAATGGGCCCCTTCGGGCAAGGCAAAGGATTTTTGGGGTGTCGGGCCTCGGGAGTTAGTCTTTGGTCCTAGAGATAATGATTGAGATGCCCCTAGTGAATAAGGTCTTCAATCTGATTTTTAAGATCGTGACATTCCTCAGTGTCATGCTGCCCATACTCCCTATGGAAGCAGTAGTATCTTCTCTTGTCCTGCCCTTCAGGGTGGATCTTGATTAGGTTGGGAGGCTTGAGGAACCCTTTCTCTTGGATTTGGAGGAAAATCTCCATCGGAGTGGAGTTAAGAGGGGTCGATGGTGGCAAAGGCAGCTCTGGCCTTTCGATTCTTCTCCTCAGGAGTCCTGAGGGCTGTCCTCGAGATTGTTCTGTGAGGGGGCACTTCTGATTGTCTCGCTTCTCGACCACCAAAGCCTCTGCAGCAATGCATTGGTTTGCCAGTTATAGCATTCAAGCATTGTCCTCAGTAGGCATTCGACCAATAACTAAAAGAATATGGAGGATCGAAGCCCCATCAAGAAACCTTGTATCACCAGGGAGGGATGCGCATCGGTACCCTTTGAATCTCCATCGCAAAGAGCTCGATGAATTGCGCGAGAGGCTCATCACTTCCTTGGCTCAATCCAAGGATCATAGCGGCAGTAGACCTGGGTCGAGCACTTGCTAGGAAGTTCAGTTAAAATTCTTTCACAAGCTGGTCGAATGATAAGACCAAGGATGGCTTAAGCCGGTTATACCACATCTGAGCTGGACCTCTCAAGATAGTCGAGAAAGTCTGGCACATTATCACATCTGAAGTGTCGTAGATGGCCATTTGGGCTCGGAAGGCCACAACATGTTCTGCCAAGTCCGAGCTACCATCGTAAGACTCAAGTGAAGGCAGACGAAAGTGGGTCGGAACAGGCTTGTCTTGTATCTTGGGAGCAAATGAGGAGCCGCCCTTGGAGCTCTCCCCGAGCTTCTCCTTGGATTTAATAAACTCCTTTTGGACCTCGTCTAGTCTTTGGTTTACTTAGCATAGTTGCACCCTTAATGAGTCTGTTGAGTCGAAAGAAAGAGTGTCCAGCTCGAGATTCGAGAGAGCAAAACCTCGAGGATGGCTCACCGACCAGGCTATAGTTATGTTTGGGGTCCCCGATTTCACCTCGTTCGGTGGGTGTGGTTGCCATCAAAGTCGGGTTGAAGTGTGGGCTGATTCTCCTAGGAGAGGGGCAACTCGGGTTGCATCTGCTAGGGAGCTGAGTGGGGAGCAGGCTGTGGGGGCACTATCATGGGCATAAGTTGTGGGATATGCGGGATGATAGCTTGCATCATTCCGGCTAGTGCTTAAACTTTGTGGGTGAGGCTAAGGAATGCCTCGGTAGTGATGATCGGGGGCCCGGGATTCATCGTCGGGGGAGAAAATCTCGGGTCATTAAACAATCTCTAGTAATGGATCAATGTAGGTGCTAGGGGGTTCACTTCCC
Source organism: Ensete glaucum (assembly GCA_021527575.1). Classification (NCBI taxonomy): domain Eukaryota; kingdom Viridiplantae; phylum Streptophyta; class Magnoliopsida; order Zingiberales; family Musaceae; genus Ensete; species Ensete glaucum. Next base: position 28,339,628 of record CM038559.1, on the reverse strand, counting down.
CAGGAAGGGGGAAAGGGCTCGGTTCCGTAGGCTGAAAAGTCATTAGGAGCATGTGAGTCTCTTCACCGTGATGTTCCGCGTTTGCATTGTTCTGCAAGCGCTCTTGCGATATCGGGTCATCCTTTTAGCGATAAAAATTTTATGGAACTTTGTGCCGTGGCTGAAGAGTTCCGCCCGTGTGTGCAAGCTCATCTGCGTCAGTCGAGAAGGAGGTGGAGCTTGGAAGAGGTCAACGGTGTACACTCCTAGGCTCAGTTCGAGCCAGTGACGATCGCTCGGTGATTCATCTCGGGTTAGCCAAAAGTTCCTACGCCAAGGCCTCGTCGGGGTGGTGGGGGTGCCCGATGTGGCCCCTCCGAGATCAAGTTAGTGACCTGACCGAGATGGTCTCAGATGTTCAGTATGTAGAGAGACTTTCGGAGAGAGAGAGAGAGAGACCGAGTCCAAGGAAGGAAGCCCCTCTTCACTATGTCTCAAGGGTGGCTTTTATCCCTACCTGTCATAGGTTGATCGTACCATGTTCCTTAATGTCATTGACATCTTTTACTGTGATGACGTACGGTCCCGCATAGTCCCAAGGTCCTTGAGTGCCGCACTTGCACCTATTGGTGTCGTGCGCGGGGGTTCATGCTACTGCTATGCTAGGTCAGGTCGGCGACATCTGCACCAAGTTAGTCGCGATTGCACCGGTTCAACTGTTGTTGTGTCGGATTAGGACCAACCTATTATCAGCCCTATCACAAGTAAAGAAGGAAAAAAAAGAGTGTAAAGTTTCGATCGATCCAAATAAGTCCTTGTTCAGATCATCGTGCCAGTACAGGGATGCATGGTTTCGAGAGTTCAAGACTGTGGCCTCTCGGTACATCAATGAGAGAGAGCTTTGCCTTCTCTTTCCCCATCTGAGCTATAAAACTAATGCTATATTTTGTGGGCGCCAGCCATGCCTTTGGTTGCTCAATATACTTCCACGCCTTTTGTTGCTCAACATACTTCCACACCTTTTGTTGCTCAACATACTTCCACGCTTCTTATTCTAACATGGCTTGTGTCTTCCGGCGGATTTTTGCCGTCTCATTTTCCTTTTATCATAATCTTACTATATGTTGTCCTTACCAAATAGAGCCTACTCCTTAGCTACTTACTTTCAAGGATCTCTACTCTCAACCTATCTACCCTGTATCTTATTCTTTAGCAGTGGGAGCTCATAGATAAGATATAGCTGTACGGGACTATAATCTAACTAGTTTGTTTGTTTTCTTTATTCTAATGATTCTATTGTCTCGCCTTCAATCTAGCTAATTAACTTTTAAGCTTCATTCTTGTTATTCCTTCCATTTCCAATGAGACAAATGGAGGAAGTTGATCCCATGAATATGTCAACTAATCAACTGGATCAAGTCTCATCTTCATAATTTTCTTCATAAATTGTCCCAAACATGTATATTAAGAAAGAGAAACTAAAAAACACCAACTAGGCACTTGACATGGTTGCTTTTTAACGCAAAAGAAAGCTTTACAAGGCAAGTAATTGCTTTTGGACCCTTTTTACAGTCATCTCCCACCAATCTATCAATCTACATGATTGGATATTCATGCGTCCGTAACAAGCAACATCTGAAGAAAAATGAGCTTCCACTGCCAAAGTGATTTATATAAGAGGCCAAGCAAACCCAGAGAAGGTATATCAATACAGTGCAAGTGTCTAACCACATTAGAAAAGCATACCACATAACAAGACAACCTATAGGAAGGGGACGCGAACACATTCAACATATTTACCAAATGTAGCACAGACGGTTCGCACACCATAACATCTCGAATCAGCATTTGAGAGAAATCAAGCACCTCCTGTTGCAAGTTGAGCAAAGTGTTCCCAATAACAAAAAGAAATAGCAACTTAAATAGTAAAACCATCCTTGGCTTACCAAAACAATTTCACATGACTGTTTCACATCTAAAATCAAAAGTGTTTCACAACATCCTTCGCTTTCAAAGTTATACTTGAACATAATCGCATTCAAGTTTGCTATTTCTTTTTACATGTTGAGAGCACTACAAGACCACAGCGGATGTGTTTACTCTGACAATATATCTTTATTAGCTTTCAAACTTTCTTTTTAATGGTAGCATACACCATCCAAAACCTATTAAGCCAAAGACCATGCACCTACAGGTAGCACTCAGTAACCTTGGAAGGTGTCAATAACACAAGAGGTTTCATTTTTACTGCACAAACTTATCGAGTACCAAGGTGTCCAGAGCAAAGAACCCCTTAACAGCGGCTAAAACTGCAAGCCCCAACTTCACTGCATCCTCATCGCTAGGTGCCTAGAAAAAGCACATCATAGTGGTGAAAACATATTAAGCTCACTTGTTGCATTATTAACAATGATAGCAATACAGTTATTGACCTCAATGTTGAGAGGAAGAACTGGATCATGGAGTGACAGTCTTAAGAGGAACCATCCACCATATCCCGAGACTCTAACCTGCTCAGTACGAATGAATGAAGCATTAGTATGATTGCACATAATTTAATAACTCTAACAACTGATTTACAGGAGCAGCAATCAGCACTGAGGAACAGCATTAGCATTTAGATATATCCATAGTTCTATATAATTGAGATGTCAGAATGTAGGCAACCAACAAAAGTCCAAATGATCATATGCTTAATGACCGCAACAAACCATTAAGCAACAAACCTAAACTCCTGGGTAGAAATGTGCTTCAATTGCCTAAAACTCAAATCTTCTTAACATGCATATAACATGTCTTGTAAGTTAATCAGTCATCAATATATGTTTCCCAAGGGACAACACGTCTTGTAGCACGCTTTTAAGTGTTTCTTAACACAAGTAACCTAATTCTACACTAAGAATTAGCAAACATGCAACAAGAAGCCTACGATGCAATTTCATAAGATTATGAAAACCAATAAGAAATTTGATGATATATCCAAGTACTGCTGTTGATGTCAACATGTGATAAATAAGCAAAGACAAGGATCTCATGACAAATCACATTTAGCAAGTCATCCATATGATATCTTCAAATTAGTTTCCAATGAAGATAGAAGATTACTCCTTCGTAATTTATGGGTGCCTTCTTCAAGTTTGCATCTGCAGTCACTTCGTTCTCCAAATGTTTCAACACAGCTTCTCCATATTCACGGAAAGATCTGGAATCAACACCAACAACAGAGGAAAATTAAGTTTACACAGTATGATACATCTACATCATACATCAAATCAGAAATTAACAATTGGCTCAGAGAAATTCTTTTCTGCAAGAAAATAGCCTAGAGGTTTTCCATTATCTTAGAGATAACTCTAAAATTAACAAAAAGGAATGCCCTCCTTGCTTTTGAGAAATTAATCTAAGCATCAGTGTATTTATTGAGCTCTTTATTTTGTTAGGCTTTTGAGAAAATTAAGTACAGCACCTTATGTCTGCCTTGGTTTTGAGAAAATTTAAGCACAACACCATAACCTAAGCATCAATAAGCTTTATCTTGTTAGGCTTATCCATTTTACAATTTGAGATACAAAACATGAAAATCAAAAGCAACATTCTTTCTGAAGCATTATCATGTTAAGATCATTCATTTTTAAAATTGAACAAGAAAATACCAAGATAATGATCTTGAATATTCTTGGCACTAAAACAACAAAAAAAATCATAAGCACTGGGAAGAAATATGCAATCTATGTTTAAGGCACAAACTAAAGCACTTTAAGTTACTTCTAATGATAGCCAAAAGAAAGAAATAAAACAGAAAAAAAAGGACAAACAGAATTTGATATACCCTCCTTTAAGATCTGGATGGTTCTGATCAATCTTCAACCTTAATTCCACTGCAACAGCAGGTTCTTCTAGGCCCTCCACCAAATCGGTCAAAACGATGCTACCACTACTTGAACCTGAGGCTTTTGCAGAAGCAAGTTTGTTTAAAAGCTTGACCTGCAATTCATGTACTCTTTTAAGAAAAAGAGAGAAGAAAAACAAAAGGACAATGAAAAACATGAAGAACCAGATTCCCTCTTTTTCATCCAACGAATCAAAAATTCTGAAAAACTGCCTGGTAAGTTTGATCAAGACGTGCTTTGGCTAGTTACGACTTTGTATTTCTTTCTGTAGGCAATTAAGTCAAATGAATTGGAAATAAGCCAATTTCCCCAGTTGAGCCTCAACCTTAAGCTCCTCGAATGCCATCTGCTTGGCTTTAGTCTTACAGATTGGAGTGGCAAGGGAACAGAGAAGGAAGAAGTCATAAGCTTTTCTCTCTTTTCCTACGGTTACTTTTTAATCCTTCTGGTCGCCTATGTTGGGATACTGAAATTTCGGTCAGTATTGTCGTACTATCCTTGTACGTATCATCATGTATTAACTGGGTAACTCAGAAAACAAAAACAAGTAATATAGACTATATAAGACGAAGATAAAATTTTATCGAACAAGAAGTATTTAAGGAAGGAGATAGTTTACAATAATTTCACAATCCCAACTACCAGACTATTGGATCTATAATAGTAACATCATGGAGAAAATTATGAATGCACATTTATAAAAACCTCCATAACCAATGCCCAAGAACATGTTGACACTGTGTAAAGACAAGGCTAAATAAGTTGCTTAGCAGGAAGGGGCCTATCATGATAAATGAAAGAAAAATGAAAGGAAGAGAATGCTACCTTCTATTTTTATGCACATTAATCAAGAAAACCAACAAAGCAACTGAAACTTTACAAGGTACTTAGCGAGATCCATAGGTGTGGCAGAAAAGTACACATATAAATATTGCATGTGCCTACCATGAGGTATGCTCCATCATCAAGCCAGTTATTCTCCTTTAAAGCTCCATGGCCACTGGTTTCAATGGCTAGATGTGATTCTTCACCAATAGAATTCTGTCATTATTTCTTCTTGTATCAGGTTCATCAGCAACATTAATCAAATATTTGATTAACTAAAATCCATTAAAATGGAAATAATAGAAAACAAAATCAAACCATTCATACTTCATAAATGTCAGAAACTACTGAAGTTGAAAACCCAGCAAGAAGGCTAAGGAAAATATGATGAGACTCAACGATACATTATTCTACTTCTACCTTAATCATTCTATATGAGAAGCATATGCTCTTATTTTAATTTATTAGAATAAATAAACTCATGCTTATTCACATTCTACAATGCATGCTAAACTGAGGTGAGATACTTAATGACAGCAGCCTGAAGAGACTACAGATACACAATCTAAATAGGTTCATATTACAAACTTACTGTAATTGTGAGTCAAAATGTGGCCAAACAATTAATTCTCAAAAGTTGAACACGGTTCTAGCCTCTCTGTCTTGAAGTAACATGAGACAAAAACAATCATGAAGTACACTTTACCACCTTGTTTCAAAGAACCAATTCAATTTGGAGCAAATTTTCAAAAGACAACAATGCCAAATATTAAATTGTAAAGAACCCTTGTCTAGTTGCTTAAACGAACATTTATACAGCCTAAGAAAAAAGACAATCAGCAATATCATCAAGTATGTTTGTCATATAATATGTCTTTCACTTCTAGAAAAAAGAATGATCGAATTGTTTCCTTTTGTATGTTGTGTTGTTTAATCCCAAATTATTTCAACCCAAAATATGTTGCATGTATAAACATTTAAGGATGCTGGGTGAGAACCATGTTTACATCTTTAATCCTTGTCTTCAGAGCAATTAAGAAACTTTGGTGAAGGTAGTCTGGTAAAAAAAGAAATTTTTGGCTGAACAGTTGCACGTCTTCCTCATCTTACCAACTTATAAACTCATATATACTTATATTATCGATCTGATAAGGGCCATATAATTAAGTAACTAAAGAAAGCAGTTACATTTGATCACTTGCAAACAACTTTTACATCGTCTAAATGGACAAGCTCAATGTTAAACCCAGATGCTCTAACTCCCTATGAGGTGCTAATATTACTTTTCAAGTTTCTCAGGGTTCTTGAATCAACTTTTATCATGCAAACAACATCAGCACAAACTAAATAGTGTCATCATCAAGAACCTGACCAGGCGAATTGCTTCATCAATGACATTTCTATAGCCTCGCTTGAACCTGTGATGTTTACCTCCTAAAACACACAAAACAAGTGAGCGGCTGGAAAAAGTTCTTCGATAAAGCAATTAAAAACATCTTACCAAGTTTCTTCTCGATAAACATTGTTAAACCATCTGAGGTAACACTGTCTGTTACAATAGTCGTTCCT